>JAOXNO010000001.1:86420107-86441859 GCA_028565335.1 Limnodromus scolopaceus | reverse complement strand
TGTGCTCAAAAAACCCAAAGTTGTGCCCCTGACACCAGGCTCGGAGCCAGGTATTGATCTGCTATTGATTAGTCTGATTTAACCCTGGTAACACCTCCGTAGACATTGAATTGTCCTTCTCATTGTGATTGGGTTCCCTTTGCAGAGCCTCATATCTGTTTTTTAAGGGTACCTGGGGAGGTAGGGGAGTTACTGGGGAGTCATGCCTACTTTGTTGGGTAGGAACTGTGATTCTGTGATTCTGTGAACTCATTCCCACAGCCCCCTGTCCTCTAAGTTATCTTGTTCAGCCTGGCAGAGAGAGGACTCTGTAGCAGGGGCTCTGTCTGCCTGCTTGGTTTCTGTTATGGGAGGCAGGGTGCAATTCTGGCAGTCTTTCTCCCTCTCGCATTCCCTGATTATCCTCAACTTACTTGCCTCCTCCCTGAGCTCCATCACTAATCGGAGGAGCTCTTCTACCCAGGCACATCTCCCACAGGCCTGCCCACCAATGCCAGCTGACACCGGCATAAGAGCAGAGCACACCCCGCAGCCCAATGTCCGAGTGGCAGCATGTTCCCCCAGGAGCTCCATCTGGGAAGCTGCATCAGAAGTGGTGTGTGCAGAGTGCGCAGATGCCATGGTCCTCTTCCATATGGATACCATCGCTATTCCGTGGCCAAGTTGGTAGTCCTTGAGCCCTCTCCAGTGCAGACTCCCTTGTGGTGCTTCTTAATTTGGATGGCACGCTCTGTGTCAAGTCTGATTAAATACCCGCACACAATTCTTAGTACAAGTACACGGAATCGCTGCTTTAGAAGTTCCGGCCTCTCCGACAATCGTCATCCCAGTTCCCATAGGATGGTCATCTGGATCTTCTCCTTACATGCCAGGCAGGCAGGAGAATCTTTTCCAGTCACTACGACAGACTCTGGGAGTTCCCGTTCAGGCTCCACCAACAATCCTTCCTCTCTCTGGATCCCACAGGATACACATCCATGATCCGCTCCATGGATGCACCAAAGGCTGGAGGGTCTATTCCATTCACCAGGATAGGTGCTGGTGGCGACTGTGGCTGTTGATGAAGGGCAACCTTCTCATCCCCCATCTGCAACCCTCCATGTCTTACTCTATGAGAAGGCAGTTGTAAGTCAGGCAGCCTGCCCTCGAGGGCTAGCCCAGCTGTGACCACCTTTACACCTCATGGGCCGAGACCCCAGACAACAATCCACCAATCATATTGCCCATGTTTTGTTTCACCTTTGAGAGTTACTATCAATAGGGTGGTGAGGCCTATGGACAGGGATGAAGTAGCCATAACTCCCACTGGGGCAGAGGTCAACTTGGTTACCCTTGCTTCCAACAGAGTTGGAAGGGCATCCAGCGGGACCATGTGGAGGTGTGACCTCTGCAGCTGAGCCCAGTTAGTAACTATGATCCCGTCTTAAGAGAGTCATGGTTACTCCCGCCTCATGGTTACTCCTGCCCTTTAGTCCTACTCAAGTAGTAGAGAAAATGGGAGCTCAGGGGTTTTTATTGCAGTTGTGCACAGAAAACTAGAGATCCATGGAGCGGAGAAAACACCTGGCTGCGCAGGTACTGCACATACGAGCATAGCCACCATCGCTGGCAACACAAAATGTTGCTGTTTTGTGGCTGGGGGCCAGCCTGGCCAGTGCCAAGGAGAAGATACAGAACTGCTTTTCCTTTGTAGTCTGCCCCAAATTAGGCATCAGCAGCCACTCTTGCCTTCCAGGGATCTGCTATATACTTGGCTATTTTGCCACAGACTGCTAAGATGACTGTGTGCCACACCTGTGCCTGCAACCAGTCCCGATGATGAAAGGGTTATCTCTGCACCTACACAGACTGGCAGGCACACTGCAGAGCAAAGGGACACCCCACACAGGTAACATGGAAAGAGCTGCACATCAGCAGGTATGACACTGCTGAGGGCTTGGAAGGGCGAAGGAATATGCCCACTGGGATGCAGCTGCTGTGCCTTTTAATGGGGTGTAGCATGAGTCAAAGAATTGGTAGCTTATAGCAAGTAGTAAGGGGATCCAAAATTCTAGGAATGCTGACAAGAACATTTGGAGGGACAGAAAACCTACATTTTAGCTATTATAATTTTTTTTTTTTACTTTTAGGATTAGGTTTTTTGGGGTAGATTATCCCATACTTGTCAATCACAGAGGTATTTATTTTGGTCTGTGATGAAGAGTAGGTAGCAGTAGCTCCTATAAAACAGGCTACACACTCTCAGTCTCCACAAAACTCGGGAGCTCAAAATACCTGCTAGGGTTCTGAAGACTCCAGTCAGGTAAAAGCCTGAAAAGGGTCCTGACCTATGCAAGGCATGAAATATGAAGCAAACTTCTTGTTTTCAAGAGTCCTGGGGAAGGCAGAAAGAATTATTCATTATTTTTAGTATTTACCTTTCCAATAAGCCAGGCCAGAAGGGAAATCATTCTCTGTTGAGAGATTTTGCTCTTCTGTTTCTCTGGATCACCAAGGTGAATGCCAACACTGCTGACTCGTGCTATCTGAAAAAGTAAATAGGAGAGGATTCTTTTTTTGATCTCCTCATTCTTACAAAGATACATGAGAAGTAGAACCTAACTCTTTTCCAGAAGTCCGAAGCTCCACATTTTCATCGCACAGGTAGATGAGGCTCTCCTGTTTTCATCATCGAAGCACCTCTGTGGCAACCTGGCAGTGCGACTCCTTGAAACGCAGGCTCCTGAGGAGATTGCCTATACATTGCCATCCTGCCTCTGAAATGTAACTCTCACTCACCTAATCAGCCACCTACTTAATTATCCATGAATCTCAGCTCAGTAGCTTGCCCTCAGCTATCCCATTGGGCTGGGAAGGTTGTTCAGACTGCCCTATGCCCACGCAGCCTCCTGGTTCAGCATGCACGCACTGTGAGGCCACGCAGCCAGGTGTGGGGAACCGGAAGATGTACAGATTGCATGTGTTGACCAGAATGTGCTTTTCCCAAATCCACACGAACATGCTGCAAGATGGAGCTGAGACTGAAATGCCTAGCAAAAGCATGCATTCAAAGTAGTGCCTTGTTATTAGGATTGGTTTTTTTAAATATATTAAGCATGCTTTCCTTTCTAATTAACTAGCATCGTCTTTTCTTCCTAAACCTTTATTTGCTGGCCACTATCCAAAGGCCTAGGCAGAGCTGGTGATAGCAACAGAAACTCTGAGGGAAAGCCTGTGGTAAAAAAAACCTCAAAGGGGGCTTCCCAAGTTGGCAACTGAACAGTATCTTTTACTTAACAATATCTTTTATTTAAAAAAAAAAAAAAAAAGAGTTTGAATGAGATTGATTTGGCCTGTAGAAACCAGGAAAAAGACAAAACAGAACACATTTTATAATCTTGACGGAGTTACAGAATACAAAGGGCAGAGGGAGGTTAAAATTTAGTCATCTTGGGACAAGACTTCAAAGGTGTCTCTGCACAAAGGTATGGCCTGTGGAGAACTAAACACCTCTGCAAGCAGCACTCATTTTAACTCTAGCAGCTTACCAAATAGATTAAGGAGAAGCACTGTTGTTTTGGCCATGCTGCCTGCACAGTCATAATTTGTAATAGAATCACCCTGGAAGAAGGAACCGCTTCTTGGTGGGATGAAGGGGCAAGGGCTGGGAGGGAGGAGAAGGAAGGAAATTGCCATTAAAGCACGGTTAATGCGTTTTCATACTGATTGCACCAGTTTGGAATACAGTGCAAAGGGGAGATTACAGGCTTTTCTGACATTACATTGTGCACAAGGATTGATTGTTAACTTGGTGCTCTTTGTTTTCCATTTGTCCTCTATCTGCTGACAGTGGTAGTATAAAAATAATTATATTAAAGAGTGTCAGAATGAACAGATTCATCTACCAGTCAAAGAGGAATGGCTGAGGGCAGGCTACTGAGCTCAGGCTGCTGGAAAACCACCAGATCCAGTACCCAAGAAAGGAGATTCAATGAAAATCTCAAAGCTTCAGAGAGATAATGAAAAAAGGCCCTCCTTCAGCATCCTGGTGCCATATATGAGAGTACAAGGACTACAGAAAGCACTGGACGTTTACAGCTCTGGGTTTAGAGAAGTAATGGGTGAAATAGGGGGAGATTTCCCAGTTGCTCTGGTGTTCCAAATTATTTTCCCTGCATAGCCCTTTATCAGAATTACAGAATGTTTGCAAGTGATCAATGATGTATAAACATCACAGTAGCACTGCAGTCTATACCGTTCACTTCTTACACCTCTAGTTTCAGCCCATTAAAAGAGTGGTTGTCCAAAAAAAGAAGTACTTGTCTCTTAGACTCAAATAGACAGACTTTTCAAGCAACCTCAAAAATGTATTTACATTCATTGTTACTGTTAAGTAGGGTAAGCCCCTATCAATGTCAGTTGAAAGTAGCAGTCTGGGGTAGTCTGGGGTTTTCCAGATCTCTCACACTCCTGATATGCATGATAGAAGGTAAATTTGGCTGTGGAAAATCTGTGTGGTGAAACACAGCCGAATATATTTTGGTATTTTCCACACAGTGCCTATTGTGGGAACCACTAACCCTTTACTGTCTTGAAAAAAGAAACTTGTTCAATATTGGTCTAGAGAAATATTTTTGTCTTTTGTATTTGAGACACCCACTGCTCCAGAGGCCCAGTCAACCATACGCTGTGTTTGATTGTCAAAGGTGTCTGTGTTTCTGGTCAACACTTAGATACACACAGGGGTAAAAAAAAAAAAGGACTTCAAACCTGCGAGCAAGATGACTTGTCAGGAGACAAGAACAACTGAGCCTTTGGACACGTGGCAGCTTTCCACATTGCAGATGTGCAGCAGTTGATGTTCGATGTGCCTTTCAATCCCAGTCAGGCTTACTTCGGTGCTTGCTGGGATGACTTATCAGCTGTTACTCTTCCTGGAGAGAACACCCATGAAAATCCAAGCATTCTGGAATAGATTGTGTTGTGCAGACTGGTGGGAAGGGAAGGCCAGGTGTTTGCACTCAAATGACCGCGTATGCTACCAACATAACAAAACAGCGCAACTGAAGTAAACAAGTATGGGTTGTCTTGACAGTCTCTGTGCTTAGTAACTCAGAAAATCCCAACCTGCATTTGGAAAATGACATCACTAATCCTCCAAAAGACATGAATCTGCAAAGGTGTGTCCCTCCACTACATTCAGACCCTCTGTTTTCACTTAAAAATCAGAAAAAAAAAAGCCCAGGTTTAAAAGTGTTTAGGCATGAAGAACAAACACGCCAGGGGCAAGTTTTTCTAACCTCAAAAATTGTTTTCCTCCACTCCAGAGTTAACCAAGACAGCTGCCAATATAGTTCTTTCCAAACAGGACACCTCTTTCATTCTCATTTCTCATGACTTGAAAGAGTAAGACTTTCAAACTTCTGCATAACCCTAATATGAATTGTCAGAACTGATCAGAACGTGACCCCAAGCAATGAGACAGCTGAGCCCCTCTTAATACATAGCACCACATGCATGCATGGATGACCTCCATTTAATGACCCCACAAAAATCAAATGCTGCCTAAGGTCTCTGCTTATACATTACAGGAAGCCTTGTTCAGAATCCAAGTCCACTTGCCTATGTATTGAAGAAAAATGCCTCACTGTAGTTCCATAAAATACTCCATAATACAAGCTTCTAACCTTGATCAGTTCTGCTGCAAACCAGGCAGTGTTTCGTAACAACTCCAATGAATGGTGGTAAGAGCTGTCCATCAACTGAGAAGCAGCAATATAGTAAGTCCACTTCTTTTCCACAGCACACATTCTAGTTGTCTTTTTTTTTTTCTCCTAATTGCTGTTGCTATTAAGAATTTTATTCTGCTTGGTGGCATGTCTTTTTCATGTCTGTGTTGGTAGCAAATCTGGCTTGTTTCAATCTATCCAAGTCTCTCTTGATCAAGTTTTATGAAATGTGGAGCTCCCCTGTAGCAAACAGTTTAACATTCACAACTGTGGGAGCTAACTGGAAGCCTGGAAGGAACCATTAGTATTTACAAATACACGAGTCATTTCACTTTTGAGATATCACTGATTGCAGCTGTATAATTCTATGTACTCACATCCCAGCATCTCACTCCTTTTAAATATTGCATCAAGACATACGCTGTGTGGTTCTGCAAGCTGCCTGTAAAGAGCCTGCAACGCTGCCTTTCTTCTGAATCCATTTAGAATCGCCACAGCTGTTACTTGCAAAGATACAAAATAACGTAGAAATTTCACTCACTCTTAAGCCATTCTCATACATCAGTGGTCAAGCTAAACTTTTACTTTCAAGACTTAATTCTCTTGCACTTGTTTTCTTCTGCTTTTCTTATCGTTGATCCAGGAGAAGAATTTCTGAGTCCAATAAGCATTAATTGCACTTTCTAAAAGATCTTTAGAATCCTTATTCCCACCAAAAATCAATTGGACTTGACTATCAAGTGCTTAAGGGTCAGATTTTAAGAAGTATTAGGGCATCTCTATATGCAGATGGAGGCATTCTCAAGAGAGCCTATTTACATTGACATCTTCCTAAATACATTTTATAGCTTGACTACAATTATTTTTGAAAATCTGACATGGGAACAGAAGTCATCTAAGTGGCAAAAAAATTCATCTAAACCTTCAGCTCAAGCCTATATCCTGACTATTTGCCCCATTCTTCACTATGCTGTACAGTACACTGTGCAGTATTTTCTCGAAGTACTGAGTGTCTTGGGTTGGTACTTACTCTGTGTAAAAATACTAAATTTTACTCAATGCATCCTGTCTGGACCAGCACATCACTAACTCCAACTACTCCAGTCCCTTATTTAAAACTCAGAATGGATTCTTCCAGGACTGATTCTCCTAGGGATCCATCCAAAGACTTACTCAGGATCAAAGAGGGGATGCTTCCAGATCAACATGCTAGATGCCGAGTTCCTATTGTGCTCTCACAGTTGACCTGTCAAGACACCAGCGATGTGCTCTAGAACCTGTACTGTGTTCTGTTCAGCGTACACCATTTGAGACCGGGAAGTGAAGTGAGAAGGGCCATGTGAGTGCAGGCAAAGACAGAGGAACTTTCAAGACTGGAGAGAAAACAGGCTTCGTTTTCTTAGAGGAGGGAAGTGACACGCATCCTTCCCCAATCCTTGAAAGGACTCTGTTCAGTCCCCATCCAATTCTAGCTTTTTTTTTTTTCCATGGCCTGAGTGTCCTGTCACTGCTGCCTCACCCTTTTATTTCTGGCAGGCCTCTCCCAGGCCCTTGGATGTGTGCTTAGCCCTCAGCTGACCTCCATCCAGTGGATTGCAATTGAAGGATGGTAAGTAATTTATTTTTTTTTTAACAGTGTAATAAATAGAATTAAGATCGAGTTGCACTAATTGTTTAACAGGAAAGAGCATAGTGTATGGAAGACGTATACTGTATTATAATAACAAGCTGAAATGGGACTCCATAGCACTTCTGTCCAGCTATTTAATTTCTATTAAGAGAGTAGCTAAAGTGGTCACGGAAAATCACGATTCCCTGGTGCTCCCCGTTCAGATCAGGCAAGCACAAACATTCATTCCCTGGAAAAGTATTCCAACTAGTTGAAAGCCAGACTTGACCAGGCACCTTGGCAAGCAATAGGAGAAAGAACAAGGAGTGCAGAAATGCTGCAGAGGTCAGCATGGTACTCCATTTTATAGTTTTTGACACATCAGATAAATACATACTACACGTCTCCCTGTCTGCTGAACTGTTAAGCCACCCTGCACTACTGTGGGCTTTAGTACAAACCATCCATCAAGCAGCCAATAAAACTCTAGCTACTGAACTCCTGAGTTTCTGGCTAGACAGATCTCCTGGGCTCAAGGAGACAACTTTCTCTCTAAAGCCCTTGACATTCTTAGGGAGTCACCACCCTGCTTATTCATGCCAGCTCCCTGCCTAGTCTGCGGGAAAGCAGAGTCATTGAAGATTGGGCCGGCCAGGATGGTCGTTGCTGGTGACAGCACCCTCCCTGTATCCCTGCAGGCTGAACAGGTACCACCAGTCAAGTGTTAGGGAGATCAGTACTTCAGTAGGGCCTCTCCTCAGGCTTGAGTGAAACAGGGCAACTCACATCTATCCCACCCAGACTATTAACAGGCTCCAAATGGTTTTTGGATTGCCCTTTTGGAGAAATGGATATCACCAGAACCGGAGGGCAGTGGTGCCTGGAACGCCTTCCACTCCCTGAAATATCTCCCATCGCTCCTCAAGCACCTTCTAGTTACAACTGCCTCTTGCCTTCCTTCTCTTCCTCCCTGCACTTGGACTCCCTTTTCCCAGTTAGTGAGTTTCCTCTATTTCCCCCAGCTCAATAGGCAGCTATAAGCAAATACAGTTGTTAATTTATTTGCTTTTTAAATAGACAAACAGATAATAAGGCTGGAGCCAACCTCTCGCAAAAAGCAGATATGGAATCTGATCACAACCCAATTATCAGCACATTTCTCATCCAGGTCTCCAGAACAAGAAATAGTTGGATTGCTTTGAAAATACAAGCTCGTCCCAACTTCTAAGCCAGAAATATGGGATGAAATCCTGTCTGTTGAGTCAATGTTACACTCCCATTAAATTGTTCCTCTGGTTTCCAGAGGATAATTATAACCAGAGGATAAAAAATATTCCATCACATGGTTCCTCTTACCTCTTGTGCTCTGACTAGGATGCAGCATCTCCTCTGCTGACTGGGGCAGCAAGGAACAGAGGGAATCTAAAGTTTAATTTTGAAAAGAAACATCTTAACACACTGGAACTTGAAAGCTAACATGTTGATACTGCCATTTATTTCTCTTAGCGTTGCACAGGAGGAGTGAGAACACTAGGCATTCACTCGTTCCCTAAGGAGTTCAATCCAAGACCCTTTTCCTACTGAGGTGAGACAACAAATTCCTGGCTTGAACCCAGAAAATCATCCAAACGTCATCCCTGTTCATTAAGAATCTCATCCAAAATTCATCCAAGTGAAATTAAGTATATGAATCTCCTTCAGAGGACGCCTGAAGTATTGGTAAACTTGGGGGGTTTGTCACAAATTGGCCTTCTCTGAACCATGGGGTGTAAATGTAAATTCTCCCTTTTTTTAAGTACTAATTAAAACCATTACAGAAGTCTTTCAGCAGGCTTTGAAGTGAATCCTTTAACTGATCACAAAGTACTACTACATTTTCTTTGAACTTTGACTTTTTAGACAATCTTCATCCGTAAATTCCTTCTAGTACATGAAATGTGCCAACAGAGGTACTATGAAAAGAAAAGCAAGGGAGAACAGAACCTTCATCTGGTTTTCCTACTTCAGTCATTTTATCTCAAAAAGTCTTTCTTAGCAGTGCTCTTAGTAAAAACAGCACAAAGAAACCATAGACTTCACCTTGGCAAAGCTCCATTTACCACAATCAGTACTCCAAGGCCATTTTTACAAAAGATGTCACAAGTTACAAGTGAGGTATTTCACAATGGATATAATGCCTTACTAGTCAAAAGCCAGCAGAGAGACAAGGCCTCGATCCACAAAATATCAAATTTCACAGCAACTGTCTTCTCACATCTTTTTGGACTTACCTCTGCTTCTTGCTGGAATAGTGACCACATCTTCCTCCTCCTCTTCACTCTCCTTCACCATCTCTTCAGATAGGCTGGGAGGAAGGCTCCCTTCTGGATTAAAAGTCTAGCAACCACATTGATTGCAGCCTTGTGCTGCTGCTTTTCTGCTCCTTCTGAATCACACATCTGGAAAAAGGTGCTTATTATACACAGTAAACCATGTGGACATCGGACAGGGAATGGAAATTAGGGCTTACCTTAGATGGGTCCAAGGGCCAAATTCATTTTCTATCATTTCACGGTTAACAGAAGTGGTGAATTGGCACCACCCAGGGTAGGCTGTGATGGACCATATATGGAGAAATTGTGACATCGTGTGGCAAGAATGGGAAATGGCACCCTACCGGTTACTAATTTTAAACAGATGACACTAATTTTGGCATTTCCTGCCATCAAAGCCTCAACGGTGCTTTCAATGCTATAACTTTGCTGCCTGTAACTTAGATTTTTTTTTTAATAGTTAGAAAAAAGCCACCACGCAGCATGACATGCACTCAGTGCCACAACAGTGCTGTCATTTGACAACAGCCAACAGCAGAAGAGGGCTATCTACATAATTAAGCTTAATGTCAGATGGATGACATCTTGCCAGGGGTTTCACAGATCCTCCTGGATTGCAGGGGAAGTCACATTCAAGAAAGCCAGTTCCCTCCTAGGCTTTGGAGGAAGAAGGAAAACAGAGTAAAGACTCATCATCTATTTAGCTCAACTTTTTTCCCTTCTCCCCCCTGCCAAATCCTGCCTCTCCACACTCTTCCCCACTTTTTCAGCTCCTCATCCAGGTCTTTCATTTTCTTTTGCAGACCACTTCAGTTCCACTTTACTGGCTGCTCACCCTGTCTCTTCCCTCTTCCCCCTGCACACTGGTTCTCTACCACCCTACTCTCTCCTACTAATTTTTCTTTGCTCAGCCAGCCGAGTTTCTTCTCTAAAAATCACACTTTCACGTCCAATCCATCTTCTCTTTGTCCAGCTACTGTTCTGCTCTCAACTAATGCCCAATCCTACCTTCCTTGACTAAATTTTCCACTTCTTTTTGTCTGATTTTACGGTTCAAACACATCAGCAAGTCATCACAGCATAACAAGTCCATCAACTGAATAGCAGTAATTAATCCTGCAGCAAATTACACCTTCTTATCTTAAGGTTAACATGAGGTAAAATGTCCATCGGCCTCTTTCACGGGCAGCTACATTAGTGCATTTTACCACAATTTTGCAACATGCTAAGCCTTGGCACAGAGTTAGTCCACTCAGTGACTGCACAGTAATTCACAAAGGTGTGGACAGTTTACTCACACATCTGAGCACCTGGTGTCCCCTCAGAGTCAAATGACTATAAAAAAACTAATCACCAGATAGACACTACCCCAGCTCAGTCTTGTTCTGGAAAAGCAATTACTGGAAAAAAAAACCCAAAGCAAAACCAACCCAAAAGTCATGCTACAGCACTCAGCACTGAGAAGAAAGCCCATCAGTCAAGTTCTTTGAAAACTGTACCTAAGAAACAATTTTTTTTTTTTTTGATTGCTTACAGTTTAGTTGCCTTCAGCTCCCTTGCACCAGAGCAACAGGATGTGTCCTTGATGTGGACAGACAGACCTGCCAGATAAGCTTTGAGTCCCTTTTCCAAAGTACTGGTCAGAGCCAAGGTTGCCAGAGTTTCAGAGTTTACTGCCTGGGACCCCTTTGCCATTTCAGTGTGTTCCACACACCAGCGTGCCAGGGGCCCTGGCCAGGTTTCACTCCAGCTGCAGGTCCACAGGAATATGAAAGACTTCAAGCAAAGAATATTCAGGATAGTAATAATCAACACATCTTTCAACACTTGTAAGGCTGTTCACTGTCCATATCTGTGTTTGCTGTCCATATCTGTAATTAACAGAGATTTCTCAGAAATGTTAGTTAAAAATAAGCCACTGTTTCACAAACACACACCCTAATCTAATCTAAGTAAGCTACATGAACCTGAACCTTGAGCTTTTTAGCTCAGCCACATATAACTGTCACCTCCCATGAGCAAGTGCTAGTCTTCAGGCAGCTACGCAGTGACCTGAAAACTTTTATTTTCTGACAGATTAGTTTTCAGCCACATCGGTCTCCTGAGATGGTTCACCACATAGCCTTTCAGCTGCCAACACCAACAGATCAGAATCAATGGGACCAGGCAGCTTGTGATTAACACAGAAGAAGGTGGCAACATCAGTATTACATTTAGACCAATTTAATGTGGTTAAAATTAATAGCGGGGCTGCACCTTTTTGATCTTCCACAGCTCAAGAGTACTTGTCTGTCAGGCTGTGTCCTGGGTTTTCATTGTACTCTGGCTCCTCCACTCATGTATGTGTTCCATTGTTCCTTCTCTACCTGGTTTCCACCTGGTTCCTTTTCTCATCAGAAAAACAGAAGTCTAGGCCACTGGTACCCAGACATCTCTGAAAACCTTAAAGTGGAAAAATGTGAGAGTGTGGAGCCGACGAAGAACCATTTTTGGCCAAAGTACAGTTCGCACACTTCGTTACCTCAAAGCAGATGTCCAGCATGGAAAAACTTCAGCATGGAAATTACAAAGTTCTAATGAAATGTGATACAAAAAAGGAAAACTGAACTTGATCCTGAGAAATATTGGGCAACTCTGTTAACAAGTAACTTTTGCTGCCCCTGTCAATAATTATAGTAAGGTATCACTTTGTAAAGGTCTTTAGTAAAACAAAGGCCTTTACAGCCTGTTGGGTATCTTTAGGGCATGATCAAGCCATTGCGGAAAGTAACATCCTACAGATGGTCATTCAGCTGTGACAGCATTTCTTAGTTCAGACTCGTATCTGAGTCTTCCATTAACCCATTTTGATCAACTACCCTAAGACAGAAATTGCTGCTTGTTACGGTTTGAGAAATCCCCAACAATTTATTGTCGTTTAGACAATTATTCTATCACCCAATGACCCCTCCCCACCCGGGAAGGGGAATCAGAAAAAAATGAGGAAACTAAGGGTTGAAATACAAACAGACTGAATAGACTACAACTAGATAATTAACACTAATAACACTAAAGAACCAATATTGATCCCAATACCAATATAAAAGATTATACTAAGCCAATTCTATCAGCAGGAAGCTGTCCACTTCCAGCTGTGGACAGCAAATGTCGGACACAACACTATGGTTTCAGGAAGAAGGGAAGGCCTCTGGGGTCCGGCACCGGGGCAAGGAGTTCTCTGGATTGCAGCCATTAAGGAAGAGAGAGCACTTCACAGCAAACTTTCTGATTTATATTGAATGTGTCATTCATGGTATGAAATAATCCTGTTGGTCAGCCTGGGTCAAGCGCCTGGGTCTCGCTCCTCATCCCCGCAAATGGCAAGGCTCAAAAACACAGATCTTGAAACCCGAATACCGTAGCTGGCTATAAAGTAAATATTTTAATGAATTCAGATACTAGAGTCTTTTAAAAGTGCAGTTTTCCCAGGCATTAGAAATTAGTCCTGCGTCACTCAAACCAGGACATTGCTTCAAACAAGCGGTGGGCCTTTAATCGAGTAAACCTGCATTCAAAGTTGAATTAAATGCCTACGTGTGAATTGGCAGAGCCAAGAAATGTGGAATCACGGTCATAAAGTTGCTCTCCTGTGATGAGGGGCTGCGGGGCCAAAATTTTATGTCAGATAGGATAAACTGTGAAGAATTCTTTGATAGACACAGTCCTATACACAAAATAACTAACACAAGGGATGTGCTTCAAAACTACGGGCCGAGGAGAGGGCCCATTTGCAATTTCACTGCTTTTTATGTCCTGTTCCATAAGTCTCAGCAGCGCAGCCTCCAAATCTCCTTAGGCTGAAAAAAGCATTGGCCCTTCCTCTTTAACAGCGTCAAGAAGCTTCAGGCTTTGCTCCTTATAGAAGATGATGGCCTCCTCCTTGCAAAAACAGCAATGTGTCTTAGTAACAGCGTAGTATTTATTTGTAATGCTTCATGCAGGTCTCTCCACCTGCAGCCTCTCTGGGAAGCAGATAGCAAGCCTATTTATCTCCACCACTTTATGGCAGCAGAAGTCCTAAGCAGTAACAAGCAGAGCCAGGACTAAGAATACCCAGGCTCGAATCCAGCCCCCAGCTGTAATTACTAAACCAGTTTTCTTTAGCGCTGAGCGAGGATCCAGGTGAACCGGAGAGCACCGCATCAAACAACCAGAGCAAGAATTGTTGAAAAGCAAAAATACCTAGTCGCTCCCTCCCCCACCCCTCCCTGTCCGTCGTTCCATGTCCTCCTCAAACCACCGACCGGCCGTCCCCATGCGTGTTCCCCTGCGCAGCCCACGACCGAGGGCTCTCCGCGGCCCCGCACCGGGGAGAGCGCAGTCATCGGCGGAGAAGGGAGTACGGCTGAACCCGGGGGGGGCTGCCCTGCCGCCCACCTCACGCAGGCGGCGGTGGGGAACGATGGAAGACCTGCCGACGTCCCCGTCTTCCAGGCCGCAGCAGGAGAGCGCTTTGCCCCCCTCCCCCCGCCACCTCAGCTTCTCGCCGCCGCCGCTACCCGGCAGGCAGGCAGCACAAAATGGAGGCGGGCGGGCTCCGCCGCCTCACAGGCCCCGGGGCTCTCCGGGAAGCGGGGCTTATGGGGAGTTTGAAGGAAGCAACAGCAGCCTGCCGGGAGCGGTGGGGAGGAGGGGAACCCGAGGGCCAGGGCCAGGGCCATACCCGGGGAAAGGCCCGAAACAACCCCGCCGCCCTCCAGGGAAAGGGAGCGGCTCCCCCCGTAACGGCCCGTCGCAAGGGGCGCGGCCTTCCCCTGCCGGCGGTCGCCATGGGAACGCAGGCGGCAGCGCCATGAGCCGCACGGTGACCGACGCGGTGCGGGCCCCGCTCCTCGGGCACGGCCGCGGCCAAATGGCTCCCGGCCGGACCTTCGACTGCCTCTACGGTACCGGGCCAGGCCGGGAAGGGGCAACGTCCTCCCCGCCCCGCCTGCAGCCCCCGAGGATGAGGGACTGGTGCGGCCAGGCCTGACATCCTTCCTCGGGGAGTGAGGCCGCCGAGTCCGGCGGGGCCGGCAGGGCCCTGGGCGGGGAGTTAGGTGGTGGCGGGGTGGGCGCGCAGGTCGTGAAGCGGTAGTGCTGGCTGAGTAGACATCCCGCCTCTGCCCGGGCCTCCCCTGCCGGCCGGCCGCCGTGCAAGAGTTGCACGGCCGGAGTTGGCCGAGGGGCTGTCACTGAGCGACCGGCAAAGGGTTAGGCAGGGGAAATACGTTTGGAGCTGGGAAAATGGGTGCCACCCCCCCCAGGAGGAGGGCAGAGCCACATAGCGGTAAAGCCTTAGGGTTGGCAGGAGTAACGGAGTGATCAGGAGCGAGGGGAGGCTTGGGACTATGAAAGCTGTGTGAGCCAGCACTAGCTCTATATCCCAGAGAGAAGCATCATGTACAGTATATTTCCACTGATTACCATTGCACCATGCTTTCTTTTTTTTCTGTTGCATGTCTTAATTTTCTGTTTAAGTTGGCAGTGCTTTCGAGAAAAGTAGATTTTTCTTCAGTCATGTTCATCTTCCACATACAGTAGTATTTCAGCTCTGAGGATCATTTGTGTGATGGTGGAGTTTCTTTAATATGGAGACATGTTTTAGGGTTTTTTCTTTCCTAGTTTCTTTTACGGACAGACTTTTAAAGAGGGAAGTGGAGACTGACAACTTATGCTGGTTCCTCAAATATGCAACTAGTTCCATGTGTTCACTTATCTTTCAGACCCTCTCTACACACTATCAAGTGAGAAGGACCATTCAAAGTCAAATGTCCATGTTCATCTTGTCGGTGATAAAGTGGTAGGTGTTGGCCAAAGATGGCTCACATGTGCACCTTACATTTTTGTGTGTATAGGTAGAAACTCTGTTTTAGTTCTAAGCTGCCGCCTTAACACAGCAAAATAAAAACCAAAGGAAGCGGTTTTATCTAAAACAAGATTTAACGCAAAGAGTAACCACAATTGCTGGCCTAGGGTGACTCTGTAGCAGCAGCCTAGAAATGCCCAGTATCATGTCCTGAGTAATTTCCTAAGTTGTGTGTCAGTATTTTTAATAGAATACCTCAAAATGCTTTTAACAATAGCTTGTATGTGTTATTAAGATCTAAGAAAAGAACTGGACAGTTCTTGGGCTGTTGTTCAAGCAGAGCTGTTAAAACATGTTATTTCACGTGGTGCCTCGTCACTTGCCTGGGGATATACTTACACTACAGCTCAAGGTAGCATACTTAGTTTAAAATGAACTAGGTAGCAACAGCTAAGCAGCCTGTAAAGATTGCAAACCTATCCTGATTCTTTGTACTAGGTTAGCACAATTTTACTTCTTAGCTAAGCCCTTAGGTAGCTAGCCCATGCTTGGCTCCCTACTGTATTTGCTCCCCTACTATCAATATTCACCTTAACTAGTTTAAAACCAGCTAGGACATGACTGTGGAAGTTGCAGTCACACCATTAGACAGCAGTGATTGATGGCTGGGCAGGCTGCATATAGGTAGAATGCCAAAGCAAAGCAGACTTAGTACAACTGCACAATGAATTGGATTTTAAACAAAGAGTCCTCTTGAAGCTTTGCACTTGACTGAGCCTGCAAGGCAGATATTCTGAACTCTGAAACTCCATTGCTGTACAGTGAGGAGAAAATCCCTGGGTGGCTTTCCAACAACGGAATCAAGAAACATTTTTCTGAAGAATGTTTCTGGATGTCTCTTATCCCATTATCTCAGACTCTTTCTTATACCTACGTGACAAAAACTGTGTATTTGTCTGCCTCTCCATAGAGAGACATACACATGGAGCTGGAAACATTGCCTATCATCATAGAGATCCTTGCAACACCATGACTGTGTTAACAGTTCAGGCCAGACAAAGTAAGCAGGCATACTGCCACTAATGTCGTCACATCATAGGTATAATGTTGTAGGTGGGTATGGTGACAAACTCTGACTTGCTTAAAACATATTTTAAGCACATGAATCAGCAAGTGCATAATATGTGCAATACAAAACAATAAGACTTTGAATTCTTAGTCTATAGCATCACAAAGTGGGGTGGACAAGGATTGTGGTAGTATTAGTTTATAGGGTTTTCCAAATTCTTGAAAGTTGAATTCCCTTTAAAGAGAAATTAAACAAAAATGCAGTCTCATGCACAGCAAGCAGCTACTCAGAGTAGGGTGCCTAGATCTTCATCATCTGACATTCTCTTACACTCTGGTCAGTTGGTGTACTTGAAATGTCACCACTACCCTATACACATCTGAGTTAGCACCTGCTGAAATGAAAGGGGCGATTCACAATTCAAATCTGATTTCAGGCTTCACAGAAGCTCAAGCCAAGATAGCTACATCACTTATACTTGAGTCACGATTGCAAAGATTTATTGGCAACCATAAATTTAGAGATTTAAGACATATCTACCCAGGGAAATTAGTGCTTAAGAGGAAAGGTGTGGATTTTTAATGTGATCATTTTTGTGTGCTAACTCCTGCAGAGATGTTTTTAACACATGCTAAAATTGTTACAGTATAAAATAATATAACTTTACTCTGTAAGTGGAGTATGTTACTTCATTTCTAGAGCACACAAAATAGGAGGGAATTACATGGGGTAATGTGCTAGAAGTTCACATTACTGCATATTCACAGTTACTGCACACTAACTTCTTTATGTAACGAGCTGTTAGACCCTTTGATTTTAAGTACAAGTTTAGACACTGGAAAACAGCCAGAAGACATATCTGTGCATCTGCTGCTAGTCTGGTATGCTCCACATCTTGAGAAGTACCATCTAACCAGCTGACATCATTAGCATACGTATGCCGCTTCAGTCCCCATCCCAAATGTGCAGTCCTGTAAATCACAGCAAGCTGAAATTCCGATCTCTTTACTTCTGTCTGAAATCACTAAATCACCGCCTCTCTTCTTTGTGTCCATGCATACATTAGGTGAAGGCACCAATGTTAAGAAGTATGTTTAGTACCTTGGTCCATTTCCCAGGCTACAGTCTGCTCTTGGAGGGCAAAGATCCAGTGCCTCCATTTATCAACCGAAGATGGAGAGGGAGGGCTCAGCATTGCCTGGAGGCTCTTCAGCAGCTTGCTGCGTAAGTGTTCTGTGGTTGGATAATTTAAAACAATCCTACGAACAAAACCAACAAAAACCCATGCACACTGAAGCGGAGATGACTGCAATTTGCTCCTACTTATATTTCGCTTGAAATTAAGAGATTGCAGCTGTTGTGGAGTATGGTGGCCCATCTGTTTCTTACAGGGTGGATGTTGCACATTCCTTCACCCCTGTGCTATCTGCTTTGCAGCGGTTGCCGGGAAAAAGAAGAGCTATTTCAGTCTCTTATAGATCAGATAAGCTATGAAGACTTCAGTGACTTGGGTGTTACTTCAGCAGGAGCTGTTTCCTTTTAGTCCCATGCACTTGCAGCTGGTTAGAATCCTTTTGCTGCTCATTCAGGACTGTATGGAACCTGAACCAGGGCACCACATTTTTAGTGTAGGGGTTTCTTAGTTGAACTTTCTCTACAGTTTTGGCTTCTGATTCAGCAAATATTTAAAAAATACATCTATGTGTTTTGCTACATCATGTTTTTGGAGTCCTCTTGTAGCTCTATTCAAGACTGCAGGCATCAGCCTAGATAGTTGCTTCCAGAGGTTTTTGCTGCATCAACAAGCTAACTTTAGACCAGGGGCTTTTCAGATGATGCGTGCTCTGGGGTTGCTGGTAACTGAGTTCTACCATATGCCAAATTGTAATCAAAGATGTTTAAGAGTGATACAGCAGATTTCACATCTGGCTTCAAAAGCGTATTCTTTCATTTCCATAATAAAATAAGAATTCTGGAGCCTTTTTTCTTCTTATTGTTTTCAGCATTTAAAACTGTCCCCAGCATGTGAAAATCTCAGTAGCTTCTTATATTTTGCCTGTTACTCTGTAATAGGAACTTATTTGGTGCCTGTGCTGCTTTAAAATTGATTTACATTTCAACAACATGTATTTGTAAAATGTCTTGAAATTAACAAAAAATGAGAAATACATCCCCTCTGTTTCAACCTGCACTGATTGACAGTGTTGCTGATACCGAAGATAGAATATTTCCCAGCTGTCTTCTGCAGTTGCATTGCCTCTGCAAGGTTACCAGGAATAAAAGCTCATTTATTTCAGCAAAGTCAGCAAATATAAGTCAAGGACATGCAAGAGGCAGGATCTGTGGAATAAAAGGGGCTGTTTCACTGGGTTCCCATTGTGCCTATAACTATACCATAATAGGATGAACAGCTTATGCTAATAAAGTTACATCATAAGAATAATTGCCCACCTGTGCTGCATGAAACACAAATCCATCTGGATGGAGCAACAGTCTGATATGTAAAGAGTCAGCTAGTGGAACTAGCCATCAGCTCAATTAACTCATTTGAATTACAAACACAAGTTCACAATAATAGGTTGATTAGTGCTGAGCAAGTATCTCAGGTTACTGCACTGCATCTCAAAACATTCCACTCTTTTTTTGTCATGTGATATGACTGAAAGCACTGGGAAGAGATGACTTTAAACTTACCTTGGCAGTAAATTGTAGGTCACAGAGGTTAATGAAACATCTCTCTGTAGGCTTTGCAGTAGTGGGTAGCCATACTGTGGTTCCCCAAGTTCCACAGCGCAGCTCACAGGGCTTAGATGAGGTCTTTGAAGACAACTGATCTCAGCATGCAATCCTCTGTTTTGATCCCAGCTGTCGAGCAATGTTATGTATTGTTAATTGTATCTCTGTAAATATACCTTTGTATTTAAAATTAGGCAGCAGCAACCAACTCCAGCACCCACAATCCCATACATCTGAGGTGAGGATTCTTACAAGTTGACAAAAATGGTCTTATGAAAAACATGACTTTCAGGACTTGCTATATATCTAGCGTAAGAAAACGACTTACCTTAATGGCATGATTTGGACTTTTTTTTTAAAAGAAGTTCTGTTTCTTGTCTTTAACCACCTTGCAGGTTGAGAAGAATAAGACTGGAATATAAAGTGGTTGTGAAATCAAATAGCAAACCTGATGCTTTCAAAGGACTCAATTCCACCCATTCTTTCACTGACTGCCTTAATGAGGTCTAGCTCATGGTCTTCCAAAGCTTTAAAATAAAGAAAACCCTCCAAGATATAATAGAGAAAAATTTAAACAGTCTGCCTACTTTAAATTCAAAATGGGGAAAAAAATGAAGAAAGGCTGTTCTTCCAAAAGATACACCAAAAGATACGCTTGTTCCAGCATGGGTTTTGAAACATTCACATGGTCATCCTAATTTTTCTCCTTTATGGGAGAATTCAAATTAAAATCGCTGATTCTAAAATTTTCCACATTTGCTCAAAATCTCTTTAGCTACTTTTGAAAGGTAGAAAGTGGCGGACTTCCCCTTTGCTCATTCTTCTCCTTTACACGTATTTTCTCTTATGAAAAGTTTTTCACTCTTAAAGAAATGAGCTTGCTTCTCCTGTTCCCAATAGAATTAGGTTACTTTACAAGGTCAAGCATTTACAAGTGGCCAGTCCTTTTCATGACAAACATATAAGAAAGTTTTATTAAAGGCAGCAGATGACCATTTCTTGCCCACACATAGTAGGAAATATATATGAAGTGTCAAACTGTTTTGCTATATATGTAAGTATGGAAATAGCAAAATATAATTGCTTGTATAAGTATGGGGATTTTGTGGAATTTCTAATGTGCATGTTTGATTGTGCAACCGGAGAAGTAGAGAGAGATATTAACAAAAAAAAAAAAGAGCATAAGAAAAAAGATCAGAATTGCTCTGAATGTACTTCTTAAATGATATGCTTTATTTTGGCTTTTAGAGCTCAATCTTCTCTTCAAATACCTCAAATCGTGTATGAAGATCCTGAAGTTAGTGGAAGGAATCGCTACAAATATTTTGCACGGTAAGGAATGAACTGATTTGAAACAGAGTTCAGAAGCTTGCTTTTGTGCAGTTTAAAGAGCACCTAAATAAATGCTAGAGCCTTTTTTTTTCTGTCAGTTCTTTGATCACTGCTATAGAAAACATAAATGGTAACCAAGTCTTAAATCAAAAGGTCTTTTAAAATTCACTTTATGCCAGAATTTTTAGGTAATGAGTTACCAAATAAGCAAATGTACCAGGCATTTTGTGCTTAACAAATATTTGTAGAAAACTTTGGGCTGTAGATCCTCCTACACAAAGGAAGAAGATGCTCAGAAAGCCGTTGTGGTTCTCCAGACTCGTGGAAAGGTGCCACCTTTAGAAGGAACCTTTTAACTCCCAGTTTCTGCCAGGGCCAGAAAGGGAGCAAAAGGGATCTTTCATTAACTTTTAATCAATGTGTCCTACTACAGGACTGCTCTGCTCCTTCCAGAGTGATGCTGCAGGTCAGCAATGGACTCAAGATCTGAACCAACAGCTAGTGTACAAACCTTTTCAACTTAGCCACATTCACATATATTTTTAATTACATTTACCGTTTCAGTTAGCATCTATTGGTCAATGTGTCCACTTTAAATATATAAAAATATATGCCAAGTTTAATAAACTGAAGTTCTTTATGGCTTATTTAAAAACAACCAAAAAACGGACAAAGATGATGTTATCTTCTGCAATTTGAAATTGAGTTTTATAGTCTCTCAAAGACTAAGGGAAATTGATAGTGAACTGCGATATGCAAACTGTAAGAATGCCTAAGAAGGAATTATTAATATGTTGTTGAGCCCATATCACTTTCAAGATACTTCATAAAATACTGCAAAAAAGGAAACAATCAAATTAGGTAAGTCCAAAACAGCTTACCTTACCAGCTGATTGTAGGAATTCATTTCAGGAAGTTATTGAAAAAAAAACAAACCCTCTCTCAAAAGCTTAAAGTGAAGACAGTAAACTAATTACTGAAATATACACGAAATGTTGAGAAACTCAAAACTAACTTCTTTTAATTATTGTCTTGTTTTGCAATTCCACTTTCTGCTTTGAGAGAAGAATAACACTCCTATTGGTGAAACTTTCTCTGTTACTCCTTAGCTATGAAAAGAATTATTTAATGTTCAAGCACAATTCTTAAACATGCAACT
>JAOXNO010000001.1:86384901-86412900 GCA_028565335.1 Limnodromus scolopaceus | reverse complement strand
GTTCTCCAGGACCTCTCAAAGATGATGGAGAGTGGCCCTGCAATGACTTCTGCCAGCTCCCTCAGCACTCTCGGGTGCGTCTTTTTTCTTTTAAAGAAAGGATTTTACATTGATTTTTGGGCCCTGGTCTCTCTGTTTCAAAAAATGGTAACTTGTTAAGATAGGCAGAACCAGTTAATGCAAAACCCCCATATTTTCTTTTCTTTCATTAAAGTGTTAAAATAACTTAAAACCTCAGATTAGACAAATCAAATAGTAAGCATCTTTGACTTAGTAAAGATAGCAAAGCAGGCATTAGACTGGGCTGACATGAAAACGTTAAGACCACTTCGGGGAACTGCAATGTTTCTGAAATCTACATTATTAAGAATTCCTTCTTGTCAGAAGCGCTTATAGATTTTTCTGTCTTTAAAAGTTGTTATTCTGGTTGGGTTTTTTTTTATTCTGGCTAGCAAGAAATACTTTTTGAGGCTAGGGTTTTATTAGAAAAATTCTTATGAATGCAACATTGTACTAATAAACATAGGAGCCATTGTTTTCAAAAGAATCACAACTACAGCAGCTTTTTCCTTTCAATTTCTCCCCCCATTGTGCAGAACACCTTATAAATCATAGCAAGCACCGTTACAATCTTCATGCCAGAGAGCTCTAAGGTCATCAAATACAAGAAACAGTTCGGAAAACCTCTCAACATTTTTGAGCTATAACCATTTCACATGGCTTATAAGCAGTTTATAGGCTTTGATTCTTGCATTATTAACATGGTCCATTTCTGGAGTTTTCAATAATAAAGCATTTTACTCCCTAACTAGAAATCTCTTTCCTTTTCTGGAGCAATTAATTATCCTGTCCTGAAAGATCAGATCCAATATGCAAGAAGAGTTTTGTACAATGATCACTGGAGTTTCAAAATTTCATTAATTTCATTATTTTATTCTGTGCAAGTGCCATCAGTTTCCTGATACTGGAGAGAGAAATTCAGCATGGGATGTTTTTTCTTAAGTTTTTCTTTGATTTCCCTCAGTAGTGAAATACTGTATTTGAACATTTGAAAGACAGCAAGAGAGAAAAGGAAAAGGCACGCTTTTCCTCACTGGAGTACGTCTGTTCTTTCAGTAATAAAGACTAGATTCAACAACCCATACAGCAGTAGGATTATAATTTGGAAGGAGCTTTAAATGTACATACTCTTTTCCCTTTTCTTTGCAAGCCAAAGTGTGATGTCCTACAGCAGGCAAGTGTTGCGGTACAGTTGAAATGATTATCTGAATAGCTTGAATAGCTTGCGATGGGAAGTTGGCAGGACTTTGGCTCTCTAAATAGCTTGAAAGTGTCCTGAAAGAGTAGAGGCTGTGGTGCATTTCCACTCCTAGCCTGCTTTGGCTGACAAGGTTTGGCACCTGCCACTGAACAGCTATGAGAAAGATAAAACCCACTCTTAATGGGCTTGTGGATTTTCTTGGTAGAAGGAAGTTGTCAGGCAAGTTAGTTTCCCTTTTGCCCTTAGTCCACTCTACAGCTGCTGTGGGCCAGTGGGCTGCTGGGCAGTTGCCGATGGGCAGAGAAGAGTTTCGAAACATATTTTGCAAGAAAGAGGTCCTGGGTCATTCGGTTCAACCCTCCACAGTAACAGTATATCATACAAAGATGTTTTGCTGAGGAATGGCCACAGAACAGTGACAATACACTCTTCAAGTGACCCCCTTCATAAAATCTCCTGACTGCATAACATTTCTAACTGGCAGCATTATACCTATAGTTAAAGGCAAAGAGGCAAAGAATTATAACCATTCTGTAGTAATATGTAAACTGTAATTAAATTGTGATAAACCTACCCATTTTTCACGTTTTGAAAGAATCTTACCTCTATCTAATAGGAGAATAATTAATTAGATGCAGGTGCAGATGGGACAAAGAGATCATGAAAATGTGTAAGAAGGTAAAAGCACCTGCACCAAAACTCCAGTCATCAAAGAGAACACGTAACCGTTGAACAATTTGATTGGAGAAAAGACACGTGCTTGTTGTGTGAACAGGTGCATGAACAGCTTATGTCATAGATTGTGCTTTTTAAAGCCCCACAGGAAAATAACTGAAGGGGTCCCTCTTCTCGGAGGCACCCAGCTCAAGCTGTATTTAAACCGACTCGGTGACAGAACCTAGGGTCTGAACTCTTCTTTCCAGTTGGAAGCTAAGACTCCTTACTGAGAAGGAGTTTAGAAAGCAAAAGGGTCCAGTCTGAACCTTGTGACTCAGCAGGACAGTCTTCCTGGACACTTCTTTAGCACTAGCACATTTCTCATTAAATTGTATGTCTATTCCAGGCACTACTGGGGAAGAAGAATAAAGTCAAAGAGCCAAAGAAGCCCCTCCGTTTGCTTGAAAAAGTAGAAAAGCCTGTTCCTCGGCCACCCACTCCAATCCTGGAAAAACCATCAATTGTAAGTGGGCTGGGTTTAGCCCTTTTTATCTGTTGATCCCTGATTGTTTCCTACATGGTTGTTAAAGGAATGCCCAGAGAAGGGAAGAAGTGAACTTCGTCTTTTTTGTGTGTATTCATGTTAGAAATAGCCATCACTATTTCTTAAGACTCTCTTAGTCTCTCTTTATTCTATAAATATACCAGCAACCAAAAAATTGAAAATCTTTTACAATATCTATTGGCCAAGTCTTTAACTAAATTTTATTTCTAAATATGTAAATTAGTAGACATGTTATTCCCTTGTTCTTGGGGAAGAAAAAGGCAGAATCTTATGATTGTCATTATCATTATTATTAAGTATCTTCCAACCTTCTGATCTGACAACACTATCATAATCCAGTAGAGCAATTTAGTCCCACTGAAGTCAGTGAGACTTTGGGTGCTTAGCACCAAGCATGCCCTTCATTAATTTGCTGGGGTGAAGCTCTTGTCATCACGCAGGATGCAGTCTTTGATGAGCATGCTCCAGTTCACAGAAAATGATTCTTCTGCAGAGATTGAAATAGCAGTAATGATGTGTCATGGGGGATGTGATATGGTGTAGGAAAAAACAACTTTTTAGTCGAGCTGCAAATTCTTTTCCTTTCTTGAAGTAACATACTTGAGAGGTGGTTGCCCCAGTGGATTGCTTTGTCTGCTTGTTAACATCATTTTCATGATGTGGTAAGAATCAGTCACAATTACCATTTAAACTTGTGAATTTAAGAGACTCACACAACCATGAAAGTGAGAGAGAGAAAGACTTACTAGATCATCCATGCTGTCTTCCTTTGTGCAGTGTGATGTCCTATGTTTTATACAGTCTATTTCAAGATGACTGAAACAAGAATATCTCCTTGAGAAGAGCTTTTCACAGCTTTACTAAGTAGGTATTAGATATTGTATTGCAGTGGTACATTTACAGTATTTAGATTTATCAGTTTAGCAGATTTTAAAGTAATTTGAGGTAACATGGAAAGAAATCAGAAAGATTTATCCCCCAGTTGTAGTCATTCTTGAGCTTGTTTACAGATTATAATTTTTTTAAGAGTTCCAATGTATTAGAATACCACCTAAATTAATTCTGTCGACTTTTGATTTATTTTCAAATATCTTTATGTGTGAACACATAAAAGACTGGAGCTCTCCAGCAAAGCTCAATCTGTAAAATTAGGCCACTTCAGCCACCGAATAGCAGCACTAACATCTCTTGCCTTGCAGAATCCACGTAAGGTTTCTCCTACCAGCAGCTGGCTGCAAGGAGCACTGGAAGCAAAGCTCTTCTCTGTCGTTAATGCTTCTCTTCCTGCCATACAGACACAAGTACCAACTGCTAAGTGCACCAGCCCCTTCCTGCTAGGGTTGAAGATCTCAAAAGGAATGCATGCCAGAGTGACAGGCAGATGGCATTGACCACAAGGGATATAAAAGCAAGCGGAGACAGTGGAGGCACTACTGCAGGCCTCCTCAGCTCCTCTCCCCTAGTCATTTCTTATGCACTCACTGGCCATAACAAGCTCACAGAGCGCCTCTGAATTCCTTCACTGGTTTATCATTTTCTCCCAGCCCCCTCTAGTTTTCACCCTGCTCCTAGATCCTTCTATATCCTTAATTTTTTTATTTTTTTCCCTGCAGAGTATGATAGGCTTTCCATCTCCCCTCATTCTTTCCTGCTGGTCTGTAGCAGGCAGGTGGAGAAGCTGATGATTACTCTTACTAAGGGATCATTTGCAGCACCAAACAACAGGAATACAGAAAAGTACAACCCACAAAAATCTAATCCAAACCTTAGTTTACATGAAACCAAGCAGTTTGGCTTACCTGTCCAGTATATGTGCCATCCCCATTTTCAAAACTCTGTCCTGAAGGGCACACTATAGCCAGGTGATACAGTACAGCTTAACTCTCTGACTGGACTGGAAATTCATCCCTTCTTCCCAGAAAAAAAGAACATATCAAATCATAAGGCAGTCCTTTGGCTAGTTCTGCTTTGCTCCTCCTTGGTGGTGGCATGGAAGGCAGGAATGTTTCCTTTTGCATTTGGAAAACTTAATCTTCAACACCTAAGAAAAAACAGAGACTAAGATTCAAGCCCACACCACATCTCTCATCCCACGCTCTTTCCTATTTTTCCAGCACTTCTAAAATACCACATTTCAATGCAAACTTCATAGGCTCTTTATTAAAAAAACTTCCTTGCAATTTTTAGATTGCTTTTTATCTTTCCCAGGCACCCAATGGGCTTTTTCCTTCTGCTACTGTCAACTCCAGACTAGAAGACCTCTCAGCAAGAAAAAACACCGCCAGTTGTGCTTTCTTCATTTAAAATAAGCCTTTTAAAATTATTTTTCTCCTATGGTCATACTCCCTTTCCTAATATGCTGCATTATTCTTCCAAGTTGGTATCAGTAACACAATGCTAGGCCAGTAAAGTTCTCAAAGAGATGAATCACAATATAATGTAATTAATTTTATTTCCAAACTATCACTTTCTGAGTCTTAAATTTACTGGTCACCACTGGAATAAATATCAAAAGAAAAATTATATATGTTCCCTTTTAATTTAATCCCTTTATTTATGCTTTCCAGCTTTCTTGCACCTCCTTCAATAATAATTGACCTGTTAAATTAATGCAGCTGATGCTCATTTTGCAAACTCAGATTCAGTCAAACTACAAATAGTACTTCTAACGCATACAGTCATTTTCTCCATCAACATCTTCTTGTCATTAGGTACTCGTCTCTAAAGATCCTCTAAAATCTCTAATAGAATCTAATTATACAGCCTTTCTCCCCCACCTCTTGTAAAACATGGAAGTATGTATTATTCTGACTCACCTTCCTTTCCCTAGAAATCAGAAGAATGTTTTTCAGCAACAACTGAGAAAAAGCTGGATATAAGTTAGACTTTTTGATAGTTAGATGGATAATCTATAGAAATTCCAGTCTCCAAAGGAATAATTAATTTTTGTGTGGATATTTGTTGTGTTTTGGCAGGAGGAAGAGGAAAGAGAACTGGCAGTGATCTATCTGCAGAAGCTGCTCCGAGGCAGGGCTATTCAGAACATGGTATTCAGTGTGTCTTAGTTTATGTCTCTCTTCAGAATGATGGTGCGAATGATTGAAAGTGTGTTTGCAATCTTTCTTCCACAGCACTAATCAAGGGTAATGAGGCTTCTGCAGCATATCCTCCTGTATGTTATCTGGAGTCCTTCAAGGCTGAAGTCTTTGCTCTCCAGCCCAAATTTCTTACAGGAACTTCTAGGTTCCTATATGTGTCTGTGAATGTCTCCCTGCTCCTGCCATCCCCTACACTCAGCTGTTTACTTAGATGCTTCATAGCGGAGTTACTCAAATGGCAAATTCTAGACTAGATCTGAACCATGAGTATACATGTTGCCTTGATTATGCCAAGATCCCAGGCACAGGAAACCTCCCAGATCCCAGCAGGGCAGCATATTTCATGCCATCCTTCCAGTTTCCTGTGATGGTGAGCTGAACCTTAGATGAGGAGCAATCAAATCATACCACCATGATTTCCAGCAAGTGCAGGACCCATCATTCTGCTGTCAGTGGAGCAGAAGTGGGTCTAGGTAAAAATTAATTGAGTAGTCATGCCTCAAAGGCTTTACATTAAGTGAGTCTATCACTTTTGATCAGACCCATCGGGAAGGTTTGTTTTCATGCCTGCTGAGAATATAATTGATATTCTCTCTTGCACAAACTATTTAATGTTTATGAAGTGTTCCCAAGAGGGACCCTTACCTGAGCTTTAGCAAACAATGCAATACTGTGAAGGTGGCTTGAGGTGGAATATAGTCTTTCCAAGCCTTCTTTGGGTCTGTGGTGATCTGTGAGAAGGACGTTGGATGCCATTGCAGGACTGTTGATTTTCTCATCGTGAAATGTCCCATCATTTTAGCAATCTCCTTCCAGCGACTACTGGATGAGAAATACATGACTCGGAGAATGATGTGAGTAAGGTTGAGTGATCCTTTGTGGCTGTTGGAAGTCCTGTTGGAAGAGAGATGAAATGAAAATAATAAGAAAGTGTCAGGGAAGGGCTGGGCCACATAACCCCATAATAGGGACAGGAGCAGCTTCAACAACCTCCCCACCAATTTGTTGCTTTGAATTTTTGCGGGACTCCCCAAAAACCCTAGACTGAGGAAAAGGGGCAATGCTCACGCTGGGAAGCTTTGACATTGAGGCTGATATAACAGGATATCCAGAAGGCTATTGCCCTTTTCACTTAACGTTGGTGTTGCTGTTCTGCATTCCCTTGGTTTGAGTTGTGGGTGAAGCCAAACACAATGAAAAAAATAATTTATTTTATAATAAAGTAGCAAGGGATCATCTATATTCCACAGCAGGTCTCAACTTTCATTTTCTAGGCAAGAGGGTTTAGGCAAGATTTACCTGACAGCAATAGTGTTTGCCTAAATGCAGCCACAAATTTGTTACCGAGGCCTAGGTCCATGTTGATCTATATTCTCCATTTAATATGCTTGGTTGTTTAACTTTATTTTAAAGATGTTTGAAGGGAAGGAGAAGCGCCTGGAACTGATCCAAGAGCTGCACACCACTCACGCACTCCAGGAGGACAGACAGCTGCTTTTGAAGGCAGAGGAGCAAATGACACTGGCCCTACGGCAACAGTACGACTTGCAAATGCACAAGGTTTGCCCATATACATGGGAAGGCTGATTCACGACAGTCCTGAACGGGCGCTCTGCTCTTGCAGTACCACCAATACTCTCACATTTAATTTCCTTATGTTTTCTATTGTCCACAGCACAGAAAGCACCCCAAGTAACAAAAATGCTCTCCTGGCACAGGCCAAGCATTGAATGCCTGAGGGGCTAAAATTGCTTTCACTGCTGGGGGGGCTCTGGGGAATCTCAGAAACAGACTGAGGCGCCCTTACCGCAGCTGCTACCCAGGCTGCGTTTGCTTTGTTTGCAGACAGAGCACTTATTTATATTTACAGGGCTTTGAACAAACTGCACTGTCAGATGAACCTCGGTTTTCCCACATTGCAATCCATTTGACTAGTGCTGTGACCTGGCAGCACGATGCATGCTTGTCACTCACATCTGTCAGATGTTTCACTGAATGCGTACAACTGCTCTGTCATTTCCCTGTTCCTTTTCTAGCTTGGCACTCTCTCAGGTTCCTCCTCGGGCAAAAAGCATCACAAAAGAAGCCAAAGTGGACTTACTTTGTAAATCTTGCTGGGCTTGAGACTTCTAGGACCTTAGCAATGGTGTCACATTGTTGTACTTGCCACTGTTACGGAGAGCAGAGAAATGTTGGGTTCCGTCGTCTGCCAAGGATCTAGTGAGAGCTGAGGATGCAAATTCCCATCCTATTCCCTTGCAGGCAGATACTGGTCTAAAACGGATCATAAAGAAATTTTGTCCAGACTTCACTGCATCTCAGACATACAGTAACTCCCACATTCCTGCAGGTTTTCCTATAGTTTTTACTACCCCCCTGTTTTCTCAGTGACCAGCTGTGAGGCATTTCTGCAGGTTCCAGATATGATAACAGCATCCGCTGGCCAGCTGGCCTGGTGAAGATGAAGCCAGACCACTGCTTCCTGCTGGGTGGGCAGCAACAAAATTTCCCCTCAGATTTCAGTAAAAATTGAACCAATTGACTGTGTTTTACTGTTCATCATTTCCAGATACTCCCTCATACACAGGAAGCCCAGGTGCGGAATGCAGGAGTACAGAATTTTTCTACTGAGGAATTAAGAGAAAAATAGAAGCCTTAGACATTAGGAACTTGAAATGCTCCTTCTCTTCTGGAAGCCCAGGTGATAGTGAAGGAGACAGCAGTTCAGACACAATAATGACATTCATAGAGAAAGAGAGATAGAAAACAGTGAAGATGTTGACCTCTGATCTCAGAATTTCCTTTTGGGAGAGCCACTATCCCCCTCTGCTGGCATCTACCTCATCTACTCTAGCATTTTTTTTTACTATATCTCTGAATGCAAACAATTCAAGGCTCAGGTCTTCAAACATTTTGAACTTTTAAAGATTCTGGAATGCGTATGCGGGAGTTTTCTATGTGTGTCCATTTTAGAAAATCACTGATGATTCACAGTTCTTTAGTTTTTGGTGGTCACAGTTTTTTTCAGGTTTTTCGCCTTTGCAGTGTAAAAAGAGGCATTTTTCAAGAAATGCTTCCTGCAGAAAGAGGATGGAAGCTGCATGGTGAAAGATGAGTGGTTGAAAATTTCCAACCTTGTATATACTCAAAGTCTAAGACAAGAGTGTTCCTGGATTGTTTCCCTCCATTTCACACAAGTTCTAGACACAGCATCTGGAGCAATAAAGAGGAAGCAACATGTTAGTTCGGTGTTATCCATCCCTGTGAGCTGGTGCAGTTACTGCATTGCCATCTTCCATCTGAAACACCACGGGCTAAGCACTGTCACCTCTAGATGTGTGCAACACTGACAGTCCCACTTTCTTTGAAACACTGCATGAGCACAGCAGTATAAGAAAGCTGATTTATTACTACTTGTCTGGGATATTTCAGCTCCATTTTGAATTTTACATTCAGGTCTACTGTGTTATTGCCTATTTATTCCAACGCAGCATCCCAGCCAGTTCCAGAACATTCCCTTCTGCCAAGGACTGTGGTTTCATAGTCTGTACTGGAGATAATGAACTTACCTTAGATCTTGTCCCTTTCCAAAGTGCAGTCACACATACCTAACCCATAACACATGATGTGCTTAGAACAAGGAGTAAATGGCATGGTAACACTGAACACCTGGAATCTAGTCTCTGCTCTGTCACAGACTTTCTCATTTTCCATTACCTGGAATTTGGATGTCTCGTTTGCACTTCTGCAAACTCAATATAATTACTGTTGATTTGAATTTGTTAGAAGTTAGTAATTTGTACAGTTTTAGGTAATAACTCAATACCTAAAACTGCAGGGACTCATGGTTGCTGTATTATCTCAGCAAGCTGAATCACTTTGGTTGCATCGTGAATGTCCAACCACAGACATGCCATTTCACTGAGGTGGCTTTGAACCGTTAATGACCATTTCATATCCTTAGGAGAGGACAGCAATGTGGCAGTACTCACAAATGCAGAGTTTCCTAAACCTTTACTCAAGCTTCCTACTCACAAAGACTGAGGGTTTACTTTCCAAATGCTAAAAAGAAGCTTCATTTGCAACTTTTGATGCTATTTTTTCTGTTCTGGTCTAGCTAAGCTTAGGAGGGTATGCAGCTAAAGTAATTTCATTGTCACTTTTATACCTCACCCTTTCTTCATCTGGGCAGTGCAGCATTCCCCAGTAATGAGCAGATGGCCACAGCAACTATTCTAGTTATACTCAGCCACAAAAGCAGTTTGTAATAACTGGAATACAGCATGTCTAGTGCTTTATCTGCTCCCACCCACTCAAGCATAGGGGCTGCTTGTCCTAGTGTGACAGTATTGGGATTATTCCCAGCTGGACTAGTTTTACCGTCTTTTAGCCTCTTGATGCCATCAGATCCTATATACAGGGACATTACATTATGGAGAATCCAGGCCAGTGCATGTAAACAAGAATGCAAAACTCCATGGCTGGTCTGAGTGGATGTTGCAGAGCTGTTTCACATGCCTGTGGGTAGTCCTGGGACTTTGAACAACATTCCTGGGGTTTCTAACATAATTCTTTGCATTTTTTTTTAAAAGCTATCAACAGTGGAAAAACACTTGGCCAGGGAAGAAGGAAGGGTACTGGCGAACATGTTTGATTTCCTGTCCAAAGAGCTGGTGAGGCTGCAAGAAGAACGGAAGATCCACGCTTTTGTCATGCTGGCGGAGAGGCAGAGGCGGATGAGGGAAGCGGAGGAGAGCGGACGTCGTCAGGTGGAAGAGAGGCGACGTAAGGAAGAAGATGAGATTTTCAAACAGGCAAGAGAGGGAGACTGGTGGGACTGTGGACAGCTTGTAGGAACTGCCTCCTTGTGGGAAGGTCCAGATGGAAGGGAGGTGCTTCAGCTCTGACTTTGGTGATGGCTAGTTTTGAAATTGAGGGCTTACTGAAGAGAGGGTGTTTCCTTCCTAAGAGAGTCATGCCCATTAAATTAAGGATGATCCAAATACCCCTACAGCCAGTCCTGTTAGGCGTGTCATGAATGGATGTAGGTTTATTAAATATCCACAACAAACACCTGTGGAGAACAGATGCACCTAGATTATCTTTAGGAATAATGTTATGTCAGCACTTCGTCTGTTCAGCAAAACTATTAGGTGCTCTCCCAGGAAGGATAACTTTAAGCAAAGTTTTGGAAAGATTTTGCCCCCCAGAAGTAGACTGCAAATAACAAGAGGTAAAAAAATTATTTTGATGTAATGTAATGGATAACATAACCTTGAAATCCAGAAACAAAAATCCTGAATTACCATATTCCATAACTATTCTATAGTTCTATATTCCTATTCCCTGGCTCCTGACTGCATGAAGCATATTTCTCCCAGTTGAAAGGAATGAGTGGGAGCCTAATTGACTAAACCAATAATTTTCAAACTTTGTGGGAGGAGGTTAATACCAAGAGAGTCTGGCATCATGTTTATTTTTCTTTTAATTTTAGCTTCTCCTCTTATCTTTTCTGCATCTCTGAGTGGGAAGCAGGGAGGGTCAAAGCGCCATAAGCTTATGCCCTTCAGATTAGCAGAAGGAAAACACCTATTTCTAGAATATCTGCTCAACAACCATTATAAGGAAACCAGTAATTTTATCTTGGTTTTACTCATGTTACTTTGACTGGCTTGAAACCTTTTCCTTCAGGATTTGCTTGAATGAAAGCTGATTAATTTACTGAAGTCAATACTGATGATTACTGTTTAGCAGTTGTTGCTCAGGGGACTGTGAGAACTGAGGAAGCAACTGCCATTGCATTCACAGAACTAACCTGCTGCAGCAGAAATGAAGCTGCAGATAAGTTTTTCTTCCACCACTGGTTCTTTCCTGCACTTGTTTCTGTTCAATTAGTTCTCAGAAAGAGTTATTAGAAAATAATGTTGTACACGTTATTCTTCCCAGAAAGCACCTCTGAAAACAAATCTCAGGCTGGCCTGCCTGAAATTAAGAGTCTGATGAAAATCTGTTGTTCTTGCTTCTTTGGAAATCTGCTTCCACCTTGCTCCTGGCAGGGCAATAAGCAGAGGAATAATATCTTGGTGTTTTGTTCCAGGTGGTGAAAATGCACCAGAGCACTATTGACTCCTACTTGGAAGACATTATCCTGAGTAGCGTGGAGAACACAGCTGAAGAGCAAGCCAGGGAAGAGATTCAGAGAATGGCTGTAGAAATCAATGACATTGCTTACGAAATGGAAAGTCGGTACGTTATTAAATGGCACATTAGAGGCTGTTTACAGCAGTTTAGAGCCTGCCTGACCATCTGCATCTGTGGTTGGGTGTATAATCTAAGACATGGGAAGGGCAAAGCAATACTGTTCATGATCACCTCCTTAGTGTGACTGCTGTATGGGAACCACACTGTTACTACCTGGTACACATATATAAATCCATCAGAACCTTATTTCTATACACCATGTGCCAGATTCCCTTTGCAAATCACTTGTGGGGTCTGTGAATTACCCTTTTTAGACTTCTCCATGCCAATGTGATGCTGTGACTGAACTTTAAGTGAATCTGGGAACTGCCTAAAGCAATACCCATTCATACTGGTCTTTTCATTTATTTACACTACTACAGAAAATCTGTTTGAAAGAGATGCTAAAAGATACAGCTATACAGAAGCCTTTCATTCTGGGGTGGCTGTTCTTTAAGAAACTGCCAATTTCCATGGGGGTCAGTCATATTGATGGCTGCCTGACAAGGCACTTTGAGTAGGGTAGGATGTTGGGAACACCACAGTCTTGTGTTTGGCTGGGGCATCAGCAGTGAATACTTTTTAGGACCTGCCAAACCTCCAGTTCAGTTTCTATGCTCTTGTTTTGGAATTGAGCCATAAAAATCCCAATGACACAGTGACTCTCCTATAGTACAGCAGCTGTGTATTTTGTAACTAGATGAATACATCCAGAATGTTGAAATCCTTGGGGAGAATGAAGCGTAGATAATGCATGCAGCCCCTGGGCCAGTTGGGAACCCACCAAACACTGGCATGGAAAAGAGCATGGGGACCAGCCAAATGCAGAGTCACAAAAGGGAAGAATTTAGCAAACTCAGCAATGGGCCAAAGACTAAATTGACAAAGATGCAAATCTTCAGAATTATCTGCATGTCTAACTCAGTTTGTCATCAGCAAGTACTGGGCTTCTAAATACCTTCAAGGCTAAGGAGTCTAGAGTGATCTCTCCCTAGAAATACTGGTTTCCAATGCAGTATTGAAGACATTGGCAGTGCAGTGCAAAGGGGAATAGTCACACTGTCACCTGTTTGTAGGATAAAGAGAGACCCAGCTGACAATTACTGCCATAACAACACAGTCCCTTGAAAATGGTGAGAATATTTACAAGGGAATCTTGTGTCTGCAGAGGTGATCTGGAAAGAAAATTAAAATACTAATACCACTCTGCATCTGTTCTGTAGTCGAACTCGCCTACAGTCAGAAGAGATTGTGGCAGAGCTGGTTTATAGTTTCCTGATTCCAGAAGCTGAGAAAATGTCTATGAGAGAAAAAGGTAAGTAGTCCAGTAACTTTATTCTCTTCGTGAACTGTTTCAGCCTCCTCACTCTTAGCTCACTGACAGGAAAGATGCAGTGAGAAGAGTTGCCTCAGTTCTCCGAGATTTCTCATTTGCACTCTGCAGGTAGAAAGTTAAGACCTCTGACCCCTTTTCACCAATTTCTCACGAGCTTTAGTGTTTTAAAATGGTGGCCTGAATTCAGATCTGATGTAAATTTGGTGTATCATCTGCAACAATAAAACTACATTAAAACTACATTGCACCTTCAAAAACAAACTGGGAAAAGTCTTTAAGTAACATGGCTGTGAATTGTCTGTTATATGGCAATTTCTAAAAACTGCAGAAGCCTTTAATAGGCAGATATTACTTAAATATATACCATATGTGGAAGGGAGATTATATGCTTTCCTATGCTTTGCCCCTTGCCCCGAGTTGGTTGAGAGCTAGAAGCAAAGATAAGGTTTTAGGGTTGGCTGTAGTGGCATCGTGTTTTAAGTAGATAATCTTGTAGCTGTAAAGGATGCTTCTGTTTAGCCAAAATGGAATCATATCTGTCAAAATACAGAGGGGAAGGCCCTGGAAACCTGTGTCTTACTTTGAGTATCATGAATAAATGGCTATTCTTAACTGGGATGTTTCCACTGACCAGCACATTCAGAAGACCATGACTAAACCAGTCACACATAGAAAGTGGATATAACCTAAGAAAAGCAATTGTATCACAATAGAGTCTGAAGTGGTCCTTGCCGCAGTGTACTTCTCTGACTTGAGAACAAAGGCACTTACTTCATTGCTTTTTTTGTGGCTTTGTGAATGAAAATGCAAACCCTTCAAACACATTTTGCAGTCTCTGAATTGTGCAAACTTTTTTCTTCCTAGTTCATGTGTTTGTCATAACAGCAGTATCTATTCAGCAGCTGGCAAGTCTGCATAGTCTTAAATCAGCTCTCTTCTCCTTAGCCCTGCTTCTGCAAGCCTACCAAGCAGGTGATGTAATTTTAGTCAATGAAGCCTGCAGCTCAGGCACTAGCACACACGAGTTAGTCTGTCTCAGAGACAAGAACAGAAAGAGAAGACCTGGAGATGGGCTAGGATTCTGGACATACAGAGGTACCATCAAGGAAAAAAACATGTACTGGGCTTAAATGCAACAGCAGATACTGAACAAAACACCTCCAAAGCACGCTCAAGGAACAGAGGAAAAAAAAATAATCTTCAAAATCTGTGCACAGTTACAGTGGGTTTGTCTGGAAAGCAGAGCTAGACCCAGACAAAAATTAAAGTGGATGCTGGTGGAAGAGGTAGAGCAATAGGTGATAAAGTACAAGAGCTCCTTCAAACACAATCAGGTGAAATTTGCCACAATATTCTTGTGACAGTAGACATGAAATGTCAGGAAGAGACTTGGCTCACACTCTCTGCTGCTGCTGCTGCGTGGGGTGGAAGGGACTCCATACACTTAAGTTAGATGAATTCTACGCTTGAGCATACACCTTCCTTGAAAACTAGCACGAAGTGAGCTGAGAGCACAGTTGTCTGGCCTGCCAGAGGAACAAATCCATTTGTATAACAAGAATCTGAGGGCCTGCAAGTTCCATCTGCCTACACTTTAGCTTCTCCTTAAACATTTCTATTTTGCCATTACCTAGTCTTGTCTTTTCTTATTTTTTTTTCCTCTTTTTGCCACATTCCTATGCATAAAAGCAGGGATTATCCAATACTGGCTCATCCTGAAACCCCTCTGAACCCTCCTTCATTGGAAGTAGAAGTCAATGTGCCAATATGAAAAAAAAACTTGCTTTTAAGAAGACAATCACTCACCAGTTTGACCCCGCTTTCTTTTTGATGGAATTCACTGTGGGTGGAGGAATGGACTGCAGCAATACCAGGAGAGTATTCTCAGTGCAGTTGATGTAGTTCATGCATATACAATTGAAGCCAAAATGCCTTGGGTAGAGAAAGCTCTCCTGGGAATTGAGAGCTGGCGGGTGAAGGTCAGCTTTTCAAAAAGTGTGATCCAGTTGCTTTCACTGTCAACAAAAAGGACCTGGGAGATGGGCAAACATAAACAGGATGGGTTAGTAACGTTGGGCACTGTCAGTGACAGTATGCAGGACTGTGTGACAGCCTGCAAGGCAGCAGTGGGTCAGATTCACAGCGAAAGTACAGCTCAGCCTTGCAACATATAAACAGACCAAAGCAACATGGAAGTCTTGGACTTTTGCAGGGAAGTGATACGATGAGAACCACAGCTCGTTCCTGCAACATTCCCCATACCCTTCTTACAAGGATGCTGTATTTCAATCCCCATGATTGTTTATCATCAGCATCTTAAGTTGAGAGAGGGGAAAGAGGGAACAAAGAATAGTGAAGAGCAATGAAGGGCATGGTAGGGCAAATGCTTTGGCTTGGGTAATTATTTCTTAAGAGGTGGGCTGGAAATATATAAACAAATGAGATTAGATGAAAACTGTAAAACACAACAGAGAACAACCCTGCAGCAGCAAAAGGGAGACGATAAGGTAGGTGACAATGTGTCTATACTGTCTCCAAATTTTACTTTGACCTCAGTAAGAGTTTCTCAGTGCAGGCAAAATTGTAACACAGGAGAGGGCAGATTTCAGCTCCAGTCTTCCAGAGGCCTGCTGCAATTAGCAGACACTGAAGTTATTTTAAAGCCTGATAACATATCCTGGGCAGTTATGCCCTAAGCTGGAAAGGAAAACACTTTGGCTGTGCTTTCCACTGTGGGGGCTAGTCTTCAAAGTGAAATGCAAAATTGGTTGCTGCTATTAGGTGGCAGTAGAACACTTTCAGCCAAAGTTAGAAGGGCGTGATTTTTTTTTTTTCCTGAAATAGGCTTTTCCACAGCTGCAGGAAGGCGAAAAGCTATCCCTCCCTTCTCCCCTGCAGAGAACACTTTGCTGTACATTCCCAAGTAAAAGCCTAACCTCTGTTTATGCACAGTGAGGCAGTCCCAAAGAAAACACATCTATGCTGCTCATCAGATCATCCACGGGGACACGGAGAGGGTGGTGGCTGATCTGGCACTACATCGGGAGACATCTGCCAGCAAGACAAAGGGAGATCCTCCTGCTGGGACAGCTAGCGCCGCTTTGAGTGGGACAGCTGCTGGACCCAGTGCAGCTGACAGCACTCCCTCTGCCCCAGCCGCGCGCAAACTAGCTCAACTGTGCAAAGAAAGCCTGGGAGAGACAGCAGAAAAACCTTCTGATGGATCAGACGAGGATCCTGCAGCCTCCTAAGAGACACGAGATGAACCAGGTGAGTTTCCCTTCCCCTCTGTGATCTGAGCTTGGAGCATGGTGAAGGAGAGGGAAGCACATTATATTTACTTTTTTCAGGGCACCCAGAATGGAAAATGCTCTCTCTTTCTCTTTCCCTCCTGCTGCCTGCCAGCAATGTTGTCCTGGAACCACTCTGTATACAATTTGGTGTGGCAGCCCCAGCCCAGCCCCCTCCCCAACTACCTTTGGACCTCATTAGCTAATTTTCCTCTTCTAATTATTGAGAAGCTTGAATGCAAAAGCAGTGTTAGCATTCCTTGTTTGTTTTCTTGGCACAGACCAATAAAGACCTGCACCTGGGCTTTTGACGGTATTTCCTTGCATCAGTAACATTAAATGAAAAAATGTTCCGGCAGAGGGAAATTTTGGGTTGAGACCATACACAGTCTTTTCTCAAGCATGTCCCACTGATTTCCTTAGTGGAATAAAGCAGAGTGGCTTCCTGCATTAGCACTGCTATTAAGAAAGCCTTGAACGAAAACGGCCAGATCTTGCATCATCTTTTCACATAATTAGTCCTTGCATAAAGAAAAGGCGCCTTTGACCTCGGCAGAGTGGTTCCTGCCAACCAAGCAGAGTCTGGCACGAATAACGAAGGGTAGGTGACGGCAGAGTGACACGGCGGGGGCCGATGTAGCTTGTGCAAAGAGCCCATTAGGCAGCGCTTACGGCTTTTCCAGAAACATTACTCTTTGGGCTGACCTCTTCTTGCTTTTTAGCGTCCCAAAGGAGAACAATTCTGGAAAGGATCTTATTTTTCTTAGAACGGCGTTAGTCACGCTGGCTTTCCAGCTCCAGGGGGCCGTGCAGAAAAGATGCTGGCTTTTGCCTTGTTTGCAAGCACGGGGGTGCTCCAGCTCAGGATGTCAGAAACCAGCGGGCTGCAGACAGGCGCAGTGCATCGGACCAGAGAGCTGTCAGGGACACGCTCAGCTCGCCAGCACCCACCTGTCAAAATGCCTGAGCTCTGTGGGTTTAGCGTGTGAAAGGTACGTTTATAACCGTACTGACATCAAACGCGGTGGCTTTTGGAGAAGCAGGCGCAGCCACACCACCACACCCAAAACGCTTGCTCATTGATGGCTACAACTTAGGCAACAAATAGCAGTGTTAGCTCTCGGTCCTGACGCGATAGCAATGGGCTGATCTCCACGTTCTTCCATCATTTCTCTGTAACTCACGGTCTGGTTCTTTGTGCTGGGTCTGTAAAGCCTCAGCTATGGTCCGGCTAACTAATCCTGGATATAGCGCTGCTCCTTCGAAGCGCATACCAGCAGCTGGTCAAAAATTCAGGCTTGTTAATGCATTCCTGGAAGAATATTGTGTCAGGTTTCTGGTTTGTGGATTGGGCTGGTGGGGGGGAGTGAGAGTGTCAGGGAGGGGAGAGAGAGAGGAGAAGAAAGGTCTGAATACCCCCATATTCCACCAAGGTATAAATAACTGGAGTGAGGGAACCAAGAGCTGCACCAAGAAAGCACAGGTGGTCTCCAGGTCACTGAACCAGGGGCACCACAGAATCACAAAATCACAGAATCACATGGCGTTGGAAGGGACCTCCAGAGATCATCTAGTCCAACCCCCCTGCCAAAGCAGGTCCACCTAGAGCAGGTTGCACAGGAACGTGTCCAGGTGGGTTTTGAATGTCTCCAGAGAAGGAGACTCCACCACCTCTCTGGGCAGCCTGTTCCAGTGCTCTACCACTCTCACGGTAAAGAAGTTCCTCCTCATGTTTAGACGGAACGTCTTACACTTCAAGTTTGTGCCTATTTCTTCTTGTCCTATCCCTGGGCACCACTGAAAAAAGACTGGCCCCGTCCTCTTGACACCCACCCTTTAAGTATTTACAAGCATTGATCAGATCCCTCCCTCAGCCTTCTCTTCTCAAGACTAAAAAGACCCAAGTCCTTCAGCTTCTCCTCGTAGGAGAGATACTCCAGGTCCCTAATCATCTTTGTAGTCCTAGGTGACTGGTGGAGTTAGGCAGCCTCTGTAAATACTGAAAAATCTGGCAGGAATCAGAGATGAGTGATAAGTTTCGGTTAGGACTCTGGGGGAGTGATCCCATTAGGGTTTGGGGATTTGAGAAAATTCTCATGGCACGTGTAGGTAGTCACTAAAAGGGAAGGTAGCAAATGGAAAAACGTGGAAAGAAACACTGCGCAGTGTGGGAGGAGAAGCTGTGCAGGGATCGGCTCTTTTGCCTCAGGCCACCTTGGACAAATTTAGCCTGGTTGAAAGAGGAGGGATAACATGAATCACAAGATCCAATGTAATAAGAGAGACCATGGAAAACTTGATGCAGCAGAACAGTAGAAGAGGAAGACCGATCCATTGAGGCATTTTCTGTATTTCTGAGCTGGCGTGTCAAAATAAACATTCTCCGTGCGCCTCATTGATACGATTTGACGTGGTGTTAAAAAGATAAGAAGTATTCCAACAGGTGTGGGAATGGACGTAGGTTGGAGCGCTCTGGTCTTCTGCAGGGATACAGCCCTCCGCACGAGCACGAGGGGGCAGGGGACTCCAGATGCTATGCACAGGCTGAGCTATAAATGTCTTGGCTTCTGTTATGATTTAAGGGACACCGTCAGGGTAAAGCCATCTTTTCCACATGACATCGCTTAGCATGTAAGCTGAAGGCCACCGCAGGATTTCTGCAGGAAACTCTGCTCTAGAAAACTGCTTTCAATTGTCATTTTCTTTGGGGTGGTTTTTTTTCACCCCAATTCTTTGGGGTGGTTTTTTTCCAAGCTTTGCAGAATTCACTTTGAGGAAGAAAATGAGCCCAGTGAGAGGGAATTGGGATCATAAATCAACAGCGTAAGAATGCACCATTCCCTCTCCTCGCAGGAGCCAGAACAGCCCTGGGGAGGAGCCCCTGCTCGAAACAAACACAGCAGATGCCTCCAGGGCTGCACCGATACAGTGGCAACACTGGGGGAAATGCTGCTTGTCCTGCTTTTCTTTCGGCAGCTGCCCGCCGGGAGGGAGCCTGGCGGAGCCGCTGCTGCATCCCGGCAGGTGCGGGAGACTGGCTGAACCGAACGAGCCTCCGGGGTCACTGCGCTGCGGGAATGGTGAAAAATCCAGCTCTTTGCAGTAAATGAATGAATGCAAATTGTCTCAGGTCTTCCCTGCCAACGCGGCCCTTTCGGTGTGGAAGAAGGAAGTCCTATGGCGATAATTATGGTTCAGACCAGCAAAAGGGGCAAACGGAAGCCAACACACCTTTTTCAGGGGACGCTTACTTTATCTACATTTTTGTCAACATAAAAACACAACAAACCCGTGCTCCCCCATCTCTCCTGCCTCCCTTAAAAGCGACGTGACCTCCACAAAAGTTGCTGCTATAGACCTGGCTGTGGTGCTGTTAAAAGAGTTCCTGCTGCTTTCTGAGCTCTACTGTTTCCTCTGTTCCTTCAGGATCTGCCTTCTATTTTGTTGGGGCTCCACTCAGCCCTCACACAACTTTGTTGGGGGAGAAAAGCCCTACAGGTGTGGTCCTCACATGCCAAAGGCTTTTAGCAAGGTCTGACTGCACTGGTTCTAGCTTTGCCTCCTCCCAGTCCTGTCTCCCTGCTTCCACCAAAATCCTGTCCATGCAGCTCATCCTGCTTTTTTTCTGACTGGCGAGTCGGTGTCTTCTCAACATCCACCAACCAGCCTCCTCGCCTCAGTGCCCACCAACGTCTGGCCTGGACCTGGAGTAGTAAATTCACAGAATAACATGGGGTTGGAAGGGATCTCTGGAGATCATCTAGAAGTTCCTCTTCATGTTTAGGTGGAACTTCTTATATTCAAGTTTTGCCTGGGACCCCTCTGGACCGAGGCCCCCACAGCCACTGCTGGGAGCAGGGCTGGCAGGGAAAGCATCTCAATAGACAGTGATTGCACGAGAGAGGAGGTCCCAGCGGGTGGATGGGAAGGTGTAGGCTGAAACCTGGGGAGGAGAGGCAACTCTGGCGCTCCGCTCCCATCCCATCATGCGTTCCCTCTCGTTCTTCCTTTCCTCCCACGTTCTGCATCAATCCCACGCACCTTTCCCTCCACCTCCTGTGGCTAGTGTCCAGGCTGCTTCTCCTGGCCTGTTCCCACCTGCCAAAGCCCAAACCTTCACATAGCGCTTGGAAGGGATGCTTGAAAGGGTCCCATTTCCTTCCCGGGCTGTTCACCTCTATCCACTTGTTACTCGGGGCCAGAGGGGAACCCTCCCTCCCTCCACCATCCCCAGCAGGCCTGAGAGCTGTGACTGTCCCTGCAAACACCCACCGTCGCGGCTGGCCACTAGCCCACAGCTGGTTGGACCTGTTGCACAGCCCAGCCCGTGCCCAGCTGTCTGAGATTTATCACATCTAGTTCCCCCAACGGGGAGCTTTCATAGTAACCTGCGCTCCTTGCCCGTCCTGGAGCTTCTCGGTCGGTGCTGGGCGCGGGGATGTTCATCCTCTTCCTCCGGGGTAGCTCCTCGGGGAGCCTGCGGCGCTACCTGCAATGCAAATTGGGGTGAGCTAATTGCAGCTGCGCAGCGAGGACCCGATGCTGTTGCTCCTGGTGACAACGTCAGCGCCGAGCGAGAGCCGCGCCAGTGCTCTGAATGCAGATGCAGCAAAGGAGCCTGGAACATTTAACCAGCGCTTTTACGTAGCCCCCTAAACTGAGAGGGCACTAAACCACCTCCTAAATACCCTTCTCGGCCAGCTTCTGCTCACTCACCCTTTTGTGTCGCTGGCACCTGGAAAGCAGCCGCTCCCACCAGCGTTACGGAGACCGACAAGCTGCATCGGCTCCTCTCTCCTTGAAGTTGCTGCAGGTTTGACCCTCAGAACAAATCTCCCCTTTTGTTTCTGGCTGCGCCAGTGAAGCCAGCCCTTCTCTTTCAAGCCTCTTGCAAACACCACGTTGGTTCCTTACCTACTGAAGCCTTTCTCCATCTGCCCACGTAATTTCTCCACCTCCGGCCTAATGCAAACCATTTTTCAATGCTGCGCAGGCCCCAAATTTGTTGTCTCCAGCAGAACCAGCTGCCATTGACCAACCCGTTCCTAGGCCTGCTGCCACGAAACACGTCTTGAAAGAGGAATGAGGTGTAACTGAGATGGTCCAAAGAGTCCCCAGCTGGTTAGTCCCCTTCATTTCCTGAGACTGCTAACAAATGCCCGGCATCCCAAGTAACATCAATGATCTCCTTGAGCAAAAATGCCCTCAAATAAGCTGGGTTTTCCCAGTAATCACCATCCGCCTCCCGAGCACTCTTGCCTGGCAGAGGATGTGGTTACAGGAATGAGCTGCAGAAGGGAGAAGGAGGACATGTCTGCTCTTATGCCATAGGAAACAGAATCAGAATCGTTTAGGTTGGAAAGGACCTTTAAGATCATTGAGTCCAACCGTTAACCTATCACTGCCAAGTCCACCACTAGCCCATGTCCCTAAGTGCCACATCTACATGTCCTTTAAATACCCCTGGGGACGGTGACTTCATCACTTCCCTGGGCAGCCTCTTCCAGTGCTTGACAACCCTTTCGGTGAAGAAATTTTTCCTAATACCTACCCTAAACCTCTCCTGGCACAACCTGAGGCCATTTCCCCTTCTCCTAGCACCCGTTACTTGGGAGACAAGACCGACCCCACCTCGCTACAACCTCCTTTCAGGTAGCTGTAGAAGCCATAGTGGGGTAGCTGACAGGCTGGTGAGAGGAGGATGACTACCTCTTGCCTCCTCTCAAGCTCACCTGCCGTTCCCACCGCACCCTCCCTCCCCACCTTGCCCCCTGCAGCCCCGTGTCCCTGTGTCAGTGGCCGGCGGCTGGACCCCCCAGGGGCTCACCACCTGGAGGTGGCGTAAAGCACAGGGCGTTCCAGCAGCAAACTAAGGTGAACGGTCCCGTTCTAACTCCTACACGCCACCAATTTAAAAAAAAAAAAACTTTTCTTAGGGGAAAAAAAAAACCAACCCCACCAAACCAACCGAAAAAACCCAGCACAAACCGCTCCGTCTCTCTACTTTGCAATCCGTTACAGGCCCCGACCCCAGGGCCCCGCCACCGCAGACATGGCCCGTGGCTCCTCTGCTGTGCTCTGCCAGGCAGCGCTGCCCGGGGATGAGGGTTTGTTTGCCCACGGTCACATTTTCTAACTCTGTGGCAAGCCAGGGGGCTCTGCAGCTTGCCCTGGGCTTGGGCAAGCTGCCCTGCTGCGGCTCTCCTAACAGAGCACCTCGGTCACAAGCGCTTCGCTGCAGCCACTCGCAAGCTTCCTCACGGGAAAAATGTTCCTCGTTCCCCACTTACCTTGTCCTGGAGGACCCAGCCTCGCCTCTGCAGAGCGTGAGCAGAGACAGGTGATGCACAGAGCGGGGAATCCCTGAGAGAGAAGCCCTTAACTCCACTGGCGGCATGGGAGACCTACCTGGCTGCGTGCAGGCTCTCAGGGGGCAGTGGGACGTACCAAGGAGAACACATCTCTGCCAGGACATCAGGAGTCAGCTGGGCCTGTAACACAGACCCAGGACTGCAGTCCTGCATCAACCAAAGGCAGGTGTTTGCTGTGAAAGTCCAGCTGTCCCTTGCAGCCCTGACCACCGTCACCTGCACCGTCTCCTGCCGCGAGCACCAGCAGGGGTTTGTCTGGGGGACCACTCTCCGCTCCAAAGCCTCAGCAGCTGCACGACATTCACACCAAGACCTGAGCCTGGCTTTCCTGCCGCGCCACATCTGCTGCTGCTTCCTGCACACCTTTCTTTCCCACCAGAGCTCGGCTTTGGCAGCAGGTCGGGTCTCACCCTGCAGCCTTTGGGCAGGAGGGGTTTAGCAAAGCCAACAAAGATAGAGCAGCCCTGCCCTCACCGGGAACACCACCCCGAAGGGTAGGGAGGGGAAAGACAGGACGAGGACCCAGCCAAGCCCTTCCCAGAGCCAAGGGAGGGAAGGGAGGTTCAGGACTGGCTAATGAGGTTGTGTACCATCTGCTGGGCTCGCCGTCTCCAAGCAACTGGACTCGGCGCTTCAGACACAAACCTCAGCCCTCCCGCTCTCCCCAGCCTGCTTCCCTCCCCCTCCGTGGCTCCTCTTCTTCTCCCACAGAAAAGTGACTCGGACCGTACCACCAGCTGCCCTAAAGCCCTTCCAGATAACAAACGGTGCCCATAGCCTTGACGCCGACTTTTAATTCCGACCCAGACGGCTGGAAGTTTGGTCGATAAAGGCAGAGCACGTCAGCGGAGCAGACTTTTGCACCGCACTCGGCTCGGTACCGCTTTACGCTCAGATTAGCATTTTAAATCATTCAAATGCCTCGGCGGCCGAGAACTAAGTGGATTTGAACCTGGTTTACAGGCGGGTCTCGAAGGGTATCTTCACGTGGGGACCGGTGACAGAAGGGCTGTTCCCTGAAAGGCTGCGCGGGGACTGGCTCTTGATGCGAAAGTGTTTCATTATTTCTTTTTAAATGGGGTGAAACTGTAAAAGTCTCACCGGTAACGTTTGCAGGGATTACAACGGGAGGAAGCGATGGGTGAAACTGCAGCCTCTGCGCAGGAGGGTGGGTGCAATCCTCAGGTAAGGACACAGAGAGGCACCAGCTGCGAGATGCTCTCTAGCGCCTGTATTTGATGCTGGGGAGGCTGCTGTAGGAAATCTCTGGCTGGTTTTGGCAGCCCCTGCTTAAGGAGAGTGTTAAAAACCCTTGTAAAGGAGATACAACTGGAAAGATTAGAAAGACGTAAAGGAGCTGAAGATCCCCTTCCAGTCAGCTTAGCAAGAAGTTACGAGGTGACTGGATCCCAGTGAAGGGGCTCTGACTTTCAGGAGAGACCAGAGGCTGGAGCAGAGGGTTCCTGAGCAAGGACAGTGCAGAAACAGAGCCCGCAGCTGGCATTCGCAGTGAGAGGAGCGGAGAAGAGACAGAAGGCCTCAGTGCACGTGCATCTAGAAAGGAAAAGTGCCCAAGGATAATTAACCACCACCCCAAATTACTGAGGATTGTAATGAACTCCCCATGGGTGGCAACCTTTAAATGGATAAACTCACCTAGCGAGGGGCCGTGCTTCAGGCGGCGATGCCTCTGGTGCTATGACTGGCACCACCCTTAATGCCAGGGCCGAACTGGTTGATGGGAGCAGCCCCGGTCTGGGCACACGAGTTCCATGCAGCCTGAATCCTGGTGATGCTGTAGGACCGATGTTAAGAGAAGAGGCAGCAGCCAGTCACCCACCTGTGTCGCTTCTGGGGGGGGGGGCCAGGCTGTAGCCAGCTGCCTGGCCCCAGAGGCTCAACAAAACAAGACCCATTCCCCTGGCCGTGAGTGGGCTGGCACCTGCTCTTGGGGGGCCTCAGCATGCAGAGAGGCTGAGAACGGCCCCCAAAGGGCTCAATGTGGGGGAGCCAGCACGTAGCAGCCAGCAGGTGGGGAGCTGGAGGGATCACTGGATGCATCACTTACGGTGTGGAGCCACCAAGGGCATCAACGCTCCTGTCACCGCTGGCTGCCCAGACCGGGGAGCAGGGGACAACTCGCTCCGTGGGGAGCACCAGGCTCTACCCACCCAGCCCTTTAACGCACTGACCAGTCTGGTACCACCAGCCTCTTCTCCAGTCCCGGCCCTTCCACTAAACCAAGGTCTCTCCCCAGCAGCCGCCCTCACGCCCCGGTCCTGGGCACGGCTGGGATGCCCCTTCCCACCCCATTCCCACCTCTCCCGGAGCAGCTCCGGACCAGAGGCTCCAGCCCAGCAGAGGAGGTTTCAGGGGGATGAACAAAGCAAGAGGAGCCTCTTTGCAATATAAATTTGTTTTTATTGAAGCAGCAGTCACATGACCTCGCATCTAGCCTTTAGGATAGCGACAGAATGGATTCGGCCAGGTCAGCCAGCCCAAAAAAGGATTTTATTACTTTTTTTTTTTCTTTTTCTTTTTTTTTTTCTTTTGCGCTAATAGACATGTCATGTTTAATACATACATTATCCAGTACCGGAAACCCAACTCAGAGATAGCTACGTGCTGATTTGCTGGAGGAACGGTCCACTGGACGTGGTCTCGACAAACTTTACAGATCACCACCAAATAACATTACTAATGGGATCAAATGATTGGAGAAAAAAAACAAAAACCAAAAAAAAAAACAACCCCCAAAAACCCAAACAACCATGAGTGCAGGATTCAAAGCCAGCAGTTTATACAGGTTCTTAAGTTCGTATCTATAGGTGGACGGTAAAGGAAGATCAGTTGGTTTTAATTTGAAGTATTGATGTCCCAGAGTTCCTCTCTCCATCAAATCAAACGGTATCACAGACAAGCTGGCATCTCTCGAAAAATAGCATGGAATAACACAGCTCATTTAAGAAAACATGCTTATTTCTTGTGGTTTTTTTTTTTTCTTTTTCTTTTCATCGTTATTACAAAGATTCACGTCCACCTATTCTTGCGGAGTGGAAAGAGGTGTGAGGGCGAGGGACAAGGGGTGGAGAAGGGAGAGAGGAGGAGGGAAGAAAAGGGGCAAGTTTTTGAAATAAAGACCACACACTTGGTATTTTTTAAATTTCATTTCCAGGCTAACCTACTTTTTATTTAATGCAAATTACAGTACCAGTTAACTATTTCCGAACCGAGTCACACAGAACAAAACGTATTTACAAGGGGAATGGGGCGGGGGAAATAATAAAACATTAAGCATACTTTCCACAAAAAAAGTTTATATTTAAAATGAAAAAAAAAAAAAAAAATCAGTCACAGAGGCATTCAAGTAGTAATAATGTTATACAGGTTTTGCTTTTCCTTTAAATCAAGACAGATTTGCACAAGTGTATGCAATAGTTTGTATACAACCCACAGTCCTTAATATATATATATTTTTAGATTTCTGTTTTTAAGATGGAAGTGGTCACGCTAATTGGTGTGTACAGGCCCAAGTGATCCATCAGCAACACATTAATGAACGCAAATTTTACAGGCAAGCAAATTATATATATATAAATATATTTTATATATATATATATTAAAAATAAATTGAGAAAGACCAACACAAGGAAGCTACTTTTCTCGAGCTAACCCCTTAGGTACTGTTTTCCTTTCCTGTCGTTTTGCCGTTATTGCGGTGTTGCAAAACGAAGCCAACTACGACCAGAACCGGCTGAGAGCCCCGTGGAAATCAGCTGCCACCCCAGGGGTACCCGCTGGCCGTCTCCCGACGGCAGAGCCCGGACCGAATACCCTAAACTGTGCTTTTTTTTTTTTTTTTTTTTTCCTCATCGGCTTTTTCCTTTTTCTCTGCGGCGGCTGAGGTTCCCAGCACAGGAGCACCAGGAGTCTGAGAGGCTGCTGGACTTCTACTTTTTCCGAGTACTGAAAACCAGGGGAAATTTTTAAGTCACGAGTCGCAGGCACCTGCCCTTACTTTAGGTAAAGCTTGGCTTCGAAATAAGGGGACGAAGTGTTCGGGGGATCTTCTACCAGCCAATTGTCTTTTGAAGGCATTTTAGTATTTTTTCCCTAGCAAGGTAAGTAAGTTTAATATTAAAGAACACCAGCGTCTTGATCAGGTGTCCGTCGGGGGAGACGGACTGCGATGGAGTCCGGCTCAGAGACCCCGCGCCACGGCAGGGCTGAGGCAAAGGACAGATCAAGACCAGCCTGGGTTAAAAACAAGCCCGAAAGAGAGTAAAAGAAGAGAGGGACAGCTCTGAGCAGACTGTCGCCAACAGCTCGGCATCACTGACCTTCGTGTCACCAGAAAGAAAGTGCAGCCTCTGCTTCACTGGAATGAACACGAGATGCTTCGAAATAAAACAGCAACCTTTGGTTTGGTAAAGAGTTAAGTGTTTTCCCATTCAAGACAATCTTATGTGGAATACTAACAAGGTAGTAAAACACAAGCAAACTAGTTTTAGAAACAAGGCCTTCGTGCTGGGCACAAGAAATAAAGAGTCATGTTAAACTTATCATCTCAAGAAAACAAAAGTGACCGGGGAGGGGCGTTGGGGGAAAAAAAAAAAAAAAAAAAAATATCAGGAGAAGAAAAGGGAACAGAAAGTCGTCCCCCCCCAGCAGAAGAAACCACCACGGTCTCCTACAGTGATGCCCCCGCTCCTACCGCGGCCGAAAGGGCTCCGAGCGCAGCATCCCTGCGGGGCTCGGGGGGAAAGGGGGGGTGGGTGTCCCTCCCTGGGGGTCCTTTCCGCCCGCCGGGCCTGGCCGCTGCCCCCGGCACAGCCGCAGGGAGGGTGGAAAGGCCGAGCCTCCTGGAAGCCGCTGCCGCCCAGCCGACTTCTGGGGGCAGGATCGGGGTGTGTGGGGTGGGGGGGGGGATAGAGACGAGCAAAATCTAAAATGAGCTGCTAGGGCAAGTGTCCCAACGAAACTGCTATAGCGGGGGGAAGAGGGCAGGGTGGGCAACTTGGAGACATCCAAGAACAAAGCCACGGCTCCGATGAACTGAGTGACGGTGGAGACGGTTTCCTTTCCTTCCGCTACTGATCAGGGTATCACTGAAACCTTACAGCACTCGAAGAGTTAGGAAGCGGGAGGCGGCGGGGGGGGGAGGGGAGAGGGGAAGCAAAG
>JAOXNO010000001.1:86366619-86382123 GCA_028565335.1 Limnodromus scolopaceus | reverse complement strand
GGCAACCTATTTTCCTACCACGTCGCCCGCTCCCCATACCGAGCCGGGGCAGTTCTTCAGACAACCTGGGATATGGATTCGCTGACAAGAAACGCTGAGCTCTGTTGAATGACCCCTGCTAAGCTCCCGACCAAATTCAAGCTGTGCACTACATCAAAGTCCGAAACTTCACTTAAAAAGAAAATAAAAAAAGAGGTTAAAAAAAGAACTTCAGCAGAGAATGAGGTTTGGGGGTTATTTTGTTTTGTTTTTTTTTTTTTTCTTTTTTTTTTTTTTTCCTTTCTTTTCTCTTGTGGGAGAGGACATGAGGCAAGAGTCCTGGTTCTGAAGTACACAACAGCAAACTTCCAACATGAAGAGATTGTCGAGGGGAGAGACATTGGTGTGTTGTATTGCTCCGCTTTCCCTCCTCCCCCCACCTAGTCCCCTGCCCCGGACACCCTGCAGAGTGAGAATACAATGAAACTGGTTTGTATTTATAGATATTTTACAAGGTTAAATAAGAACAACAATAATAATAAAAAATTGAACACTAAAATGAACAGGTTGGTTGGTTTGTTGGTTGGTTTTTTTTTTTTTCCTCTTTTTAATTTTCTTTCCAAATGTGACCAGTGTTGCTGAGCAAGACTCAAATTACTGGTGATTTTTCCTGTGCAGCTGGCTGCTTGGTACCGGTTCAGGTGGAGTTGGAGGCCGATGCTGTAGCTACACTATTGGTCTGAACTCGTTCTCCTGCGTTAACATCTGCAAATGACAGGCGAGAGGAAGGGAAGAGAGAAAAAACAACCAGTATTACCTCCAAAATACAGACACATTTGGAACAATAGCTATGACATTCCCCACACGGGGAAACCCGCAACTCCCACCGAGGTGCCGTTTGGTCAGGATGCTCTCCCGACTTCAGGGGGTGCAGATGGAACAGTTTGGTCTGGGGAGAGGATGGGAAGATGGTCCTTAAGCAGGACAAAGGCAGGCTGAGGGCTGCAGGCTGGCACGCCAACACCCAGCTGGGCTCTAGCAGATTTTGCAGGACATAACGTTGCTGGCGCAGCAGCAAGTCGCCCACGTTACATTCCAGTAGCTCTAATTGCAAGACAAGGCACACTAGAATCGCCAAAGTTAACGCATCAAGTATCCGTGGCCACTACAAGGTTCCACATTGGTGTTGAAGTTTCATATTGTTTGGCCTGCTTGTAACAAAGGCATCTGTTAATTGTGTGAATGAGCGCAGACAATGAGTGCGACGAGCCTGCTGTCCCAGCAGAAACAGCTTGTGTGCTCCTGTGTAATTCATGCACTTATTGCCTCGGAAAACGTCTTTCAAGGCTGCTGCTTTATTCTGTGTTGCTCAACCAAAGTTGGATCTGCCACCCTCCGAACTGCTGAGGCAGATTAACATCAAGGCCTGAAGCCAGTAACAAGGTTTACACAAGCACACGACATTGTGAGGGGATCCACGTTGTCAAGGGATCAAGTCTCTGCAGGAAATGGTCTCCAACACTTTCTCTTCTCTGGGAGGGACACCGCTCCGCAGAGAGACAAGTCCCAGGATCATGGGCACATGTCAAAGTGCGTTCCAAGAAAACACAGGGTTTGCAAAGAAATACCAACTGTGTTTTCACAGGCCACATGCATGAGGTGTTTTCTCTAAAAAAATTGTTCTTAGTATTAGAAGAGTTGGTAGGGAGAATAAAAAAAAAAATAAATGCATCGACTTCATCTTGCACCATCCTATGAAGTATCTAATTAATTAGCACAGTCACAAAAGGGAAAGAGGACAAATGGTTAAATACATAAAATACTCAACACGATAAATACAGGATGGGAAAAAGATATTAAGTGAGGTTTTCTACAAGAGACCGTTGTGCATTTCTCCCACTTAATGTAAGTAAGGTTAACTGCAAAGCTATCAATACTGCAACAGGAAAAAAAAAATACTTATTATCTCAATACAGAAGAGGGCAGACCGGGCAAGCAGTGCATTCAAAAGACATGGGGGAAAAGGGCTTATAAAAAGAAAGAAGAGATTTACTGACCTCAGACTGAAGGACAGTATGACTAGCATAAATAACAGACACAATAAAATACAACTGGTGGGCAGTGGGGGTGCAGAAATACTTCTCCAGCACAGGAGAGCTGGCGAGGGAATGCAGCCGGGCAATGCTCTACAGTCACCTGTCAACGAAACCCTTCTCCTCTCCTGTCACACGGACCTGACCCTAGTTGGAAGCGCAGGCACGAGCAAAGGCAATGAAATGAATGAGAGTCTAGAGATGGGCAGCCCTTGCTGAGCAACAAATTAAGTAACATACACAAGCAGTGGCAACAAAACCAGGAAATCAAATAAACAGCAGCATCCAGGAATACAAGGGACAAGTGGGAAGCGAGGATGATGCCTGTTTGAAAAGGAAATGCTGCGAGGAGTGTGTGGGAAGGAAGGAGAATCCTCCTGTGGGCAGAGGATGCCAGACTACTGCTCTGGGAGTCTCCTGTTCTTTTTTCTCTCATCCCAAATTAATGGCAACCCCTTCCTTGCGAAGGAACCACCACCATGATAAAAAAAAAAAAAAAAAGCTCATGCAGTTAAAGCACCAAAGCAGCATGAGGACAGTACCAATGTTATTTGGAAAGCTGCCCTTGCGCATGGGAGACACCCTCTTACGTGAAGAACTACCCAAATCCCACATGCATGCAGACCAACGATGGTCTCAGAAATCAAAAGTGACCCAGCCAGACAGGTAATAGTTTCCACACCTTAAACTCTCACTCTAGATTAATTTTCAGGTATGGATAAACTCCAGCTAACGCAACATCTGCCGTGCCTGATGCAAGCAGTCCAGCTGGAGTCTGTACCGTTGGCAGAGGATTTGTCTGTATGTGTAAAAAAATGTCCTTGTATTTCATTTGCTGAAATGAAATGTGCCTTTTGATCTCCTATTCCTGAAGACAGCAGAGGCTGAAATCATTATCATTACATTGCTACTGAGCACAGATAAAGAAAAAAAGAGGAGGGGATGGAGCTACTTCATGTAACATATGTAACATATGCTCCTTTTCTAACATCACTCTAATAGGGGAGTTCCTGACAAATATATATGCCATATGTTAAAAAGAAAATAAACCAGGTGATGCAGCCCAAGACCTTTCACATGGGGCTTTTCACAATATATGGAAGTCTACCGAGGCTGGGACAGAGTGCAGAGCCTGCTTAAGGCTATGCTAGCTCCAAAATTGCAAGAAAATGCAGTATTTTGACATTCCAATTTCTTCTTTGATTCCGCATTGACAGGACATTCGGGGAACAAAGAGGGGCTTGTTCCAGCATCTCTTTGCTGAAGTGCCAGAAAAAGAGCACAACTGGAGTATGAGGGTCTCTGGACATTCACTTACTCCTCCTCACCGTAAGAAATCAGTATTTGAGCATAAGACAAGTAAATCTAGTCTTCAGCAATGCTGTCAAAACATCTGCTTTGTGAAGCAGTGGCCTGTCCCACTGTGGAAGCCCTGCTGGAAAGCGAAGCTAGGAACTTATGTGCAGCTTTCTGGTACGGGACAGATGACCACACCGCAGACTACGGCTTGTGGTCAGGGGAGCCTCTTTGCCCTAAACTGACACCTAACCTGACACCTCTCCCTGTGTGGGGAAAGAAACCACGTAAGGGCTTAAGCGTCAACCGCTTCCGAAACTTCTTTCAAACAGAGGGCAAAAGTACTTCTCATCAACGTAGAGCACCTCCTCCAATTCAGCTTTTCCCTCTGAGGGATGCCTCAGCTTTCTTGGAGGGTATGTGACGCTCCTTAGAAATCTCCCGGGAAGGAAAGACGGGGCTACAGTTCAGAGAAAGACGGAGACGCCAACTCAGTCTGAGAAAGCCCATTAACACTAATGACAGCATTAGCTGGTTGGATTTGTAATGCTGACAGACCGTGCTGTTCATCTGCAAAGATACAGAAACAATCCTACCACCAGCCTGGAAGTTCTCACAGGACAGCTGAGGAGACAAGCCTGGTTTTCTTACTGTGCCTGCCTGTGGATGTAGAAATCCAGGGCTCAGAGCAAAACTGGTGAGCCTGAAACAGGCAAGTTTTACTCTCCTGACTGTTACGGACTCATCCCTGCGCTGAGCTTGCAGAAGCCTGAGCAAATTGCTTGCCCCTCTTCTCCTGTTTAAGGAATTAAAGTTTTCCATAATTCCTTCAATGGGAATACTGTACACGCACTAAATCTTATTTTATGGAGCACCGTGGTCTTTATCTACTGCCACACATTGGCAGGTAACTCCAGCTGTAATCTGTTTTGTTGCTGAAAGTTCAGGCACACCATCGCATTTGGGATTACACGGGATCAACACAGCAGGATGCTGAAGACGATGACCCCAGCATCCCTGCTGGCACAACTCCCCTGCAGATGGTAATTATGCTCTTCTCATCTTAATGCTGACTAACAGAGAGGTAGCTACTGTTGCTGGCTGATCCAGGGAGAAAAAACATGCAGTCACACAAGCAGATACGCTTTCTGCTTGGTGTGATTGCTGCTCCTCCTCCAGCTAGATCCACATGAATAAAGCTGCCCTGGCATTTTTAATCAATGGCCAGCGTAATTCTGGCCAGCACCAGAAAGTCAGTACACCATTTCAAGCAGGGGCTTGAATTCCAATCTTCCTTTTCCTCCATTTTGCTTTAGTTTGCCACTAATGTCACAGACAATTCACAGGTGAATCTACTAATGCTGGTGCAGCAAGGTGTCCCACTGCCACTGGAAAGCCAAGTTCCATTAGTACAGTGAGCGTAGCTTTACATCTCAAGAGAAGAGGAAACTTACAAATACAATCTTTTAACACTCAAAAAATACCTACAGGAATTCCCCTGCATTTAAGATCATGATCCCAGGCTTACTATTGCATTGGGCTGTTGAAATCACTGCTGTGAATCTACAGAAGTAATTTTAACAAAAATTACTCATTTTGGGTAACTTTTAAAAAAGGCACATGTGTCAAATTGTTTAGTGCGGGTGCTAGTATTGCTCGATGAAACCTGCACTGTTAACATGGTATGTTGAAAAGCCAATCTTTCCATCTCTCACCACCACACCACTGCTAAGCCTCCTGGCAAACACTACTTTGCTAGACTTTGGAGACATAGATCTCAACTTTCTAGTTATTCTCCAACTATGACCCTGCCTTGGTGCATGACAGAAAGCAGAAACCTGATCAAAAAGCTGAGATTCTGACATGGCTGCATATCATCACGACAGCTATGAAAATGGACTAAGTTCCTGCAAGCAGGTAACAGCAGCCCAGCTGGATTAAGCACAGAAATGAGTTAGTACACTGCATTTCCATGTATGTGCACCTGTGCCTCAAGCTTACAGAGCAGGCAAGTACACTGGACATAACAGCAGACACCTGAACCTCAGTATTGGTTCTGCTTGCTAGGTGGAGGCAAGAGTTACACACTCATCATACAGATTACAGTCACATATAGCTTGCTTTGCCCTATGAATTGCCTTGAGAGCCACATTCTGTAGCATCATCATCACTCACCGTTCCTGGAATTGTACTGCTTATCACATGAGCAAACATTTAGCCAAAAAGCCTCCAGCCTATCGGGACACCCGGGGTTAGGTGGGAGAGTAGCTTCCATACCACTTCAGCAGTTACTGAAGAACTAGAAATTTACTGATCTGAGATGTGCAGGGAGCATAGGGATAGAAGGGTCCTCTTCTATGAAAATCTCTTGCTAAGCGTAGCATCAGCATGCAAAGCAAAACAGATTAATATAACGCCATGCGGGACCTAATCCTAAAGATCACAACTCTGATGACATTCCCACTGCCTGGTGTGAGAACCCCACGTGAGTAAGAAACTACAAGCCAGCTGTGCTGCAGAAACCCAAAGCTGCCTGTTGCCCAATACTGAACTTAACTTCACAATTTCTTTCCAAGCTGCAAGGATATTTTTTTTGTTTTTTGAACTATGAATAAGAGGTTCTATCCCAACTCAGTGCAGTGCTTGCAAACAGGAGGTTTAAAAGTATTCACATTGGTAAGGTGGGGTTGATTTTGTTTTTTCTTATAGTATACTTCACATATAGGACTCAGTCTAATGCATTCCCCCATCCCCATGAACTCTTCGAAAGTGCTGGATGAAAAGAGACTTCTTAACCCCATTAATTCTCTAAGACTTGTACCGTGGCAAAGAGAACTCCTTAAAAGGCATTAAAGGGACACTAAGTGAAACAGTATTTTTCAGAAGGGCTTAAAAATAATTTTCCACGTTTGTATTTTGTAGTTTTTCAATCACTTTTACTACTTTATCAGCTTTTTTTTTCTCACTCGTTGTTGAGCAACAGATGCACATAAGAGGGAAACAGAGAACATGACTATTTGCAAAATACTGCCAAGTGTATGAAACAAACACACGAAATCTGAAATTAGCAATTTTGCTTTCTCCTAAATTCAGAGTACATAAATTTTACAGGCTGTATCTTTTATCTACTGCTACTATGTTTACAGAGAGAACCCTCATCTTTCAAACTTGAGTACCTCTGTCTGTCCTGGAGTATGAAAATGCTTTTTATACAGCACTGGCTGGACCAAGCGCAGCTGTTATGAGGTAACCGTCCAGCACATCAATCTGCGAACGCTTTCCTGCATGTTTCAAGAATACCTTTGTAATTACGGCTTCTCCTTATCAGCTATCTTACATCGAGTAAGCACCCTGCACCTCAAAAGGGGGGGGGTGGGGGGTGTCACAGTCCTTGTCAAATGGGACTGACGTGCATGCAGGACACGTATGGAAGCACACCCATTTTGCAGCCTGCCTTTGGCTGCCCAGGCCCGGAGACAGCTGGCTGCTGTGCTGACTCAGGGCTGACTCAGAGGAAGAGTGCCATGTACTGAATCGCCTCTGCCACACCTAGGATTTTCTCTGGGGAGTCACCCAACTGATATTACCCAGCTTTTAAGCTTTCACTGGAAACAGAACACAATATGGAGTGGCTACTGGCCAACAGCGAGCTTTTAAAAGGTTTCTGACAAAACTTGAGAGAGCGCGAGAGGCAAAAAAGAAATTCGCTGAGTGCTGGCCAAAACCCAAAAGCATCTGCCTCGTGCCTGAAGATGACACAAGCAAACTCGGTAAGAAGCAACTGCAGCTACTTAGATGAGGCAGTGAGGACACTGATTGAACTCCGTAACCAGGCTTTTAAGTGCTATTTGCCTTTGGGGAAAAATCCTCTCCATCCACGCTCCATGGAGGCCACGTGTACTGCAGCTAGCTGTTTCTTCTCTTCCTAGGCATCACAAACTCATGCTCCAAGCCAGTATTAATTTCAGACTGACCGAGAGTTCAGAAATTAGAGGCAAAATCCACAAGGACTGCTAAAAAACAGGGGAGGTAATGATTTTTTTTTTTTTTTTTTTAATAGGGGAAATCTGAGCAAGAGGGACCAACAAACTAAACATCTGAATGGGGAGCCTAGGTGCCCTGGGTTATGATCTGGGTTGGTTACCACAGCTAGCACTCAAATGACCACCTACCAAGAGTAAGTTTCAGGTGATGCTGGAACAAACCCCTCCTCCCCATTCACCCCGAGGGCTGAGGTGGCTCATGGACCACAGGAGAGGGTAGATGCCTGGGTAGGGGGAGCGAGGGTGGGGAGGAAGGCAGGCACACGTTCTCACCTGAGGCCGCTGTAGCGTTTGTAGGGGTTGAAGCAGCTGCTTGGTTCCGGGCATGAGCAGGGATGAGGATCGAAGCCAGAGATGGGTTACTTGACAGTTCTGGAGGGGAGGTGGAACAAACAGTTAGCTCATCGCCCACAAAAAGCCCCACATGCAGGCTCAGCTCTGTGGGTTTACCTCCTGTAACAGTAACCTCGGGTGAAAACATGCCCTTACAACCAAAGGTCACGTTACATTTTCTTCTTTGCCAACCAGCGAGAGGAAACCACAGCCATATTTGGCTCGGTGGTCTCCAGAGCAAGACTGTCAAAACTACAAGTAGTGGTGCAAAGGAACTATTTCTTAGAGAAAGATAGCTGCTTGGGAGTTAGCAAAGAACCAGCCAAGCCTGTTCCTTATCAACGGCTTGATAATCAGTATCCTTCTGAGTGCTGGAAGGATTCCCTTCACAAACCCACATGCAATCAGTCTCAAGGAGAAGGCTGATAACAGCGGTGAGGCTTTGGGCACTGGTTCAGCAAGCAGGCAGCTGCCACAGTTGCTCCAAGACCTTCAGGGATTCAGTTCTTTGGCTCACTCAAGCATTGCTTTCTCAAGGACCCAGGAACCCAAGACCAATCTCTCACAGCAGTCTCCTTGAGCGAGGCCAAGAAGAGACACCTTTAAAAGCATAAGGAAAGGCAACAGGAATTGGTCTCCTGGGCAATTTAAATGGACAACAAAATGAGGCAACCATTCTTTATGAAGATATTAAGCAAGGAAAAAAGTCACGTCTTTTAGGCTCCAAATCTAATATAGCTTCAATGTGTATCAGAATGAGGAATAGGCATCTTACAGCCACAACTGTAGGAGGATTAAGGGCAACACATTGCCAATTAATGACAATCTTCTGGCACCCTTTCAAGAGAATCTAGTGCCTCACAGAAGGTGGGACTGAGTTGAGACAAGACAGGTCCTGTTTGTTGCAGAAATAGGAGTGACTGTCTCATGAGAAAGCAACATCCGATTAAAAGGATGTGAACAGTCACCTCAAGGAAGGAGACTGATGACTTTTGGCGCTTCAGGAGGTCATCTGGAGGAGAAATGAGAATAGACAGCTTTTTACATAAGACCTCCTGTACAGAAGCCAGTCCAAATCACGCCATGGGTTCAGTATGGTGGTTTTGTACACAGTCTTAAATTATTTGGACTCATTTATAAAACCCTATTGCTTTACTTTACCACAAGTTTTAAACTTAGGGCCTAAATGGATCAGTAATCTACTTGGTGATTTTTTTTTTTTTCCTCCATTAAGTTACATTAAGTTTCTTTACTGCTGGGAGGTCAAGATGCAGAAGACTTTCACCTGCTTACAAGCCTCTTATTACTACACATTCTGAGACTGCCTTTCAGCACCTATGAACACAATCTCCAGTCTAGAACCAAACAGAAGCTGCCACGTTACCTGCAACACATCCAATTATCCTGTAATGCTCCATTCAGGTCTAAGCAGAAAGCCTCAATACTCACAGCATCTGTGCAAATACTAATCCTCAAATTCACGTGGGAATAATTCAGAATTCATATATTCATAATGTAATTCAGAATTCGTAAGTCTCCATTTTAAATGGAGAAACAAACTGAAGAAACATGAACCCTCAGGTGTCAAAGCTGACCACCAGTGATAAACCTATACTTTAAAACTACCTTGTGTATTAGCTGTCCTGTGCTAGAAAATGTTACCCTCTTAGTACTTTTTCCAAAGCTATTTCTCAAATCTGTTTTTACTGGGAACCCGCTGTTTACCTCACTCTTTCTATCATCCCTGCATTATCTTCTGCTCATCACTGGCAGCAATATGGGGTTATAACCCAAACAAAAGCAGAGCTAAAACCTCAAGGAAACCAAATGACATTTGCCACCTTCCGGTGCTAAGTGGTGCCTCGAGGATGCAGCTACACACTGCCTGTATCGCTGTAGCCAACAAAACAGCTGATGCGACAGAACGACACTGTTGCAACAGCACTTGGACCCCATTCTCATTCCTCCCATACATTCACCTAGTGCCATCAGAACACCTCCCTTCACAACACCAATTACAGCAAGTATACTGTTTTGTTGTCAAGACAAGTGCAACCATTTACCTGAAGCTACCTTGAAGAACTTGCACATAGACTACAAGACCGATCTTGTTCCCTTCTTCTCAAACCCCACATTATCTTTCTTGGTATGAAGTTTCTTAAATTCAGCATGCTCTGAATGTCTTGATGCTTCACTTAGAGGAGCAGGTCAATTCAGACAAGAAATAACCAAAGTAAATTGAACTCTTTTGGCTGAAGTTTAACAGAAGCTTTGTTTGAGGACTTGTCTGAATTTTTGTTCTACTGTATTTTTGCAGCTATCCTGCCTGTAAGGATAAGACATGTCAATACTGAGGAAAAAGCTTGACCTGTGTTATCTACAAAGTATTGAGAACCTCTGTTCTCAGTGATTTCCAACACAGTATTTGGACAAGCTGTTGAACTGTAGCCTGCTTATCTAAATTAAATTTGCAATTCAAGGTTGGGTTAATTACAACCAATACAGCTGCAAGAAGGTATGGTGATTAAGGCAATCCAGACAAAGTTTTCCATACCATGATGTGAACAGAGCAGCTATCCCAATTTATTTACAAGACACAACTCCCATTCACATCAGCCAGGAGAACACCTTTGGCTTTCTCCTGATCAAATCACGCCATTTGCAGTCAGTTTACATCTCCAATAAGGAGCAGGAATGAAAATGCCCAGTTTTACTAGAACACCAGATCATCTTCATTCCCCGAACACAAGAATATGCTTGGTGTTGCGAAACACTGCAGTGCTCTTTTTCCATATCCTTTGGTTTGATATATCAACACTCATAGAATGCACTGGAAAAATCAGTCTTGTATCACGTTTTCTTTGTCACAATAACAAACTTTCCATGTAATGAAAGTTATCCCAGCAGTTTCTCCTCAACCTAGAAGAGTGCTGGATACACCACAAGTTTCATTGTTTTCCTTTCTTCCCCTCTTCACGTGCCCTGAGCAGAAATACTCTGTCTAAAAAAAACTAAATAGCACCCAAATGGTCACACTGAAACAGTTTGGTTAGAAATGAATGGGTTTTATATATACATATATAAAAATATAAAATAGAATCTGTTTTTTATATATACATATATATAACAAAATAAACTATAAAATCTTTTTTAAAGGTCACGAGCCAGGCTCATTTGAAAAACAAAACACAACCCCCCCACACTTTAGCAGAAAAGTAATTTGTCATCAAGAATCATAATAACCATTCCTAGGTGCAGTCACAGAAGAATTTTACAGTCTTTAATGACCAACATGGAGTGACAGTAACATCTGTGACCCAGCACAGCCACCGACATGTTATAAGAAGTTTATGAAATTGTAGTAATTTCACAGATTGTTTGAAAATTCAATGTCTAAGAGAAAAATTGCTTTCTGGACCTTCTGTCTTGCAGGTCTAACAACCACTGAACTGCAGCTCTGTGGCTAGTGAACACACCTCCTTGGCCAAAATCATTTTTTCAAACCCCAATCAGCACACAATATCAATTTAAATACTAAGAGAAACTTAAAGGCAAGACATTAAGAATTATCAGATAAAGCTCTCTGACAGACCTCGTTGCTACCATAGAGTAAGCACCTGTATGACCCACAACTACTGCTGGCAGCCAAAGACCATGATCTTCATCTTCCATATATCTCATTGCTTTTTTTCTAGACTATCTGAGCAGCATCAGTGCCCAGATCAGCAGATTTGGTATGACGCTTAGGTTCTTTCCAAAAAAATCAATACGATGCATTAACGGTCAGATTTACGTTGTTATTTCTAATAGTTTTGCCTTCAAGCTTTCTGAAGCTACCTCCTACTTCATGGGTTTCAGTCAACTGGATATAGCCAAATAAAACACTTCTTCTAAAACTTAATATTGTCTGTTGAAAGAAATGCCGTTCAAAAAGGCTGTCTTTCATTACTTTTTAAATTATTACAGATGACTTAACATGAGTCATCATCTGATTTCCAATGACCTGATCTATTTCCCAGTTGGGATTTCTGCTCTGGACTAGCCAATTTGACAGGACCTTGCACAGTCTGGCTAAGGATTGAGGACTGCACAGTGGTCACAGAAGAAGCAAAAACTTCTTGTGTATCTTGAGGTCATAATCAGGACTGTTGTTACACGAGACTCACTGCTGCACTTTTATTAATTACAAAGGCCTTAAAATCACTGTGCTAAGCAATGTATTTACCTATTTTTTTAAACTCTGGTTATTTTTTTGAGTTTGGCTGGTCACCTGCAACAGAGCTTATTTGGAAATGCATTAATGACCAGCCCCTGTCTGCCTTCCGTTTTCAGATGGTAAAACTGGCACCTGCGGATCACAAAAACCTGCTTTTTTGAATTTTAAGGAAAACGTTCCACTGGAACTTACCTCTCTTGCCATTCGCATGAGTCACTGGGCAAAGGGAAAGCACATCAGCTCCTTATGATGCCAGAAAAGGAGCTTTAAATTTGCGTGAGCATTAGGGTAGCATACCCAGCAGCTCCCAAACTGCCTAGGGGGAAACCAGGAACACATTCCCTATATATACATTTGTTTTTTCCCTAAGAATTTTAAAAGAGACTTACTATAGATCTTTCCAACCCTTTTAAAAATTATTGTTTTCATGTAGGAGATAGGACCAGTCTTAACATAATTAAGAAACAATAAGAAATTCAGAAAGAATAGCAGTGAAGCTGTATTAAGATACTGGGATCATAACTATCTTAGCTACTGAACATGACCTTAGAATATGAAAAAAGACAATTAATGAATATTGCAACAAGGAAGGACCTGTAACATAACTACTAACTTCATAACAACAGATGCAGGAATCAGCACAGAGGACAGTGACTGGAAGCATAAGCTATTTTCTTAAACTCTTTCAGGTGTTCATGCTTTGGAAATGTTCCAGTATATTCAATAGATTTGCCTTCTGCACGACAGCCACTCAAAACAAGTTAAAAGTTTACTTTCGGCAGTTTAAAATTATTACTTTGAACAGACACCACGCTTGCCCCTCCCCCCCTTTCTTCTTTTTAAATAGAAGGGCTCCACATGTTCAAGGAGAGGGCTCTGTTTCATGTTTTGGCAGACGGGCATTGCATGCACTGAAGAGTTTGAAAAATTACATTGATGCTAACTAAGCCAAAAGGTGTTTTAAATTTCAACAGAAAATGCACACAGATCTATTCTTGCTCAAAGGGTGAGAATTGGCAGCTAATCATTTTAAAAAGAAGTGCTGCAAAATTAATTACTAGCATATTTGTATGCCATACTTCTCACATTCTCTGTCTTGGCAGGCAAAACTGTTCTAGGAGGGATATCAGTTTTACATATCTGATTTCTGTGGGAAAAAAAAATACATGAATGGTTTTAAAATTTGATACCAGTCTGGCTTCAAATAAAAAAGGTAGTTGTCCATCATTTTTACAATTTCTAAATGACTGAATCAATGTAATGCCAGATGAACTGTGTAGCATATAAAATCTGGACCAGAGCCTCTGTATTTATCTCACATCCAGAACCAAAACGCATAGCAACTCTACAAACCTCCCTGCTAAACCTAATATGCATTACTCCTTGCTATGGTGTCTCAGGTATGAAGGAGCAGGATCATCTCCAAAACGATAATCTCATTTCTCATGGTCCACTGACTGTGATATTTCACACAAAACCATCAACTACGTTGCAGACACTGAACTGCAAAGGAAAGCCTTCTTAATGCAATCCAATAACAACCCTGGGTCCCCTGCACTAAATTTGAGTTAAAGGCACCAAACATCTGAAAATCCTGTGACCTCTTTCTCCAAGTCCCTTTCCTCTCTTTTTGAAATGGACAGATGGTTACACAATCACGGAATAACTTTAGTCCTGACTCAGAATTTTTTTTTACTTTTGAGAGAGTGAGATCTGCATTACAGTGAACTTTTATCCCAGCTCTTCTTCCCAAAGAAGAGATCCTTCAACCGCTCGCAGGCTACCTTGAGTGGTGAAATTGAAGAGTGCGGGTTTCTCTCGCCCATTTGGTAACTTGACATTTGGGTCCCGTAGTTCATCGAAGAAAGAGTGCGCACAGGCCTCCAGGGGAGTCAGGCGGGCAGTGGGGGTGTACTCCAACAGACGGCTACATAGCGCAATTGCTTCTGGTGGAGTGCGGGGCCGGAAGACCTATTAAAAAAAAATAATCAAACAAAACAAGCAAGGAGAAATAGGTTATATGGGTACGTTTCTTTTCTTTGCTGACCAGAAGCAAGTCAGAGCAATTAAACCTCTCGTTGCCCAACAAGCTGGAACAAACTGTGGTTTGCGCTAATCAAAGTCCTCCAGTAAGTATGGGAAAATCCAGTTCCTGGGGTTGAGAAAGGGTTAATTGCAACGTCTTGCACTAGAGTGAGGGTGCAATGCCAGCAAGAGACTTCATGAGAGCGCACTCAGAAAAACAACTTTAAGAATGATGGGGAAACTCATTCAAAAAATCATGACAAACACACACAGGTGCTACCAGCCATGCATATGGGGTGGGGTGAAGGTGGGGAGGAGGGTTCAAATGAGCAGGATTCACTGAATGTAAAAATTGAATAAGGCCCCGCTACGGTTTTGGGTTGGTTTTTTTTTTTTCTTTTTGGCTAGTGAATGAAGGCTTACTAACATGGACTTTTGCAGGCAGGCAGGTCAGATTGTTGCTATGGAGGCTGCTGTTCAACTTTGGAGAACAACAAGGAAAGCACGGGTGGGGTGCAGGAAACGTCTAGCTCTAATTTGCAAGTTACTCCTTCCGTGACCTTATTCTGGCAAGTCATTCCCATAAGTTTACTGGGATAATTCCTGCACATTTGGTATTTGTAAGGACAGCTGAAAATTGCATCAAGAAAACCAAATATTTGATTCTAACAGATTTTTACCTTGAGTGATTACAAAAAGGAGTTCTTCACTGCAGCTTTGTTTTAAACCTCTAAGAACGGTTCTACCCACCACTAATCACACCCCCATCCTCCCTTCTCATTACGTCAAAAGCAAAATATGAGCTAATCATGTATGTGACCTAGATGGCCTCCTCAAGCACTTGTCTCTCCCTATGTTGCAGGTGGTATGCAGGCTGGGGAAAAGGGAGCGGGGTGGGTGCAAGTGTTAAGTTCTGATGCCAGCATTTTTAGTAAAAAGTAAGCTATCCAAATATGGATATATATCCAAAAATCCAAAATGCTTTTGCGCCAGTGCAGGTGAACCCAAGCCACACAGCACCAAGGAGATAAAATCCCCCCAAAAATCCAGTGCGTAACATGCTAATTAATTGCAGATGAGGAACTTGGACAGGCATACCTTAAATAGGTTTTAAACCAAAGACATAGATGCTCTCTCAAATGAGAATCAAACACAAACACTAGAGTTCTCCAGGGACTGAAATTTTATCCCCTTGGTGCCCAGCTGGCTCAGGAGCGCCCAGGTTTGGTGCCATATGTGCTGAACTAACTAACTTGTGGGGCAGGGAATCCCGATTCAGGAAGTCAAAGAGCCAGCTACCCAAAGAGCAGAATTTGTTTCTACTACCGGGTTATTGCAAAACAAACCAAAAAAGTTTTTGCATGAGGCCTATAATGACACAAAGATAAGGCTTTAGCAGAGAACCTCTGCTGACCACTGTGCCGCGAACACACGGTCACACGGAGGGGCAGCAGAAGGTGCTCTGGTTGCTGATCACAGGGCACAGTGGATGCAAGTATCGCTCCCCAGTCACAGCCCG
>JAOXNO010000001.1:86298050-86366519 GCA_028565335.1 Limnodromus scolopaceus | reverse complement strand
AATGAGAATCAAACACAAACACTAGAGTTCTCCAGGGACTGAAATTTTATCCCCTTGGTGCCCAGCTGGCTCAGGAGAGCCCAGGTTTGGTGCCATATGTGCTGAACTAACTAACTTGTGGGGCAGGGAAGCCCGATAAGGCTTTAGCAGAGAACCTCTGCTGACCACTGTGCCGCGAACACACGGTCACACAGAGGGGCAGCAGAAGGTGCTCTGGTTGCTGATCACAGGGCACAGTGGATGCAAGTATCGCTCCCCAGTCACAGCCCGACCAGAACAACATCTAAGACTCTCTGCAATTAAAAACGAAACAACCAAAAAAAACCACCAACTATTTTTTTTTTAACCCCAGCACAAATGAGTGTGTCGTGAGGTAAATCCACAGAAGTGAAGTCGCTTGGTATTTAGCATGAGGTAAAACTACCGAGGTCTCTGTCATCCACCTTTGCGCTGATGTTTTAACAGGCTTCATTTACCACAGCTTGAAACTGAAGTACTTCACTCTTAGCTGTGTTTTTCCCTCAGGACAGCTCGTGTATCAGCTACTATACAGATTTAATAAATAAATAAATTCTTTCCCGTAAGGCAAAGCCCTTATCTTGAGCAAATTAGTAGGCAGACAGTCACAAATCTGTCACCTGTAAAAGGAGAACTCTTACTGTCCACTCTTGAACTCCTCCTGTCCAAGTCAGTGAAGCTCTCTTATTTCCTAAACCCTGTCGAGAACTACTCAGCCTGCCTTTGGATCAGAAATTAGTTACTTGGGCTAGGTAGTTCCCAAATCTGCCCTAACTGCTTCAAACCAGGGACGGAAAAAAATATAAAAAGAAATTAGAAGGCCTCACGTGGCCTCCCCCCGCAACAAGTGGGGACTAACACATGAAGTGAGTTACAGGTCTGCGCCCATGTCACCTCTATCACCTCCTGTTACAACATTCACCTGACTGCTGCCTCAAGGACGCGATTTGAACTCAAATATTCCACTTCTGGCATTTCTCTCTTTTTTATTTTTTCAAGGCTAGACCTAGTAATTTGAAAAAATGTTTAAGTACATACCCGTACTCCTGAGGTGAAATGTCCTGTTCCTGACGAGTCCTAAAGATGATAATGCAGTGAAATAATCCAAACAGGGGGAGTCAATCCAAAAGAGAATAGTCCAGCAAGGAAAAATATAGCCAATATTATAAGAAATCCATGGTGTGGGGGACATATAAAATGTTTATACAATTAGAAACTTTAAACATCAGTCTCCATAGCAGCAAGTCCAACTTCACCACAGTGTATGCCAAAAAATTGATTGTGCAATGGTGAGGCATAATATAGAAACATTTCTGTATTAAATTTATGTTCCAATGCCAGTGCATTTACTAAAAAAATAAAAAAAATTGAAATCAAAACTCTAACTTGAACTAAAAGGGTAATTGAAATTCCCATCATAAAGAATTTTTAGTCCTCGGTCCTGGATATAAATGTCCACAGACAATGGGGCCAGATTAGTTTGTCCCCAAAGGTGCATCCCATTTGTAAATCTGTCCCAGAGATACAATATAAACTTTTGGGTTGTTTTAGTTTGTTTTGTTTTGTTTTTTTTTCCTCCAAAAAAACCAAACGCCTAGCAATTTATAATTTGTGCTGAAGAGAAAGTAAAAATCCGAGATCTGAACTTTGAATTTGGATGCTTTTAATTTGCGTGAGCTATGAGTGCCTCAGGCCGCCGCGGATTATTCTCCATTTTGGATTGACTTCCCCCGCCACTGGATTTTGTTTGCTGGCGTTATCTCTTTAGGATTCTTCAGGAACTGGACGTACCACCTCAGGAGTGCGGGTATGGACTGAATTTCTCTCTATTGCGGGTTTATTCCCCCTCATACCCGTCGCACCCGTTAACTTAAGGAATTTTTTTTTTCTTTTCCCCCCTCAATTTGTCCCCTCCCGCCTCCCTTTTGAATAACGCCCTAAGAAATAAAAGCGAAAACCCCTGCGGTCTTTTAGCTCTTCCCATTCAATGCGGTTCCACCGGGAAAGCTGCCCAATTCGCCCACCGAGAACTACACGAGTGGCCGCCGCCAGCGGCAATGGGAATGCCAGCACTTCCATGCCACGGGGCGCCAACGCCAAGGAGATGCCGGGCCGGCGCCCCGTGGTGGGAAGGGGCAGGAGGGAGGACGGACAGACGGCGGGACTCGTGAGCTGCGAAGCCCCTCACGCCTACGGCTCAGCGGGGAGATTAAGGTCTCCTGTAGTTCTCAGTGAGGGAATCGATTCAGTAAATAATCCGCGGATTATTTTTTTAGTCTGCGGACTAAAATTTAGTGCACGGACTAAAATCCGGCCCATCGGAGCAAAGTCTGTCTTGGTCTAAAATACATCTGGGTGAAAGCAAAAGAAAAAAAAAAATTAAAAAGGAAAGAAAAAAAGGAGAACGGAAAAAAAAAAAAAAAAAGGAAAAAAGCTAAGTGCACAAAGTAAAGTGTTTGGGCGGACTAACATTTAGTATGCAGACTAAATATGGCCGGGCAAAAGGCACAGCAAGTCCACAAACAAAAAACAAAAATAAAACACTGACAGGAACTTTTAAAGCAATCAGATACTACCCCACCGGCGCAGCAATTCATTTTTCTAAAATGAAACAAGACCTTGTGTAAGGCTATTAGTCCACAGGAGGGACCGAAGGCTCAAGTTTTCATTTTAAAAAATGAACCTGTTTTGGAGATAAACAAATGCAAAAAAAGGCTTTACATACAATATTCTTCAAGGAAAATTTGCACTTGCATAACTCAAAACCTCTTGTTTCTGCAAAGCAAATGAATTTTGGGCTGAGACCCAGGTCGGTGTTTTTTTTTTGTTTGGTTGGGTATTTTTTTCAGATGAGTTACAAAAATATCTGAATGATCATGTCAAATGGAAATGCTGACTCATCCAAAACCACAGCTTTTGGTGCTTTTGGGTTGTTTTTTTTTTTCCCCTCTCCCTCAGGTCCCAATAAATATATACATCACCAAAAAGCTGAGGGACCAGTGCAAGTTCTTCCTTTGTTCAGGCATGCTGGTGATGCTCAAATGCTGACAGACCATAACAGCTAGACAGCAAGGCCAGACACATTCCTCTCTCCTTCTTAAGTTACGCTGCTATAAATGCTATTTTTTTTTTTAATGTTACTCCCCCTTCATTTTTTTTAGGAACTACCACCATCTTCAACATTTCAAAGATGATTGCCAGGCTTAACTGCCCCTGCTGCACTACGCAGCTCTCATTCCCAAGTGACTTCAATTTAGATGAAGTCTTTGGGTACTAGCAGAGTGGTCATTTTTTATATTTCTAATTTGAAATAGTTCCTACCAGTGCAGCGGAGTTCATACCCCTTCTGAGGTTTTTGGTTTTTTTTGTTTTTTTTTTTAATTTTTATTTTGCGTGCATGGAAGGACAAAAGAAAAAGGATGGAAAGCACAGGATTCTTCCATTTCACTTCACTCACATCAGCATTCAGCTCTCAAATAAAACCACATGGGGCAAGAGCTAAGTATTGTTTTAACAGAATGGTTGCTCTGACTTTCAGTTCATTGACATTCTTCAAACAGACTTTCCATGCACAACACGGAGCTCCGTCGTCTTGGTCTAATTAAGCCCCAAAGCCAAAGCTTCGCAATGTTACACCAAGGTGCTCTTCCAGCCAGCGCGTATTAAAAGACATGACTTCATGCCATCAACCACTGTGCGTTTTGCATGCAGATTGTGAATACTGCTCGCATGCTGTGCTCCCTAAGAGAGCAGAGGCTTATGAAAATGACATCTGTTGCTAACGCATCAAGTTTGTGACACCACGGTTAAAAATTTCCTCACCAGCTTCAGAGACTCATACGTTTTGCCAAGAACCACCCACACCACCAATTCAGGCTGACAGTCTGTGCACATCTCCTTTTCAGTTTGTAAGCACATTTTTGATGGCACACGAACATTAGGTAAGAGAGAAAGCTCCTCCCTTCAACCACAAGCTTGTACTGTTTACAAGCAGTGTCATCAAATGTAGGACAGGACCCTCAAATCAACCTTTAAAAAATGCAACAGCACAATACAATTACCACGACTTTACTACATGAAGCAATATTTCGGTCAGGCAAGTTTAACCTAATAAGCCTCATGATAAATATGACACGTTCATAAACACAAAAGGAAAAGGATGAGACACATGCAAGACAGTAATGTATGCACTGAGCTCCACCTGACACAAGGAAACCCAAAAGATGTAGCTGAAGCTCTGCCCTTGGGACCAGTCTTGTTCCAAGGGCCCGAGAATTTCAGAACAGGATTTCTGAAATATGCCATTTGGCTGTTTTGAAGTGCATAAAACTCATGCAGTACAAATGAGGGTTAAAAAAAGTCCACCAAAGAGGCCCTGGTGTTCAGAGTTATTTTAGAATATATATAAACCCCACAACTTTCTTCTCTAATTAAATCCCCCCACATTTTTTTTCTAAAAAGCAGTTCGGAAATAGAAAACGCCTTATTACTCAAGGAACCCTGTCAGATGGCACCAGCACAGATAGCAGAGTAAAGGTAAAATGAAATAAAGACAGAAGGGTTAAGTGGCTTACAAATGAGCCAACACAGAACTGGGAACAGGACCAGGAACCTGTCTCCAAAGCTACTTCTTGTTGAGACCACACACTTGTTACTGAGTTCCTTCCATTGAGGACCCAGCGGAGACAGAACGAGCTTGCGTTTATTACCCAGTGCATGTGCTCTGCTTCTATCAAGCTCTAAAGGAAAGCAACAAAGCTAAGCAGAACACAACAGCTCCCCTTCTTCTCAGAGAGAACTCCCAAAAATCCACCTCTGGAAGTGCTCTCAGCGTCGATGGGACAGCTGCTATCAACAGACTAGACAGATGTGTTGCAACAGGACAGCTAAACAGATGACACATTGCAGAAGACATGTTAACCTTAGTGTTTGATTTCTGTAGTTGCACGGATGCAAATCATGTCTTAATGTTACATTAGTGCTCACTCATTTATTGTTAAGCAGTACTTTCTTTACTGCATACAAATTGGGCAGAGGCAGGCTTATTTACCACACAGCAAACCTGGCTTCTTTTCTCATGCTTTAGATGGAGATTTACACTGTCAAAAATCATTGCTCCTACAAAAGGAGCTCAGAAACATGAACTTGCCAGAAAAAATTTGCTTTTTTTCTTTAAGTTAGTCTTCAGCAGAGCTGTTTTCGCTCTTTGCTTGGAAAGTCATTACACATCAAGTGAAAAACAGAACTGTACTCTTCAGAAAGAGGTCAGGGCACGGTTTCACAACAGGCACAAATCACCTCCAGTTCATGCTGGAAAAGACAGTTCTGCCCTTCTCCTGGCCACGCACGTCTGCCCTGTTCCCTTGTCCCAAGACTTGCAGTCGGGACTGAATGGTCAGCCAGGTAAGAAAGGGGATCCAAATTCTGAATGCTTGTGTCATTCAAGAGGTTTTTGCTGCTATACAAGCAGTAATGCAAGGGGGGCATCAAGAATATACAGGTGGGAGGCAGAGGGCAGACCCTACTCCATGATGAACTTATGCCGATTATGAAACTTCACCCAAAGAAACATTTCATCCCCACTGTACCTTTCTAGCTCTACCAAAGATCAGACCACAATCTCAGAAAGAAGAGTCTGCATTTTCAGCTTTAACACAAATTCAAGTCCACTTAACAAGATTTCTGACAAAAGAATTTTTGCTTTCTTTTGTCATCATGTATAATTAGACGTGACAGAACGAGCTGTCTATTTATCCATTTTACTGTTTGGTATTCTTCCTCGAATCTACAGTATGAGCAGTCACTTTGGAAGCATTACAAGCAAAACAATCTGCTTAAAAACCAGACAAGAACCAGGAGAACAGGAGTAGGACAGGATGAAGACATGAAACTGATTCTGGAGGATGGAAAAACATGCTCATGAGAGAGAGCAGACTCTTTATGTCCCAGTCCCAGAGTGTGGGGAAGACGACAGGACTGCCTGCACAGCACAGAAAAATTCAACATTAGAGCTACAGTGATTAGAATGGTAAAACGTGTACAAAGAATACACAGACACACATAGGGTACACTCAGATTAAAGTATCTTCCAAGTATTTTATGATACTAGCAGAAATTATTTCATAATATAGGCAGAAATATGGATCCTAAAGTCAATATCCAAAGCTATTCTACAATACAACCAGCTGTGGTTCTGCACAAGTTCAGCTGCAGCCAGAGGTGGCCAACTGCTTTGGGAAAGCGCCAAAAGGGATGAGCCAGAGCCTGAAGTTTCATCTTAGCCACCGTTTTTCTCTGCTATAATAATTTGGCTTGAAGACACAGAACAGCACTCTGAACAGTAAAAATAAAGAAATAAAAAAAGAAAAGTGCTTACAAAGTTGGAAGGGTCCCTGTCCTAATCTGCTCCAACTTTATTGTGATGGCAAAGTGCTGCAGAGAGAAGTCCCCATGTATTCATCCACAAAAGTGCACTGCAGAAGGGCAGAGATGCTCAAAAGCAATCTACACATGACAGTTTTTCTCTCTCTCTCTCTCTTCCACTGTTAAAACAAATGACTCCTGTCTTTTTCCATCTCAGCACTGGCTTGGAAATTATGATTCAGACGCCAGCTAGCTATAGATTTGGGGATGGTGAATGAAGCCATTCTTTTGAGTACACTCAAACTTATCTCACCAACTGCATGTTTAAAAAGTGCTTGCATGTGTGAACAATCTTGCAAGTATCTTCAGAAGAGGAGAAACAAAGGCCGCTAAACTGCAGCATGCTGAAGAGACGCACCGTCCATTTTAAAGAGCTGCCTGCGGTGGAAACTGCTTTCATATCTATACAGTGGAGACAAGGCAGAGGTTACGGTCTGACTAAAGAAAACAACCTTTGCCAATATAACTTGTTTTATTGTTCTGCCACCACAAACCATGGGCATGCTTGCAGCTCAGTAGATAAGGGAGCTCATTATAATGCCATTACTGACAAACACGTGGAATTATCCTTGGGTGGGGGGAAAAAAATAAATAAAAATCAAACGAGTCATCTTCCCCCATACAGAAGAGGCCTAAAGCACATAATTGCATTACATTTATTACAGTCTTACTCAAATAAGATCCTTTACTAGCTGGATAAAAGGGGAAAGGCAGGCCGTCACAGATGGACATTTTTCATATTTCTGGAAGTAAACACAGCACAGTCTTTGTTTTTCATAACCCAAAGTATCTGAGATCTGAAGGTAGCATCTGAGTAATGCTAGGATAAAGGCCAGCTGTAATGGGGCCATGGTAAGTAACTGCTAACACAAGCGTATGAAGCATGCGTTTAGACCTTTTGTCAGTCACCCCACTGCCCCGTCCCCCTCCAAAAGGGCCAAAAGCTTCAGAGAAAGCTAGTGACCAAAGCTGAAGTTCAACAGCCTTGTGATGTACAGTCTTGCACTTGATCTCCAATTTTCTTTTTGGCTTTCCAGTCACACAGTTGTAAAGTATAGATGCTTAGTCAGAAAAAGAGAAACAAATTTAAAGATTAGTAGCAGAAATCAGACTGCACTTCCAAGAAGTAAGAAGGTTCAAGGACTTGAGGTGGCTGAAAGGCAGAAGGAAAGTTCTGACCTAATAAAAACAAGAGCAGTTAAGCCTCCAGAAAGGGCAGTAACTTTCATTCAGTTAGCTGATACAGCTGGAAAAAATGGACAAGGTTTCTGACCCAAGATAAACCTGAAGATATAATTGTGTGTCTAAAAGCGTGCCCATTTATTTCAGACTGTATCAGTCAAAGATATTCCTGTCCCTGCAAAACCTTGCTTCTCTTATAACTTAATGCTACTTACTCACAGACCAAGGCATGCACTTCATGAATACAAACTGTGAAAACAAAGTAATGTAGACGTTCTCCTCATCCAAACCTCCCTAAATTAAACGCTCCTGTATTCTGAAGAGGAACCTCCCCAAAAGAACCAAAATGTCCCCGATTCCTCCTTGGGGGAGGAGGGGACAGGTGGAAAGAGAAGAGAAATCCTGTTTTAGAAGAAAGGTTTTAGAGATTCCTGGAAAGTTCAGGTTCTCTTTTATTTGGCTAGCCAGGGGACACACTGAACTCCCATCATCATCTGCACCACGCATATAACTGGTACAAGAACATGCATGTGCTTGGACAACACAGAACTTTATTGGGGTGAGAGGGGCCTTTGTATGTTTTATACAGAGATTCTGGCTCTTAAATTACAAAAGTACTTCAATCTCAAATTGTCAACAGATTGAAAAACCAGTCTGAGAACACGGTTTGCACTGTAAACTCACGCTATTGCTGCACATAGAAAAGTATTTTTTAGAGTGTTAGCTTGAATGGTCTCCTAATCTAAGAAGAAAGACCCTTGCTAAGTTGAGGTTATCTTTCTTCATACTACTCCATCATATTGAATATCAATACTGTATTTGAATGATACTAGTTCATTTTTACTGAAAAGCCTAAGATACAGCTATTATGGTAGACTTCAAATTTCCATAAAACTTGTACTCAAAATGCCAATTTAAGCCTGAAACTGAATGAATTTGAGAAACAACATTCCTTCATGGACTCATTCAGTCTCAAACAATTTCCCTGGTTCTTTAAAAAAACCCCAAACCTCTTTCATTCTACTATAGCACCAAACACCATTCTTGTTCACCTAGTAGGCAACAGCAAATAAAGCAGATTACGCCACCATACAAATACTGAGAAGGAAAATAACTATGCCTGCCGGAAATACCTAGAGAGCAGACGAGAACACCAGGTACATCTGACAGAAGTCCATACCACAGAATGTCAGATGCAACCTGTAGGTACTACAGGTTCCAAAGGAAATTCTTAATTGACACCTACACACACTTTTGCAGACCAAGAAAGTTCCTGGAAAACAAAAGCAAATCATAGACCTGACTTTTGTATAGATTACTGGCCTGAATACAACCAGTTCCAGATTGCATAGAAGAGGTTAAACATCTAGACAGTAGCTAAACATGCACCTTCACTGGGCATGTCGACTGCATGAAATTACCTCCAAGTAGAACCTACAAACCCCTCAACTCTGAAAAATACCCATGTTGTATTAAACACCACAAAGCAATAAGGAGAATGCCCTTGTGTCAAAGAACTTACAGCAGAGAGTGAATAAATTCTCAGTAATTCTCTCTCAAACATGCTGAAACCTAGCTGTCTGAAAGTTCCTCCACACAAAACCCCCTAACTTCTGTCTGCTGCATCCTCTGATCATAACTAGTTTGGGCTAGGCTGGCCACTAAACAAACCACAGATACTCTCTTTACCTTGCTCTCTCCCTTCCCAGAAGAGAAGGGAAAGACTTACAGGTTCAAATGAAAACTAGAACCACTTTAATGAAATATTAATAATAAAATATAATAATATACATTAAAGAAAATAATGAAATATATACAATATATATAAAACCAGTATCAAGCTCCCAGGATGATGATCACATCTCTGGCAGACACTGGGAAGGTCCCAGACTAGACTCAGCAACAGACGGAATCTGAATTCTGGATCTGGATTCAGGAGCACACAGATCGGGATCAGAAGGCAGACGAACAGAGCCCTCCTTCGATGTTGGCCACTGAAGAAAGAGGCTGACCCCTTTGATCCCTCAGCTTTTATACTGAGGAGGATGATGCAGATGGGATGGAATACCCTGTTGGTCAGTTTTGAGCCACCCGTCCTGTCCACTCCTCCCCACAGGTTCCACTCTGCTATGCTCTGCTGCTTCCAACCCTCCAACGGGACACACAAAACTAGCTGACCTTGGTTATTATAGCAATAATAAGCAGGGGCCTCTCTGCATAACGTTCCTTGGTATTCGGTATAAACACCAGGCTGGAAGCAAACACTGTCTGAAGAATATACTGCTAATTTCAGAAATTGGAGTTAGTTAGAAGAGACTTAGCTGAAAAGTAAAATTACTGAAAAGAAACTTGGTTCTACCTTGAACCAGGACACTAGTCCACAAAAATAACCGTATCACTACTGTAATCTTCAGTAATTCTGTTTCTTAGATGCCAAAGTTTTGTGCTTTTGAGGCTGAAACTTTTGAAGTTCAAGTCCTGCTGGTAACTACCTGTAGCACTCTACTTACATTACATACATAGTTACAACGAAAAACCACCTGCACTTTCACCTCTTAGGTCATTCCTTTTCTGCTCATTAGACAGCCAGAGTTCAGAAGTGCTTTTCCTCCCACACGTTTCAATTCTAAGCAGCTCCAAGAGGATACCCGTGCCCACTGCCATGACATCACGTTACCCCAATACAGCTGGGTAAGGAAGACCAATTCTCCATATTGCCACCACTTAAAACGTTCATGGCTCAACATGCTCAAAGTGTTGAAAAGAAAGTATCTTTAGAAGTAGTACATTGAGAAGATAAGCATCGTTACTAGCACCATGCCAGATAATCCATTTTGTTAATTTAGCATTTGTATACTAAGAAAAGCACAAATTTCATAAATGAAGGATCGGGTACCCCAATTGTAGTAAACTGGTTTAAATGCTATTCTACACCCAGCTGATATCAGAAAGAGCTGTGTGTAGAACAACTGGAGAATAAGAAGCTGCGTTGCAAGCACAGCTCTCCCAAACTAATTGTGCCCTAATGGAAAACACAGATTTGATCTTCTGGCAAGCTCCTCTCAATTCTTTATAATAGACGTGGTTTCGCTTGTGATCCTTTAGAATGACCAAAAAAATCATTCATATACATAGAAGGAATTCTCAGTTTTTCTCTTGAAGTGTTTTCCATTTGCCAAAAGACCTCTGTTGTGGTCTAAACAGATCATCAATTACATACAGATGATTCTTGAAGCTATTCAGACAGAAGATGAGTTGCATGGCTAGCTGAGATGATTAATTACACGTCCTACAGTACATCTCTGCACTCCTACTGCGTTGCATATAAATCTAACACCCTGTAATAGAAACACCTTCACTGCAGGAATTCAGATACAGCCCTGATATTCAGTGCTATAAAGCTTTTGGACTTATTCTTGTGACTTTTACCATGATGCAATTTCAAACTGAAGAGACCAACTCCCATGGATTTAATTCGTCCCCATTTTTTCCCCCTGTTAACATAAGGTATTGAAAAGCTTCACTGGATTTACTGACCTCTCATACTATTCTAAATCACTTAACTAACACACAGAAAGAAACTATGATATAGAAATGGAATTAAAGTGGTGCATAACTCAGTGGAGAATCTATCACAAAAATAGTGACTCGCACTTCCTGGCCTGGCAGGTACCTATCAGGTACATGGCCTGCTACCAATGAGCTTGAATTAGTTTGTCCGGAGTTTCTACCACCACAGAGCATTTGGTCCAAAAGCGTCTGACCTGGACATGTGCTCAGCTAGGAATGCAACCCTTCCATGCCTACACAGTATTTTCTTAGCAGAAGGAAACCGGAACAATTAAGATATGATGAGAATACAATGCAACTCTATCAGATCTTTCTCAAGCAGCAAAAAGAAAACCTTAACTACACAGGCTTCAATTGCTTAAGACTCAGACTTCTTCCACACTTAAGATGCTAATTAAATTACTGTTATCCAGTCCCAAGTCAAATATTCATCATTCCTTGACATGTGGAAGCCAGCTTATTGTGTGGCAACGTATCTGTTTCAATGCTAGCAGTTTCCTCCTTGATCACAGAGGTTACGATATTGTCTGTATGTACTGCAATAGTGTGTCCTTGTGAAAGCTAGGTAACAGGAAGTCTAAAGAAGTAACTCCAAGAAAAATCAATCCCACTCAACAGCACACCTATAGGAGTACAAATACAAGTATCACTGGAAAACTTTCTCATTTGTAGGTGACTTTTGTCCCTATCAATTTATAGCATGACAGGAATTAGATATATTGCAATTTGCTATAAACACACACACCACCATTATTAAAAAAACCCCACACCTGTAAGCAACCTCAAAAAAACCCAGACCAACAGATCTATTGCACTACAGATCTACTTCGATCTACTAAGCACTAGAGTGTAGTGCTTCAATACTTCCTTCTCCTTATCTACATCAAAAGTTACCGTGTCCCCATCTTAGATAAAGGCACCCAGTTTAGATTGAAAGCCACCAAGCCACTGAACAAACTGAACTCCTTGAATTTTTACTTTCAGCCCACATGTCTTTATTATTCAGTTCATATAGACTCACCTTAGTCCATGGATGTGCCTTAATCTGAGGGAATTTGAATTCAGTATAGTTTGGATTCATTTCTCTAATTTGCTCCCTTGTAGGCGTCCCCAGAACCTAGATAGGAGAGAAAAAAAAACAAAAAAAAAAAAGGCAAATTATTTAGATATGCTTTATATTCATATGGTAACAAAAAGCACAGTATAACTTCTCACATATTGACAACTGAAGTAAATCTGTGTAACTACTAAGTTAATATAGTGTGGAGAACAAAGCAACAAAACTTTTGCAGAACCATTTAAGTTGGACAGGACTTCCCTCTCCTGGGAGCTTCTGATCCAACCTCCCTGCTCAAGCAGGGTCAGCTGGAGCAGGTTGCCCAAGACCATGTCCAGCTACGTTTTTAGCATCTCCACAAAAGGAGACTTCACAACCCCTCTGGGCAACCTGTTCCAGTATTTGACCACCCTAACAGTAAAAAAAAAAATAAAATAAAGTGTTTTCTTGCATTCAAATGAAGTTTCACGTATTTCACTTTGTGCCACTGCCTCTTGTCCAGTCATCAGGCACCACCCACAAGAGCCTGGCTGCTGCTTCTTCATTCCCTCCCACGAGGTATTTATACACATTGATTATACCCTCCTGAACCTTCTCTGCTTCAGGGTGAACAGTCCCAGCTTTTGCAGCCTCTCCTCATATGACAGATGCTCCAGTCCCTTAATCATCTTTGCTTCAACTCCAGTAGTCTCTTGCTGGCAATTCAGTTCATATTCCAAGTCCAGTGTCAAAAATTTAATTCTAATGCACAGTTCTTCATAAAATTCAAGCATCTTTCTCAAACTTAGTGATATTTCGATGGGGATAAGAATTCACTTCAATTAGACTGTGCCAAAACAGTACTGCTGAACACATTCAGGGATTGCAGCTCACTGCATATGGCTGATTAAGGATCAGACCAGTAGCACAGACTGCATGTTACAATTCATGAACAGCAGCCCTCTGACAAGCTTAAAAGATCAGCCAGTTACTGCTGAGGGGAGGCAGACAGGTTTCCTTAACACTACCCACCCCATTCCCCCACCCCCCCGCCAAACTGTGTGGGTTTTGGTGGTGGTTCCCCACTCCAGTATTTCCACATAGAAGATAAAACTTGGTTTAAACGTAACCTGGAAGCATCTAAAATGCATAGCAACCCTGGTTTACTTTCATAAATTTATGTTTCTTATTCCCAGAATCTGCACAATTTTATTTATACATGATTAGTAGTTGTACGAGAAATAACACGCAATTGCACATGTCTTTGTAGGGGGTGGATAGATTTTGAAGGGATTCTGGAAATCCCTTCAGGGAGTAAGCCAGACAACACAGCATTAGAGCTTTCTGTTCACTTAGCACCAAATACTAGAGAGCCATTGCCTACGTATAAAAGCTGCACGGCAGGTTCAAAGAATCCCGCTGTTTTCTGTTTGCACCCAGTTGCTGGGTATCCTTTTGCTCTGCAGAGAGAAGCGGAGAAGGCAGAAGAGTCTCTTCTCTATGCTGAGCTCAGCTTCATCTTCCTGTAGGAACCCTGTAGCCACGCTACTCTTGCCCTGTGACAAATGTCTTGCCATGCAGATTACCGTAACATTATCACCTCAGCTCATGAGACTGCACTGTCACCATCAGGAAACAAATCATCTAAAACGTGACGTTAGCACTCTACCTCACTGCTTGATAAAGAAAGATTTGGTTACGTATTCTGGTATCCGCGAATATTTTCATTCTGTTAGAAGAGTGGAAATTAGAGAAATGGGTTCTAAGGAGTCAGGAAAAGGGGTAGAAGAGCAAGTGTCATTGTTCAATTAATTTGTGCAACAGAGCAACAACTATCATCAGGCATTATGAAAGGAGCTTGGTATCTCTTTATTATTTAAGATATGAGCTGTATGACACAAACTAAAATACCTACCCACAAAGCAATCTTAAATAAACAGCAGCAGTGGATATAAACCCTGCAGCTTGTTCAGACACTTGCTTCTTGGATAACACATTGAAGTGACAAGTTGTACAGAATGAGTGATCACGTAACTCCTACCTTCCCATTGCTAACCAGGATTTAAATCCCACCTACTGTAAAAGCCAAGGGTTATCTTCAGAGCTGAAAGAAGATTTTCCTTTGTGTGTCTGAAAACACTGGTTTTGCTCAGGTGGTAGAAAGGGGGTATCTGCAGGATTCTGCACATTTTGCTCAACTTTCAAAGGAAAAAAAAAACAAAACCAAAAACGAGTTGACAGGAAAACGTGTCCTCTTCCTGCTGGTTTTCTGTCTGGCTCCCCCAGAGCACTGGCCACCCAGCTGCCAGCCTGCCAGGATGGTGCCGCTTTCAAAGCTTTCACGACCATGGCTCTCAATACTCTCTAGTTCTAACAGATGAGGGGTTTCACAACTGCAAATATTATTTTCATCCCAATTTGGGATAAAAGCCGTTTTCAAAACCTTGGAAGTTTTTTTTGATTAGTTAAATTAACTTCCTGAAAAATTAGGGGTAACTTGTACTGCTCTCCTACCATTTCTAAAGGCTCAGTTTTCAGGCCTCCCTAGTATAAACATTTCAGGCCTCCCTTTTTAAAAAGCACGTTTACCTTCTTTACCCTCCTCCTCCTCAAAAAAATCCTTTAATAGCCTTCCTAAGATGAAGTAAAGAGCAGATTTTCTTTATATATAGCCAAAATTCAGCAAACTGGCTCAGTTGGCAAGGCTGCTTAGAACAGGAGCCTACGCAGTGCAAGTATCTTTTATTTAAAGACTGTCTATAACACCAGTGAGAATTCAGATTAGTTAGGCAAGGGTAGTTTCACGGAAGGACCCACAATATCTGTGCATACATTTCACTAACAGCACAGCTGTAACTCCAAATGATGGGAGGGAGCAACTCCTAAACTCAAGCACAGGCATTTAAGGTCTCATGAATGCTTAGAAAAGAAGGTACTGAAGATGGATCATGATAATCGAAAGAAGGGATCGCCTGACCTTTCAGTAACATAGCAGCCTTTCACACAAAGAATAACTGTACAAAAGGAAGAGTGACTTATATTAGTTTTGTTCTCTATAGATTGTGAAGCTAGATTGTGCTTTCATAGAATCATTCAGGTTGGAAAAGACCCTTGAGATCATCAACTCCAACCACCAACCCTAATTTCAATTTGTACTGAAGACAGATTAAAGAAAAAAAAAATCCACAACAGAAACAACAAACAAAAACACACACAAAAAAACCCCCCAAACAAAATAACCCGAAGAGGTAAAGAAAGTATATAGGAAGAAGAGAAGTTTTAAAGACTGTCAAATCCAAATTACAATCCAGAAGAAAAACGTGGGATGAATAAAGTGATAAGCTCTAAAATTGTACTTGTACTTGACAGATCTGGAAGAGGTCCTGTAGTGGACCTCTCCTCATGTGCCTGCACACCAACACTGTTTGCTATGTGATTTTGAAGTTGTACCTCACTGATTCACACCAAGTTTTCAGTACATTAGGAATACATTCAAGTAACCTTGATGAGTAACAGCAATCATTTAAGCTATTGCAAAAATTGGGCAAACCTCTTCTTTTATAAAACTCATGTATGTGACTGCTCTTTCTGTTTGAAATGCAAAGGAGAAGCACAAATTACTTTGCACATTTTTGGCAGAATTACTCCATGAAACAGCTCCTCTTGCTATACCAACTCTGAAAATACTATGGAGCAGATGTTCCCTGAAGAGAGGTTTCACAGAATGGTTGAAGTCGAAGGGACTTCTGTAGGTCATCTGGTCCGACTCCCCTGCATAAGGAGCACCAGCAAGAGCTTGGTTGCCCAAGACCACGTCCAAGTGACTTCTGAGCATTGAAAGGGAGACTCTGCAACCCCTCTGGGCAACAGTATTTCACCACTCTCACAGCACAAAACATTTACTTGCATTCAAATTGAATTTCACATGTTTTAATTTGTGCTCATTGCCTCTTCTTTGGCATCCTGTGACAGGACAAAACAGCTTGGCTTCCTCTTCTTTGCACATTCTCTTCAGATATTTATGTCCACTGATAAGGTCCCCCTCCCTCCCCCTGATCTTGCAAAGGTCAGAGAGTCTGAATTATTCAGATCCATGCAGACTAGCACATACTATTCTACTTCTTGAGGACAGTCTTAAGAAAGGTGAGATTGTCAAGGAAAAAGTTCGTTGTTTTTTTTTTTTTGAAGTACCCACTTAAAAGAAACACCAACAAGAGAGATAACCAAACCAGAACAAGTACAAGGATAATAAAAATGTAGTTGTCTGATGGAATCAACTGCATCTGGAATGAAGACTAAACTTTTGAATGAATGACGGATGTCTATGTGGGACTACAAGGGATCTTCCTGCAAGTGAAGACACCAGGTCAACTAGTCTTGCTTTTCATTCCTAATTGTCATCATCATCTCTCAAATAAAAATAATGAAACATTACCTATTAAGATTAACTAAAGAATACACTTGCTGAGACGACAGACACTGCTCTGATGCTCTTAGGACAGAAATTGAACACAACGGGTTTCACGAATACTTTTTGGAAAGTTTTTCCTTGACATGCATCTATAACAGATTAAGCTCCCCATATAATTTTTATTGCAGGAACTGGGTTCATGAAGGTATGGTAATGGTATCTATCTCAAGCAATTACAGAAAAGCTACAGCTCCCAATAATGTCATCCTTACCAAAAAAGAACGGGAGATTTATGAACCTGAAATAAGCTCTGAATTTTATTACAAATAGCATAAAGATCTTCATTTTATGTTCTCTCAATCAAATTTTCATAGGAGAAGATGGATGATATTCAGCTGCAAAAGAAACCTTAGTTATACCCCAGTACCTAAGACAGCTGCTATCCACACCTGGCTTCACTGTGCAAAACTGCAGCGAGTTATTTATGACCAAATCCACACCACTGCAACTCCAGAGGAAGAGGAAACCGCAAGGGTCTCAACAAACCCCAGTTGGAATAAGGGCTCTTTCTGACAACCATCATTACTGCTAAATCTTTGCTAAAATGTAAAAATCAGTTAAAAGCACAAGGACACTAATGGTTCAGAAGCTCTGGCTCGTAATGACTGAACTAGAGAGCGGAGAAGGTGGTTAAGTCAAAAGTCTCTAGAAAGCCACGGTTACAGTGGTATAGAGATTTTCTCTTGAAGAACTGTGCAACTTTTTGAGGAACCGTGCTCCAGAAAGTCCGGTGTGTATGGCTTACTAGATGGCATAATTAATGCTTCTGCAAACATGCCTGCACCTCTTCAGAAAGTTGTGAGAGGCATGCCAAATAGTTATTTAAAAAAATCACGGTGCAGACATCTCAAGCAGTAAACACGGGTCAGCTTTGAAATAATACTTTAAGAGGTCTGTGGTAGAAAATAAAACAAAATTACCCATTTTATATACACTTTCCTTCAAAAACACTCGCATGTCAAACAAAAATGAAAGCCAACTAAATATAGAGATTTCTTCTATCGCAAACATGAGAGCAGTTTCTTCCTTCAGGAATAGGAAGAAACCCATTGTCACCACTGACATGAATATAATTGCTCATCAACTTTTTTTTACACTGCCTGCCTGCAAGCACTGGGAAGTGACAAATTACATGAGGCACAGGAACAGCCAAGTTGTGATGTGGGGGGACATCAGGAAAAAAAGAATGCCAGGAGACTTCCTTTAGGGGCAAGGAGAGAGAAGCCATGTGAAAGGCCTTGTCAGATGCAGGCAGGTGCCTCAGCATCGGACCACATCCAATAAAATGAAACACGCTCTCCTACTGCTTATTCTCCCGGAAGAGACGGCTCTTCTCTCCCCATTAACTACTGTGACTGAATTTATTTTATTTCAAAAACTGAGCCCAAAATAGCACCTTGACATTTGAGCATGAGCCATATATTATAATTGCAGCCTATACTTAGCATTCGGCTCAGTAAAACTGTCAGAGACCAAAAAGTTACACATGGATAAGATTCCTGATACTATTGAGCTTGTCTTTTAATATATTTTTTCCCCTTGCCACCCCCTATCCAGAGAACTATGGGAAGAAGATTTTATTACTTCTCCCAAATTACGATGAAATGCCAACTTTGGTGCAATGAATAATCACACAGTCCAGTAGCAACCAAAAAATCCAAAACAAACAACCTCCTCCCCCACAACCCTTTCCTGCAGTTTTCACAAGTTAGCTGATACACCTCAATCTCTGGATTGCAGCATATGGAAAAAATATTTCTGGTAGACAATGCAAGACAGATTGGGAGATGCTGTCCTCCCCATGTCCCAGGGCTACTCAGACAATTATTGCTGCTTCCTTCTTCTGACAGAGATGATTTTTTTTTTCTTCTTCATTTTTGAGGGGAGTAGGGTGAAGGTACTAAACAGAACCTTTCAGAAGATAATGATTATCTTAGAAACAAAACCACTATGCTTCCAAGATTCCCTTTTCGCAAGGGGAATAAAAAGTAACCACTGTCTGTGGAAACTGTGATTGAAGACGTTTGAGTATGGTGGGGATATCCCAGCCAGTTTTTCCCTTGATAGTTTCAGGGAGCTGAAGATCTACAGGAGCCAGGGAATGCCCCCAACCTCCAAAGATTTCACACAGGGGCATGGCAGTCCTGCAGACACTGCAAGCTCTGTGCAGAAGGTCAGAGATTTATGAAGGAGTCTGCCCTGACTACATCTCAAAAAAATGCCTCTTGAGGTCTAAGAACTCTTTTCTTTCAAGTTGTATTCAGCGGTATCCCACTTGCACAGTGGATTTTAAATAGGGAAGTGGCAACCACAACCCTCCTGGGTGCTGGAAGGAGGGGTTTCACCCTTCCATCAGGGATGGGACTGCGTGACTGCTCTGAGGCATAGCATTTGCTCATACATAATTTCTTTATGTGACCACTGATGAAACCCACACTGCCACTGTGCCTACTTCAGAAACTGAGCACATTTCTGAAGGAGATGTCACTTGAAAGCCAGTAGGGGCATGAATTTTAATGAATATATTGGGTTACCCACTGGAGATATTCCCAGCGATGGGGTAACCTAACATTTGGAATAGCTAGCAAGAGCTAAAAATAAGCAGCAAGAGTCACCATTCAAGATCAAACTTTGGAAAAAAGCACAGCACATGATTTCTCTCCTGTAATAATGTAAATATTCAAGAAGAATGTACTTGGGTTAAACTATTTCTTCAGATGGAGCTCCAAGACAGTATTTCCCCATATCGAATATCATTTTGTAAGGGATAAGTGGTCAAAGATCTCTCTCTCCCAGCCAGATTGAGAACATATGGAAAGTGTCTTTAAAGAAATAGGAACAAGAGAAAAAGCAGCTAAAAAGAAAGGGTCTATCTTTTGATTCATACGAACATGATGCCATGGGTCCTACAGGGGCACAGTTTTTTTGGAGCATTTTACAAATATGGAATAGGCCTGGAGAAATTCCACGTGCAACTGGATGGAGATCTTGCAAGACTGCTTGAAATGAAGCTATGTGAAGACTGTTGAAAGTGAATCAAAATCTGACAAAAGCCAAAAATGCTTCTGATGCAGCAAGGGACTGAGGACGTTGGGCGTGCAGCCCACAGGAAGGACAAGCTTGCTGACTGACATATCACAGAAATTCTATCTTCATGAACACAGCTACTGAAGGGATGTCATCGAGAACTGCATGAGAGGGGAGGACTAGTTTAATGTGATGGCATTTTGAAGTCATTCTCCAGTCTAATGCAAAAACTTCATATCCAGGTGTAGCATCCAATTGTTGTGTTGCAAAATAAATTCAATCATATGAATTCAGTCAAAGCTGAGTAAGCAACTGAAGAGAGAACTGAAAAAATTATCTTGGCTTAAAAAATGCTACAGGAGTGACTGTGGCTCAGTCATCCCAAATTGTTAGGAACCAGCAGAAAAGTTTCCTACCTGACCTCTCTTGCAGCAGAATCAAGTAAATTTAAGGGATGAAAGTCAGATACGTTTCCAAGTGTGTGGATAAATATTTTTTTACTATAGCCTTTTTTGGGATTTTAAAAGACTCTGCTCTCTCTGCCCTAAAGTTTCAGACGTACAGTTCCAAGGAAGCTATCTGAAAAGCATGACTCCAAGATAGTTAAACAGTAGCTCACAGGTGTCAACCCACAATCTTCTGCAAAGTTCATTGCTGTTCTAGAACCAGTAGATCCAACAGCTCTGCTTCTCCTATGGCCATTTCACATTAAAATAAGTCTGTGTTACAGTGAAAGCTCTAATAGTTGTATTCTATGGCAGCAAATGGAAGAGGTGGACGCCACCTGTGAAAATATATTTTTTAAAAAATTAATCCTATTCTAAATGAAATCTTATGCAACAGTTTACATGTTACACACAAGACAACATTAATAGTAATTTTTATGCTGCAGAAGTGCATGTCTTCAACTGTATTGAGGCTGCAGAACCCAAGCTCACTCAATAAACACACGTTGCAGTTTTTATGCCAGTCTTTCAAATCTAAGTGGAATTGAAGCACCATACTGAGAAGAACAGAATGTTTCGTAACTTCTTTATAGATTTGAGAAACAAACCTGCTTAATTTCATTACTGGTCACTTAAGGGTTACACAGTAGATAGGACAGACCCCTGCCAACAACTGGCAAATAGAAAACTAAGGACCTCACTTTCTACTTTTTCTTCATTCTCAAAAAGGTTGAAATTTGAAGTAAGAGTGCTCTTCTCCCTCTACTTCCACTATGAGAAATACTTTCCTAGACAATTTCTCACAGCTGTTGATTTTAAATGCAATATTCTAAACCATAAGTTTCTCTGTTTTCTCACCTTAAGCCAGGGCTTTTCTGAATAGTTCATACAGAACTTCACAATACAAGATTTGGTAGACAAGGGCATTGTAAAACAGCCCGCTTCTGCAGTTTGTGCTCATTCTCTCTTCCAGTGTTGCCTTGAGAACATATGCTGCCTTAGTAACAAATATACAGGCAGAAAAATATTCATGGCACCCACCCATTCAGGCTCATATTTTCCATCATACTTCCTTAACTAGTCAGTGAACATCCTTTTTTGTGACTACTACTATAAGATTTACAGCATTTATTCTCTTAGACTTTCCTAAAACATACTCAGTATTGTAACTTTTTAATTGAAGAGACCAGGCTTAGTATAAAATGGAGTTATCCCCACATTTGTTTCACTTAATTTCTATGTGTAGGGGCTACGTATCTCACAGAAGATGAGAAAACCCCAACACAACACAGGTGTGGATGATCATTCAATATCCCCCTTTCTACATTTAAATAAATTGTTCAGAAATTTGTTTCTGCAAAGGTGAAAATCAACATCTCAAGCTATAATTTACTGAAGCTCAAGCCTTTACACTGGATACTCCCTCTGGCTGGCGTGAGAAATGACATTAGCTGCCAGTACTATGTATTCAGCTATGAATCGGTGAATAAAAGTTATCACACCACTCATGGCAGTGTCATTTAAAGAAACTACAGATGGTACATAGGCTATCAGCAATTTTATTTAAGTAGCCCTCTGCTTCAATACAAGTTAACTCAAATGTAAACAAAGCAGAATTCTCACAATCAGAGCACATACCTGCTATAAAATTATTAGTTCACAGATGTTTACTTCTATTAATGCAGAACTGAAAATGTCCAACCGATGGTAACAGCTGCTAGCCAACTTTGAACCACACCACAATCTCTGCTTGGCAAACACATCAATAATGAGAGGACATCTATTTTTTGATTATTTTACTTTCACATTGTGAAAATCAAAGAAATGGCAAGGCAGAGCACTATGGTTTTGCTGATAAGGCCTCTCTACTCTCAGATTTCTGATTGAGCCACAGAAGGACTTAGAGGACTGTCACCATGACAAACAGCTATATTTACAAAAAAACCTCATTAAACATAGTTTCTCAGGATTGCAGACATTAATCAAGAAACAAAACAGGACTTTTTCGAAAAAGTCTACAGGCAAACGCTACAGGTTATTTGTACAAACTCCTGTGGAATTCTGGCCATTTGAAGTGTTCACAGACCACTTCTCACAAAAGCAGTGTAGCAGAAAGCAATCCGCTCCAAGACACTTCTCAAAAGGAAAAAATTGTCACTTGTGCCATCACCAGCCTTACTTCTGACAGCAACTCTAGTTTTCCACCAGTATTTCCTATATAAACTGACCCAGCTTGGATATGATGAACTTGAAATACTCTGGGCAGAAAGGCAATACTAAGAAATCAATAAAGTTATAAGAGAAGTAGGTACAAGACATGGAGCCTCGAGAGGAAACTTGTTGACTGGAAGATTTCCAGCAGGACAGACATAAACTCACTGTAATAGAAGCTAGGGTTACATGGTCAAAGGGTGAAGCAGACCTAGTGAGAGCCTAGAAAGGTTGGAGAACACCCCACTGAGATCACAGAGCAGGCCACAGAAACACTGAGCCTCACCAGCCCATGTCCTCCATGCAGGAGAATGACCACTGGGCGCTGGTTGGTGTCATACACTCTGTTAGGACAGGTACAAAGACACCAGCAGCTCTTCTAGTGAATAACATAGATGCAAGTAGGAAGTTCTACTCTTCTACCCACACATTTTGGCTTTGAGGGGGTTTTCACTGCATGCCACACAAATATATATGCATCAAGTTAGCAGTTCAGTGAGAAAACCAAGGAGGAAATTATCTTAATACAGTCTCCTTGTGGTGATGAAATCAGTAAAGCTGAACAGCATGTGCACACATCTTATCCTCTGTAATACTCCCATCTTATTAAGTGCATAGCATAGGTTCAGAGGAAAACTATACTGCTCGCTCTCTCTGGAAATCTTGCTTCCTTCATTGCAGAAGTTGAGGGAGGTGGGGGAGACTAGGGTGCTGGGAAGTCAGACACCAATCTTTTAAGCTATGAATTATTCTTCCATACCTCTAATTTGAGAATCACAGAATATTCACAGCTTACCAAATGAAATCAATCAAGATGTGTTTGGACATAAGTGATATATAAATGTTAAGTATTCTGAAACATTAGGTCTTTTTCACTTTAAAAACAAGACTCAGGAGGTATCGTTGCCCCTACATTTCCTAATTCTCCATCTGCAAAGGAGTGCCTTTTCTCACCTTTCACCTCAAAGAGCTGGAAGGAGGGAAGAAGAAAAGAAGGCTACATATGCAAAGAATCTGGCACAAGGAAATTTAATAACACTGTTTTCAAAGCCAAGGACTAATTGCATGCAACAAAGGAAAAAGAGCCATATTCTTAAAGAATGAAAATCACACATTAATAAATATTGGCTCAGTATGTAAGCACTATTTCCAAGCACACTGAAAGTGCAATCCTTTAAGAGGGAAAGAAGTGATGCAATTAAAATATGATATATCATATGCATGACTGTAAAAGGGGCAAATAAAGATCACCAAGTTGTCAAAAAGCATGAGAAGTGTTTTCAAACACGATTTACATGCAACACCCTGTACAACAGTAACAGAATATATATGTTGACGAGGTTATAATAATGCATGTTTTCATGTCGATTCCCAAGGAATAATGCAGACAAAAAAATACACTTAAAATTCCGTACCTTGATTATTTCCACCAACTGATCCACACCACTGTCACCTGGAAAGATTGGTTGTCCTAGTAACAGTTCAGCCAATACACAGCCTGCTGACCACACATCTAAAAAGAGGAAAGAAGTGGAAGACAGGGAAAGGTATCAGTAAAAGGTACATAACTAGATCATTTATATAAAAACCCTGCAGTTTTAAGCTACTTACTTTCTTCTTTGCCATGTTTAATACTATGTGTAACACAGCCCAAAATAAAAAACATTCCTCTCCTAAATGTTCATCTAGAAAACAGATACCTGGCATAAAGCAATGGCAGGCAGACAGTCTTAGAAGTCAAACCATAAGACAATCAGAACCCAAAAATAATGTTAAATGCTGTAATATATTGACATTAAAACTTACACATGCAGGGAAAAGACCTGAGAACACTTGCCATCTGAAAATTAAATTTCCTCAAACCCTGTGTTGTTTTTAAATCACACTGATCATGAATTATGCATAAGTATAATCTACCATAATGGCTGATGTTTTTACTGTTTCTGAATGTTGAATAGACTAATTTTTTCATCCATATATACATACATATATACACTAGCAGATGAACCAGTAGTGCAAGTATTACTTGTATCCTGAACTACATGATGATTAAGGGATCTGGTAGACAGCTTCACTAACTCAGTCACATCAAGACCTAATCTTTATCCCAATTCCATTTGCAAACTTGGCTGGACAACAGAACTGCAAGTCATAGATGAGGTCAACAGCATCCAGAGAAGAAGTCATCAACTAATTTTCATACATATGCCAAAAGCCACGAGTAGTCACTAGCAGCTACTGCTTTACACAAAGAAAATTTTCATAATCTATTATAGGTATATCTTCTTACTTATAAAGAAGACAATTCAAGACTACAACAGCAACCTAAGAATGAATGTATGCATACTACAGCATATAGCATTTTATTTTTGAAGTAGTTAATTTGAATGAAAAATCTAATGAAGCAAATACAGTAAACACTGCATAGCAGATGTTTGTGAGAATTTGCTGTAGCTGCATACCACATACTGAAGTTTAGGCCACTCAACGCAAAGTATTGCACCTAGATGCAGAGTACCGTTTCTCAAAAAAACCCAAATTGACTATAAGGTTTTCTAGAAAGTCACCGTTTTTTCAATGTATATGTGAAACCTTACACTGAAATCTAACCTGAAACAAGCAATCAACAGAAGATTTGTAAAGTGTACAATACTGTAATGCCCTATACGGAAAAAAAAAAAAAAATAAAATCAAACCAGTCTCCCTCCACCCTTCTTTCTTTGAACTCTTGCCTACTTCTACAGGCTGACCTTCCCCATAAAATAACAGTAGGCCCACAACAACTCAAACCCCAGAGAATTTACCTCCTGAGGCATGTTCCAACCTGAGGTAACCCACACTACCAACAGAAATCTTCATTCCCCTAGTATATTTAACTATGCCACTGGGAAGCGGGGTGCACACAACAGTGTCAGCTATGGCTAAAGGTCTGTGTAAGGAAGACAGCCCTGACAATTCTCTAAACAGTCTATTATCACTTTGTCACAGTCTCTAAAAGACAGATGCAAAAAGTAATTTAAAAAAACCCTTTCAGGAATTCAAGACCGCTAACAAAATAATCTGCAAGTTAGAACAGACTTTTCCTTCGCCTATTTCTAAAATGAAAGATAGAAGGATTATTCCCCCTCTTTTCAAGAAAGATACAGACCAATTGTAACATACGGTAGACAGCAAGCACTGCTCATTGCTGCAGCTTTCAAAATCATTCACCTCCAAGTCAAATGGATGCATTTTTACATAATGCCTTAGTACAAACATCACATCAGGGTTTATCCTAAAAAAGTAACTACTTACAATACAAACAGCCACCAGAAATAATCTGAAGTTTGAGTCTTGAATTCCAACAAGCAAACAAACCAGATTATGCTTTTTGATCTTTTAGTCATAGATAATAAAAGCTGGCATGGCCATCAAGGTGCTAAGATCTCTTTTGGACAACAAATGGAGGTGACATCACCTGAAGAACCTTTAATTACATCTGACGCTAAACACATCTGTCTGATAGCTCCTGCTGTTGGACCAACATGTACAACAAAAGATGATGCAAAGAATCACTTTAGATGTCATTCCATGCATGTTGGGTTGATGGGAAATTACACAACAGTTAGCATAGATTTCTTCAGAAGTGTTGAAGAAACAGATTGAATGTACTAAGCAGTCAGAGTAAGGTGCCTTTTAAGTTACAGTAAAGGGTTTTGAAAAAGCTGAGTCCTTTAGACTGAGTATATAAAACAAACGGTACCCCAAAGCTGTAATCATTATTTACAACTTCAATCCTTACTTTGCACTGAAAAAGAAACAATGTACAGGAAGGAAAAGTATCTGACTACATACACAAACTCAAAGCTGACATCAGAGTAAGTCAGCATTTCCAACTCACTTCCTTTAAAAATTTTGAAACTATGCTAGTGTGATTTTTTCAAATTATACTGTGGCTTTTTAAAGCTGTTCTGGTCTGGCTGCTCCATGAAGTTGGCTTTGTACTGTTTTATCTTTTCCTAGTCTCTGTAAATGCCTTCACGCTCCACCAGCCAATTTCAGCCAAGTCTGAAAGGCAGAAGTATGGAAAGCGGTGCAGAAGTTTTGTAAAAACAGTGGGGAGAGCATGCATTCATGTTGCTGCTGAGGAGAGAAGGGCTCAGTCCCTGCAGGACATGCCAGGCTTGCCCCCCCACCAAACTGCAGCTGTAAACAAGTTGAAGGATGTGCAGGTCTTTGCTCAAGGGAGAAGGCCAAGCAGAAACAGCAGGGGATGCACAAGAAAGCCGAGAGCATCGCAGGGGGAGAGAGAACAAAAAGGATGTAGGTAATGGGGAAATAGATGGAGAAGTCTGAGGAATAGTTGCTGCATTTGTGATGGGTTTAATCCATCAAATTTATTGGAAACTTATGTAGTTGGTCCTCGCACCAAAATCTTCCAAATCGGGTGATTTAATGCCTTGTTAAAAGTCAATTTATTTTTCCTTGATTTTACCTGCTAACACTTTAAACACACACTGAAATAAGTTACAGGGATTCCAAAATCCCCAACTTTTTTTCCAGGTGTGTAATTTCACCAACTTCCAAATTAGGACTTGGGCAATGTTCCCTGGGCAAGGAAGTGAATGAACCCTTGAAGCATCCTCAACAAAAGCCAGAGAGCAGAAGGTAACTTCAGCAGCTCCAAGCAGGGACGACAACAAAACACAATTTACATAGGTGTTTATACAATTCTGGTGAGCAATGTACAAAAAGGAAGAAACTGGGAAAGTTCAGCTCTGCTGAAACTTGACGGAATTTATGCCATCGACTTTAACAGGACTAAAATTTCACTCCAGTATAGTTTGCCTCCCTTCCCCCCTTCTTCTTCTTTTTTCTTTTGAATCTGGCATTTTGAAATTTATCTTCTGCATTTGGATGGTAACATTTCTCTCAAGCCTGAAGTAAACAATGTACCGCATTCTATATTCAAAGACGATACTTAAAAGAAGTGAGAAGGTAGTTAATAGTAGGCTTTGATAGCTTCTTCCCAGCCCCTTTTCTTCCTTAGCACAGTCAGAGCTAACTATTACAGGCTAATAGTCTTTCAGAGCAAGCTTAGGGTGTAACTACCCATTCCCATGGGAGGAGAAGCATTTTCTGAACTTAATATTTGCAGTAAGGCAAAATATGACCATCATTCACATGCTTTAAACTAGTTAATAAACAAGTTAAGTGAGAACCTTAACAGAAAACACGAATCAAGTCAACAAACGATCCTTACGCCAAACTAGTTAGGACAACGTGAAATTTTAGGAGAGAATACTGAAAGCTATTAAGTAGAAGAAAGTAGGCAAGGCTACCTTCTTCATACCTTTAGTGAAATGTAGTCTAAACAATATGGACAGTAAATGCAAGCGCCAGCCAAAAGCAAGTCTCAAATAAGCTTATTGCAGAGTGCTTTCACACATTATAACAGTGGCTAATGCCATACCTGTTGTAGACTGAAGAACACTTTAGACAAATACCGTTATCATGTGAAATACTTGCACCAATGTAAGCACACAGAAATTCATATAACCTCTTCTACTACAAAACTTTTCTTAAATGAATTTAAGTTCCTATTACTTTATTGATCTTCACAGTTTTCAGTGGACATTAACTTGTCTAAAAACATCATCTGTATAATTCTATTGCTTTTGAATGCCATTCCAGCATCATAGAAGTTAAGAAGAGGAAAATTTCTCTTTACTTCAGGAAGAGGCATCTGGCAGGACAACCTGCAAAATACACTCCTTAGGCTAAATTCTACAAGCAGGCAATGGCCATTTTCAGTTGTCTGTGACAGAATATCATGTATACAAATCTCATTTTTGCAACCTCACAAATTCTGCCTTTCCAAGCTGAGAAACTCTTCTTCACAGCCTGAGCACCACTGATTGTATTACACTCCAGCTCCTCTAACTACTTATTTGGAGGACATGAGGAAAGGCAAATTTAAAAAAAAAAAAAAAAAAAAAAAAAAAAGAGATGAGCCGGCTCTCATCTATTTAGTACAAATTAAGACTTTTCCTTTATCTGACATTTTACGGGGCACATTTATATTTCTAAGTTGCCCCCCCCCCATCTATTCATCTCTGCCCCAGTATCTGTTGATCTTGATGGACTTACTCCATCTTGGAGGTGGCTCAAAGTTGCTGCCCTAGAAACTGTGGAAACAAACTAGCAGGGAAGAAACCAGGAATCAGAAAAGCAGCCCTAGGAGGTCATAAAATCAGCAGCTTCTCGTTGCCAACTGCCAGAACACAAAGTGCTTTTCATTGATGCTGGTTTGGAACACTTCTTGGGATGTCAGAACAAGAGCAAAATTCTAGATTACAGGCGTGCATGCTACATGAGTGCAAGTTTTGCACATCAAACCACCGCAGATCCACAGATAACAGGGACAAAACAAGGCTGAAACCCGAAAACGCTTAGAAAGCCATGCTTGTTTCAGTACTTGGCACAAGAGTTAAACACAGGTATCTCTACTTTTTTTGCAATGAAGAGCTGAAACTACAATGGCACGTGATAGATTAGTCCAGTAAATGAACGCCTGGGTTTATTTTCAGCATTTGAAGCTGCCATATGAGATATCAAAGCAAGTACTTTTCACTGTTGGGCAACAGGCTTGGGACACACTTCGTGGGGTTGGAACTAGATGATCTTTAAGGTCCCTTCCAACCCAAACCATTCTATGATTCTATGGATTCTATGATTGTTCTTCCCCAGGAAACTGAGACAGCCCAACTACACACACCTCCAGAGGAGCTTCTGCTCCAGACTGCTGAGGTGAAATACTCTTTCCCTCAGTCCTAGTGCTTGCTAGGAAAGTGAACAACTAACTTCGTGGTACTTATTTTTGGACACCCCAAGAGAAGCCAGCAATACAGCCACACAGATCAATCTTTCCCTGCCAGTGGCTATAAATGCTCCCTCTGGAACACTGTCAATTCCTGCCAGCGTAGTGACGGAGAAAACGCATCGAGACCATCAGACCCTTGTTATCCAGAAGCACCACCACGTTCTGGTGAGCCCTCCATTGCCCCATCACCTAACCCAGTAAAAAAGCCAGATGTTCTGTGGGTAAAACTTATCTGCACAGCTTTTTTCTATGCAAGAGGATCACATGGCAACAGAGACATCTGTACCCACCCCAGCTCCAGCCCCTGTTTGTTCCAGGATGTTGTAGGGGAATGTGGGCAGCCATCCCATGGTTTTTTCAGCGGGCAGCAGCACCCAGCTGACTAGCGCAGCCAGCAGCACGCCAGCAACATACTCTGGGATGGCGTAACACACACAGACCTGCAAGACAGAAGCTTTGGCCAAAATGCTGTCAAGGGATAGCTGAAGGGCTTGGTTTGCAAAAAACCCAAACCTCCTACAAGTCAGCTGCAGGAACAAAACTACACGCCACCCCCAGCAAGCCCCGCACTCACTCGCAGAATTCATAGTCAAAGGTGCACGAAGGTCAGAACCATAAAAGCTACGAAGGCAACCAAGTGACATGAATGTTTGTGTCTGACTACTGAAAAGAATTCCTTAAAGTTGTAATGCAGGAACAACAGAACTATAATGGCCCTGCTTTGTACCTATTTGGCAACAGGGATTATTTAAAAACTTGAATAGGTCATTTCCCAGGTCATTATTTTAATAGTAGTTCCAGGTCTGCTGGATGACACACACAGAGGCATCAACCACAGTAAATGTGTTTTGATGCTACTTTTACTATCATATATATTTATATACAGCACTAATGCACAAATGTACTTCACAAAAGTGTAACAAACACAATCTCTGGCTGTGAGCTATTTTTAAAGGGACCTTCTGGGCTAGAATTTAAGTCAGGCACTTTGATGAAATAATCAAGATTCTAGAAGTTAAAAGCCAGTTTATAGTTCTTTTGTGACATCCAGGATGGTAAACCACAACCTGGAATTAACTTTAGCTTCTGCTACACTGAAAGCAAGTAATGTTGCAAGGATAAATTCATGTGTTAAAAGACAAACTAGACCAAGCCAGAAAGCCTAATGCAACTCCCGTTACAGTGCTAAACAAGATGGTTAACTACTGAAATGGTCATGACGCAGGCTGGCCATACTGCCAGTCTTGAGCCACCACAGTGTGACTTCCTAGGTTTAAAAATCACTTCCTGCTCAGAAATGCTTCCAATAATTACTGTATCACACCATGTTACAATTATAGGCCCTGCAGTAATGTTAGCAAACAACAAAAACCTTAGGAAAACAGCTGGATACTTGCAGATAATGTACAAAATAGTTATACTCTGAACACTTTTTGGCTTCATATTCCTCACCGATTTTATTTTTAATGTAGTTTTAAGATAGCGTATTTAAATAGAAGAGTGAAGATCCCTACCTGACATTCAAGTTTGGTTTTTGTTACCACACACACAAGTGAATTTTTATAGAAGAGAAAAAGACTCTACAGCAGGAAAGGGTTGCTGTGCTAACAAATCAGAAGAAAACAGGAACTAAAACCCACACGCACATGCACATTAAAAATAAAAAGTTTAAAATGCCATATTAAAATACTGAAACATTCCATGGTTCCTTATACCTTGAGCTCTGGATAAAGTACTGGTAATTAAATGTTCCTTCCTCTCCCTCTCTGTTAAGAAACCTACCTGTGCTTGCTGGTTGGTGTATAATAATGCTGACTGAGTTTGGATGAGCAATCCTATGAGAAATAGGGAAGGCTCTCACTAAATGCTGTTGCTGCCTATCTAGCAAGAACTAAGAAATACCATGGTATTTATCACCACTGGAAACAGCAGCATCACAAAAATAAACCCCTAGAATTTCTAACATATTACAGAACACTGTGAAACTGCAAAGTTTGTAAAATCATTTTATTACTTCTCAGCTCCCAAACGCAAAGATTCTGTTGAGAGGGAAGGGGAAGGAAGAAAGGATAGGAAGGAAGAAATATTTGCTGAAATTCGTTTTCAAGCTATTCTATGCAAGTTTCAGAGAAAGGGCTTGGAGGGACAAGGGTTTTTTTGAGGGAGCACAACAAAGTCTGAACCACAACAATTGAAGTTAAGGATGTTTCTGGAAATGGAAAATAAGACTCCTCACTTTAGAATGATATTTTTATTAGAACTACTTCAGAGACCAGCAGATAAGAAAATGGAAAGAGCAACTTTAAAAAGGTTCTGCAAAAAAGTGCAAGATTAAAGTTATTATACAGTTGGAGCAAGAGACATTTCACAGACTTATCTATAAAGCAGTCTCTTCTGGTGACACCTAGAATATTTGTTTTATACAGTTATCCTCTGAAACAAGGTTTCTCAGTGCACTCTGATAACGCAGCTTAGCCAATCTATTAGCTTTCAGCTGGCAAAATTAGCCAGGATCAGCCGCACTCCTCTCACTCATGAGCTCCCGCCACTTTGCTTTTACCTGGGCTCTGCTGCTTATCAGACTACACAGTAATGCTGATTCAACTCATTAATATAGCAGAAAGTTAACCCAACCCAAAGTCTCTTGTCAACTGAAGCTGAATTGGCGTATTAAACAGTAAACCATGAGAGCTAGGGTATCCAGGGGCAAGAAAGAGCAGCACTGGGCTGCCAATTCTGGCAGTGGCCAACCATTAGATAAACTCTGCCCCTTTATCTTTTTTGTACCATTACTTTCCCCAGACTTCTTATGGTTCTGCCTCTTTTTTCTACCAGGTAGATACACAAGTGTTGCTATAATACATACTGAAAAATAACTAATGGAAAAAATATTAGTGAGACCAAGTAAGTCTTCAGGAATGCTTCCATTTTCAAAAAACTGCAGAGTTTAAATGAGTCAGACAGCCATTTGGGTTTAACCATAGCTAAAACATACTAACTTTAAACATACTTTAACTGGTTATGTTCTGCCAAGAGGTGATCATAATCTCTAAATCCTTTTGGACATATTAAACCTTGCCTAAGCAACTCAAGTCCATAAGCAAGCTAAAAGCTTAGCACAATACTGTGGAATCCGAGAGCAAAATCCCGTCTTTCTAGCTCTAGCACTCAGGAGGCGGCCCAGGGAATATCCTAACTAAAAAACTGAAGAAGTTACCCACAACCAGCTGACACATTGCTGTTCATTTTTATGATTTTTCACTTTGCTGTTCACTTTTAGGACTCCACTGTAAGAAAAGCCAGCTGTTCCCTGTCCTCTGCCAAAATCTCCAGCTTCCCTAACATTTCCATGACACAGCTACGTGCCAGGTATTAGAAAGAAGTCACTTCTTCGTGTTCAAAATTAATGACTTCAGGACAGCATAAGTTAACAGAACAAACTGAATCAGAAAGACTGCTGTACACAACATACTAAAACTGTCAAGAGAGTTCAAAGCCAATCATTAGGCCACATTTTCCCTCCCACAAAAAATTCTTTACTAAAAGTAAGCTACAGAATTATTTGTGTCTAAGTCACAGCATATCAGAAGCAGTAGTTGATATTTCTACAGTTATTCTTTAAATATATTTTAAGTCATCAACATGCTTTTCTGGCTTGAGATCTCATACCAGTTTTAAATTAAATGGCAAAATTACCTGGATTTTTTTTGCTAGAAATCAGACTTCCCCCCATACCTTAAAAAAAAAGTCCCTTTCCTAATGGAATTGACACTGAAATCTCAAAAGCAACAGCAACCATCTACAAAATGTGTATATTTCATTAAGAAGTCATACCTGATCATTTACAATAAAATTCTGCCTCTGGGGATTATGTCCAAGATCTCTGGAAACCTTTACACTTAATTACAGAATAAAAACTCAGGCAGTTGGTATAGATTTCCACAAATACACATACATACCTATACTGGAGGTATAATCGGTGGCTCCAAAGATCAACTCTGGTGCCCTGTAGTACCGAGAGCAGATGTATGAGACATTAGGTTCTCCACGAACCAGCTGTTTTGCACTGAAAAGAGAACAAAATAATAGCATCTCAGCAATGAATATTTTTACAGTATTGCAGTGCAGACCAACATTAAGCTTTGGCACTCTTCACCCACCCCCCAATTCCTAAATGCTGAAGTACCATGTTCTTCTAAGCTGATACAAACCACAGGCTCAATGACTTACTGTGAAAATCAGTCCAATCCATCAAGCTGCTACCTTATACTGGGCATAGCAAAAGAAATTCTGACTACAATCTAGGTGATACTAGGAGTCAGATTTTTGGCTAGCAGTTGTCTTTTGCCAGGTACAAAGGTTTGTTTATGAAGAAAAAGAGGACAGAATACAGTTCAGTCAAATGTAGTTACCTTTTAAGGTTCAAAAGCTCTGGACGCGCACCAGAACAGAGAGTATTTTTTTTAATTTTTATTTTATTTTATTTTCCATCAGAACATTCTGGGGCTTTGCTGTTTAAGGGGGTGTAGTATAAGGAGACAAAGGAAAAAAAACTTTGTCATTGCAGTCACACGTGAATGGTGCATGATTAACATGAAGGCTTCATTTATACTGCAAAGAGATCAGCCACAAAGGATCTAACCTACAGTATTGGCCCAACCACTACCTTTGGAAGAATCTAAGAAAATAAAGGAACATGAGAGCACATTACTTTTGGAACATGAGTCCATGAACATACTGTACTTTTTTCTTAATTAACATGAACAGAAAGAACCCATAAGACAAAACTGCCCTTTCAGAAATACGACATACAACTAAGTAGTAGCAAACCCAGCTGAGTGGCAAACCAACCAAATCCAACGTTTCAGAAAGTCTTCTCAGTCTTGAGGGACGAAGGACTCCCACTACCCATTTAGCCTGTTTAAAAAAGTCTCAAGTTTTCTGTTTTCTATATATAAACTACCATTAACAAATTCCCACTGTTAACAGAGGAAGTATCACCTTTTTATGCACTGTTACTTTTAAGTTTCAGTGCGATTCCTATTTTGCTCCAACACTGGTGAGGTAGAGCTAAGGAGGAGATTCCCGAGCCACCAGGCATGACGATGCACTGCTTGAATAACCACCATCTGACATTCCCACTCACTACGGGCAAGCAGAATTTAGCAACAGCAGCTTCTGTGACCTCTCGCACATAAGCCCTAACTATTTCAGTCTGCAAAGTTATAGCACAATCTAAAGACTCAACTTTCCCAGAGAGAAATCTGTCTCCTGTCTCAGTGAAGATTCCTAGAATTTCTGTATCAGTGCTAAGATGAGGGCTGGACTCTGAAGGTGATTCACTCGAATGGGTACTGGAAATAAATGTGCCACTGGAAACTATGATACAGATGTCTACTATCTAACAGCTTCAATTAGAAGTGCTGCTTTTGATTTTCAGCCCCTACAATATTTGAAATGTTATGTGAACTGGTATACATACAAGTAGACTAATAAAGCGTAACACTAGCCTTTTTAGGTTACTATGCCACTGCACCTGTCATCTCTTCACCAAACATATTTCACCCTAAGAACTGGTTGTATTTTTCCATGTCGCAGTATTTTCCCTATGTGACAGGGAATTTATTTTATTTTTTAATACTTGCATAATAACAGGCTTGAATTTTAATTCCCCCCATCTTGATTCGCTCCAGCTCTCCCTGATCCCCCACCTCCTGAAATCGTTTTAAGAGGAGTATTGATAGTTTCTCTATCAAAACTACAAGTGAAGACCTTCAGAGGAACTCAGAGGGGTTTTTTTTGCAAAACTGCTCCCAGGTTCACTTTAAAAGAAGCAGTTTTCACCAGGCTTCAGGCCACAGATGCGCTCACCTTCCAAAGTCGCAGAGTTTTAGAACAGCTGTATCCGGGTCCAGCAAGAGGTTTTGTGGTTTTATATCCCGGTGGCAGATCCCAAAGGAATGGATATAGGCTAAACTCCGGAACAGCTGATACATGTACAACTAGAACACAGAAACATTGCATAAGGCACACTTTCTCAGTCGAAACAGGGTAAACAATTAATTTAGCACAAACTCTTATTAGAAGAAAGCCAAAATCACTCTAAAAAGACCCCACTGAACGCCTATTAGTGCTATGAGGATGGACAAGATATTCGCCTACCTTCCCCACCCACACTTTGCCACATACCCTACATGCAGTTCAGATTTGTTCATTTGTCCTTCCAAAAATGAGCACAATTTCAAAAAAATAATTGTGCCAGCTTCCCAACATTCATAAATAGAAGTAGTCATAAAAAACATACACAAAATAAAGGAGTTTCAGTTTGCTTTATAAATCAGCCTCTTCATAGAAATGAAGTATTCCAGGTTATGTAAGGGGAGGGTTTGGGGTGGGGACAACAACCAACAAAGAAAACCCTTTAGTTGAAGTTATTAACAACATACTAAATGTTGCCTAAGGACTATGGTAGTGTCTCAGCCTGTCACTTGAATGAATCTCCCAGTTGCTCTTGGTGAGCAAGATTCATTTTAATTTCAAATCTCTGGGCAAAAAGAAAGGGCAGACAAAAACAACTGTTCAGAGTAATTTTATGCAAGACACAGAAACAAGTATGCTGAGGGAGGGTTTGCTCTGCCCCTATCCAAGGCTAACCAGCCCCTTAGCAAGGAGGAATACAGCAAAAGGAGGTGTTATGTAGCCAAGAGCTTCTCAGGGCAAGATTTGGAGGTTGTAGAGCAGCGGGGGTCAGTCTCTTCTCCCAAATCACAGGCGATAGGACAAGAAGAAATGGCCTCAAGTTGCGCCACGGGAGGTTCAGATTGGATAGAAGGAAAAATTTTTTAAATCAGAGTTAGGTTGATGGTTGGACTAGATGACCTTAAAGGTCCCTTCCAACCTAGACAATTCTATGATTCTTACAGGGCAAGGGGATCATGTCCACATGCTGGAGCCACACACTATGAAGAACAGCTATGGAGAATAAAAAGCTGTTGCACAATTAGGGCTGTATGGCATATACAGTTACAAAGGCATGGGAAGCCACGTTTCAAGGTTGACAACAGGCAGCCAGGTTATTTGTCATCTTTGTTATGTCTCCCCACAGGTTCCATTAAAAACAAAAAATAATAATAAAAAAAAAAATCAAGAAAGCTACAGGCAGGACATTGTACTAGAGTAGCAACTCCACACTTTCCTTTTCTAAGCTTATTCTCCAGGGTTCACCTTTAATGGTCTGTAAAACAGCGTGCAATTGCTAGATATTGCTATCAGGTCATATTTGCCTCACTTTCACCACTATCTTTGTCTTTCACTCACTCTTTCTCCCTTGTTTTTTGTTGTTCATTTGGTGGGGAAGGTAGGAGCAGGAAGAGAATCGCCTTAAATTTTGGCTCTAGGTCTTTAGTTTTCATATTTGTTTCTCAAAACCACAACTCCACACAAAGAAAAGCAAACAAACATGTTTTCTGAATTGCCTGTTCTAGACACGTTAAGTATGTATTGTGCAAGTGTATTGCACAATAATCCAAAAGATTGCTTTAACTTGAGGAGTCAAGTCACCACACGCGGGATTTAGAAAGTATGCCTTTCATCTCCGCAGAGCAAACGCAAAATTTCCAAGAATTTCTTACAGCATGTTAAAAGTTACAAATAAAAATTAACAGAAAGATTACTAGAAAAGCTTTCCTGCAGTTCTTTAACAGTTTCTGTGTTACGCAGGGAAGAGCTGCCTAGGTAACAATTGGAAGAGAACAAATACATATGATCTGACCTTTCTGGTCAGATGTCTGGAAAATTGCAAAAGCTTTAATGACATCAAGGTAACAAGATCTTTTTAAATACAGGATTATGAGAAAGGCTTGCCTTGCCAGAAAAATAAAAACAGCCTTCCAGGCTACATAGAACAGGAAGTCCCCAGTACCCAGCAAGATGAAAGAGCTGAAGCAGAATTTTCTCTCACAGGATAAGGACGGACATTTTTTCTGAAGTCTCCATAATGAAAAGCAATTAGGGCAAGAGTACTGACAAAAGCTGTATTAACAGTTTATCAAAAGCTAGGCTAACAAATTTTGGGCAGCATATGACCTGAAGACATGCTACTCTACCAACAGACCAAGCAGAGTGACCTTACAGTATAAATTCTTACTGCTGGATGACAAGATTCTGTGCTTTCTTAGAAACAGGTTCCAGTGCTAGCTATTGTGGAGACACGCCATTTACAGTTTTTTATGCATATACCGTTATGGCACAACACTTTGTTATTGGAATAATTACTATTTTTAACTTTCATCTTTGTAAATTTAATCTCCTTTCAATCAAATTGAAGTTTGTTCTTCAGTATGTTAAAAGCATTACACTTGTAAAGAGGAGTCTGGAGAAGTCCATACAAATCAGGAATATTTGTTGCTAATTGCCATTTAATGCTACCTGCATACCATGTTAAAAAGTTAATGCTAAGTGAAAATGTAATCATTCATTAGCATGTGGACTGTAGTCAACACAATATATGAAATGGAACTATGAGATCCAGATGGGTCCCATGTTTGACCAAAAAAAATGGAATTTTATTCATTTTAATCACTTTGTAAAAGATGATAAAAGATACAGGCAACTTAAGTGAGGTTTTGGGGCTACAATGTACAATACAAACTTCTTACCCCATGTAGCTCTTCAAGACAAGAGATCCAAGTGCAGGGAAAGGGGATGAAAATATGCCTTTCATGCCCACAACAGAAGCACATGAACTCTTAGTCATATGCCAGAAAAGGGGGAAGATAACAGATAAGAGAATACTATTCTTCCTGACATCCTCTTTCACTTCCTGACCTTTGTACTATTGTGTCTTCATCATCTCAGGAAACTGTAGCTGCTAATCCGGCTGGTGTCAGTCTCTATCTAAGCTGCTTAAAAATCAAAATATTCCTCCCACACTTGGTCTCCCCTACCCATTTCAAGACTTTTGTAAAGTAAGAAATCAGGAGCGCTTAAGACTCTTGCCTCTATTCTTCCTTTGCAGTAACAAATAACCATCCTAATCTTTCTTGTTTCTTGCCTCAAGATGTATGTGCTCCTGAAAATTTCAGAAAACTAATTATGTCAGAAAAGAGGTATCCACAGAGTCTATTCCTATAATATCCTTCTTGATCTAACCACATCTATCAGTTACCTACCTTGACATAAATCATAGGGAGTGTCTGTTTGGCCCGACTATAATGTCTGGCAACTCTGTATACTGTTTCAGGAACATAGTCCAGCACCAAGTTGAGGTACACCTCATCTTTCTGAAAGAGAACAGAGAAAAAAAAATAAAAAAAAATAAGCAATAGATCTGAAGCATGAAATACAAATAAAACATTCAGAGAAGCCAACAGGATGGAAAGCTGTGGACATTTTAAGCAAATGTCTTTAGTGGGTGTGGGAGCTGCCGCCAAACTTTTTCTTTTAGGGCTTTGCACTTGTGCACTAATATATAAATCAAACTTACATTTGAGGTCACATTAATTAATATGGTCTCCAACATAAGTAATTTTCTGATTATGAATGCAGACAAGGATATAATTGTTCTGCCCATTCAATATTTTCATTAGGAGATATTTCAAGGTGACACCTGCATCATTATTTAAAGCAGTCTATTAACTCATTAGTCCCTTCCCTGCCAAAACCCAACAAGTACAAATTTAAAAGTCTGAAACTCACATCCCACAAACTACACATCAAAAAAATTGTTTAAAAATTCTGCATCTTTTAGAAATACTACTTTGATCTTACTGAATTTCTATAAGGGATTAATAATACATATTGACCATTCATATACAGTTAGCCAGTATTAACATTTGTAACCATTTTGTTTATACACATTTTGATGTCACAGTTATCTCCAGCTTAAACAGATGAATTTATTCATGGCAAAACAGAACACAACAAAACAAAGACTGGAGTATGGCTTCTAATATCTAGGATCAGGTTAGAGGTCTGTGTGAACGTAACACAGAGAAACAACAAATATAGCTGTATAATAAGGTACTTCATTACAGAATACATTAGCAAAGGAAAGAAGGAACAAAGAGGAATTGCATGACAAAGTACTATAATCACACAGTGCCTAACTGTGGAACTGAGAATTTTCAGCAGTAAAACAGGTCTTAAAAAGAATTCTGATATTTTAATGCAGTCTTCTGTGCAAATCCTATCAAGACTGTGAATACATTTAATATTGGGGCTGAAGGGGTGGGTATAATTAACTATATCAACCTGAAAAAATATTTTTGAAAGCTAAGTGAATTCATTAAAAGTAATCGATCCTGTGCTTGCTGCATTAACAGCTAGATCTTTCTACAGAGAAAGACAATACATATAGATGTGGATGGAAACAGTACAGAACTCCCAGGTCTTCAAATGGGAATCCCTTGACAGCAGGTCCACTGGCTACGTATCTTAATTCCCAAAAGCAAACCTCATTTAGCTATAGCAATTTAATAATATTACTGTGACTTAGCACGCTATTGCAAGCATGGAGTGTGGTGTGTTGCTCTCACAGTGCCCTGTTCTCTTCACTTGTCTCAATCCTGCCTCAGGATTGAGCAGCAGTCTCCAGTGAGAAAAGAAAAGGTATGTGGTAACACACACAGAAATACACACCTTGAATATACAGCATATAAAGAACTGCTCGTCTTCAGTATTGTTAAAAACTCAGAATTCAAGATCTCTGTTCACCATTATTTGATAACAAAAGCTTGTATTTTCAGCAATTTGGACACGTTCCTGTGCAATCTGCTCTAGGTGGACCTGCTTTGGCAAGGGGGTTGGACTAGACGATCTCCAGAGGTCCCTTCCAACCCCATGTGATTCTGTGACATTTTAATAGCTCTTGCTAATACTTCCTAACAGGCCGAGTCACCTTGCAAGGCCCTGCCTACACCACTCTTCCCTGCAAAAAGACGCTCTTAAAAAATGACCGTGGTAATAGCAACAACACTAAGCAAATGCCAATGCCCCACTAACTTGTACCTGCTCTTATCTGCAACACAGACAAGAAGCAGCAGCCTCTGAAACCATGCTGACACTGGTGCCTCTCCCAGTACCACCCAAGGAACTGGGTAACAACATGAAGGAATCTGCAACCAGGCTGGAGAACAAACTTTTTGAAATGGATGAGGAGGGACAACTACCAGCAGTGCAAAGGAAATACCAGAAGACTCTGGAACTCCATGGATTTGCAAATGTATGCAAGAAAATTACTTCCTTGTATTTTAGCACTTTTCCTCTGCAACAAGAGAAGTTTCTCCTTCCCTGACTCTCACTTCAAGCCAATAAAAATCCACCACCACCTTTTCGCACGTCAGAGCTTCCAAGGTATTAACAATAAAGTACAGAAAATAAATGTCCTGAAAAATCAAAGTTAAGTTGTGCCTGGTAATGCAACCAAGAGATACCAAGAGAAAAAAAACAGTCTCATGAATTCTGTTTTCAGTGTAGATACAACCTGATGAATATGTTTAATGTTTGCCTCCTCTGGGAGAGTCTTATTGGAAATAAGCCACTGCACAACGTACTCTGTTACTGGTTGATTACTTCCACTCAGGGGATTCACGTTCCATGTATCAAAAAGATTTACATGAGAGATTAGAGAGACAGAAAAAAAACCCGAGTAGAAATGGAATTACAATGGTTTTATTATCCTCTCATCATACCAGTAAAAGGAGACATATAAACCAGTAATATATGTGATCATTAAACCATCTACACTACTTCACAACAGCGAGTTTTGAGAATTACGGAACTCCGTTCAGTTCATACCACCTTTATATTTCTCTCCTCCATTTTGATTTTTATTTTATGTTTTGTTGGAAAAAGGACTAATTCAATGGTATGGCATGACACCAGCACAGAAAGATCAAGGCATCTGAATTGTAGAGAGGTTGGTTTTGCACCCACCCACCAATCCTTACAAGTTTTTATGCTACCCACGATACTTGAACAAACTACTTGGATTTCTCACGGTATTGCTCCTGTGTAAACGTGTATCACACATTATCACCTAGAATACACAAAGGCACATGAACACCTTTACCCCAAACAACAAACAAGTTTTGATGTACCATTTGATGTACCAGAACTTTAATATGCAACTACAAAGGCAAGACTTACGATGTTGGCTATATAAATAGCAGCATACTCCACTCCTACCACAAGCAACTGACACTTCACAAGCACCTTAAATGACTACTTTAATGAATTAAAGATGATTCAAGTGTTCTGACCTACCTCCTCCTGATGTAACCTGGCACAAATCTGATAAACGCTCAGAATACAGTTTTTAAGAGCCCTATCCCTTCTCTGTGAGCATGAACTGGATGAAAATAACATCCAAGTCACCTGGATTCCCCTGAACAAGATTCAGTACAAGCCAGAAAGCAGTCATGGCCTGACAAACTCTGAGGATGATGTAACCTGGTTTGCCTACCTCATGCATTCCTCCTAAACACATATTTTTCCAGTGACCCAGATGTATTGCAATAGGAAACAGGGTTAGCTCAAAGAGCTTGCCAAATGAGGGCAACTGCTTGAGGATCATGCAGGAGGATCACGGCTTATCTTTCCATTACAGGAAGCCTTTTTCAAACCTCACCATGTATTCTACACGTGACTTGTTTCCACACTGCTGTTTCAAAAAAAAATATAAATAAATAAATAAATAAATAAATCGCTGAGCTGGTAACCAACCAAGTTAATCTAACCATCAGGAGCACCTCTGAAATGCCTCTACAGAAAGGTCCAGAGGAGACTGCATCGTATAAACAACAGAAAACAAACACAAGATGTCATTTAATTACTCAATCCCCCCTTACAGACATTGTAATTGAATAGCTTATTAGCTTTCCTTGGCAGGTCAAATGTTTCTGTGCATCCATGTTCTCCTGTGCTTGCTGCTAATGTTATGACCATGTATTCTTTAAAATTAAAAACGCGGGGAGGGCAGGAAGACAGGTCCTGAAATACAGGATCACCATATCTCATAAGGATTTTGATTTTAGCAATACAGGTCATGTAACTGCAATCGCCTCAGATGTTAGAAGCTGCTTTTTTGTCACTTGGCAAATAAATCCTCAGCTGACAAACACTGCTCTGTTATGAGCCAGAGCAAAATAACCACAGCCTTGGCACTGAACTGCTCTGGACCTCTCAAGAACTGACAATTCAAGGATCACTTCACCTTGGTTGGAAACACTTCATGTAAGTAAATTCTAATACAGGCAATGCCGTAACAAGAGGCATGAGAAAGGCAAGGACACAAGAGCCAAAACTTTCCAGCAACTTAGTATTTTTCTTTGTATCAGAAATTGAAGATAAAAGAGGCTGCAAGTAAAACTACCCTAGCACATGAGCATTACATGTTATGTGGCTGCATAGAGGTCTCAAACTCCACTTTTAAAACTCTTCTCTCCTTCAATCCACACAACTAACCTGTTTTGAGCACCATCCAGTTGAGCATAACTGCGGCCAATATAAAGCAATAGCTATTGAACTCAAAGATTCACTCTTCTGGATTGTTCCTTGCAGGGAAAGTCCAAATATTCCTTCTCTATGATCTCCCTGGCCTCAACACCCCTCCAAATTAATCCTGAGTGGCTTCCACTAGCTTTCTTTTTTTTTTTTTTGCCATGTATCTCATACTACATTTAAAAGTGCATGTATAAAACTGCAATCAACATTAGTCAATCACAGTCCAACTATTTCCCCTGTTTACCAACATGACGATAGAAGCCAGGGAATTCATACGTGCCAAACAGCAGACTGAGGGCAAAAGAAGAAAAGATCACAGGCACACTCTGAAGACCAGGTAAGCATCTAGTAACATGTTAGAAGTTCTCCTGAACTGTAAGTCCTACCTAGAATCTAGAGAAAAATTCTCTGAGCATCAAGTAACAGGATAAAAAGGTTAAGAAACTATACTGGCTGTTCTTTCTTCTAGGTTAATTAAATTTATTGGTCAGCATTTGGAAAGAGTGATGAACATGCTCATTTCAGTTTTCATCTTTAGGCAGATAAGTAACCATGCGGTGGTGGTTCTGGTGTCCCAATTCCAGATCATTTAATTAAGCTAATTTTCACACGGACTCCACATGATCAGCTGTATGAGCACAACTAAGAGAAGATGATCAATACAGGAGTTTCTTAAACTAACTTCACATTTTGAGAAATAAATGTGGAACAACACTCTGAAGAAACTCACCTTACCTGCCTATTCAAGCTAAAAGCACACAGATAAGCGATAAGCCTAAAACTAAGGAATATGCCTCTTAAAATTAAGGAAGCATGCACTTCTCCTTATTGAAATTACCCCCAAGGCACCAGTATGGGGGCTATACGAGATAAATAAGCCAGTCAGTTTACTCAAGGGCATCATGCTTTCTTTACTATATGACAGTACCTCACCGATGATGTTTTAGAGGTAGGTGCTACACACAAAGCTGTTTACTGACAGCATGGTGTCTACACAAGCGTTGTCAAAAAGTGCTGAAGGATTTAACTTAGACTTGGAAAGCAAGAAAACAGGTTTTAGCGTTTCACGTGGATTATGCTTTCTTTCAGAATGCATTATTTAAACATCGGAGTGTCATTATGAGGTAAGATATGCCCTTCACTCTGGCTTAGCCATCTAGATTTAGACAACATACAAGGTTCAGTCACACAGCTTTTGCCCTAGATTCAAAAAAAGGTTATTTTACTTCTTCTTGAAGCTACAACCAGCAAGCACTTCACATACCCTTATCAAGTACCATGAGACACCCACCCTCCTTCTCTTATCTTGAAGGCTGACATAGTACATTAAAGATACAGAGACTATGGAACCGCTTTCAAAGACAAAGAGAGAATTTGCAGCCTTCCTATTCTAACTACTGAGTAGACACGATACACTGGAAAAATTTGAAAATGCAAAAAATATTGTAGTTGACCTTATTTTATGAAAGAATGGTGACATCCAGTGGCCACATGTGCCTGTTTTTACTTGCAGTTTACAACCACTTTTATTCAAAACAGATGTGGCTTCCACTGAAGTAAAGGAACCATAAGCCTCAATGTATAGCTGCAGTTTCACACAGATAACTCCAGGGGGTAAGATCAGTTGGAAGACTCAACTTCAGTGTTCAGAAAGATACTAATACTTTCTACTAGTACTACAAATGTCAGGCAAAGAATGTCCTTTCCTGTTCCCTCACCGTTCATGACTGGGTCTGAAAACCATGATCTGCCCCAAGATTTCTGTTCCTGTACCTAGTTGTCAAAACTTATCAAATTTGTCTGTAATGCTCATTACTCTTCAACATAACACAGTCTGATGTAGATAGGAACTGCCAACTGGGTCAGCTGTGATGGTAGCATTAGGGCAGAAATCAAGCCTCCCAATATGTCAGATTTAAGAACTTTCCTGAGTCTTGTCATAAGACAGTTGGTTTGCCTTGTCCACCTTTGATCAGTGAAAGAATAAAAGTTTCTTAGGTGATGCACTTCATTTAAAAAAAAAAAAAACCACAACAAAAAAAACCCAGAAAACAAAACCACTGACATTTTCTGTCATAGTTTTACCCTCTAAAGAGACGACAGTAAAGAAAAAGGTCATTCATACAGAGAATTTGGGAACCCTTGCCAATCGTTGTTTATTTTGTGCCCCGTAAAGTCATAGAATAAAGGTTTCTTCCAATTCAAACTAAAGATCATCTAGTCCAATGCCCCTGCAATGAGGAGGGACATCTTCAACCAGATCAGGTTGCTCATAGCCCTGTCCAACCTGACCTTGAATGTTTCCAGGGATGGGGCATCTACCACCTCTCTGGGCAACCTGTTCCAGTGTTGCACCACCATCACTGTAAAAAAATCTCTTCCTTATATCTAGTCTAAATCTACCCTCTTCCAGTTTGAAGCCATTACCCCTCATCCTATTGCAACACACCCTGATAAAAAGTTTCTTCTCATCTTTCTTACCACCCCCTTTAAGTACCAAAAGGCTACAATAAGGTATCCACAGAGCCTTCTCTTCTCCAGGCTGAACAACCCCAATTCTCTCAGACATTCTTCATATGAGAGGTGCTCCAGCCCACTGATCATTTTTGTGGTCCTCCTCTGGGCCTGCTCCAACAGGTCCATGTCTTTCCTGTGCTGAGGACTCCAGAGCTGGATGCAGTACTCAAGGTGGGGTCTCACCAGTGCAGAGTAGAGGGGCAGAATCACCTCCCTCAACCTGCTGCCCATTGCTGCTTTTGATGCAGCCCAGGAAATGGCTGACTGTCTGGGATACGAGCACGCATTATTGATTCATGTCCAGCTTTTCATCCACCCATACCTCCAAGCCTATATTAATACAGCCTATATCGATACTGAGAGTTGCCCCAACGCAAGTGCATGACCCCTCACTTGGCCTTGTCGAACGACATGAGGTTCACATGGGCCTATTTCTCAAGCTTGTTCAAGTCCCTTGGATGGCATCCCACCTCAGACCTGCCAACTGCACCACTCAGCTTGGTGTTGTCTGCATACTTGCTGAGGGTGCACTCAATCCCACTGCCTACGTCATTGATGAAGATATTAACAGTACTGGACCCCTGAGGGACACCACTTGTCACCAATTTCCATTTGGACACTGAGCTGTTGAGCACTACCCCCTGGATGTGACCAGCCAATCAATTCCTCATCCACTGAATAGTCCACCCAGGAAATCCATATCTCTCCAATTTAGACAGAAGAATATTGTGGGGGACCCTGTCAAAGGCCTTACAGAAGTCCAGATAGACAACATCTGTAGCTCTTCCCTTATCCATTGACGTAGTCGCTCCATCATAGAAGGCCACTGGGTTGGTCAGGCAGGACTTAACCCTTGATGAAACCATGCTGACTGTCTTGAATCATCTCCCTGTCCTTTATGTGCCTTAGCATAGCTTCAAGGAGGATCTGTTCCATGATCTTTCCAGGCACAGAGGTGAGGCTGGCAGGTTGGTAGTTCCCAAGGTGCTCCTTTCTGTCCTTCTTAAAAATGGGTTTAATATTTCTCTTTTTCTGGTCACTGGGGACTTCACCTGACTGCCATGACTTTTCAAATATCATGGAGAGTGGCTTGGCAACTACCTCAGCCACTTCACTCAAGACTCTGAGATGCATCTTATCAAGTCCCATAGATTTCTGTCTGTTCATGTTCCTCAGGTGGTCATGAACCTTACAGCAAGAGGGGCTTTGCTCCCCCAATCTTGATGTCCATCCACTCAAGAGGTGAGGGGAGAGAGGTTGCCAGTGAAGACCAAGGCAAAAAAGTTGTCAAGTACCTCAGCCTTCTCCTTGTCCACTGTTAGCAGTTTGCCAGTCTTGCTCATCATGGGGGGCATGCTTTCTTTGACCTTCCTTTTCTGGCTGACGCACCTGTAGAAGGCTTTACTATTATTCTTTGCATCCCTTGCCAAGTTCAATTCCAGCTGCGCCTTGGCCTTCCTGACCCCATCCCTACACAACCGGACAGTGTCCCCATACTATTCCCAGGATACCTGTCCCTGCTTCCACTGCCTGTTCATCTCCTTCTTGCCCTTTAGTTTGACCAGCAGGTCTTGACCAAGTCATATCAGTCTCATGCCTTGCTTTCCTGGGGATCAAGAGCTCATGCACTTTATGGAAGGCATCCTTAAACATCTGCCAGCTCCGTTCTGCTCCCTTGTCCCTAAGTGCAGCTTCTCAGGGGGTCCTATTGAGTATCTCCTTGAAGAGTTGAAATTTTGCTTTCCTAAAATTCAGGATCCTGACTTTACTCTTTGCCTGACCCACATCCCTCAAGACTGCAAACTCCACCAGTCCAGGCTGCCTCCAATCTTGATGTCACTGACTAGCTCATTTGCACTGGTGACCATCAGGGTCCAGTATCACATCCCCTCTGGTGGGACTGTCTATGACCTGGCTTCAGAAGTTATCCTCAACACATTCCAGGAGTCTCCCAGATTGCCTACAGCTCACTGTACTACTTTTCCAGCAGTTGTTGGGGTGGGTTGAAGTGTCCCACCAGGATAAGAGTCTGTGAGCACGATGCCTCCTGTAGCTGGAGTAAGAAGGCTTCGTCAATAGGCTCCCCTTGATCAGAAGGCCTAACACGAACCACAAAGCCCCCTTTGTTGCCTTGGTCTCTTCTTCTTACCCATAAGCTTTCAACCTGCTTGTGGCTATTTGGAGGAGCAAAGACCCTCCTCCCCCATTCAGAAAGGTGAACCCCATGTGACTCCACCAAGCCTGGTGCCATGTAGGCTATCCCAAGTCCTTAAGCTTTTAGCTGTACTTCCAAGGAGAAATACTTCTATGAAGTTGGAAACAGCCACCCAACATCTGAAAGGTGGGATTGATTTGTGATCTGTGGGTATTTGAACCACAACTCCCAAGGAGGGACTGTGAGATAAACTGGCAATAACTGTTGGAAGATGAAAATTAACAGATAATGTTGGGGTCACTGGGCTGTCCTGCATTCCTTACCATGAAAATGAAAAGCAGAGTGTTTGGAGATCCACTATTTTCTCACCTGTACACTACCTTCCAGACTGAGTGGAAGTTTCTGAATTGGGATATATCCATGAAAGGAAACCAACCAGGCAATATAATACACAGTAGTGGTTGAAACTATATATCTGCCTAAGGACAAACAATATAAGCTGCTTTCCTAACAGCCATCGAATATGGGAAGATGAGAGCAGTGGCTAGAACTGGTAGATGAATGACTTGAGAACAGAAGAGTGTCTAACTGGATATACTGGACGGTTCACTGGTTTAGTGAGAAATAGAGCTTCCCGTTTCCACTGCATCATTTACCACACTAAGGATCTAGGCATTGCTGCCCCCTCCGCTCTTGCAAAGCCCTACGAAGGCTTTTGTGTGCCTTTGCAGGCACACAAAACTGCTATTTCTATTAATACAACCTACTCAGAACCAGAAACTGCTCATAACTACAACTGAGGAAATTCCCAGCATGTTGTGAGCCCTAACAGCAGTAACTGATAATCATTATCTGATGACTGGTGCCCTTTTTGAAATGAGCTTGGCAGGCCTCAGGCAAGGACTAGAGATACTAGCATCACAAAACTCCTCATAATTGGCATTAATTGCTCCTTTGTTGACAGCACAGCAGATCTGCCAAAAATTAAATGGATCGTAGTGACTAAATTTATCTCTAGTGGTGGCCCTTCAGCACATTACTAGGTTGGTGCAAAACATCCACACTGGCTCTGTCGATTTGAAATTGGGCTCAAGGCTCTGTCAATTTTATGTTTTGTGCAAGAACAACTTTCTTTTTTTAAACAAGTTCATTACAGAAATCAAATTGTACAAGCACTCAATTTTAACAGAGAACAGAACTGATGGTTCTTACATGAAGACAACCCTGAACCCTCCCACAAGACAGGATGGTGATGTTCATGCTTCTTTGAAGGTAGAGGGGATATATCTATTCCTAACAGGGATATGAATCTGGAGAAAGCCCAACTGTTCAACAAAGGCCAAACTTGCAAATCAGCCAGTTGTTCCCTTCTTCCAAATTTCTTCATTGTAGTTTAACACACTGCTGCCAAAGCGCATGCGAGATACATGCTGAGCTGCATCTATAAGCTGCCGTGCATGATCTTATGCATGTTTATTTTAAACCTCACCCTAAGTCTATGGGAGTAAATTTCCATCCTGAGTCCTCATAGACTTTTGGCTGCGTGCCCTTACAGCTAAGGATAAGTAAGACTGGAAATCAATTAGACCATACAGAAGGGCCAGTCAGACTCCAAAAGAGAGTCAGCATACTGCCTATTTGTGATCTCTCTGTGCTTCCATATATGCTTTCTTTGACCACTTTGGATACCAAGCTACTTGAAAGGGGAAAAAAAAAAAAAAAGAGGAGGGAAAAAAAGTTTACACAACCAGAGATACAATTATTCAACAAAAACTGTTTTATGTGATTTGATGCAGGAACAAACACCTCCATCCAGTGACTTTTCTTCCTCTTTTGGGCACAGATATGGATCGATCAGACTACACTATACACTCAAAAATACCCCCACAAGAAAACCCTGACAGTTACAAAATACCACAAAGAAAGATCTAAATCAGAAATGGGGGGGGGAAGAAAGGGAGATTAGGAACTCATTTCGGGTTTTATACAGCTGAATAATTTTACTCAGCAGCCACGGATTTAAGAAGTTAGGTCATACTACAAAACATCAGGGAATACTCTTAGCAAAGGAGCCAGAGTAATTATTTGGTATGTCCATGTCACCCTCCATTGGACCATGGCTCAAAAGGTTCTCAGCAGAATCAAGTTAAAAAGGACAGGCAGCAAGACCATCCACCCCTGCTTCAGTAAATGCACATTTACATGTATAAATCATGCTAAATGCAAAGCAGTCCCTGAAAATAAGGAAAAGTAGCAAAAACCAAACCAGAAATGTATGCCTTCCTAATATGTTCTGATCTCCCAGTGGCAAGCTGACAGGCAAACCAGGGATCTTGTTTAAGACCTTATCCGAAGGCAGAATACCAAAACTATAGCACACAGTGGAGTTGGCTAGCCCTGCAATCCTGCCCATTTTTTCCAAAGAATACCTAGAAAACCACAAGTCACAGAAATACAGTGTGGAAGAGCCTCCTGACTACTTCCATCGAGAGAATCTTCCATACAAAACCCAGCCATTATTTGGTTGTTGTTTCTTCCCCTCTGGTTTTAATTACAGGGTCTGGACTACTGAAAAGCACATTACAGCTATGAAAGTCAGCGCCCTGCTATCAGGTATCTCACAGCCTCAGAAAAAAAAAAGGGAAATCAGAATCTACTCTGGCAAATTCATTATGGAAGAGTCCTTTGAAAGAACTGGGTTATCCAACAGGTCTGACAAACATCTGTGAACTTACAAAAAGAAAGAAGCAAGGAGGAAATAGTTTATAGAAGCAACCTGAATGCCAACCCTGTCAATTGTCAGATTAATATATATTACGTGCTCTTTCAGCTCTCAGACTAGAAATCATTAGTCAAACATGATTAATATGTAGCCAGTACTCAAAACAATTTTTATATCTATAAAGGTATAAATACACACGTACGTATGCATGTATGCGCATATATACACACACACCCCTGTACAGGCTATAGCTATGTAAAGGCAATAAAAATTCAAAGATGCTCAGACAAGAGAGAGTCACCCAGTCACAGTAAACAAGGGAGAAGAAATCAGTCAAAGCCACGCTTGATACAAGATTTCCACGCTGCTAATGCTGGATTGCTTTTGGCAAAAGCAGGAAGGAAGGTTAAGCAAATGGGGGACATAAAAAGCAAAGTTCATCACAAGGAAAAAGTTAGGGAGCTCAAACACTTCAACCAGTTCCACAGATAGCCCCTAGAAAAAGTTAACAGAGAGCTCCAAATCTCTACACACTAGAGCTAAGGAATAGTCTTACTGGCAAGTGTTATTTAGAACTGTTTTCCAATTTGATGCTATTGTCTGTTGTTTCCAGTCTTCTAATGATGAATTAAACCCCTTGTTTTCCTAGAATAAAGCCAATTTTAAGATTGCCCAGTGCCTAAAAATGCCTAGCAATTAAAATGAACTAAAGTGACAAAGACAGCCAGTCTGACTGGATTTGGAGAAATCCTTTGAGGTACCTCTATACCAAGACAGATTTAAGCTTCTCAGATATTGTCCAAAAAACCCCAAAAAAACCCCAAAACACACAAAAAAAAAACCAAACCCAAAAGAAATAAGGAAAGTCTCTGGGTTTAGAGACCCTGGTGTCAAGCACCAGGGAAGAAGGTGAAGCCCAAGGAACACTTCAGCCAGAACAAAAGGTAAAGTGATCACAGCGGCATAAAAACATTTATGCAAGAGAATGCTTTATACATAGGTATCACAATTTCTTTGGTGAAGTATTTCTTTAAAGGGATCAGCAGTATAATAGTTACCTCTGAAATTTTCTCATCACTGCTAGGCTTGAGTTAATTAACAGTCCACTACCATTAATCCGTGTTTATGCCAAGTTCTTCATGAAGACAAACAACAACTGCAAGCCCCACTCATCACTATGCTACTGCATTTTCTGCTATACATTCTTTGGATTTTTATATTACTCTTCCTATTGGACCTGGCTTCCTGAATCACTTTATATAAAGCTCTGCATACCTAGCATCTAAATGTGCAACTGTTTCCTATGTGTTCTTCCTGGTTACCAAATCAGTTTTCCCCCTTTCCCTCCACTCTCCAAAAAAGCCAGCTTGATCATGAGGGTAACATGAAGGAAAAAATGTTACTGTTACTTCGTAAGTTTTTGTCAGTTCGGGAAGTGTTATTCTTCCTTCCGGGGTGAGCTTCAGAACACCAACTTGCTGCTCTCCAGAGCTTTTCCCAAATAGCAGCCAACAAATTCATACAGTTATGTCACATGCTGCCACCTACATGGAAATTCTTGCAAGCCAATTACATATCGTTTTGTACAGAACTGCAAAGAGAACTTGCAACCTGAACTGCAACGTTACCCTGCTGATGTTCTGCTGGGTGCTCCTTCACTCTAGTGACTGGTCCACATTTACCCCATTTTGTGACAGAAGAGTAGCGGAAATCTCAAAAGCACAAGCAGAGGTATGTAGAGAGAAGAGCAGAAAGGAACTTGAAAGAAAACTTCTCACTGAAGTGTTAAGATTCACTGGTCATGGTCATTTTTAAAAACAAAATTAGCATTGCCAAGAATCAGCCATGTGGAGTTGAAATAGCAAAGTGGAAAATCCAGTCTCAAGCTCAACATCAAGTTAAAGATTTCCAAAAGAGTTTTACTCAAGTTACTGTTATACAAAGGCTCAAGGAACAGTGTTCTGAGAAGTTTTATCACTTCCACTGTTCACAGATTTCTGCATGCTATTAGATAAGGCAGTTGTCTTCTGCTTGTCTCATGAATTTCTGCTTCACTTTAGCCAAGTTAAAAGCTGGTTAAAAAAGTAAACAAAAAAATCCAAAACCAAGCCCTCCTTCATAGTATTTCCCTTCCTATACTCACTGCTGCTTGAGGAATTTCTGGTAATGTGCTAAATGAGCACAATATAGTTTAAAAAAACCACACTGCACTATCAACAAAATAGCAATGGCCATATAACACTGGAAAAGCTTGCTATCACCAGGCAAGGGGAAGGAAGGAAGGAAGGAAGGAAGGAAGGGAAACGGATGATAAAAAAAATAGAAAAAATTAAATCACATTTCTCCTTGATTCCTGCAAAGCGGTGTTGCAAGCTTTTCATAGGCACAGGCAAGACATGTGGCCCCTAGAAGCACCTCCTAGAGAGGTAACAAAGGAGCTCCTCCTATTATCCCCTCGGTGCACTGCACAAGACCACAGTGACCTGCCACCAACAACTCATCCTGGAGATGTCAGCTCCCTCCCTAGCTCCAAAGACCGTGAAGTCAGTGGGTCACCCCCATTCTGTTGACTTATACTGCCATGCTTCATGGGAACAGCTGTTAATAGCATTTCTGAGGCTATCAGCTACAGCCCTTTACAGCATTGTAGACATGTGTACTAGCAGCTGAAGACAACTAACAACACAATCTGCTTTAAAAAATGAAAAATTGTAACATTTATATAAATAACTATATAATTTATATAAATTTTAATAGTTATATATAAAAAGATCATAGGAAGTTCTGAAGGTCATTTACCCCATTTCCCCACCTCACAGCTCACATTAACTCCCACATGAGCGAGAAAGAATTTATCATTATTATTTCTTTTTTTGACATCATGGATGACCCTGCTTTAAGCAAGAGGTTGGACCAGATGTCATCTTGAGGTCCATTTCATTGTGAATTCTCCTATGATTCCTAAAATGCTGACACATACATAGACAAGTAAGCTGTTATAACTTCACATTAAAACAAAACCTTGTAATCCATTTTTAAAAAACCCAAGGAGCTTTTATACCTATACTGAAAGAAAATTTAAATGGCAGTGTCTACTTCTTGAGATTTATTAATTCCAGCTATTTGATCTTTCTTCTGGAGCATAAGCATTCTAACAAACGCTACAGTCATGTAATCATACATTAGTCTTTCCTCTGGGCTTTGAAACTCAGCCTGTATATGGAATAAATGCACAAGGAAGGGGGACAGAAGCACACAGAGATCGAGTCTGGGAAAAGTCACGTAACTGCTTTAAATCTAGAGTGCTTAATGCTGAATCCTAGAAAACATAACTGCACATATGGAAAGGTAGTGCTAGAATGTGCAAATGAAGCCCAGCTGTGCTCCACTAAATTAAAAGAGTCAGTGTGTATCCACATCTGTTACGCTATTGTTGTGCTATAATAATAACACTACTCTTCATGGACCACACACTTCCATACTAAAATAGATCTGCTCCAACATGATCTGTTGGGCACCACTACAGCATTTTCTCAATTTTATCACATCTACTATCTTCACACTCCCATCTATAGAAATTCAAACAGTTCAATTATACCCCAGGTGGTTACCAGAAGGCATTTCCTTGTTTTTCATTCTTACCTTCTCTCCACTCGAGTAGAAGAAATAACGCAATCGGACAATGTTACAATGATCCAACTTTCTCATAATCTGGAGCTCTCGGTTCTGAAAGAAGAGAAAAGCAAACAATTAGAAAAACTCTTTTCTCACAAAGTTACAGTACTGTAATGATATACATAATATACAGATACAGGAGCTGACAAAACTAAGGAATCAAAGAACAACTGAAGTTGGAAAGAGGCAACAGCTTCCACACATTTATTAGTCTTTCTTCCCATTACTTTATAATTGAGAATATTGACAACTTTGAGTACATTTTCCTTCTAAAATAAAGGTACACAAATCCATCAATAATCCAAGAACTATCTACTTAAATTACAAAAGTTTCAGTGGTAAAAGGCAGTAAGAATCTTTCCATTTTTATTTTCTGATTTCACAAAAATACAATATATCAGCCAGAATGGCTGGAAGTTTATCCCGCTTTAATACTGTAAAAATAATGTAAACAATGTAAAAGCAAATGTAACATTTCCACCTACATGCCTGACTTCCTCCACACTGCAAAAGAAGTTTGTGATGGAAGATCATTTCCTGTACCATTCTCTTTGCAATACCAACAAAAAGCACCTGAAATTGAGTAAGCAATTCAGTTCCCACTTTTGTTCAGCCAAGGTTTAAAACTAGGTTTAGGCAGACAGAATAAGAGGGCTATTTTCCCATTTTATATGAACCTGAAAAGGCTGTTAAAATCAGTTCATTGCATGCAGGATAAACTGGGGATTTTACTGCAATATCCATTGTAACTTAACCCTGAACAAGTGAGGGATCTTATAGCCTAACAGATAAAAATGAGTGAAAGGTTGAATTGGAGGTATGAATAAAAACAAGCAAGTAAAGTTAGCACAGCTATGTTTGTTATATTTCATTCCACTGCTACTGCTACAATATTCCTTTCTCCTATAGTCACAGCACTGTTCTTCCTTCCTCAATTACTATATAATCTGCAGCTTCAAAAATACAAGGTATTCCAATTTTTATTTGGATCATGGCGTTTCTAATCATGCATCCTAACTAGCTAGGACCAATACACTAGACTAACACCCTAGTCCTACAAGCACCATTAACTCTGGCCTAAGTTCAGGAATGTTTGGGAAGAAAATTCTTTAGCCACTGCTCATTTTCATACTTAAATGCACAAAGCTAACACCTACTTTGTGCAGTGCTACTGTCAAAATAAGGATTTCATATTCTATGTATCAGAGGGTCATATACGGTACCTATCACTATACTTAAAGCTTAAGAAACTCCACAAGAACCACTCAGATCTTCTACTGTGAACATGGCTACGAACTCTGCTTTTAATTCCTCTAAGCCATGTAGTCTTAAAAAAAGAGGTGTTAGATAGGATGCAGTATCATTAATCCTATCATCCCTGCCACCCACTGACTGAAAAAATAGTTCAGTATTAGCCAGCTCTTTACAAACATGAGTGACATCTCACACAATTATCAGTTGGCAATTATCCAGCTAGTAGTTAAGGGAGAAAGCAAGTCTTTCCCTGAGCCTGCCTGGCTTCTGAACCGATTAAAGCCTAAGTCCCTTAGGTGCACACCAACACAGGCCTATTCTATCCTGAATGGTGGAGAGAGAAAGTAAGAGAAAGCAGAGAGAGACCTTTGAGGCTTTCATGTGTCTCCTGAAATCCCACAGAACGAATCTGTGAAAGCTGAATACAGGCTTCATCACATGACCTTGTCAACACGCCTCATCTCACAGAGAAAAGCATTCTCCTGGTAGAACAGAACCTCAAATATTCTCCACTTAGAAATCCCTCATTAAATGCGATTGACAAGAAGTCAATTTTGAGAGTCATGGCTGGGGTTTCTGTGATGCATGGCACCAACAGATCATGTCTGAACCGCACGCCACTGGTGGCTCAGTGGCATCTCCCTGGACCTTACAACCTGGGGCAGATTTCAACTAGCGAGTCAAAGCAGATATGGCTCTAGACCCCACTGGTCACTAAAACACCAGTTACAACACAAGATTAATTTCTCCAGTTGGCTTCTACAGTGCTGAACAGTGTTACTACAGGACTGAACCTAACTGCAAATTCTAGCACCTCAAACAAATGCCACCAGCAATTCATAGTACAACATAAGGCAAGTAATTTTTTCCTCCCTTTCTCCCACTGGCTTTGAGATGGAAATAATACCTTTTATCTCATGGAATTACTGGAAGAAACATGAATGCTCTAATCACGAATGTGCAATTATTATTTTGGCAATACTTCTACTAGCTCCTTAAAATACCCACATATACTCTAAGTCAGGTTATCGTTTCATGTTCTTTTGATAGTATGTATATGCTGGTTGGATACACTGGAAAAAAGATCAGCAGAAGTTATTCTGATGCTAGGCTGAAGTTATATTTATACTCTGGTACCTCATCCTAGCACAAGCACAGTCTGTGCCCACTTGATGCCTTCCACTCTGATCCATCTCCTTCGGCTCTCATCCTGACCATCTGCTGCAGCTGCACAAACAGTGCTTCAAGAGGTGCTAATATCAGGGATAACTCATAAACCAGTTACACAGTAACCTATATCTCACATCCTATGACTAGACAGAACAAAACAAATTTAAACTATCATCTTAGTCAAATAGTCACCTCAGCCATCTTAAAACCAAGCTAACTTCTAATCACCACTCCCTGGTGGAGTTCAAACTGGAAATACTTGAACAGTTGCAAAGCTCGAATTGGATGTGGCGGCAGAACAGCTACTGATATTCACATAACAGACCGATGCTTTAAAGAACTAATTTTCTCTCAGACAAATACTCAAAGTATTCTTACTTTACCACATATTTCCCTGCATCCATCTTAAATAAATAACAGCTTTTTCAAATTACAATGCGGGCTATTAATAACCAGTGCACAAATACACTGGGGGGGAGGGGGAACCCAGATTAGAAGCAGGGAACCTGTAGTGAAGTGAACAGTGACAGATGTCCTACACTGAGTACAAGAGATAAAAGCGCATGTCTAAATATAATGCAAACTAAAACCATTTCAAAACATGCTGATGAGAAAGGCTGACAGTGGATGATCAAAATACAGGGTGGATGAAAACATAAAGCTCATGCTTATCCTTAACTCATCATTTTTATTTCCCAAAAGACATGTTAAGTCAAAGGTTCCAAGAGGAAGTTACTCTTCTCTCCCATTCTCTCACCCTTTCCCATGAAGAGGAGAGTTCAGCTTTCTTACTGAATGCGAGTACCAGGTCTGGCAAGCACTGAAGAAAGCAAAACCCTTCAGCGCCAGCCTTGCCACAAGAGAAGACCCAGCAGACTTCTGTTCTCACAGAAACACAGCTCCTGCAGCACACGTTCTTCTGAGAAGCCACAAACCAACAGGACTATGAACAGATTACCCGGCAAATTTCTGTTGCAGTTTCATTTCTTTATCAAAAATAGATTTCTTTATCCACAAGGTATGGGGCTGTTGACACACAACTCCATACGACTGCTTAACCAGTGCACTTCAGGCCTTCACTAACCACTGAAGCAAACCCAAGATGATAAAACCCTGCTCATCACTTCTGAAGACAGCTTCTGTAGCCCAGACTGCCTGTACCTGTTCACTATATTAAAGAAATCTGGGTTCTCATCAAGGTTAAAGATTTGGTTAAAGATTGCCAAGACAACATCAGAATTATAACTTCAAAACATAGCCAATAAAGCTCATGCATGGGAGACTTACGCCTTCTCTCCAAAGTTACAACCCCAATTCCTCCTAACTGTGCTAATGCTGCAGTTGGTATTATAAACCCAAGATCATTTCTGCCTCACTACAGTAATCTGCTATTACAGACTAGGATAACCATCACACCACCACCTCCCTCACCACCACCCCCTCCCTTCCCTCCCCATTCAGAGATTCTAGAGCTATGCCAGTTTGCATTCATCGCCCCTAACCTGGATCTTTGCCTTTTCTCTTTTTTTTCATCCCTCCTCCCCTCCTTCTTCCTCCTCCCCCCTCCTTACCCCCCACCAACCCCCAATCCCTGCCACCTTTTTAGAGCAGGGGATAAAATGAGTAGATCATCAGAGATAATGAGTTATGGACTTACAAGTTCCTGAACTGGACCAGAGCAAATAAAGGTGGAAGGTCTTCTACAGCTCATGTCAGCACAACATTATCAATATATACCAAATGAAGTGTAGCAGTATCACCTGGACTCGGTTCAGAAGATAATTCCGCCAAGCTTGTTTAGCTAAAGCATATGCTAATGCTTTTTGCATTAGCAAAAATAGGTTTTGCTTTTTTTTTTTCTTTCAAAATGCCTGTTTAAAGTCTCAACAAGGTTCTTTGAGGATTACGTTCAAAGCAGATGAAATGGAAGGAATTAGAAATTTGTATTTTTGCCTTGTCTCACACCAAGGACATGACCTTGGTTGTGACCCTGCGAACGGGTAAGACTGCGTATGTCTTGTCCTTTTAAGAGAGGATATCTTTTTGACAGAAAGGCAGGGGTAAGCTACCAACCTATTTCAACAAGTTTCAGTGGCCAGCCCAGCCCAAACTACGACACAACCTCAGCAACAGTCTTCTTGCTTAAAACAAGTAAGGCCAGCAACTAAAGTTAATTTTTTTTTCCACTTTTTGAGCTAATTTTTATTCTTCTTGGGGTAAAACCTTCAAATGCTGAAGCTCAGTATCTCACATTCTTCTATCAGATTTGAAAAACAGAAAATGGAGGGTATTCACATGAATTCTGGCATTACAGGATGGATGGAAGCAGCACAGATAGATCCAAATTTCTCAGTATACACAACCCTTCTCCTCTTGCACATGTTATTTCCACTGTTTCCTCCTTTCTCCTGCTTCCATCACAATTCTCTCAATTCTACCACATTTCTTATTCTTCAGTAAAGGTTTTTCCACAGTGAAGAGCCAGAGCAGGAGCTACAGGCAAAGCTGGGGAAGAAACTAGTTCCCAGGAGGAGGCATGAAGGCAACGATCAAGCAGCAGGGCTTGCCTTTTTTTTCCCTGCTTCCTTCCACTTGAGCAGCCTGAATGACTAGTCACCTCCACTCACCTTCACCCGCTGCACTGCTGAGCCTGCCCAGAAACAGGCTCAGGCTGAGACCCTGAGAGATTTAAAGCATTTTCACACAGCAGGAAGAAGACTCTTTATCCTGACCATCTCCCACCACAAGAAAAACACTGGAGTCAAAGCACAGGGCAGCAGGCACATGCTGACAAAGGTCTTCTAATGTGATCCCAGGCTGCTATGCTCAATGCCTTGCAGAGACAGCTGCTTGCACAACATTTCAGCCATACCTCCTAGGCTCAAGCTTTGTAAAATGTACTGAGACGGAACACTCCAGACCACAGAGGAAACCACTGTACTCACCATGAGCTGCCTGCGGTACAGAAACAGCACCTGACAAGTTACCAAGTGGTAGTGGGATCACCAAGATCAGCACATTTTCACTAATATCATTACCAAAGCTCCAATCCCAGTATGTCTGGTTTGTCCTAAGCTTAGTAGGACAGACTGCAAAATAAAAGCTGTACCACACCTTCTCTAAGAATTCCTAAAGCTGCCTGACCCATTCCTCCAAAGGTGGATTTCAAACACCATCAATTGCAAGGCTACTTTAAGACTGTCTTGCTGTCAGCAACAGAAATTATTCTATGGCTCACAGAACTAACTGCCTTTCACCGATACATGATAATTCAGGCATTTTACAGAATAAAGGCTAATTCCTACATTCTTCTGTATTTGCCCCAAGCTATTACTGAAACAAATCAGCGCTTGGAGGAAAAAGAAGTACAAAAGGGGCTTAACTACAGAGGCCTGGGCTGGGAATCTGCCCATGCCAGTCATCAATAGCTAGCCACCCATGAAAAGTCCATTCCGTAGGCAAGCAATTTCAAGCAGAGATAAATGTCAACAGGGATCACAGTTTTCCTCATTTACATTTGAGGCATGGATTAAGACAAAGCCACAGTCTCCCTCTCCTGCCAGTTACAGCCTATTTCCAACACCACAGATCCAAGTTGGGAAGGTCTCCATTTTTAGCACACCTGCTAGATCTCAAACTCATATAATCATGACCTTTAATACAGAAATACAGGACGATACCAACAAAGGATTATTGTTTATTAAATATCCCTATCAATGACATACCAAGAGCTGTAATGCCACAACAACCCCCGCCCAGTTAGTGCTGGTCCATTGACGACTGTTAAATACTTGCAGCCCAGCAGGCCTAACGCACAGGTCAGAAAGTCCAGATACCATGTCCTGCTCCAACCTCTACAAATGTGTAACACATGCATGTGCACAGAAGCAGCTTTGAGGTTTAGCATTTGTAAAAGCACTTTGACTTCTACCATCCAAAAAGTCCTAGAGACACAGACACAATACTAATTAGAATCTTGTTAACATTCAGGGCTTCCCCTAGAAGAAAAAAAAAAAAAAAGGAAAGAAAAAGAAATCTGTGATAGCCCTCAGCAGTTTGCAGTACAAATATAAAATTGGTGCTTTAAATACTCACACCCCCTACCCCTTCCTTGCACTTCTGCCTGCCTGCCATTCATAGGAATCCCAACCCTCTTACAACGGGAAAAAAAAACAAATGCTAAGTGCCTATGTAACATGAGAATAATGACTTCACGTGCACTGTGCCACATCAGTGGGATAAGTGGAGGAAGCTGACAGGGGCCTCCAAGATACAGAGTGCTTGTGCCTGTGTTTCTGTGCAACCCGGTGAATTGTGGTTGCGTCTTGCTCCGTTTTACTATGTAACCAAAAGCAATGCAAATGCTCCAAACTTAGCTTCATTTCGCTACCAAGTTCCACAACGATGCCAAACTTTCCACTCTTTGTCCTCATGTAAAAATCTGGTAATTAAGATCCTGAAGCAACCAATGATGGAGACAGACAGCAGGGTTGCGCCGCAAAATGTTTCTGAAACACTGGCCTACGGTAGAGTCAGAGGTGCAAAACGTGTGCGTCAGCTGTATTCTAGCCAAAATTTATCACTGAGCGCAGCGACCTTCAGCCCTGGCACGTGTACAAATCAGGGCAAAAAGCGTCAGCTCTGGACACAGCAGCAGGCAGGACCTGCCTGAAGAGGCCAGTGGGCAGAGCGTGCTGGGCTGGAGCTGGGGCCAGGCCAGGGCAAGCCGAAGGCACAGGGTTCAGGCAAGCGTAGGTGGGGCCACCAGCACAGTCCCAACCTGCAAACCCATGATTTATTACAGGTCGACTGAAATTAAAGAGCAGACAGGGCAGCAAGAGGAAAAAACGTGCTTGAAACTAAAGCTCTAGAGTAATGAGTGAAGTAAAATGTCACACAGCCACTGCAGATGTGGGCTAGGCTTCATTAACCCCTTAAGAACTAGATAAATTTGAACACAGTAACGAGTGACCTGGCAGGAAGGCATACCAGTTGAAAATCTGAGATACCAACACATATCTTGTTTCCACCCTGCTAATTCTTTTTATTGTATTACTGCCCCCAATAAACGCAGGCATTACATCCCTTCTTGCAAAGGGACCACATTGCTTTGAACTTCCTAACTCTTCCCATACGCAGCCAGCAACGGCAAGCATCATCTCCAACTTGCTCTTGCCAATGCAGGACACAGTCCCTAGGCAGAACACTTGAGCTTCGTACAGCTATTACACATAGTTTCCTGTAACTGGAGACAGAAATGGCTTATTTGTGTTCTTAAGCGAACATACAACAAGCCTCAGCCCACTGGGAGAACAGAAGAAAAATTCTGTCTCTTCTTTCATTTCCTCCCTGTATCTCTGCAGTTAATTGAAAGGTGGAAGCCAAATTCTTTGTTAGCTCATTGCTGCCTCTCTGAATGGAAGTGAAGTTTCAGAGTCTCTCAGAGATTTAATACCATCTCTAAATTCCTGTCAGCTCAGGAAGCTCGAAAATAAACTTGGAACACAAATTTATTCCCAGCATCATGCTACTTCCAGACCACAACCTGGAATTCACTTAATCATTTTCAAGTGGTTGTTTCTAATATTGTGACCTGATGAACAGTTCAGGTCTACATTTCAATTCTACAGCATCTACTGTGCTCTGCCAGCAGCAAGTTTAGATGCAGTAGGAATTAGAGTGCACCCAAGATAGAAGTCAGAAAAACAGAACTAAGTAGGAAACTCAGAGAGATGGTTCAAGTCCATTGTAACACTGAAATAAAGTGCAGGAAGGAGAATAATTGAAAGGAAAAGTATTTTCTAAAAGGCAGCCCTATGCTTTCAGAGATAATAGCTATTCTTTTTCAGAAGTAGCACAGAGGATCTCTGTTGAAAAACTCGTACAGTAAAAAACCATCTTCCTTTCATAGAAACAGCAGACGGGTTTCCCTCATGTTTTGATTTTTAACTCTTCAACTAAGAAGAAGAAAGTAAGTATAAGTATGCCTATAACATCATTCCTCAGGGAGTCTGCAACATCCATAGAAACTTACACCTGCAATCACAACCGGAACAGGCTGCAATTAATCTATTAATCAAATAAGTTCCAATCTCCCACGGGCATAAGACATTCTCTGGGTTGCTAATCACTATGTTATTAAACATTAATGAAATGCTTTATTACTCTTGGCCCTCTCTTCTTACATATGATGCAGCAGATGTTTCATGCAGACAGATTTCAAAGGACTTGCAAAACAAAAATAATTTCTCCTCACCCTCCAAAAAATGTATTTATTTAGGGAACAGGTAAGTGCTGCCTCCGATGTTTATTTTGTCTCAGGACTATTGCTAGATGCTATGTCTGATGCTAGCAGTCATTAGGGGCTTTAATTTCAATCCAAATGAAAATTTCTGACTCCCTAAGACCTTAGAGGAAGCATCCAAATTAGAAGGCACGAGAAAGGGAAACAACAGGTGAAGACTGAGCAGGGAGCAAAGGGGGAGTCAAACTGGCAAGTGGAATTAGCTGCCTGTAGATGATTATTTGCGAGGCAGAATTAAATCTCTCAGAAGTACGAGTCTTAATAATAAGCTCCCAGATGACCGAGCTTTTAAAAGGTTAAGCATTCCCCACTGAATTCAGAGGGAGTCTGGGCGGCTCCTCCTTTGGAGGTGGAGGAATGGGAGAGAAAATTGACTCAACTCCAGCAGTGAAGTTAAAATATGGACTTACACTCCTTACCTTATTCACATATACAATAAGCCCTTCTCCCCATATTCCTGTCTGGTTCCCCACCTTCTGGTTTGATAAGTTTATCATGAGCAACTATCAGCATTTATTAGTTACTGCTATAATTTAAAATCACCACATATAAGTATCAGGTCTGAGATAAGCCTAGAATAATAAATACCCTACCAAACTTCATATGATAGCCACACGTGTAGAAGAACCTTTCAACACTCATTCTTCATATATGTCAAAACAATTCAAGCTTCCCCAAATACACATCTTCATAGACAAAGCCAGCAGCATATTCTTCTGGTAGCTGCAAAACAATTTCACCAGTTGACCTTTGCTAGATACAAGAAATCTATCATACACTCGAAAGGACAAGCCAACTATGTCAAAGTACAAATCCACTATAAGCTACTAGAAGAAGAATTAGTGTACAAGTTTGATAAAATAGGTTATCAGACTTCTTGCTCGAGGTTTTTTTTCCTTAGTCAGCACTAGTGCTTTTCAAACACTGCCCCATTTTTCAAGAAATCATTCTTTAGGCTAAAGGGCGTCACTGCATTGAAATGAAAAGATTAGGGAATCTTCACATTCACTTCTAGCCTAAATTGCCCTAAAAGAAAGTGTAAAGAGAAGAGTAAATTTTAGTAACTATTTGCATAGCAAAGCACAGCTTTTATGACATATTTTAAAAGCAGACAAACAGCGCTATGATTAGATTCAGCACTTCATCACACTAAAAACTAATAGGGATCCCCAAAAGAAAGGAGCAGAGAGAAATTACTTCCTAAATCAGGTGAGCATCATGAATTTAAAGTAGCACGCATTAGCCACATTTCAAAAGGCTGCCCTCCCACCTCATGGGCTTCCAAGATCAAGAGTTTCCCAAGGGCCAGGTCCAACTGGACCAACACAGGGACAACCTAACCCCTGTGAAGCTCAGCCCTTCTTCACCCAATATCTGCAAAGATCTAGGAATGTTATTTACTCAGTTGTTCCTGTTTCTGACTGGGATCAACACTTCTGAATTTAAGTCCACCCCAGGATAAGCATCACAACCAATGTCTTAGGATTATGTTGCAATGCAAGTCAGCCTCCAGGCCCTGATTCGTGAGCAGCAGCAGCAGCTTAAACTCCCAAGGCAGAGGTAGCCCTCCACACCCAGCTGCCCACCCCACCCTTCTCCTCCCAAGGTGTTGCTGTCCCTGCAGCTAGGACAGCCAGGTGGCTCATCAGATGACACCACCTGATTCACTGGCTTGCCACCCAAAGCACAGGAACTGAGTTCAACACATCACTAGGTTGCATACTGTGTTGGTTCAAGAGCCGATCCACAGTTGCTCTGAAGTTTTTGCTGCAGGGGCAGCAAGCGTGATAGTCATTCCATCTGCCACCACCTGCAAGTCCTCTCTCTTCAGCAGTTTCAAACATCCACTCACTGGCCTCCCTGTCAGGTATCTGGGCACGACTGCAGAGTTGATGCTAGACCAGCAAGTTTTCAGAAAAGGAAAAACAAAAAGCTGAAGTTATAGCTGGAAATTTGGACAGCAGTGACACTGCCACTGTACAAGAGAGGGGTAGCTTTGGGAGCATCCTGGCTTCCACAACTTGCACATAACCCTACAGCAAGCAAACAGAAGGAGAACTGGTGAAACCAAGGGACCAGGGGAACAAAGGTGACTTGACTATACTAATCATCTTGGCACCACATCATGCAATAGTTCAACAGCAGCCATCACGAGATGCTTCCAAGGAAGGCTCAAAAAAAGTTTAGTTCCTAGTCATCTGGAACGCTAAAACCTGAAGATATGGAAGTTTAATAATTTCTCTTACTGAACTTGTAAACAATTTTTAAAAAATGCATTTGTAAAACGTAATAGATTCAATGACTTTGTGACATTGTGTGCAAGTCGATTACATAAATTGTCGGAAACCGTTTCCTATGTCATCTGCCATGTTTTCAATGGACTACACATTCTTTTGCTTTTAACCTACAGTACTAGAGGAGATCCTTGTAAGGTAGCTTCATTAAAACAGCCTGTGTTACAAGTAGTGTAAGTTGCAAAACATTTCACTGACCTTGCCATATAGTTTCCACTACAAGACCTTATTTTCCATGGTTTAAGGAGGTCTTTCATGTATAACAGACACATTGTGGGGATGACCTAGAGTTGAGTAATGTAAGGAGATTTCATTTTAGGACCCTTCCCTCTTTTGTTACAAGAAAGAAAAGCCCTGCAGTGGATAAGGTGAGGAACTGCAAAAAGGCAGAAAGGGTCTTCTCTCAGTCACAGCACTTTATAGTGTTTTATTGTGGAAAAATGGACTTGTATCTACCACTAGTACACAGAATAATACGCATTAACAGGTTTATCCAAGAAGCCATTACATCTGTTTTACTCTGCCCAGCTCAGTATGCTGAAGTATTGAGTGATCAATACATCAAAGATCAACAGAACCACTGACATGCACACAACTGTCAAAAAGCCAAAATTGGCCTATTCCGTCCTATATCCACTACATAATCAGATGGACAAAAAATAAATTCCAACGTCTGCACTTCAGAAGTCACATCAGGAGACAGAATGTGAGATAACCAAGACAGACAAGACACCTGTCCTGGTCCAAGGTATCTCGCAAACACCACTGGCAGTGAGATGAAATTGGCTTGTCCAGGCAAGCCAAGAGTCCCCTGCATGTTGGCCTATTTCTCACCAGTCACCTTGGCTGTCCTCCCTGAGCGTGAAATTTTATCTGGCACCAAAGTCAAACTACGTACAATTAGGTAGAAAGTGTGCAGCTTTGACTAGATGGAAGAAGTTGTTAAGTATTTCTGCTCTGTGTTCAAAAAGCTGGATATATTCAGAGGTACAAGGAACATGAAAATTAGTGACATCCAGCTGCCAAACAAGCTAAGCCCATCGTTATCCCCACATTAAGTTTCTGAGGACCCTGCCTAAGCCCACGAAAAAAGTTATTAAGTAATTCTTGAACACTTGGTGGCTTCCAGTGAAATAAAAACCCGTTTAAGGACTGTTATACCACTTTCAAGTTCACAGTGCTCCACAAGGAAGGAACAGCGATTCACTCCACAGGGAAGCCCTCGCTGTCATAGCAATGTTAAGGTACATCTTTGACAATATTTATTCACAAAGATGGAAGACTTGAAAGACTAAACACCAAGTTTTTGAACCACCAAACTACTGCTACCTAAAACAATCAAGATACTCAAAAATAAGTTTCCAGAGCTAAATACAATAGCCTATCTCCATGCTAAAGCTTTTTTCCTCAGGATTTCTTAAAGGTAAGTTAAATACAGGTGCTATACTACCCATTTCCTTATAGAATGTTTGCTACTGCCAGTTCCATGAGCTTGAAAATCTAAACTTGCTCCATAATGTTTTATGTGTATTCCTCCTGAACATTTTAAAACACAATTCTTCACATTGAAAAAAAATTGCAGAATTGATTCCCCAAAAATGACTACAAGCCAATGGAAATGTAACTTATCTCAATATCCCTTTAAGGATTTGTTTTATTATATTTCGTGGAATATTTATAATTGTGTATTTCAGAAGCAGGGAAGCAAGATATGAAACTTGTTATTCCAGTAATTTAATCCATTTTTAAGCAACTTCAAAGCACCTTCTATCATGGGAACTGCAATTGATAAAGGCTGGTGTTCAAGAACGAGCAGGTTATAAAAGTCTCCAGTAATCAGAAGTGAAGAGACCAAGGATCGAATGCCAACAGCTTCATGTCTCTTAACTAGCCAGAGTCAGTCTGCAGATCAAGATCAACAGTCATAGGACCAAGGTTTGCAATATTGCCAGAACCGACACAGCTTCAAGCAGGAAAGTTCTCAGGATAGCCCCTGACAGGAGCATTAACCAGCAACATAGTCAGTGAAAACGCAAAGAAATACTATCAGCTGCCTTGTATTTCCACAGAATTGTGCCTTCTGAGTTGAATTCATTTCCTCACCCCACCCCTGGCCAGTGAACAATGCTTTTCCACATTTTGTTGAAATCAAGCTCTACGCAAAGGGTGCTGAGACCCTTTTGCATTCAAAACCCCAACAGCATGAAATAATGAAGAGTTACTTCCCACTGAAGACGTGGCGCTGCCTGCTTATGTAGGCAAGACAGTATCTCTCCCTACATATTCTAGTGTTTACTGCACACAAGGTTGGGTTAAGACAGAGCCACTGTACCTTGAGCTTTATTTACATTCAGGAAAATTCAATTCAAATACATTTTGAAGGTGAATCAGTTAAAACTTCCAACAGCATTCAGTTGGACAGCTGAATTCACAAGGGTCTCAGCTGAATTTAATTCCCTTTGAAAGCCCATGACTCAAGAAGTCACCTACAGATTCATTACCCACAAGCAGATCCATGCAGACAAGCCAGTAGGACAGGATGCCACAGCTCAGTGCTCCACCAGAAAGGGACTTTCTATTACCACCTGCACACAGCACTGCGCATTTACACTGGGTACAGGCTGCTCCCACTAGCAAGGTGGACCCTTTCCAAAAGATACTCAGCAGGTAAGCTCCAAACAAGAGTCCTTGCACTGTTTATCCTTCCTGCTAATTGGTGGCCTTTGTGTTACCACAGAAATTGCTCAATGAGTACTCTGACTCTGTTATGCCTCTACTACTCCAGGCAATCCTCAACATGCCCTAGTTTTCTTATGTCTCATACTACTTTCTTGTCCTACTGTATCTGTTAGCCCTACGTGAAAGTAGATAACCTTTATGTCTGTTATGCACAGTTACAGAAGCAGAGTCATTGCCTATCAGGAAAATCTATTATATCATCTGCAAACTATATCCTTTTTTGCCCTTTCTCAAGATATGTTGACTTTTCCCGAAAAAACAGAAGTATGCATTACACCAAGTTCTTGACTATTTGCTCTGGCTCTTCAAATGCTGACTCCAATCACCTACTGTGGTTTCCAGCACACTGGGGAAAGAGCATTTCTACCACATACGCTTTCATGCTGCTGTTTTTGCAGGTATCTAAATGACAAGTGAATAGTGTTAATAAACCCAGTATAATCAAGGAAGCCCCAGGTCTCACAGGCAGGCAATTCTAGTAAAGTTTACTGTGATGTTACACTAACACAATAATCTAACCTAGAATGAATATAGCACTACTTTAAAAATAAAAAGCTACAGAGCTTCTAATGTCATTGCCTCAACTAAAAATTACCAGCTCTTATCACCTTCTAATTTTACAACTCAGAATTGCTCACTATTTATAAAGTATGTCCACAAAGAAAGCATTTATCCTGATTTTTAGGATTTCTTTAGAAATCTGTGCTCACCTCAGATCTCCTGCTCTACATTCTGTTGCTCCCTGTCAGATTTCATCTGCAATGTGCTCACACAGTTGCCTGAGATCAGAAAGCAAAGTGCATGGGTTTTTTTTTTGCTGTACCCTCTCCAGCAGTTCCCTGTCCTTCTTGAACTGGGGGGCCCAGAACTGGACACAGTACTCCAGATGG
>JAOXNO010000001.1:86268014-86297950 GCA_028565335.1 Limnodromus scolopaceus | reverse complement strand
CCCTTGGTAAATCCATGTTGACTACTTCTGATAGCTTTCTTTTCCTCCATATGCTCTGAGATGACACCCAGGATGAGCCGATCCATGACCTTTCCAGGGATGGAGTCACCAGGGCTGACTGCACTGGTACAAGCACTGGTCTTACCACTATAAAAGCGAACAGTTTTCTCCACAATATGCTGTTAGTTTCAGAGAGTGAGAGGCCTAGCTAAGATGTAAAACTACTGAACAGAAAAAGAATGGTTCTATTTTACCTCAAACCAAGACACTAATAAATTCCACATTAGTCAGCGGCACACGTTTTTAATCTTTCCTCTATTATTTAGCAGTAAACACAAACTTTTCCACTAAGGTGTCTTACTGGGTTGACACATGCAACATGAACGTCCGCTAGGAAAGGGAGGGGGGAATCCTCCTCTGTACACGGGCAGCGAGAGCAATGCGACTGGTGAGCAGCGTGGCTGGGAGCCCAGGAGGAAGCCTGCATCCCTGCCACAACACCCAGATCAGTTGCACCACCCCAATTCAGGGACTAAGTAGCCTGCAACAAATGATTTCATTTACAATCAATCGACATGCTCGCACTGTTTCACTCATCTGGTATAAATGAGATGCCTGCTATCAAGCCCAAAAAGACTTGGTACAACCTTTATGACTCATTTTTCTGGTGACAATAAACTAAGACAAATGCACAAGAGCCTGCAAATGCGGTCTGATAAGCAGGTCCTCAGACAAATCTTCAAATGAAGATACAGAAGCAGATGAATCTTTAAAAGGCACCAAGTCAGATATTCTGTCTTCATCCTCATTTGATATCATTTAGGCGGGAGCAAGGAGGGAAATACACTCCAGCTCTCTGTGACAGAGTGCCTTTTGAATTAAAAAAAAATAATTAAAATTAGATCCAGCTGTTCTTTAACATGTCCACTGTTATACTTCAATGATTCAGACTGGATGTTTGTATTTTGACTAGTTAGCTCAGGACTAAGCAGTCTAATCACAAAGGATGTTCAAAGGAACATCACAAAGAGGTGAAATGAACACCTTTGTTGCGCCTGCAATGATTAGACCAGGCTTCAAATTTTAGAAGAACTACAGAATACAGATGATGTATAGTCTGGGTATTTGCATTATGACACATATAGGAGTCTCAATTACTCATCTCTGTTCACTATACCAGGCACTACATAAACAAAAACCCACCCTGAAGAAAGCAGACTGTATTCTATTTAGTTAAAAGTTTGTAACATATATTTAAAAATATGATAAACACCACACCTCACTTCTAACCCTGAAGAGGCAGAACTGGATTTTGAGCGGGTCCCTTCCTTACTCCTGTCCAAAAACCAGTACAAATGCACAAGGACTTTGTTTTGACATCACTCTCTATATTTTAAAACAAGTATCAACACAATACCAAAGCACCAAGCAACATTATTAGAATATCCCTTAGTGGAATAAGTTCTTCATCATCTTTCCAGAAATATTTCGTATTTTGGATTATTACATAATACAACTCTTACAATCTCCCCAAAGAAAATCAGATTCATCTTTACTTCCTGCAGTGGATCTTACAAGAGACAAGGTGATCCAACAAAACCGCACTGTCTCCATCACCCTTTGTCTTGTGTGCCATATGCTAAACTTCAACACATAACGCAGACAGAAAATGTGAGGGAATAACCCAAGCAGGACAAAGACAAAACAAGCTTTTCTCAAAAAAGCCCAATTTAAAATAGCAGAAAAGTAATTCCCTGTATTGTGTAGGCTAAAAATAGTTCTGTTTGTCACTCACATCTCACCTTCTTGGTCATCCCAGGGACCAGGAAGTATCCAAGTCACAGGAAAAACCGGCAGCAATGCTAATTCTAGAAAATGCCTGACAGTCTGAAGCGCCTCTGTCTCTGTACTACAGATGCTTGACAAAACATTTAAAGTAGCTTCCTTTCGTTATTTTCGTATGTCTTGGTACCACTTTTCAGAGCACCAGTGGGTATTGCATATTGCTTTTAGTAACAAAGGAAACAATTGTCAATTATACGGCTCTCAAAGCTTTGAAAACTTCCCAAAATGACCATGCCAGTTGGTTCTAAAATGTTAGGTCTACTCCAGAAAACAAGATGACAATTCAAAAATTACTCCCATTTCCTTAAACCTCATGTTGTTTTCTGAATTCAAGTTACCCCTATTCAAGGAGGAACCAGGAATAAAAAAAGCAGCTCATTTACAAGGTTTTAAACAAAGCCAAAGGGGCTGAACTAGAAGACAGTGCCTGAGGGCGCAGCACAGCTGTCTTGGTGACACATGAATAAAAAGATCTGTCCCCCCTCTTTGCTCCAGAAAGCCTCTATTGAGAAGCAGGTGGATCTCTTCTGTCCTTCCTGTGTCTCATGTTTCATCAGTTATCCCTTCTTTCCCCTCAAATGCATTGTTACCACAGCAGAATATTAGAATCAATAACAAATACTGAGTTCAAAAAGGACACACAGTTTGCCACCTTATGATTTAGAGGCCAAGTATTTTAAAGATAAAAATCTGTGTTCACTGGCAAAAAACTGAAGCCAAATTATTTGATGACATATTCCAATCATGCTCTAAGAAGTGCGTGTTGCACCAAAAATAATTTAACCCAGTAAGAATGAAGTAAGCAAGTGAGAACCACAGGTACATAATGTTGCTAGATGTAAAAAGTGTTTATGCTAAGTCTTCTGTAGCCAGGTAATCTCATGCTGTGGGGCTTCTAAAAGAATACACAGTGGTACAAAAAAAGCCTTAAAGTAACTGCATGCACTAAATATCCAAGTGGTCTCAAAAGCATCATTTTTATGTCACCAAGCATCAGCTAATCTTCTTTTTCTACCCTGCACAATACTTATCTCCCTAACTGGGAGACAGGTGTGGAAGGTTCCCACGGGGACATCATTTCCACCCAACATTCTGCTTTAATACCCAAGCTCTATACATCAGCAGCATTACCTAGTTCTCAAGAGCACTAGATGTGCCTGCTCTCTGCCTGTTCATCTTACCTAGAACTGCAAGATTAAGAAAATAAATCTAGTTTAGAATTAATGTTCAACCTCACACAGCAGTGTATCACTAAATCCCTGAGCTTCATAAAGACTTCAGGAATTTTACTCTAACTTTTCTCTTTTTAAAAGATCACGCTCAGGCTGCATTCACAAAACAAAGAGCAGCCCTCGGTTCTCCACTTCCAACCAGTTGCGCACTTAGAAAGGCTACTCCATTGCCATGCTAAGAAAGTACCAGTGGCAGCCATTAAACACCTTATTCTTAAATGAGAATGAGAAACCCAAGATTCGCTTCACCAGCCTGTAATTCACCAATCTCAGAGATGCATATCCAGCGTAAGGACATATTCTCAGGCAAGCAAAGACAGTCTTCATGGTAGTGCTCCTAAAAAGCTACCACAGATCTCTCCATAAATCACCACATCTACACATTTCACAACTGCTTTTGAACACCAGCATGGCATCCCAAAAATTAAGGTGGTTAAAGTCAGCTTTCACCTCATTTACACAGACCTATGAATATGTGCCATAAACAAGGCTCCCTGCAACCCAAAAGTAAAACTTTGATTTACAAACATGAACAGTAAAGAAGTTATCCCTAGTGCATGCAGAATTATTGTTTTTCTATGCCAGTCCTTCTCAGGCACTTAGGCAGCAAAGTTGAAAAGCCAAAGGAAAGGAAAGTATCTTTTAAAAATGGAACTTAATTTGACCAGGATCAGGAATTCTGCAGCATCTTCAATTATAGTCACACAGCTATAGTCTGCTGTCAGTATGTGGCAGAGTTACACCTATGTATGGACTTTAAAATACACATTTCCATACCTTAATGGGTTTGGAATTCTTTTAAACTTCACTCTGAATGTCATTTTTTTCAGAATAGTATCCCCACAATGTTATTCTTTAACCTCTGTGTCTCAAAGCAGTCTCCATCTTAATTTAGGAATATATATATGGAATATATATTTCATGTAATGCATATAAATATACGTATTTCATGAACACCAGACATAAGAACTCACTTCCTTTAGTAGACATGAGACATAACAGGAAATAAACCAAAGCATTATTACAGTAGCTATATGAATTATCTGGACCAGTGGGGCAAAAGACATTTTGTAAATTTAACGTATCTTAAGGTTCTTTTTGTTGGTCAGCAGAACAGATAGGTTTAATTTTAGTCTCAAGTTATACACTCTAAGTGGATAAGAAGAGAGAAAGTTGACCACAAACAGCTATCTTGTTTTAAAATCCTCTCTTTGGTCCTAGTCTAGGGAGTACCACAGAAACACTCGTGGAAATAGAAAAGCTCAAAATCCAAAATAAATGCACCACTTGACGTGCAGCACGTACCTACACAAATGCCTCATGCTAGCATCCACGGGGTAGGGGGAAAAAAGCTCAAGGGCTCTTTTGACTCCCTCCTTTTCAAAGAACACAGTCTTATGGCAGGCATTTCCCTAATGCAGGTTTCCACACAGCATCATGTGGAAACAGATTTCTACATGCGCACACAGGCACATCTGCAGATGAAGAGCACTTCTTCCTCTTCCCCAGGCCAATTGCAGCTGGATGACGCTGCATTCCCTGGGCAGCAGTTTTCAGTCCAACCACCCGGCTAAAAAAGAAAACTGAAATCAATGCCCTTAATACAAATTCCAATTCATCTCCCCATGCCAAAGTGAAGACCTATTTTGCATTAACACCTATTATGCATCCAATTCATCAGATTAGAAAACATCTGTAGAAACAGCCATAACACAACTACAATTTTATTGTATAGACTTTAACATACAAATATAGAAATTATATAGACTTAACAATACAAAGGGAAGAAGATGCTTGTTAGCCCTCTCAGATCTCTTCTAGGCCACAAAAGTACTTCCAGGGAGGTTTCGGCTGACACAATGAAAAATATGCTGCTTACTTCAAAGACTGCCAAAAGCAAACCAAAAATCTGTTTGTGCCCTTGCTAGCAAAACTCAGCGTTTGCAAAAATTGGAAAATGGAATGAAATACAAGGTTGTGAGTGAGAATTCAGATATCTACCCAGCCTCTTCAGTGTGCCATGAAAGAGACAGGCACTGCAACTGCAATTACAGACAAATGACAGAATTGGCTCCAGTAAGTTAGCTTTCAGGAGACAGACAGATCAAGTACTGCTGTAAGAAATGCTATTATCTTGGTAAACATCTCCAATAATCTGGCTAAACTAAGCTGGACTAGAGCTACAAATTTGGCCTCTGTACAAGAGTTAAAGCACAGACTTGAACAAACTGTCTGGAACTGAACATAGCCCTCCAGCTATTTAGAAGATGGAAAAATATCCTGAACACATGCCCAGGCATCTCCCATTCTGCAAATCGTATCTGATAGCCCCAGTCTCTAAGACGGACTGCATCCCCTCAGATGGGGATAGTTTTGAAAAGGCTTTGAGTCAGGCTCAATTATCTTCCTTCTGCTGGTTTTACAAAAGTTTGTAATATTTGTTGCCCAGGGAGGTGGTTGAGGCCCCCTCCCTGGAGATATTCAAGGTGAGGCTTGACGGGGCCCTGGGCAACCTGGTCTAGTTGGAGGTATCCCTGCTGACTGCGGGGAGGTCAGACTAGATGACCTTTGGAGGTCCCTTCTGGCCTGGACCATTCTATGATTTGCTAATGGCACTGGAAAACATGTTCAGCCTTCCTTCCCCACTCGTGATACAAATGCAAGTCATCACATTAAAGTAGCCAGAATTCAGATCTGTTGTTCTGGGCGCTCCTTCTAGCTACTTAACAATAAAATTAAGGCATCCTTTTAAGAGTGCCACCTCCATAGTAGTCTTATGAACAGTGACTCACTATTCCTCAGATCTTCAAAGTAGCTAAGATGTTCAAGTCCTCAAAGACTTAAAAGGAAGGTGCTTAAATGTTATTATTTCTTATTGCCATGTCTTTCCTTTGTGACTTTTTATCCCATGGGTGCTTCCAACTCAGCTGAGATAGGGTAAGTAAAAGAAACATTCTTTTTAGAGAAGGCCTTACAGATTGATGTTTGAATATTCAACGATCCTTAGATGGAGATATGAGAGAGCTCAGCTAGCTCACACACAGAGATTAAATTAACAAATAAAGTCTGTCCTTACTTCAGTGGAAACTTGCGCAGTTGACAAGAGGTCACAGAGAAAGATGACCACCAGAGCAGGTCCAACCTCTACATTGTATTCAAGTCTTAAAACCCTGACTTAAGATGAAGACAGTGTTCATTCTAAACTGCTGTGTTAACTTTCCATTCCTTCTCTAGAAAGGGGTAAAGTACTTTTCTTGGACACTGTGTGCTTGAAAGGATCTACAACTCAGGCACACGCAGACAAAGGAAATCAGAGTTCTACGTGCCTGTCTCGATTTGCAGCTGTAATGATGGCTTCTCTTCAATTATACATTTGACATTCTCATGGCAAAGTTACAATACATCAGAATAGGAGCTGGGAAGATGGATTTGCTAAAACATTAAAAGGCAAGATGCTTCATGCACCCTGTCTGAACCCAGGAAAGGGATACCAAACCTGCACTGAAGAGACAGCAATACCTCTTTCCTTAAAAATTTCCAACTGCGGGTTCCCCAACACGTATCAAGGGGCCAAATTCTGACAAACAGGTCAACCTCCTGTTTGTTTGTCAGTCTATAGACATGACTACCTATAATTCAAGCTTACAGACTGCAAAAAAAGACTTGTTTTAACAACTCTTATTTCTATCAGGTTACTAGGTACATCCCTCATCAAAACAGATTAGTTACACTACCAGTGACTTTAGTAGACTGAAGCCCCCTGAACATGTAAACTTTTTCCAATATAATGCTACTATCTGCTGTATCTTAAATGGCTAAGGATAACTGAGAGCCAAGAAATAAGCCAGGGAGGATCAGCCAAGAACGGAAATAAACACAATTAGAAGTTTGATGCTCACAGTGGTCTGTTAACCACTGAGATTCTGACAGCAAAAGATATGTATCTCATTAGTCAACAGATTCACACTTTTTGTACACGCATGTTTACAGAATGACACCTTCAACCACAAGCAGAGACATACAACCCATTAAAAAAAAAAAAAAACTGGGTCAGCTTTAGATTGTTGAATGCTTTAAACAGAAAAGTTAACAGAACTTAAGACACCTAGTCATTTTTCAACGGGAATTCTTCCTTGTGGTTTTATATTTTTCATGTGAGCTACTATGATCAAAGTTGCTGTAATTAAGTTAACGCATACAGTGGATACAGGCTACTTTGAAAAAGGCTCTTTTCATAGTTAGCAGCTTGATATATTTGAGGCAGGAACTGAAGGAAAGCTCTTGCTCTTTCAGAAGCATTTCAAACAGCTCACAAAAGTACATATACCCAGCAGAGAGAAACCAGAACTTCAATATAGGCTTATTTTTCCATCCTGCTGCTTTATTAGGTTTTAAGGCTCAAACTAACACTGAGATTTTACATATTTAAAAAAAAAAAAACCTCAAGCAAAAAGTCTTGACATATTTTGTTCCCATAGCTAAAAATGGGAAAGAGCACTGCTTACTAGTCAGTGACCTCAGCTTTATCAACGCAGAGCTTCATGTTTATGGACCATCAGGGTCTTGGTTTGACACCCTCTCACACTCCAGAAGATCCATCTATTTAAATTATTCAGGCAACTAAGCCATGGGCACACACAGTTGAACTGCTAAACCCAGGCAGTTGCTGAATGATTTGACAGTCTGGATGGCATGAATAGTTCCCGTTACAGAATTTGGCTTTCTCTTGCTGCACACTTCAGGTCTATGTGAGCCATTAACAAGAAAAGTTATGCCCAATCTAGATTGTCTGAAAACGTGCAGGATTATTATGAACTCTCTTCATCATTTAGATGGTGACAGCCTAGCACTAAAGCAGAAATGTTAAGAACTGTAATTCAGATATGAAGAATTTAAGCATTTATTCTCAGTCAGCTGAGAAGTATTTCTAGCAATTCACGCATTCATTCCAACAGGATTTCTTAAGAATGGGCATGGAATGACAGAAATAACAAAAGCTAGACTAAGAATTTCCTATTTGTGCTAACATACCTGCTTGCTTATTATTGCTTTTTGCAAAATTAGAGAGCAACATGACGGACTCTTAATCTGAAGAATATTCCAATGAATATGCCAACAAAAGCAGTGCAAGAAAATTTATATTACCAGTATTTTCTTTTCAAGCATCACAATTAGGCTGTGTCACTTATGAGCTTGTACAGACGCAGAGTAAAATAATGGAAAATTTTATAAATAATTTAACTACACCTATCTTTATCATTGCTTTGCATGAGGAAAATGACCTATCCTTATGCATCTATGGGATAGAAGCAGAAACAAAGTACAGATCTGTGAAAGCTGGAACCGTCTTTAGGAATTTTGCCATTTGAATGGATTTTTGGCCCCAAAAGCTTGTGAATAGCCATCTTACACCATTTTCTGAAGAGAAACATCTCTCTCACCCTTGTTAAACTTTTAACTAAAAAAAAAAAAACCAAAGAAAATATGACCCTCCACACCAAGCAGAGACAAATTCAATGGTCCCACAGATGAACGATAAACAACATGTAGTTTGTTAACTACTCACTTAAGTATCACATAATTTTCCAAAATTAATTACTCAAATTCCTCACACAATGTGGAGATCGTACAAACCAATATTAAGCATAAATGTCTGTATTTTATTTCATTTATTCCCCTCAGCCATTTGTCTCTATCTCTAGTGTACCAATAATACTGCTCTAGGTTACACTGAACTCTAGACATACTAATTTTAAAACCCAGAGCACTTTCAGAGACCCTGCTTAAAACACAGCCATGCAGGATCTGCACTGCCAAGCTAAAGAACCACTAAACTGTAACAAAGGAGATGAAAGAAGTAGGAGCATTACAAGCTATCTTTACAGTCACAGAAATTGCAATATTCAGCTCTTTAGCAAAGATTTTTACACTCCCTTCTTTCTGGCATAGCCCAATGCTGCTTCCACTTCAGTGGAGGCTGCAGAGAAACTTGTCATAATAATGGAAAAGGGAAAAAGAAAAAAGACAAACCCCCCTCTGGTAATTCCAGCTTTCAAACTAGCTTTAAACCTGGATAAAAATATCTGAACTTCCTGACAGAGATCTAAAATTGGCAACTGTGGAGCATTTTCCAGACCTTCACAATAAACTCCCTCCACATTCACAAAATGCACAAGGAACCTAGAAGTTACGCTCTGTTAGGAATTTCTAAAGTTTCTGAATCATGCCCTTTAAGCTTCAAGACTTCCTGCTGGCTTTTCTAAAAGCTTTTTAAGCTTTTTTCTTTTCTTTTCTTTTTTTTAAGAACCAAATCACAACAAGGAATTATCCCACGTGTACCAAGATAAATCCATCAGGATATAAAGATAAGCAGGCACCAGTTTGAAGCACAGAGCTGAAAAATTCATGGATGATTTACACTTCAGGAAGCAACTTCCATGCATTACTTTCCTCTCATTGCTTCTCCACCGAGACCTGTGCAGACAGGTATTTGTAAAGTGCTCCTTCTCTTCCCTCAGAAGGTGGTAAAATTGATTTAAATCAAGCAAGCTACTGCCATCTTTGGTTGTCTACAATAGGGTTTTCCTCATCATTGCCAAAGCAAGGGTGTACATTAATGAGAGGGAAAACGTGGCAGGTTTCTTAAGGAACTCCACTCACTAGGGCTTGGATCTGGACTCAGGCAGTCATGTGGAGGTGGCAAGAGCCCAGCTGAGCCGCACACCACAGCTCAGCTCTCTGAACAGAAGAGAGCAATCAAACTGTATGGCCAACAGACATTTGAAGTTCTCTGTTTAACTGGTAAAGTATCTAGTCCAGTATTTACAACCTAGATCAGACGTTCCCAAAGAGTAGCATACCCTGAAGTAATTGTATGCTATTCTTGATATAAGATACATGCTCTAGCTTCCAAATCCGTCCAAGCAGAGGCTTTCATCTAGCCTGCAGGAATTTACACCTCCTGCCAACAGAACATACACTTCCAGATCAGAATGTGAAAAGAAAGGGAGGACAAAACTGATGAATGATGGGAAAAACTAGGGAGCTGAGACCACAGGTAGATGATGTTGTTCATTTGGGATACAAACATGAAAAAGGCGTAACTTGGGTACTACTGCAGATGAAACTTGGGCAAATTATGAAGTTTAAAAAAGTATTTTTAAATTAACGCTATCTATCTGTAAATCTACACATGCACTCATCATTAATTCCACCTAGTTTAGGGGTATTAAAGCCTCCAGGTACTAGATGTTCTCAGCTTGTGCCATCATAGGTAGGCAATTAGTTTAGAGTCCAAACTGGAAACACCCTACTTGGCTTTTTAGTTTAGCTTTTTTCCTTAAACAAAAAGAGGGCTAATATTCAAAAGATGTCATGTTTTTTCGAATCATTTCAAGAAACACCCCAAAATAAAAAGATACATAGTCAGATAACAAAATGCCACTGGATCAACTACTTAAAAACAATCGAAGGCCTACATTTTATTCTAGATGCTCAGTATAGATCTATAAAAAAACCTGAAGACGTCACAAACTATTCGTATCTGATGGGCAGATACTAAAATGCTTGGCCAAGTTTTCCTTTTGACACCCTACACATCTTCAAAGTCATGATACTAAAAAATAAAAGATTTTGGTCCAAAGCACTGTCTGACATCCACCAAGCATGCACAGTAAGGGAAAAGTTTTGGCCTTCCCTTTATGCTATGGGAAGAGATCAAAAAGTTCCTTTAGCCATGACTAGGTTGAGCTTTTGTTATTCCCCTACTTCTTCCATTCTTCTAAAATAATCCACTCTTACATCATATTGCTTGCTTCCCCAGTACTAATTGCCTTCAACACATAATACAATCCAGAAATAACTCAGATGTAAGAACAATGTAAGAACCTTACACGCCTTTCTCAATTAGAAGTTAAACAATGCTGCATGATTACACTAATTTAAACATATCTTTCCTTTTTCATTCTTAATCTAGTGCATCTGTGATATGCTGATGCCTGTGGTGATGACAGCATCAATTTCAAGACTCAAGGAAAAGGCATACACCAGTTCCTTCAAAACACTACAAAAGAATGATTTTGCTACCAAAACAGAATACAAATTACAAACATTACCACTGAAGCTAGCTGTGCATCATGTTTTACTAGGAAAATGAGGAAACTGAGAAAATGTCATCCAATAGCCTTTAGAAGGATTTCTGAAACTAACACTAAGTACCAAGTTATAAAAAAGAAGTTTCAAGTTGCTGATTTTCCTTAAAGATGCTTCAAATTCCTATTTTTAAGGTCAGGAGTTTTTGTATCTAGACCACGTCAACAAGTATTATCTATAGCACCTTCTCTATATATTGTCCTTACACTTCTATAGCAATGAAAGCTGTGGCCTTCAGACGCTAAAACCCACACCATTGATTTCAGATGCTAAAACCAGTACAAGTTTAGCCACAGGCCACTTTACTATAAGGGAAAGCAGTCAAGCACACCAAGTACCAAGCAGAGGACTAACAGCAGCAATGAGGCTGCTGATGGTTCTTAACTTTTACTTGGTTTAAGTGTCACCAGATAAACATAAAACTTTTTGGAAGGCTACTGGTTTAGAATAAAGGAACATCAGTCTATTAAAACCATGAGAATAGATCACGTTTATAAATCAGATAACGAAGGGAATTAACTCGCCTTCAGTCCAAGCTGCCCCGGGCTCAGTATTTGTTACCTTCTTGCCTGGCCTGGGGACTTTCTAATTTATTAAAATATAGTGTTCCACTTTGTAGGTGCAACAACCAAGAACAAAGCCCAAAGGCTTTTGTCCCTTCCAGCAGCTTAATTACTAATGACTGGAGAAGTGTCTATGCTAGAAAAAAGTAAGCATAAGACAAGCTTTTTCCTTGTTTCCACAGCTCCTTCTCTGAAAAATCTAGTGTGCAATGTGGAAGCAACACTGCAACGTCAAATCAGGATTTTTAGCTTCCTGTTTTGTACAAATTCAAATAATCGTAACAACAGTGACTCACTGATTTTGAAGTTAAACTATATCCCTTTATCATAAACCATCTGTTTAATCTTTAGTCCTGGAAATTTTTTATGTGCATTTATGTGCTCCAATGAAAATAAATTTTAAAAATCCAAAACATGGAAGACATGGAAAATGAGATAACATTCATGAAATTACTCTGAACTTATGCATAGGCTCACCTTAAATCTTTTATCCTGCAGGACTTTCTTAATGGCGACAAGCTCTCCTGAATCACAGAGTTTGGCTTGATACACAACACCAAAAGATCCATTTCCAATCACCTTGGTGTCTGTGTAGCTAACTTCTTGTGGTCGGTCCGGACCTTGTCCAGGAGTTGCCACTACTGTAGTCACTTTGCTGCCATCCTTGTCTCCTGGAAAGCAAGAGATACACAAATAATCAAAATGCATGTGTAAGCAAGAAGGCCAACAAGACTGAAACACAAGAGGGCAAAGCAAACATTGAAATAGATATGTGTATTTCAAATTATAGAGAAAAATAAAAAACCCTGGCAAAATGCTAAGAAAACACTGAGCTTGTTTTTTACTGAAATATATTAAGTGGTTACAATTTTTCATCTACATGATTGCTAGCAAAAAAATACTCCCCCTTCCAGGAGCGAATAGCTGAGCAATAAAATGTGATGCATGCCTAAGACAAGTACTCATTTCCTACACCTGATTAACGTAAGTGGTATTAAACACAGTGTTATTTAATGAAAACAACCAAAACAAAGCATTTCCCTATATTTCCCTGTAACCGAAGAAACCAAATTGTCAGTATAGCCTGCAGAGCAGCACTCTGTCCTTTACAGGCCATACATCTGACAACTAAAAAACAGAAGCACTGTTACAAACCCACCTATGTGTAAAGCTCCAGCTTGCATGCGTTCGGAAACCAAACCTTTGTCAAAGCTGGCTGTGTGCACCTGAAGCTAAACCTAGGCTGCACTGTACGGCGCAGTCCTGCTCCTCTCCTATTCCACATCTGCTCTTCCTTGCAAAGAAGGGAGGCACTCAGTGGGGCGGGGGGAGGAAGGGGAAAGAAGGATGACGACGGCACACACTTAGCTCACATCTCGACATGAACCAGAGTGCAGACAGGGACATGCGATCAGGATGCAAGACCGTGGTTGGATGCTGCACAGGTGAATGTGCTTTGGTACAGATGCAGCAGCTGTGGGTTTCAGCCATGCACTTTCCCAGCCACTTTCCCATCAAAAGACAAAGCCGCTTTTAGCTAGTCCCAGCACCACTGTTATCACTAGCGGTGCATCCCCTTGTTCAAAGTCCGATTTTTATTTTTTTTTTTGTAATAGGAGCAAAGTTTTAGGCATTTTGCAAGCGTGCACTGGACATTTATTGCCCTTCAGTCAGGATGGCTCAGGTTACAGAATCAAATAGGGCTGCAAGAAAAAACAGAATCTGCTCTTCCACAGCAGTCACTCTGCAACTCTCCAGAAACTGCACTCAAGAGATCGTCACACCTGCTTATTAACAAACCTTCCTTCCAGAACTTCCCCAGGGAGCCTCTTCCAGTCCTTCACTACTCATGCATTTAGAAAGATTTTTCTAACAAGTAACTATGATCACCTTTAGTGCAGTTTAGGCAAATCGCTTCTTGTTCTTGTTCCCAGAAGGCATGAAAAATGGTGCAGCTACCCCCTGTCCTTTTATCCCCCAACATCCCCCTTCAAATATGTTAAGGGCTGTTCCAAAAAAAAAAAAAAAAAAAAAAAATTACCAAGTTATTTATCTTTAGGGAACCTCTCCCCTCACTACTAAAAAATTTCTCAGGAATGGTACCCAAAACTAGACCCTGCAGAGGAAGCTTACCTCAACTCTACCCAGCCTGCTGGTGACTTCTCATGTCCGACTTACAACACACTTGTTTGTACAGCCCAGCACAATGTTTGCAGCTTGTGCAATGCTGCAATCTGGTTGACTCATGATCAGTTTGTGTACTAAACTCTCCTCTGCAGAGCTGCTGCCTGTCCAATCCTCAACCACTTTCCACTTACACACCTGGTTACTCTTATCAAAGCCTAATATTCTGCATTCGTCCTCACTCATTCGTCCAAGGTTACTGAACACTCTTTTGCCAGCTTGTCATATCTTTCAAGCACAGAGTTGCCACCAGGAGATAAACTTCACGTAGCATCGTGAAATGTAGCTAACAAATCAGTGAAAAAACACTGATCCTGTGAGACCGCTTACAGATTCTGCAAAATCCCATTAAATATCTCACCCTAATTTTGTCTTTAACCTCTTGTTACGCTCAAACAAACAAAATAACCAAACCCTTTTTTATGTATTTCAGGGGATTTCTTTGGCCTTGCTCACAAGGCCACAGTATAGACATTACCGTTAATGAAGTTTGTTCCTTGCTTTCCCAAAAAAATCAAGACTACTGAAGTCTTAGGGATTAAGAAAAAAAAAAAAAAAAGTCCCTGGCAGTACTGGTTGAGATCTGAAGTACTTGATACCAAGAAATCTGTTCTAAGGACATTCTTCAGAGCTACAATTCACTCAGAGGTCTCCTTGACTGCCAGAGCAAAACCTCAATTTGAGGCCACGTGAGGTTGTTCTTCCCAACACGGCGCTGCAGTGACCCAGCCAACTTCTCCAGACCTCAAAGGAGAAACTGGTCAGCTTTCTACACTTTCCTTTTAAGTCCATGGAAAAACAGCTCTTTACTAAACTCGTTAAAATTTTCAGTGCCTAAAAATGTAAGCACTCACACTTTAATTAGCTACAGCAAGAATTACTTTGTTTCTTTACCAGAATATTACAGAGCACTGAGCTTCCTAGATGTTTCTCCCAGTTTCCCTCTTTCAATAAACAACAGCTTTTGCAAACCCATTCACAAAAAAAAGACACCATAAGGACTCCAACCTCCTAAGACACAAGCCTGTTAAGAGTTTCAGTTATATTTCGTTAGAGAAGAGTTGAACCTGAGGGACTGTAGGGGTAAAATTCACTTTTCACCTTTGACAGTTTTGATCCCAAAGAGTAAGACATCTCACTGCTTTTCAAAATATACAAATAATATGTATTTGTAACACAGCAACATCGAGGGGCCCCAAGCCTATTTTGCCACTCGTTCAACTACAAAGACGTACGTATTGTTCAGAAGATCATAGAGAGTTCAGAATGGTTATCACAATTTTTATTGTCTGGACAGCAAAAGTTGACCTGCCAGCCAAACAGCATATAAAGGAGTTAGCTAAACAGCTCTGGGAAATACCGGTTTTAGCCTCAGCATGACAAAAGATAGCAGAGAGCAAACACCCTTTTCCAGCAACCTTCACTGCCTCCAAATTGAGACCCCTAACAACAAACACCAAGAAGCATTACACCACAGCAAGTCTCAATGAGAAACCTAGACAGTTTTCATCTCGCCCCGTTCACCTCTTTATTTTGTTTTGGACTGTCAGACTTCCTGGCCCCAGTGGCTAAGCACGCATTGTCAAACACACAATACTCTCTCGACACCTTCAACTGTAGGTCTACAATAGAAGCAAAACATTAAATTGAAAAACGAAGGAAGGAAGGAGGGACCAAACACCAAAATAGCAAACAGCTCTTACAGCACAGCTCACATCAGAAGAGTCACTAGTATTTGTCTAAAAGAAGCTGCTTTCTGGTGCCTATGGCAGTATGGCCTAGCTTTACTGTAACAAAAAAAGCAGATTCATGTGACTGTACACCTTTTGAACATCCAGGACAGGAGCATAAGTAAAATTAAGTAGCTATCACTCCGCAATACACTTGTATTTGCACTTAGTACAGTTCATGCAAACCCTTAAAGCATTTCCCCACACTGTTTTGGTGTTTAGCATCCATGATGCGCTATTTGGGGGGTGCTTTTTGATGAAGTGGTTATTCCAGAAGTCTGATGTGCAACTAAAAGAAAATCCAGACATTTTAATTCCCAAATGCTCTGACCTTTCTAGCTCACTTTCCACCTTTAGCACACGATGACCATATGGGACAAATCATGAGCATTGAAGTCAGTGCTTTGAAAGCAGAGAATACTCATCAGTTTGTGGGAAGAAAAGAACATACTCCACTTACAAGACTACAGTTTATTAGAGCATCAGGGCAAGCTCTAACGCTGTTTTCCAGTATCTTGGTGTAACTTCAGAATGGCTCGTGTTATCATTTTACCTAGTGGTAATGGCCACTCACCCTTTCAAGGTGAGTATTAGTTGAATTCTGTACACTCAAAAAAAAAAAGTGAATATATTCAATTCTGTCTTTTGTTTATATGTCGCAAACTAAACCAAAATGAGTATGGATCAGTATTATTTTAATGAAATTGTCATATGGCTTTGGAACAAGAGGTACGCATGCCAAAAAACAGTGGCAGATGTTTATCCAGGTGAGACAAGAGATTCTGCCACTGGACAAGCATTTTGTCACATAAATACCCCACCAGCTACAGATTCCAACTGCTAGCTCAAAGCTGATCATCCTACAAGCAGATATACTTTTTGCCAGTGCCTACATGTAGCTGTCAATCACTAAAGTTCACTTCAGCCCATGGAAGACGTTTTTTGCTATTGATCAAAACTCCCCCTGTGCCTTCTATTGAATGAGCCTGGAGAAAGTCCAAAATTATGTCTGCCCTACATCCCCTTCAGCTGTTTAGCTTCTGACTGAGCTGTACAAACACATGTTAATGTACATATAGAGATCTACGATTCTTTTTTCTTTCAACTACATATATACCCTCTTCCTCTTTTATCTTTTGAAGTTAAAGGGAAGAAACAATGAGTTAGTAGGATGTTTACAGCTGCTTTCTTCCTGCTTCAAATGCAACCTCAATCCTTCGCACTGCCCAGAAACTCCTCCATTTCACTTTATTTATCTCCTCTTGACTCCTTCCTCCAATTGCTACACTCTTCCTCACTGGCATGTGCACAGGTCCTCCCATTAGATGTTGCTTTAAGTCCTAAGAGAAGAGTTTTTAAGTTCTTAAGTCCTAAGAGAAAACCTCACAGAACTACAACACGCTCTCTACAATGCCTGGGGTCATGTAGCTGTCTTGCCTCCATGTATTTCTAATACCTTCATTGATGTGTTTCATTTCTTAGTGTCATCTCCCTATTCAGATATGGCTCAATATTAAGTCAATACTGACTCCTTCTCCTGTTCCCAAGTCTAAGGCTTCTCCACTCTCTTTCATCTTACTTTGCTCAATGTTCGATACAGTCAACAAGTCACTTCCGCGGAAACCCTACACTGCTGGATCTAGCCCCTGCCAACTCGAATAGGTTACAACCAGCAGCTGACACAACTATCTATAGAGAAATGAGTGACGAGAAGGGGATGGAAGTCTATCAGAACTGCACTGGCTTTTTTCAGTCATTGATAATTGAGAAGGTCAAAAGATCTGAATACTTCATGAAACAAATGTCTTAATAGAAAGCACAAGAAAAGTTATCTGCTAGGATCTGATGCGGACCATCAGATTAGGCTATGAAAGAAACCACCTGGCTTCTTAGATATCTGTTCATGACACATAAAGGAAGAAGGAGGTCATCAGCTGCTCTGAGAGTCTTCAGCGTGAGCAACACGTGCTTGAGGCAATACACTGTCAGCAGCAGAAATCGCAGTCCTAGATGACATTTTTCTAATTATTTTCCCTACTACATTTTTATGAGGTCAATTTCACAAAAAGCTAATAATTATGAGCCAGTACAGGGGAGAAAGAAAGAAAATGGTATTTGTGAACTGTTTTGCTAGGAAGTTTCCTTTCTTCATCAGTGAACTGCATGAATGTTTCCTAGTGGGAGACAGTAGAAGATAGAAACGAACGTTCAAGGATCACATCAGAAAAACTCAGGGAATCAAAGCAAGGAGTCTAACAAATTACAGTGAGTTTTTGTTTTTAAATTTACCCCAAACAAGAGGAGTCCTTGAAATTTCAAAAATAGCTCAGGTCAAACATCGAACAAAAACCTGTAATTGTGCCAATCATCACACAGAGAAGGCAGAAGCATTCACTAAATTCTATATACACACACTTGTTTTAGCACAGGAAACATCATCTGACTTCTTGACTGTAACTGAATATTGCAATAAAAGAGCAGTCATCAGACATTACTTAAGATCAGAAGAACCTCATAATTTGTATCCAAGGATTTTGGAAGAGATAGCTAAGAAGCCTGAGAAGTGATGTTGATTTTTGAAAGCAATTTGAACACCCAGAGAAATTCAGTGGTGGATGGGATGATACATATGAGACTCTAAATTTGACTTAATTTCAGATTAATACCATAGCAGCTACTTTGATAACGAATAAAGAATTGTAAAGTGATTTATAGAGACTGGATTGTTGGGACTGCATTTTGTTAATGAGATTACAGGTTCGTTTGGAAAAGAGAGGGGGGGGAAAAAGCATTGATGCCAAAAGCACTGTGACTTGCATAGAGTTTCTGACTTTCTGTCACATCCTAAATTAATGAAGTAACATATATATAAAAAGAAACATGATTATTAATCAAATTATAATACACCAGTCCATAAGTTTCAACATAACTACGATATAACAAAATAGGAGGGCCCTCTAGCATTAATTCTTGGCCTTACGCTTACTGCTTTTATCAACAACCTGAAAGAAAAGCTATGATGTTCTCAGACACAAGATTTAGAGAGTTAAACACAGGGTAGAGATCAAAGAAAAAGGAGATGGCATCCCTTTGTAACCCAGGCACAAATTAAGCAGGGGGATCCAAGACCCAAGGTGACAGGCCATACAGCCAAACCAAGTAAACACACCCAAAAAGTGGGGTTATCAATTCTTAACTTTCAAGGCATCCTGGCACAGACAGAAGTGCATAAGCACTACATTGCTACTGAGACCTAAAGCAATCCTTAGATACATAAGCAGAGGAACATCAGCCAGGAAGAAAGAAAAAAAAAAGTTCTCTTTCCTATTTGGCATCCATGCAACAGCTACTTGAAATAGAGTGCTCACTCCTGATAGATAAAATTCAGGAGTGAGGATTTAAAACACTAGAGATTCAAAAAGAAACCACAGACATTATAAGGTCAGATAAATACATTACTTTGAGTGAGACTTTAAGAGCTCAAACAATTTAAGTCAAAGAGAGAAAGCTGTAGGATTATATCTAAAAGCTACCCGTTTAAGGAACAGACATTTCAGAGAAGGCTCTGATCTGCAGGTGGAGAAGATATTGCATATAATGACTAGAAACAGAAATTGCAAAACTTTGGGACAGAACTGTGGGTGGACAAAATTAATATGGAAATCCATATTTTTTTTCTAAGAAACTCTGAAAGTTAAGGTGATTTTTGCAGCACAGATTTTTATTTTTGACTGGAATCTTTTCTGAAGCGTACAATAGAGCTGAACCATAACTGCTAGGCTTCAAATAGGAGAACTTGCACAGGATGAATGTAATTGACTCTCTGGGTCTTAAGAGGGTCAGAAAGGTTCAATACCTACATAAATCACTTTTTTCTACCCAAGACTAATGCAATGGTGTCATAGCTCAACACCGAATATGCTGCTTTCTACAACAGTCAAAATCTGCATTCAATTTAAACAAAAACACAGTAAAGTGATAAAGGATGAAAAGGTGAAGCAGTCATTCTTCGGCTTTATTGTTAGGGATTAAATGATAGTCACTATTAATTATGTGTCACTTCAGTTCAATACACAGGCAAATAATCAGGACAAATTTCAGCAATAACTGCCAAGCCAAAGACCACTAAAGTAAAACGCTTTTAAAATACTCCACCCTGAAATCAAAGTTGCCTTTGCCTCTAGCTGGACACAAAGGAAGGAAGAAAAAAAATACTCATTCCACTTGCACCAAAAAATAGTAATACTTTTTAGACATCAATCAACTTCAAAACCTCCCAGGAAGCAAAACCTGTAAGCCCAAAAAACTGTTGGTACATCTACATTTTGCCCAATGGCTTCTAAAATGGCAAATATAAATTCAAAGTACTACATGCTAAGTCTATGCAGGAGACAACTGGAAAACGACGTAAAAAGTAAACACTAGGCAGAAGTCAATCACTGCTATTGTAAAACAACTATATCATCACTACAAAATAAGCAGTAACAGCTCAGAAAGGCAACATAGCCTTATTATAAAAATTAAATAGTGTGTAACTCAGCTGACCTCTGTCTTCATGTCTTCTGGAGGTCACCATGTCACAAAGAAAGAGAAACTAAATATATTTCCACAAAAGTGTGACAGGTGTCTCCTATGCCTATATTTGATATAATAAATACATAAAATTACATCAAGATGCAGGGACATTTTTTCCTATTATTTATCTGTTAGGAGAAAACACCCTAATATTTAAGTAAAGAAACAGCATCTGGATGTACTGCATCTCAATTCAGTCATTCCAACTGTTACTGGAGCTTTAAGTCTCCCTTTAGAGGTAATCATAGATTTTTGGACAGGGCATTCAATACACTGTCTTTGAAAGCTTAATGCTAAAGACTATAAACAAGCCTTTAAAAAATAAAAAAGCCTTTAAAAACAGGGTACTTAACAAGTCCTGGAACATTCACACAATAAGCTTGTTACAATGTCCACTACAAGGTCACATGAAGCTCTAAGGCATTGACTTTCTACAGGTTTTTAGATCTTAACTACGGAAGCCAAAGCAAGCAGTGCACAATATTGACCATGCAGCTCACAGAATTATAAAATGGTTAGAGTTGGAAGGGACCTTAAAGATCATCGAGTTCCCACCTCCCTGCCATAGGCAAGGGCACCTTCCACTAGACCTCAAAGCTTCACCCAGCCTGGCCTTGAACACTTCCAGGGATGGGGCATCCACTTCTCTGGGTAACCTGTTCCAGCATCTCACCACTCTCACAGCAAAGAATTTCTTCATAATATCTAATCTAAATCTACCTTCTTTCAGTTTAAAACCATAACCCCTCCCTCCTATCGCTCCACTCCCTCATGAAGAGTCCCTCCCAATCTCTCCTGTAGGCCCCCTTCAGGTACTGGAAGGCTGCTATAAGGTCTCCCCACAGCTCCCTCCAGGCTGAACAGCCCCAACTCTCTCAGCTTGTCTTTATAGGAGAGGTGCTCCAGCCCTCTGATCATCTTTGTGGCCCTCTTCAGGTGCCAACAGGTCCATGTCCTTCCTGTGCTGAGGACTCAAAAGTTGTGCTATTCTGCCCCAGCATAAGCTTGATTCTGAACAATTTTAAACACAAAACAAAAATACAAGAGGAAAAAGGATGGGAAGAGCCCTGTTGATCTAGCCCGGATGCCTGTCACACCAGCCATCAGGTGACCTCCTCTGGATCCAGCTGTGGCAGATAGGATTCCAAAAGCTAGCTGCTTAAATCAGCCACTGCCAAATCCCAGCAGGTTACCATCCCACTGACTTATAAACCAAGCAGCTGAATCCAGAAGGGATGTTTACTTGCAGCTTCTGAAGAAAAGATTCATTTTACTAAGCCCTTCCTTCCTACCACGGCATAAAGTGGTGTCCACACCTTTCTGAGGCACATTTAAGACTTGCGTTAATCGTCTCTCTCAGTAACGCATAGCTTACTTTGAGTACTCTTTCTGTCATGGCAAACAGACAAGCACAATAGATTTCTAAGCAAGAGAGCTTTCTCAGGCTGCAGTTAACACCAAGGTAGGGGGAAAACCCTGCTCTATTACCTTAAGGAGCAGCATTAAAAGACATTTTCTTCTGTGACTAAACAAAATATCCACCAGAATGCTTACACTTAAATTTCTGCTTTGGAAAAAAATACAGAAACATACAATTAAGGTAATCTAAACATTGGCTGCCAGTAGGGTTTCATAAGCAGTCTCATGCTCCTTAACAAGTTATTTTTAGTAGGCACTCTTTCTGGTCTCCTCTCTCCACCCACATGCAGACAAACCCACCCCACAAAAGTTATTTAGCTATATAAATCAATTTTAAATTTAGATAAGGTGATTCCACAGATTAGGAAGCAAGTACTGAAGTGATCATAACAGCATTTGTTTTTATAATTTAAGGTCAGGTCATTCCTGCCCCAAAGAGCTTACAGATTAAAAGCAGCACAAGAGACAAGGACAGAGATAGGGAGTGAGCAGAAACAGTATGACAGCCTCATTTTAACATGAGACTGTGGCCTCAATGGTATCCCCCTTTGCTATATAGCCGAGTTAATTGCTAGCTGACAAATTCAACATATACCGTACTAGGATTTCTTATTAGAAGTTTGCTTTAGTTGTTCCTCTCTCTTACATCATCAGGGAACATGATTTAGCAAACATTTGCCAAAGACAACTATAGCAGTTCAGCTGACACGTAATAACTTATAAAACCCCTGTAACTGAGCCCTGACAGGGCACTGGAGAACCCCAAGTTACAAACAGATTGTATTTACCCACTTGTTCGTGCCATTCAACAGTTGACCCTCAACGAGTTTGTCAGCATCTTCTATCGAGGCTGCTATAGTGAATCCATCACTGGCCACCTACTGGCATGCCCACTTAAAGAGCACTGTTAGAGACTCCAAAACTTCCACCCGAGCCAAGACTAACAAATGATAAGCAGCACATTTGGAGAACTCCTAGAAGGCCTACAATCTTCCCACCAAAATATCTGGTATGACCTGTAAACCTTTCACTAAATTGCTTAAGTAGGAGGCTGTCTACTTGCTGGAGGCTTCCCTGACTCAGTTTTAACTGCATTTGTTATAGTTTTTGCATCCAGTTAAATGTACATACGTCACCTAGTCAAGTACATCTCTGATCCCTGAGAACAGAGATTGTCGCTGTTTTTTTCCTTTTCATTATCTCTCCGCATCCACTAAGACGTCTCTAATGCACAAGACCACACCATTAAGCAAAACCCACAGAAGAGCCACCTGCAGTAGGCTGCAAGCTGCCAAGACACACTTGCACGAATTAAGAACATCTTATTACATCTTACAGGGAGTCTCCATTCTTCTATTGGGATTTAAATAAGAAATCTTAAATTGTGTTTGTTACAGCAGTGCTTAAGTATCAAGTGTGAATAGGACCCCACTGTACTAGGCACAGCACAGGGAGTAAGAGACAACTCCTGCCCCAGCGCGCCCGCAGCCAGCCTAAAGAGCAGACAGACAGACCTAGGCTGAGACAGTACAGCCCACAGAGGAAATGGTATAATGGCCAGTTGTTTCAGGCAAGCACCACAGTTATTTGAGAGGAAAGGAAGGAATGAAGAAAAGACCTGAAAGGAAATAGGCTAAAAGGAATAAAAATAGTGAAGGTAAGGAACAGCAAAGAGACAGAAAAAAAAACCACCCCAAAATACCCAAAACTCAGAAAAAAATCAACATCATCATCAGAACTATAACCAAAAAGAGTAAAAGCGGACAGAAGCAGAAACAAGAGCAGGGATTGAAGGAGAGAAGAGAATTTGGAGCAGGACTATTATCAGATTAACACTGGACAGAGAGAGCCCCCAAACGAGTTCTCCAAGAGCACAACATGCTTCCTGTCACCACCACTGCAGGCAGCCTGGGCCGCCAGAGCTTCCCAGCAGTTCCCTGAGGCCTCTGCAGCCCCTGCCAGACCGTGGAGCTCCGGAGGAAGGAGTAGAGCAAGAAGCATGTAGTTCCTCATCTGCCACAGTCTCCTTGGCAGGGTCCCTTCTATTACACCGCTGCAGTTATCTGCCACAGTATCTGATCTTTGTCACGATGCTGCACCCTCAAACCTTAAATTTTTTGCCTAATAAAAGAGCAATTTCTGTACCGCAGGTGGCCTTGAAAACCCAAGTGCAACAAACAGTAACATCTGCTTGAACCTGTAGAGCTTTCCTGGGAGGGCAGAGGACCAAGCTCTCTCCCCTTTCCAGCCAGAGCGCCGTGTTCCGATATGTTTTTCTACTCTCTGTGACGCCAGAGGATTCTACTTTGTGATGTTATTTTACTGTACAAGTTCACTGAGCACAGGGCAGGAATACAGTATGTGCTTGTCATGTTATTCCCAGGAAGACCAGGAAACAGCATCACAGACCCAGAGTCCAACCTGGAGACTGAATTAGACTGAGAGTGAAATCACAGCAAGAAACAGATTGTCTGCAATCTGATACAGTAGCCAAAATCCAAAGAGAAAGACAGATGAAGCTAGTTATGAAAAGGAATTCATTTTATGCCTATCTTTTAACGCTGGAGGAGGAGTAAGAAAATTGCCAGCTGTTCAGAACCAACATCCATCTTGGGTGGGAAACACAGTGGCAAAAAAAAAAAAGGGTGAAAAAGTAAAGTGAGTAGTAGCTAATCTGAGTCCCTGGGTTGAACTGTGACCTGTGGTTGAACAGTATTCTAACAGTGAAAGGGGCATTACCGCCATTTCTTCAGAGAGGAAAAAAAAAATAATAACAAAATAAAAATCAAGTTGCACTGTCCAGTTCACACTGCAGAATGCAGACCAGCTCTAAAGAGACTGCACAGCCTCTGCGTCTGTCCGTGTTACTGCTTTAAATTACGCCACAGAACTGCACAGAAATGGAACAAGTCAGTTTAGGTTAAAAATGGTTTTGAATTCAAGGACAGCATTATCTCAATTAACATTAAGAAACCGTAGGCATGCCATCAATGCAATGCAGATATTCTCCATGGCAGGAATAGCTATCTCAGTGAAGGAGCTCTTATTACAGATGAGGCAGCATTTTAGAAGCTAGATGCGTAAGCTTTTCATCATTGGCACGTCTTGACTGATTTATTTTTATTTTTTTTTAAGTAATAAAAATAGTAGGACAAAAAGAGCAAAAGAACCAAGTGTTGGACGTCTCTAAAACTATTTAGGGTAGACAGAGAAACTACAGCTCATTTTGACATTATACATAACCTGATCAAAGTGGGTGCTACTGCCTAAAAGGGTAGTCTTATTTCTTACCTTCATGCTCCTGCCATAGCAAATTTGGCTATCTTGTAGCCTAAGGATGAGTCAGTTTAGCTCACTGATTTGACAAAACAATCCACCTCCAAAATAAAACAAGCCTCAAATCAGCAAGTTGAACCGACTCATCTTGAGGACAGACAGCTGTTAGATCTGACAAGGTGAAGAATGGAGAACAGGACTGTTCCTTACTGCCTATGCTCCCAGATAAGCCACACAGATAAGTGCAACATAAAACCACACCCATTGACTCAACGCTGTGATGGAGACACAGCCTGCAAAGGAGGCTGCCGTCAGAAGGACAGTGCCGGTCCTCCCATCCCTCCTTGTGCCCTGACACTGCTTTGCACCGGTACCAGGTTATCAAACAGCTGCTATCAGCGAGTGAGCTGGATCAGAACTGCTTCTGGAAGGACAAGACTCCCTGCCCCGATTCACACCAGCAATGTGAGTGCTTGGGCTGGCAGAGGAAGGAGAGAGAACCAGGCAATAAAGCTGGAGCCATTCCTTTTGATGACAGCCTGCGTCAAGGGCAAGCTGAGGTACCCACCAAACTGTAGGCTTGGGTGAACCAAAGCGATAGCACCTTGGCACAACATCCCCTGCTTTCTCAAAGCAAAACACAGGCTCAGACTGTCAAACAACTGAATAATACTTCAACTACTGTTAAAAAAAAAAATAAAAACCAAACCAAAACATGTTACATTACACCAGTTCAGGAATTTATTCTGCACAGTAACTATCCTGCCTTAAAATACATATTTGAGCTAAGAAAAAGTATTATTTTCTCCCAAGGCTTCTTAAGCCTATTAATAAGTTTGTTTAGTTTTCTGCTCTCAGAAACAATACACCTACTTCAATAAGACTCTTTTTTTCCCCAGTAAAGGACAACAATGTAATTCAAACTACAGAAGATATCTCAAAATATTTTATTGCAATATACAGATTTTACTAAAACAAAATCCTACATAATGGGAATCCTTCTCCACAAAAAAAAAAAAAAAAAAAACCAGGAACAAAAGGAATATTTCTCCTCATAAGAATGAGCCCAGACATCTGGGGATTCAGTTCTCTTCTGCCAGCACATAAGCAGACCAAGGTTTTTGGGGACAATCTCTACACATATAGCTGAAATTCTCAAAACTGTTCCTGTAATTGTCTGTTAAGGAAGACTGTTAGAGCTTGAAATCCTAAAATAGCGACAGGTATCTGGAAACAGGGAGAGGAGAACAGCACTGTTTTAACAAAACTTCCTCTCAATTATGCAGGCAAGAAGAAAAATAACTAGCAAAACAGCCCTTTCCCCAGTTCAGCCAGTTTCCATGCCAGACAAAAACAGTATCACTTTTGAAGATATAATGAAGGAGAAAATAAGTGATAATAAGTAGAAGGTAAGCCTAAAAACTTATGAGATCAAATTCTGAGAAATCATATATACATATATAATATGTCTGCAAAAATTGCATACCTATCCAGAAGTGGAGGTTTTTCAAGGCCTCCTGTCCCAAACCTATATAGGTTGGAAAGCACCTGAGTGCTTGTCAGTAGTGCAGCAAAATTAAGTTTTCTTGATTAGAAGCTTGATTGTCTTTGAGGGAAGAGAAAATAGATTTTGAGGTCTCAGCACTGCTAGCTCTTCCTTCTCTTCTTACATATACCATCCTAGGAATCTGAGCAAGATAAACCAGGCATTATGAAGCCAAGACTGTGGGTATATACAAAAGATTTCCATTTCTAGAAGGAGATCATGGAGCCTATTGCTTCTTTACTGCTGCTACGACTGGAGAATAATGGCAATGCTTTATCTTGGTCCAGGTAAGGAGGCTGCTTTCAATGCAATAATACAGACACCCATCTCAGAGGAGAGTAAAGACAGAGGAGCAGTCTGATGTTCTTCTGCAGACAAGGGTTTATTTAGCTAGCTCAGAAGACAGTAACTAAAATAAACAAATAATGCACTTTGAAGAATACAAGTCCTTTATTAGAAAGTTCAGATAGAGGAAAGATACTCAAATGTTAACTATCAAGATACAAAGCACAAGTTAATCTATCCCATTTTCTCGTCTATTACTACATTTAAGGAAGAGTATAGAACAGGACAAGCTTGCAGGGACAGCTATCCCAGCACATTCTCTCAGCCTCCAGCCATGGGTGGCTTGGGAAGTTCCCAAGCCAGAGGCAGTATCTCCGTATTTCTCTTTCCAACTTGCAAACTCAACCCAAGATCTTAAAGATACTACATGCAATAAGCCAACCAAACATTTCTGAATAGGCAGAAGCGACATCTCTAAAGCATATCACTGTCAGGACTACCTGGTAGAAAGGTAAAATTTTATCTAAACATCTACAGTAACAAGTACTGACAATTCTGTTCAAAGTCCAGGACAGCCAGATGTGAGCACACTAGGCAGCATCCAGGCACCGGATTAACATTGGATTAATCTTCACCTTGTTCAGAAAGTCATCTCTTCTCTTGGCATTGGACAGAAAGAATATAATGTAAAAACTGACTGACATCTTTAAACAGATGAAATAAAGTAAGATCAGGAACATTTAGCATGAGTTTGGGAACAGGAGAACAGATAAAGATCAAGTAGTGTTGACTTAAGAGCCGAGAAGAAAGTAATTCTCACTAAAACAAGATTGGAAATGAGCATACAGAATATGCTTGAATGCTTGCATTTTGGCTGAGACAGGAAGTAAAGTCTTGAATAGAAGTTATTTTCCACAGTAGCAGCCACTCACCCACAAACCCACAGTGAAATTATATTAAGACATTACAGCCTGGCACTGTAACAGTGATAATGAATGCATAAATCAAAACTTATCACAGAAGGACTTCAGCAAAGGCAAGATGAGGCTCATCATCTTAAAAAGCTATGGCAAAAAACAACAAAAAGGCAGAAAAATTTGCTCATGTTTCAGTTTAGATAGTTAGTACAAAATATACTCTTTTTTCTTCCTTTAGTGAAAACATTCATCTGAATAAACCTGTTTTTCTAACAATCAAATCGGTAATTGTGCTTTATCTGCCAAGAAATGAACCCAGGATTCTGTTTTCCTTTACACTTGCATATAAGGAAACATCTAGTATTTCACTTTAGATCCTTGATAAATCAAACAGCGCTACAATTCAGTGTGCCATTAAGAAGAAACAGCTCTTCTACCAGTGAAATGCATTTGAGTTGGTACACAATTTTGGAATTAGCAAGAACATTTTCAGAAGACTTACTTCCTCTGTAAGATGACCTGAAAATACGATCTACTTTTAAATCCAATTATTACCCCTTTCAGATTGTCACACCCGAAGAGTCTGACATCTGATACAGCAAATAGGAACTACTGAAAGTAATGCATGATGCCTGCATCACAAATGGAGGAGCAAAGAAAAATCTTTAGATATTTTTATATAGAGAGGGGTTAGAAGAGGTTAATGCATGGGTTCATCAAAATTAAACGGCTGGGAAATATTCAGACTCAAACTCATCCCCTTTCCAACACCAAAAATTATGGCAATACTGAAATTACTCAAAGATAGGGGTTTTGGCTTAGTAATTGATCACCATCCATCCCAACGATGGCTCTTCACGTACCTTTACCCTTAGCTCATTTGCCAAGGCAACGGAATTATTCCCCAGGATGTTAGTCAAATGAAGAAATGGATGGGAGGCACCATACTTGTACAGGATGAATACAGATTGGTTTCCTCCGTAATTCCAAGTACTTCAGAAGGTCTCCATCACTAAAGAATTCGGACACAAAATTACGCTTGAAGAGTGGAGAGCCAGGGCATTTTATTACAGCATTAGAAATAGTATCCTGAGCAGAAAATGCTCATGGTCATTACAGGAACCTGTGGCCTTTAAAATTTGGAATAAGAAAGTTGCTTATGCAACACGAACAGCACTGTCAAATTAACTATACCATCATTTCTTAAAACCAAGAAGTTCGTTATTTCCTTGATATATTTCAGAAGAAAGATCTGTGGCTAAGGTAAGAACAGGGTCCCTAAATATAGGCTTTGCTAACTGGCTATGAACAAAATCATAAAGCATCTAGCTCTTTCCACTGATCTAAGAAACATTACTAGGTAAAACATCTGTTGCCAGAATTAACAGGTTCAGAATTAACAGGTTTTCACAAAATTAGAAAAAGGTATCCTGAGAATACCACTTTGGTGGTTTTAAGCACAAGAAATAAATTAGGTATGTACTGGTTTAATAGTTGTGAGTTACTCCTTTCTGTTTCACAACCCATCCTCCTCCTATTTGCCGCACAGAAGCCACACAGGATAGACCAGTGCAACATCATCTGCAAAACAGATTAAGAGAAAAATCTGAAGCCATGTTCAATACAAAATATTAACTCAGACAATTCATCTTTGAAAAAACAAAAATCAAAAGACACTAGCCATCTAAAAAACACCCTAAGCCTGTCTGATTATAAGAAACAAAACATTTAACAGGATTTTTCCCTTACGACAAGAACTGTTTAAAATACAGATGCTTGTAAGCTTCCAACAGCCAAGCTGAGCTTTAGGGTTTTACAGCCATCATTCCCATCTCCAACGAGATGGCTCTGTTTCAGCACGACAACATCCCTTGCAATCATATAGGCACAAGCTGGTTCAACGTATTTCAGTTTTACCAGCACACATTCTCTTACTTTCCTATTATTTCAGTTTTACCATCAACGGGGACAATCTAAATGTAACATAAAGGACATTTCAAACAGAAAACCAATTTGCTATCTTCCTTATTTTTTATCAGGATTCAATAATGACTTACTGACACCAACAGAAGTCTTTCTAGATCAAAGCAATGCTGCAGGAGTTCAATATTCTGTTGCTATACCCTGTGGCCACATGTCAACATTTATCACATATTACATAGTGCACTTAAAACTGTACCAAAAAGGCAGTAGTGAGCTTCATGCAAGCAATA
>JAOXNO010000001.1:86222666-86267914 GCA_028565335.1 Limnodromus scolopaceus | reverse complement strand
CATCTTATTCCTCTCCCTACTACCATAATTCATCACACACTAAATCATACTGATGAAACTGTTTGTGTAGCTGTGCTATAAACATCAATGAAGTAATCTGGGAAGGAAACCAAGCTATGTTTTTTATTAAAAAACATACTTGCGAGTCTGGATCGTCTCACTGATTATGTTCACAGCACAGCTGTTTAAGAAACTAGTGTTGGGGACTAAACAGGTCAGGGTCAGGCAGGAAAAGGAAACCAGCCTTGCCACTGACAAAACTAATGTAAACCTGTACTCAAAAAAAAAAAAAAGCAGCAGCAAGGGGTAAGAAGTTTGTCAGCCTTAACACAGGGAACTGCCACTATCAGAACACTTACCTTTAGCCAAGTGGTAAAAGGAGATCAATGTTTAAAAGAAAAAAAACAACCACAAAAAACTAAAAAAACCCAACAAAACAACACACCACCAACAACCAAACATTTATGCAGTATTAACAGAACTCTAAGCCACATAGACATTTACATGAAGCCATGTGCCTAATTTGGGTCTAATACGCTATATAACATAGTACAGTTAAAGTCTGCAGGACTGCTCTAGTTATAATTATAACTGAGTCTTCACTTCACACTACCCAAACCTGTGCTTTTGGGCATACTGAGTCAGGGGAGGAAACCTCTCATTACCTGTATGTTTCTTTCAAGTTATTCCATAATTGGCCTGGTGGGCTCAAAAAAACTAAAACAACAACAAAAAAAAAAAAAGAACAAAAAACCAAAAAACCCAACAAAAAAAAAAAAGACTCCAGTGGGAATCTTAAGGTAATCACTGATAAACGTGATCTCCATCCATGACAAGACTGCAGATTTAAGGGTATAAGGGCACAGCAAACAACCTGCTAGGATAAGCTGAACATGGCTCTGGCAAAGAGAAACCCTGCTGGCACCCCAAGCAAACAGGTAAAGGGATCCAAGGAAAATACATACTTGGCCTTTCAAAAAGCCCAGGCTGCTTCTTTAACAGTCTATGGCAAGAAGTCAAGTTCCCTGGTTATAGGGGAAAGGTCCATTTATGGTCAGAAAGCTGGTTAAAGAGTAGGAAGCAAGGGTAAGACTTAATAGTCAACTTCCCACTATGGAGAAGAGTTAATAGTGGAGCTGACCTGGTAGCATTGCTAGGAATCATACTATTCAACATCTTCAGTGACCTGGATAGAAGTGCACAGTGAAATTTTTCAAGTCTGCAGATGAAGCTAAGCTCTTTTAGGTCAGCCAGCTGCAATGGCAATGACTAGAAACTCTGGAAGACCTCACTAAACTGAGTAAGCTGAGTGTAGTAGATGAGATTCAATGCAGAGAGTTCTAAGACAATACAGATAAGAAAAAGGAATTAAATCTAAGTTGTGCTTCCATGCTGAATTTATAGATGGAGTTTACAATTCAAAAAAAGTGATCCTGGAGTCATCGTTGACAGTCCTCTGAAATTACTGGCTCAGTGTGCAACATTCACTGAAAATGTCATCTAGTTATTGGACATCAACAGGAAGGAACTGAGAACAAGGCAGAAAGTAATTTTGCTGCTATGTAAAGACCTAGTGCACTGCAATCTTAAGAACCCAGATGTGGAAAAAAGAACGGCATGCAAGCAGGGCAGAGCAGAATTCAAAAAGGACAATTAAAGGATTAAAGAGACAGAGCAGCTGCCTTGGGAGAAAAGACTGAAGAGGCTGGGGCTCTTCAATTTGGATGCAAGATGATGAGGGGTGGGAGGGTTTAATATATTCGAAGCTTACAAAAACCTGACTGCAGTAGATAAGAGCAACATTGCTGGCAAGGAACTTTGGGAATCTGTTACCTCAGGATCATGAGCAGATACAAAAGGGAACAGACAAGGATGTAGCATGCAATGCTGCCAGTCTGATGACTGGATGCTAGAACATTACGGGGGACAGTGAGTCACAGAGTGGCCATGCTTACACGTTCTCCCTAAACAGCAGTATCACTGCCACTGCTGAAGACCACATATTTGGTTACATGGGCTACTGACCAGATCCAGTATGTTACTTCTTACCATCTAAATCAAAACTGGAGAAGAAAATATTAATGTGAAATATTTCAAACTGACTTAATACCAGCAAAATTTCCTAAAATATGATTTAATGATCTAATTTCTATTAAATTCTTACAAGACCACCCACTTTGGAGAAAAGTACAGATCGTCAGTTAGACATGGTGAAGAGCTTGGCTTTTGGGATGGAAGAGAATGAACAGGAAGACAACAAGCTTAGCTATCTCAGTTATGCATTACTCCAGGCACTGAGAGTCTAGAAAAGCTTGCTTCCAAAACAGCTACACACCTCTGTGTCACAGGCTCCATCTCTGAAAGCTTCCACGTCAGCAAGGGCAGCCCAGGTTAGAAGTGGGCTGCCTGCCCCCAGCTGCACGACCAACCATAGTTACAGTTCCTTGATGTCATCTCAAGGGAATTCCACCCTCAGTAAAACACACCTTTAAAAGGCAACATCTATTTCTCCATGGAGGCCCACCCTCTCCAGGCAAATCTTAAACTAGGAGGGACAGAAAAACAAGCTTAAAACAACTGAGTCACTGCCCAGTATCTCAGTCGCAGAAGTTTCTTCAAAAGAGGCAATGCCACGTTAAGCATTTGTAGGCCTTAATATTGCTTTGGTCTCTTATTCCTTACAAGATGGTCTGGAAACACCTTTTGACACTAAGCGATATTGTGATGGACAACTTGTAAGACAGGCCTAGAGCACACAACCTCCTCTTACCTTCAGGCAGGAGCTGCATAGAATGAAACTCTTTTATCCAGTGCTCAGAGTCTGAATCACAGTTGAGGCAAAACAATTCAGGAGCACTGAACTGAGCGGAGACGTGGCAACACAAACAGACCCTCAACTGGTATCTGCTCCAACCACACTGGACATGAAACAAGAGCGCACGTAGGAACAAAGGAACCAATGCAATTCTTGCCTTGGTTCAGTACCCTGAGCCCCGCTGCAGGTGGGGCTTGCCAACACCTTCCAGGGCCCTGGGAGGCTGTGGGGAGACTAAACTGGCCACCAGCAGAACCTGCAAGACCATGCCCTCTCTCTCTCTCCATTTTCAGGCTGTGAGGGACCAGCAACCATAGCAACAATAGAGGAACTGCAAGAAAAAAAATGATTTGGAGCTTTTCCATGTCTTCAGATCCCAATGAAAGAAAACGTGGCATTTAAGTGGCAACAAAGAGAAGGACATAGCCTGAAGCACTATAATCACAAAGAACCACCTGAAGCATGCTTACACACAACAGTAATGTGAATAGCCTATGCACTAAAAAAGACACTAAAAAGACCAATGGCCTCATCCCCACTTAAACATTTCAAGTGTCATTTTAAAGCGGTTAAGAACACATCCACACAACTTGCAACAAGCAGGTATAAAAGCAACAAGTTTTGTTTTACACACTAAATAAAATGAATTTAAGAGGTTTTTTTTTTAAAATTATTAGTCTGTTTCTGCCCACGTATTTAAACTAAGATATCTTAAAAGTCAACACTTCTCAACTATTGCAGTACATATAGCTAAGACAAATATACTTTTAAATATGTTTTCTCAGCTTGTACTTGGGTTGGAAAAAAACCCCAAAACCACCAAACCAAAAATAAGAAAAAGTCAAGTTGACCCTATAAAAGAAAAATTGTAAATGACACTCCACTAAAATTAAGATACACTAAGTGGTATCACTTTTGTTTGTTATGTTCTAACACTCTGCTGCAAAATTTAGATTTAAAACACTTCTGAAGAGTATTTAAAATCCAAGGATGAAAAGAATTTCAGCCTTACTAAAAGTTTCACGAGGACACAGCCTTCCAAAGTCCTTCACAAGGATGCAGATAGAACGGCCATGTTGCAGAAGACAACAATGAAGAGAATACACCGTTCGAAGTCCAATTTGTAGTCATTAAATGCATACAATTTAAATCTGTATCACTGGTCACAGTAAAAGCACCACAAAAAATTATGCGTTTTTGTTTCCTCTACAAGTTATGAGCTCTTCAGATTCACAGGCTGTTAAAAACCTCAATGCGTTGGTGGATGACTGGAGGACAACGTTAAGACTATGGTTTTCTACAGTATATCCTAGTAATTTTAAGAATATAACTCAGTATTACATTAGCACAGAATTTTCCATCTACTAACACTAAATGCTGACTTGTTAATGGTTTAGTACACCTGCTGCACATCTTTGTTCTTAAAAGATAAGCAGTCTCCTGAAAATAATGTTTACAATATCTCAATACTAAAGTCCCTGAACCCTTTCCCAGAGGCCACTTACATCTTCTGCTTGCATGACTTCAGCTCATTTTGTCTTGTTTTACTTATGCCTGAACATATACTCCATAACAGTTTACAGCACAACTTTTCTGATTACCTCCACAACTTAAATCAAGTACTTTTTCTAACTGAGATGGAATATCAAAAATATTGCAACTCCAAATAAAACAGTAGTTTGTTCCATGACATGAGAAACCAACAGTTGTCTTTCAGTTATTTGCCAGCAAACAGAAAACAGTAAGATAATTTATTTCCGCAGTTTTTTCTATCTTCCCAAATCGAACTTGAGGAACTGGGAAGGAAGGGTTTCCATGGCTGTTTTAGTTGTGTGGCAGTCTATCTATAGAGTCCTTATTTTAGTAAAGTTTACTGTCTTTTGGGGGCACTTTTGGAAATGGCAACTTGGGGGCCTTCCCAAACAGAAATCAAACCAATAAAAATAGAAAGGAAACAACTAACAATTCATTTCATATAATACAAGTAATATCATTATTTATCCATTGTATTGGGTAGAGACAACAGAACAGCAGAGAAGTCCAGGAAGTAACATGAACACTGAGTTTCTGTCAATTGACTAACATAGCTTAAAAAAGATAATAAAATCCCTCAAAGTTAAAAAGACTACAAGCCAGTATTCTTTTTATAGAGTCACTTGATCATACAATGAACTCATCCCTCCTTAAAAGCAACCTTCATTTCTCATGCTAGGGTTAAGTAGGAACCCCGAGGAATATGAAGAGGCATAACCCCAAGGACAAAAACTGCTTTCTCCCATCTCAAGCTAGGGGAGTGTTGTAATTCTGAGCAGCACTGTTTGTGAACAGTTGACAATTACAAAATTAGGTACAACAGGCAGTTTTTGTTTGTTTTAATGCAAAACACAGCCAACTAGAGCTCAGCACATTTTGGTTTACTCAGAGGGCAAGCACAAGTCCAAATTCTTATAAAAGAGCATTCCATTTGTTTTACAAACGTGGTGGAGTTACTGAACTTAAACTAAAACTGATTGTTCAAACCAGTTACTTTGATCTGTAAGAATCTTATTTTACCTAGTTTCATTAAATTTGTATTCCCATATCCTTTCACTGTTTACTCCCATTGCCTCTTCAGATTTATTTTGTTCCTTTCAACTCTTCAGCTGTTCTTGTGCTTCTTCCATGCCCATGACTCACAATTGTGGTAACAACCTCTAGTTTGCCCTCTTCCAATTCCCTCAAATGGGAGAAGTATCTCTCTTCATACCCAACTGTCTCTTCGAACCTGTCTCAAGGAGTGAGCGACAAAGTCATTGGCATTACCTCAGACACTCTTGTAGCTATACAGCCTCCCTGTGATTAAAAGCAAAACTGTGTGCAAATCATCACTGTCCAGATATATGCACAACCAAACGCTGGTCTACGTAGTGTTTATCCAGCAGCTTGGAAAGGGCTGATCGCAACCCATACTCTCATACTTCTGCACACAGGTGTGCAAACAAGAATGATCCTTTTCCTACAAGAGTTACTGAACATCTACCCCACTTTACTGAAAATTCATCAAGAAATCACAAATAGCCTGTGGCATGGGGACACCAATTACTCATCTCAGGCTTTAAATTCTCCCTGAATTTAAATTCATCCCACCTAAGGCTGGCGTGTGGAAAATCAGTTCCTAAACTGCAGAGCACTACAGAGGAAAAATGAAAGAGTGGCCTGGTCTGGCATTCCTGAAACACAAGAGCCAGAGATAACAAACCATACCTGCAGTAACCACCCTGTAGCAAGCATCAGACAGGGGGCAACCAGCTAGCTAGCCAGAAACCGCTTTCATAAAACTAATTATTAGCCTGCCATTAGATTCAAACCCAAGTCAACTCACTTAAAAGAGATGGATTTCATTTTAGCCTCTGGCTACCTTTTAAAAGTTGCTTCCAACCCCCAAAGGCAATCAACCTGATAGCCAACAACTCACTTGTACTGGTGAGATTGGTGTCCTCTCCAAATGGTAGTATGTCCAGGTACATCACCCACTGTGTCACTTTAGTATTTGCATGTGTTTACTGGTAAAGAGAACACCTATTTTTGCAACTTATTCTTCCTTCAGAGGTTAAGCAAGTGCTTGTAAAGTTTCCAGAACCCAAAGGACACTTAAAAGCTCCTAATCCAAATTTATGGAAGCAATTACAGCAGCTTTCAAACATTGTTTTGATTGCCTTCGGCATATATGTTTTTTAAAAGGATGGACTAGTAAGCGTTGAATAAACTGCATTTCTCTACATAAGAAGCAGACTGAAAGTGACTCAAAATATTTGTTATTCTTGTATAGCAGAACACATTATCTCCTCCCTAATGGGATACTGAATTCTAGAACTATTTACGTGAAGTACCTCTGTACTAATACACACTTTTCACTTTGTCCTATAATTCACATTGCTGTTTAATATGTTTTTATAATAGGTATGAGGTTTTAGAAAGGCTCAAACACCACACTGTCATATTACAACTGCAGATGTCCTTTCCACTCATCACAGCATCCAACATTATGTAAAATATACAAACATGCATTTTATACATCCGAAGCGTATCAGGAGAATGTATTTTAAAAAGCTTTTGAAACTATTTGGGTGGAAGCAGAAACTAGCACAGTGTGAGGGGAGCGCTCAGACCTGTGCAGAACCCTCAGTCAAATTAACTGATTTCATGCTGGAAGTTTTATGTAAGCAGTGTCAAGAAACCGTTATGAAAGAGTATTACCTTGCATTGAGAAACTCTCCAGTTACTCGCACAGAACGAATGCTACTACTTACAGAAAAACATTTAACTTTCATGTTTGCCTCTAAACTGAAACAACTTCACACTTTTAATTGGATTCCCACATCTCCAAATGCCAATTTGGAACAGAGAAGCTATTTACTTCCATGATGGCAAACAACAGAACTGATAGTGCATAATTTTTGGAACTGCTTGTTTAATTTCATAAATTGGCTTTTTTCAACCAATTTTTCAAAGTCGAGTGTAGTTACAAGGAGTGCTAGAACACTACTAGCACAGGCTGAAGAATATGAGCTTTAAGAAAGGTAGGCTTCCTAATTCGTTCCTTTAAGTAAAAGTTTCCGCTAATGGGGTGAACCCCTCATGTACATACAATTACCCTAAATGCTAACTTACAACTGATCTCCACTACATTAGATGTCCATCTTACAGAGGAAAAGTTGGAAATCCAAAATGCCTATGAACACCAGACCCACTTCCTCCTCAAAAAAAAAAATTAAAAAAAAAAATCATCACTCCCAGGATTTATTTGCACTTTCATAAAAAGAATTAACTTAATATTGCTGCACCAAAAGTCTATCAAACTTTAAAATGCTGCCAACTTCACCTTTAAACTAGTCACAAGTATACATAAAACACAAACTACATATTTTTCTTATGTAATATATACAGACAGCAGTATCTGACTAGACATCATGTCTACATTTAAAACAATCCCTAAACACAGAACCTGAGCAGAAGTTTCTACACTCAACAAGTCAACTGGTATACCAGAATAGCTCTTCTTCCAAGAAAACTCTAGTTACAAGTAACCAGCTTCCAAGAACAGCTCCCAACACAGCAGGGCTTGTCTGAAGCTTGTTTACCTATTCCATTATCTTAAAAAGCAATGGTGAGGCCAACAAAGATCTTTAGGTACTGCCAGTATTTCTTTAGCAAGTATGCTCATCTCCCATTCTCCTTCTTTCCTTATATTCAACACAATCTGCAATCCAAGCACAGGCTTCATAGGAGCCTGAGATAAGCACCCCACCCTTTATATGTTTGTGTTTGTGGAGGAGGGAGGGAAGGTAAGAGCATATAAAAAAAAAAAAGTTTTAACTGAATGAAGCCCAAACCTTGCTGGTTTCAAGTCATAACTACACACTTTCACAAAAAACAGTCTTTGCTGTCTCAGGTTTTTTTCCAATCAGCTATCAGTAGGAATGGAATAGCGGTTTCAGTAGTGTTTCCAGGCGCTGTCAGGATAAACCTCAGTTTTAAGCACAGAGAGTTTCAAACTACTCTCTCCACTTTATGAGAGCGCCAGCTGCCTGCACACAGACCTGCATCTGAAAATCTGACTGTAGGTTTCCACCTAAGGAAGGAAACTCCTACTTAAGGAAGGATGTCTGTCAGCTGTCCAGGACAAACATGCAAGTGCCTTTAGTCTTTAACTATGTTGTTACGGGTGTGGTTAGACAAGGCTGCTAAGGTGACCTAATACTTAATACTTTGCTGTCATCAAAAGGGACACTCCTTTCTGCCCCTCTTTGCCCCCAGCCATGCAGTCTGTCCCATCCCTTGTCATCATAACTACAAAAATAAGCCAATTCAACTCACTACCCTGGCAGAAAACTGTTCACGCTCATGTTGAGTTAACTTTCTGATGACTAAGCAAATTCAACCAGCTCACTGTGTGGTCACGTAAGCTCCATGGAGACCATATATAGAAGTAGTAGGAATACGATCAGTAGTGGAACCCCATTTTGATACCAACAAGACACTTTTGCTCAACTAGCAGCTGAATGCACTCCCAAGTTATGCTAAAGAAATTAATTTGATGCTTCTTTTGAATTTAGAGTAGAACCTAGTACTGCACTTCCATGGAAAAATCAAGGCCTCGTCAAATACATGTGTATGGACATATGCACAGGCATAGATATAAATATATCTATATACAAAAATATAATATCTACATCAAAGGGCACCAGAACATTTAACGGCAATTCTTGACCTCATGTACCACTTACTGCTACTATTATTTGTAACCATTAAACAGAAAATGGGGAAGATGATTCAATGTCTGTTATAAAATTTCATTGATTTAGAAAACTTACTTTTAGGGGCAAAATCAAATAAGCCCTGACCTGAGTATTTCTGTTAGAAAAGTAATTTTTAGGCCTAAAATACACCGGATGTATGAACTCTATGAGTAGAAAAACATTAAGGCAATACAGTCTTCTAATTCCAAAGCCTTCTTGAGGGCATCCACTTACTTGGTCACTTTCAAAAAAAAAAAAAAAGGCTGAGAAGAATAACCTGCTTGCTGTCTCCTGTCTTGTGAGCAAGGTGCTGACAAAGAAAAATAGCTAATTATTTTGTTGTTTTAACTTATTTCATTATAATTCACTGATTCCTGTGGAGTCTGGCTCATCAAAACTGACTTCATCAGAAGTTTCACATTAAGTGTTTTGTTACAGTTATTATGACCAAAATTCATTACATCCAGTGATGAAAAACTGTCTTGATGTTAGGTGTGAGTATGACTCATCCTCAAGTCAGTATAGACACCATTTCTCATAATCTTTACTTGCAGTAGTAAACAAGTAGCAATAAAAACAGAAATTACAGCCAATGTATCACAAAACAGACTGCCCTGAAAGAATGGCATCCCACACACTTTACTGTAGAAACAAGAAAGGAAACTTCATTAGTATCAACATAACATGATGTGCAAGAACACAAGTCAAGAACCGAAAGCAGAGTAGCCACAGAAGCACATGATAACCTGAAGAGTGATACTGACTAAAGGAAAGAGTGTTATATATCCTGAGTGAGAAAGAAGGACGTGTTTTGTGGAAGGCAGGCAGAGAACAATGAAGGAAAGTGAAGAGAGTAAATGTGCCAAAAAGGAAAATAGAAGGATGGTTACAAAAGGAAAAGGAGAAAAATAAAATGCCATGTCCTTTATTAAAGTTTTAAAGTACATAAATGAAATTACTTCCAATCAACTGGTAAGGAACGGTCATTTAAACAAGGAATTTGGTATCATATGTGAAAAATAGGAAGACAAAAAGTTCTATAATCTCGTCTTTTGGGGACAGCTTTGTTCATCTTTTTTGCACACTTTAGTTCACAGCAATCACAATCCCAAAAAGCACCCTCCTGCCCACCCCCAAAAAAAAAAAAAAAATCACCATGCATGGCAAGACTGAAAACATGGAACAGATGAAAGAGACTGAGCAGTCATGCTTTCAATTCAGAAGCTTTCTGTTTCAGCTTGAAAGGAAGTCACCCAAACTTCTCAGAAGTACACTCAAAATATTTCTTCTCTTCCACAAAGAGATTAAAACTAACAAATGTGGGAGAGAGGAGGGGAGGAGACCACAGACACAGAATATGAAGTAATTGTACTCAGCAGGGATTCGGGTGCAGAGGGAGGAAGAGGATGTTTAGTCAGTACCTCCCAGAAGTACTGAGATGAAGCTGCCCTACCTCTTCCTACCTAAATTACTTCAAACTTGTATAAAACAATGCATATTGGGTTACAGTGCCTCAGTACTTAATTAAAAAGACCAAAAATTTGTTACCGCATTTGTATTCTTTATAAACTATTTGTCAGCTACACAATGAGCTTTAGAAAAAGTAGATGTGTATATATTTTAAGCAACCCTTGGTGGCACTCCCTTGGCTGTACAGGAGTCCTATACAGCTATGCATGTCGCAACCAGTACCTCTGTGCTCAAGGGGAGGAATCTGAGCACAGCTCCAGAAAGTGGTATAGCCTGGGAGATACTAGCAGTGCCAGTGCCCTGTTCTTGTCTAGGTACAGCAGACCCTTTCCCTCCTCACCCCCGAATTGCTACCACTGAAACTAGGTCCTTCGGTATAAAACACTTGCAATCTGCTGTTAAACTTCCCTTCCCAAAGCCTTACAAAGGAATAATCTCAGGTGGACTGGGACTCTCTCTCCCCCAGAACATGAACACACAAACAAGCCACTGCATAGAAAATATGTGATTGAACTTACATGGAATAATTAGTGTGCTGCAGCTTTCCATCTGCACAGTCACCCTGAAGTAGTTTCACTGCAGTTTTCCTCATATGGACTCTGAATAAACACACACAGCTATCAGAAAGTTGAGTTTCACTCAGTTGACCTCCAATGATTGTTCATATGTCCATAGCCTTGAGTCCCTATTGCTATAATACACAAGGGCTTCATAATCTGTAACTGCTCTCAGAATATCTGTTAAAACAGTAAGGCCATTAATCACATTTTTGAGCTGGGGCACTGCAGTGCCTACATCAGACAGCAGTATTGACTGAACAGCAAAAACACTTTCATAGACACAGCAAGAAGGTTACAAAGGCATTTTTACATTCGTATAGCTATTTCCACATGGAATAAGAATTGCATGTGATAATACAAAGTTTATCTATACTGACACAATCCCACCACACCAAAGTTTTAAACAGAATAAGCACTGCTTCTTAAAAACTCCAAGCTAGCAGAATGGCACCAAGGCATACACAGCTTGCTCAAGGTCTCAGGACAGCAGCAACAGGAGGTGGCCACTCAGCCTGGACCTTCCACTTCCCACATTTCCTTCACCTGTAAGACACTCACGCTCTTCACACAGTTCTCCGTATACTGTTCCCTGCCACTACTTACAGAAGCTTGCAGCTGCTCGACAACCAAGTGCTGGTTTAGAGCTCGTCTAGAGCTCATTTAGAGCCAATTAGGTTTATGGGGTTATTATTTTGCCCATCTGTTTTTCCTTTTCACCACCAAAAGACCTGGACCTCATTGGCCATTATCGGCCTAGTCTGAAAGAGCAGAAGTCTCAGAGATATTTTGGACCCCCTGTCAAACCAGCAAACCAGGTAACACTCCCCCAGCTCTTTTACACTGGTTGGCAGCAGGAAGCCAACTGATCAGCATACACATACCAGGAACCTGCAAAGACATGCTCTGCTCCAGACAAGCCAAAAATCCATGCCTTCTCTGCCTGTGAGAGAAGGAAACCAGGGTCACCAAGTTACAGCATATAAATAAATAAAATTGGACAAATCCATAAGAAAGGAGGCATCATTAGTTCCACTGCTCAGAAGTCTGTGCCATACGTGTCCGCAAACTTCTCAACCTTTGCTTTAAAGCATTCCAGGGCTCTGCTTCCACCTACATTTGACCTCATTTCTTTACCCACCCTGTCTCACCCAACCTGCTTTAGAATCTTGACAACACACCCTTAGGAAACTTGCAATAGCGAGAGCTACATCTTTTGGAGTAAGGTCACTCTGTGTTTACACCTATGTATTCGCGTGTGAAGTAGATACTTTATTTGTACTATGGATATTCAGACTGCAAACTGAACTATAACCACAACCCACATGTGCTTTTGTTACACCAGTGGGCACCTCTGCCACCAGTTATTACCTACACAGAATCTATGCATGAAAGGCCATAATAAAAGCAGTGATAGATAAAAATAGTACAAAACCTTCTAAAGCTGTAAATAAGGCCCAAAAGTATTGTTAACAGGCAGAATATTGGTTCTGGAGGCCAAAGGTGCAGAGTAAATGCAATTCTGACATAATAACTTATTTTCAAACCACAGCCTGTAACGTGGTACAATAGTCTTTGCTATTTAAAAAAATTTTTGGCAACAACTTGGTAACAGCCTAGAGCTACCTACATTAGCATGATAAGACACATAATAAATCTACCTCAATTCTATACCCTATGGAGAATTCAAAACTGAACTGCCGTGGGCTGACTACTTTCATTTTCCTAATGCTACTGCCATCTAACAGGCTTCAACAGCGAAGCCACCAATCCACCAGTGCTCATGCTTTTTTGGGAGAAGTACTTCAGAGACAGGCAGGGACCAACCTACACACAGCTTGGGAAATTAACATTCATACACAATCTAGCTGAACACCACTAGACAGGAAATAGCTCCAAATGACAGAAGGAAATCTTTAGCAACGAATCTCAAAAAAAAAAAAGTTTAAAAAAAAAATCAGTTTCTCCTAATCACGAGGACAACAAGCAGAATAAGTAATTTCCTAACCTTTACGTTTAGAACAGACTGCTGCTTAAAGCACACAAAAGCTAAGCCAAGATGTTTTAAAGTGTTCAAGATCTACAGAACTGACAATTTGGTTTTCTATTTCTGTCTGCTTACCCTGCTGCTCCTGCCTGTAAACATTTTGTAGGAGGATGTGAAATTCAACAGAGGGGACTCTGAACTATGAATGACTCCACAGTGGCGCATTCTTAGAAGTGCGTGGTGGTGCCTATGAGCTCAGGCATGCTAACGTCACCAGTCAGGGTCAACTCAAGGCAGCTACAGCTCTACATGGTTACAGCTGAATGTCAGTTCATGAATGTGAAAGCACCCTTTCCCTGCCTCCAGTGGTAATTTGAGGACAGAAAGAAGGAAAAAAAAATTTAAAAGGAAAAAATATGTCAATTTTTTAGGGAAATTAGGTTAATAGGACAGCCAGTAGTCCCTTCAATTCTTTACTGGTCTTTAACTTCTCGTAGAAGCACCTGAGCTAGTAAAATAGGATATAAAAATCATTCTCAAGGCTTATCTACACAGGGCTGAGGAAAGAGTAAATTAGATAAGATTAAAGTGAGACATGTTTCACACAGGTATTCTTACTTCAAATTAGGTATGCACAACTCACCTTTAATATACCTCAACCTGATCAACCAAGGTCAATGCAATTGCTTTATCTCCACAAGGAAAAGGTTGACTTTATAATGACAGTTAAAACAACTTATCTTAGTAGTTGAGCAGAACATTGTCTAAACATACCAGAACTACTCATTTCATAAACAAATTGTTAAAGAACTTCTCATTGCTTCTTCAAATCAAAGTCTTAGTTGATTTGGTCATTCATCTGTATCACATCTAAGACTTCTATCAGAAGAACCTATTATACATGGTACACCATATCCTCAGACGCCTGAGAAAAAAAGACAGATGTAGGTTTCTTCATCACATTAAGACAATGTATGTGGCTGCCTGTTGGAGAACACAAACTGTAGTAACAGGGGACTTTGAACCTCAACATCCCAAAAGGTGGTAAAATCACGTCTTCTGTTTTATAGAAGCACATGTGAAAGGATGGAGAAAAAAAGAAACAGTATAAAGTAAAAAAGGAACCAACATCTGCTTTTAAATAAAGATGCAGTTTTACCCAACATGTTGCAGCTTAAAGTCAAAAAAGTCTTGTTTAATTAAAGTAGGGGAAAAAAAAAAAGGACCATCACCTAATCTTTTAATTCTAAATATGACCACTGTAACAACCTCAGTATGCGTTGGGCTTGGAATAAGACATATACACCCTACGCCACTTTGTTACACCATATAAAACCAATATAAAAGCATACAAAGCTTGGCATGAAAAGAGAAAGCACAGCATAAGACACAGCACCTCAGAAAACCTTGCTGTCTTGCTCATCAGAGATGTACATGCTCAGGCAGAGAAGCCAAAACCTCACATGTTCCTCATCTATAAAATGAAACCAAGCTCGAATATGTAAGAAGCTATCACAACGTCACACAGTGATTTTACTACAAACTCAGGCAAAACACTGGATAGTGGTTCCCCTCATCACCACAAGGCAAAAAATGATTATCCACTCAGAGGTTTACTGGAGCTGGAACCTCCCCAGTGTACAGTGCTCTGCCAACCACAGATCAATCCATCTAGCAACCCAAATTCAGGAACAACTAGTTTAGACTAAACATCTCCAAGTCAAACCACTTTTCCCTTATCTTTAGCAGGGCTTGACGGAGATGAAGTAACATTGTCACTGGCTAAGTAAAGCACATCTATATGAAAAAAATACAGGAGATCAGAGACTCTTCAAAAAAGAATACTTTCCACTGCTTACGAATAAGGTGTTTTGCTGTCTACAGAGCTTCCAGCTTTTATAGAGTCTACTTTCAGCCTCAGAATATGTACTACAACAGTGAAGTAACACTACCTTCCGCCAAAAGAGAGCGTATTCCCACCAGCTCCATGACAGCAAGCAACACATTCGACCCAACTGCCATCTGAAGGCTTGCAGCTACTGTACAGCAACCCTAAAGATGAAAACTAAGTTTTGCATTAAAGACTTATCATGCTATAGGACAACTCTTTGAGGAAAATGTATGTATTTTACCTTCTTTTGACCTCAGTCTTCCACATAGAGAGAATTAAATAAATCACGAGACAGCAAGTCAACAAGGCAGAAACTTGAATGGAAGTCAAGATTTTATCAACCATTAGATTTGGCATGTAGGTTGCCATACAAAGGCCCAAAGAAACTTGTGCAATGATCTGACAACTCCAAAGTCAACATCTTTAGAGCTGCTACCACAATGAAACAACTCTTAAACATACTTTCACAACTCTTTCCATAGTAGAAAATTAAGTGCGTCATTATTTCAATATTCCAAACATAACAGAAACTCACCATATTTATTGCTGGTATGAAGCTTCCTAAGGACAAGCTAAATATATTGAAGATATTTTTAAAGTTTAGAGAAGCAACATTTGGTTTTGCACACATTTAAGTTAAGTATACAGCAAATTTTTTACCATTAAAGCAAGGATTCAACCACTCTGCTCTGTAAATAAACTAGTGTTGTCTCACCAAATTAACAGTGGCTTTCCTTACGCATACTGTGTGTTCTGAGAATTTTTACGTAGATATGTTATACATAGGAGAGCAAGAGAGTCCTCTGAGGGCCCTCAAAAAGCCTCATACTCCACCATCAGCCAGACTATCCCAACTATCTTGGCTGTTTAAGACAGATTATGAAGTTCAAATACACTTGTGTTCTTTGCTAGTTACACTCAAAGACCTGGAACTCTCCATACACTCAGAGCAGTAATTACAGCCATCATTTCAGACATCAACATTTCAGGCAAAAATCTCTTCATAGGCGACTCCATAGATCATTTATTGACTTTCGAAATAACTGTTTTTCCCGGTAAATTAAAGTCTACCACAAAGAATGCCAAGGAAGAACACATAGCATCTGATGGCAATCTAACTGTGCTTCCTTTGGGAAGAGAGGAAAATGGGACGTTTTGAAAGCAGGCATTTTTATTTAACTACAGTATCAGCCTCACATCCACAACAATGGATGGCAGACATCGTATTTCAAGGAATTCTATGTAGACAAGTCCTATTTCTCTGCAAAACAATAAATTCTGAGCCCTGGATCACAGCCAAAAGTAACAACTGTAACATGGGTGTGTACTGGGGGAAGTATGGAGGTAAAACAAAAGAGTTTGAACACATACACACACAGAGAGAAATATGAAAGCCAAGATCTGGAGGTAGAGGAACATATGGTCCATGTACTTTATAGTGTTTCCAACAGAGATAAAGCAGCAACCTCTTTTTGCAAATAATTTAAAAAATAATACGTTTATGTAATATTTTATTTCGAAATATCAACCAATAATACTAGTTTACATTTCTTTAACTACTATTTTTTTACATAAAAATCTGATCGAGAGCCTGGTTTGTCAGCAAATAAAGGACAAAGCATATTTACAAAAACAAATTAAATTTTAAGTTCAATAAATATTATAAAAATATTGTAATTTAATTGTATTTTTTAATATTTACTATTTTTGTTGTAATATTATATTATTTAATATTCTAGTATAAATAAATATTATTTAAAAAAATAACTATTTCCACCAAAATAAATATTTCTGGTTTTGAATTTGAATTCACTTATTCAAGACAGATACAGGTAGAACAACCTCAGTTCCTCTTTCTGGACCCACCAGCAGGAAATGCGCTAGCGGTTAGAGAAAATAAAGTAGAGCCCTGGTTGGCCACACAAAAAATCCATATGTAACATTTTACACCTTTCTTATAAGTGTGGTTATTTTATGGCCTCATTACAAGATAGAACATCACCCTCAGATATATGCAGCAACTTACATGTCTCAGCACCTCAGATTCCACCTGCAGATTTGGTGAAATAACTCATACTCAAGTTCAAAAACAGATGGTTCCACATCAAAAATGCTAAGTATTTTGGTTTCACAAAAAAAAAAAAAACCAAAAACCAAACCACAATAAACAAAGAAGTGTCTAAGCCAGGGTTTAGAAGTACAAGCCTGTTTACATCCAGTTTATAACTGGATGTATGTGACAGCACCGAAAGAGGCTGGCACCTCATAGCCAGAAGACATGACTTGCCAGGCTTTCAAGAAGTTGTTGAAGGGTTGTGCCAAGACTTGAGTGTGCTTCTTCTAAACCCTGAAGTGATCAAGCTACCAAACACTAAGGAAGTTACTCCCAACAACCAAGCAGTTAGTTTGTAAATACAATTAATTTCAGTGCCTGCTGCATTACAGCTTGACAATAACCAAGAGCAGCAGAAATGCCCTCAAAGACCATATTAAACTGGTACTTTGTTTTTAAGTATCACAATTTCATTTTATCTGCTACAAACAAAGTGCACACATGCTCTGGACTGCTTGATAGGAGCAAGAAAGCATGTTATTTTCATGGAACAGACACACATCTTCAGCTAGAGTTCAGCATGCTGAAGGTAGGTCTTCCCAGTGCTGTTTATCTGGTAGGATGCTGCACATTGCTTCTGTTTCAGCAACAAATAACACCAGACTGGTTAAGGAATAAAGTTCAACTCTCCAAGGACAATACAATCCATGTTACTTAAAGAACATAACAGCAACCAAGAAAAAAAATTAAATTCCCTGTAATGATTCCTTTAAAGTTGTACTTAACCATTCAAGAGTTGTCCATTAGAGGAAAAAAAAGCCAACACAGGAGTTCGGCCGAAATGTGCAAGGCAAAAGAACCATGTGGGAGTCAACAGGGAGAAAAACAAACACTTTAAGAAAATTGGCGTACCTCAACAGTATATTAAAAATAAATAAACCATGACAAGCAGACACTTCCATGCACTTTTACCAAAGTCCAACAGGACTTGAAATAAAGAAAAGTTTAGAAAATCATGATCCAAATAAAAGCTCATCAAAGCTACCTATGCTGGAAACAGGGCACAAACTGTACTGATGTTTAACTACTTGATCAGATTTCACTCCCTGCCAAGATGACAAAGGTTTTGGGCATACATACTGCTGAACCTCCTCGCTTCCAGAAGCATTAGAAAACAAATTTTCACAATCAAAACACACTCAACACTAACGGTCTTAACCTGTCTAAGATTTTTGCTTAATGTCTTGAAATAAAAAGCTCTCAAGGAAAGGTTTTGTTGTTAGAAGGTCAGAGACTTGAGAACAGTAAGTGGAAATAGGTGTGGCATTCTGACAAAAACAGTTTTATTTTCAATTTTTTTTCCTTCATAAAATCCTTTGAGAAAAGGGCTCAAGAAGATCAGAGACAGAACTCTTCTATGCACACCTAAAATAAAATGGTTTCACTAAAAGCAAGAAGAGGCACTTAATTTATTATTTAAAAAAAAAATAGAAGAGAAAACCGGATGGAAAGATAAAATTGCACTTAGAACTTGAGTGAGTTGATCTACCTGCCTTCGTTATATGGCTTACAAGTTTGTCAAGGATCTTCTGCACAAAACCCGATGTACTTTCTCACTATACAAAAAAAATCAACCAACCAAAACTAAATATGACTTTTAAGTAGTTCTCCCACATTCTTCTCCAATATATTAACGTTTCACATAAATACTATAAAACACTGAATTTAAACATCCAAGCTGTTACATTGATGGCTTACAGAAGATTGTTCTAACAGTGTAACCCCATTCCTCTCAAGAACTCCACAGAAATTTAACTGTGCCTCAAATTTCAAAAGGTAAGGCACGTCTACAGTATTTTCAAATCAACCTGGTTTCCACTCCATCTTAACACGTAATACTAGCTAGAAGATCCTCTCAGATCAGATACTACATCCAACTCTCTCTAAATGTCAAATAATGCAACTTCAGACCAGGTTGCACAAACGGTGACAACTAAAAGCAATTCAAACCTCAAGTGAAACATAATTCATTGTATAATGTTCATTCAGTCCACGAGCCTGGATTACAATCATAATGTTAATAGTTAGGGCCTTCAAAATGAGAACAGAATTCCCCTAAATAGTCTGTGACCATTCCTCATATGCTAGAGGCAACAACAAAAAAAATTAATGCCACTTATAGAATGGTAGAAAACTTGGACAAATCGCACAGATCCAATATAGGGTGGAGTTTCTTTTACTACTTTTCTCCTCACAGAAAACATTCAGCAAGACAGTTGATGTTACCATCTAGACAAAATGCTTTTTTGCACCAGTCTCAAATCTTAAACAGGAGAGAAACTGGAAAACAAGTCTGCTGGTACAGAAAGTTCCTAAACCCAATACAAGCCCAGACAACTCAACATCTGATAAAGCTACATGGCTGTTCTAGTTACTACTCGCCAAAAAGTAGTTCCATATAGGTTCATGAACAGCTAAATTACTATGTTTCTATCTATTCATTTTAGCTCTATTCCAGCCACTTTAGTGGTCTGGATGAAGGGACACAACTGTTCTTTAACAAGTGCAACCAAGGCATTCTCTTCAAGCCACAACAAAGCATGTCTCCATATATGCCAGAGCATCCCCCTCAGCGTGGCTGAAGCCGTTTTTTGAGAGGTTTCTTGGTGGTGTTTTAAGATCATGAAAGCCTCTCAGCTTTAACTTTTCATATGAGAAAGTGGAATATATAATAAGCAGAAAAATGAAACGGGTATCTTAGGTCCCCAAATCCAGTATCTTCCTACTGAAGGAAACCATATTGTACAACCCTGAATGCTTACCTTTTCTTGAGGAAAGCTATTCTAAAAATATCTTTTCCTTTGAGTGGGGAGAACAGAAAATAGAGATACTTAAAATTTTTAAGACAGAAAACACTTCCTTTTATAACTTCAGTGTCCTTGCTTTTACACAAGCATTTTACTTAAAGTCACGTTTTCTTACCCTGCCCTCCAAGTATTTACAGAGGGAAGAAAATACAATCAACATCCTCCCTGACTATTTGGCTAAAGTTATGACAAACATCATCAGTTTCACTTCCAGGTTCACCTTTCCCATGACAATGCTGGCTTGTGCTTCAGACTGAATTCCCCATTTGTGGGGTACAAGTGATCACATGGGTGTGCAGTACTCCACACGTGGCCTCAGCAGCAGCGAAGATGACTCCACTCATTTCCTTATTTCCACTACCCAGAATCACTCACGACGTTTAGAGCTACATTGTTCAGATGTCCCAGTCATAGCAACATCCTCATGCAAAATCTCATCTGTGCACATTCCCAAATCATAGGCTTTCAATACACGAGCTCCCCACATTACAGCATGCTATTTTTAAGACACTTGTATTCATGGTCACTGAAATATTCCTGTACATTATTCTACTTTTGTATTAGTGAAAGTAAGAATCTGTCCCATGTTAAAGAGTTTTTAAGAACAGAAAAGGGAAGATGCACAAAAGTATAAATTTTACTGCTGTTACTCAGATTTTCTTGAATTACTTTAGACTTCACATTCTCTTCCCACTGGCAGGAGTTTGAAGGTTGGTACACTGAAGTATCTCTCCTTCACTCACAGCCAAGGCAAATATTCTTCTACCCTATAACCAAGCAGTGCTTTTGGGTACACTGCATGACTTAATTAGCATGCTTAATTAAAACCTTCCCAGCTGGACACACTGATCTGCACATCAAATTTAGTGCAAATCTGGAAACTTAGTCTATTTGCATACGCTTCTACCACCACCTCCTAAAGAGCTCCAAAAGTCAGTATCAAAAAAAGTTCTAAAACATTTAAAAAACATATTTAAGACTTTAGTAGGATCTGAAATTTCAAATTATCATTGCTTTCTTTTTTTATCCAAAGGTGCATCACTGCATTCTTTAAACCAGACCCATTTTCAAGTTTGACATTCCACTTACTCTTTTCCCTTAAAAAAGATTTTTATATTTGTAGAGCATATTTGCATAAAACTGAAACCCACCAAAAGCCCCCAAACCTGTGAACGTAACATCAGCTAAACTCTAGCATTACAAACACAACAGTTCCCAGAGATGACTCCATTCAAGAGCTGTGGTTCCATGTGGTTTCAAACACAAATACTGACTATAACAAAGGTAATGGAGCAAGAAAGTGAGATGTGAGCATTTAAACCAGAAGCATCTTTATACATGAAGAGAAGTTACCAGTATTTTGACAAATATGGAAGAGAAGCGAGGAGTACTTCTCTCCAATTTTTCTTCCCCATGAGAAAGTTACTTCAATAAGAACTGCATTAACTTACCATTTCAGTTAGCATACCAACTGTTTCATACTTATCCAATAGAACCCAAAATCAAGAACAAGCTCAGGGAAAAGAGGGGATTATAATTTTTTTGCTATTACTTATTTTAAAGCCTTATCCATTTTCAGAAAACTCAGTTAATCTGAATGATTCCAGTAAGTAAAAAAGACCACTTGGTTAGGCTCTACTTTACTTCTTTCCTACCAGCTATTTCTGATGCCTGATTATTCTGTTGACTTCTTGTCACCGTGAGAGCACTGAAGTTGAAGAATGTCAACAGAAGCGCCCCAGTCTCTCAGAGCTATCAACATTGAAGAGAAACAAGTTCTCCACAATACCTAAGTTGTAAACTCTTCCATCATTCAGATGACAGCTGCAGACAAAAAAAGAACTGTACGCCTCGGCAGTCTAAGCCATCTAAGAGATGGACTATTTTGTGCACATCAAAGTCAGAGCAAACACTAAGCACAGCCTTAAACAAAGCACTGCCTAGAAATGAAGTACGACAGTCTCCAACAAGAGTCACTCTTACAGCTAACGGTCTAATCCTTTCATCAGTCACAGATTGAAAAGGGAACAAATAAAAGGCATTCTGGACTATTACTGTACCTTTGGCATAAGGCTTCAGGGTTATCATTTCTTCTCTCTCATTTCAATAGAGTAGAAGGGAAAAAAATTATTTTGACATCTGTCTATTTCTGCATATTCAACACCACTTGGAATACGGAAGCAAGGCATGAACAGAGTTTTACAAAACTGAAATACAATTTTAAAAGTTATATTAACAGTAATTTAGGATTCCAGCCTTCCACAGTAACCTCACATATACACTAAATAAAACTGTAGCTTTGAGAGGCACAGAAAAAGAAGCATTTGTTTATTTCTAGTCAAAGCTTCTGCACCAAATGGGAAACCACGTACCAGTACAGATGATCATTTTTGCTCTAAGGTATTTTTATAGTTTCTCATATGAGAACTCCAGACTTAACAGTTTCACACATCCCTCTTACTTGTATGTCAAAAAGTTAGGTATAAGTCAATTAAAATCCCTAAAAAGTTTGAAGAATAAAGAAGTAACAAAAGGCAATACTTTGATTTTCAAAGACCACATCAAATCTTTGACCTTTGAACCACAGCACTAATAAAATGAAAAGAATGTATCTATCTACATTCCATAGACATACAAGACCAAGAATTTACTTTCTTCTTTGGCTCATATTCTATGCAACATCTGGTTCCTACACATAGTCTTCATATACTTGCCCATTTATTAAATAAAAACAAAAGTAACTACTGTGACTAGACAGTTATGGGTTAAGGAATGAATATTCTTCATGCACTGGCATTATAAACCAAAATAATTTACTTATACTGTAAGTTCTTTCAGGCAGACACCCCCTTTCATAAGCTACTGCAATATGGTCCTGGTCTATGCTTGAAGCTCTGAGCAGTTCCTCACTTGCACCAAATTCTTTTGTGTCGAAGTAAGAACTGCAAGACCAAAAATTGAAGGAAAGCATTGTTTTTCCCAGGACCAGCATGAAGCAAACTCTAGAGATCCCCCAAAGAAAGTCTGTGGTTCTCAACTGCAGTACAGGATTACCAAACTAGAGCAAGCTCTCATTTGAACAGCACTTATGTCAAAAAAACAGAACTCGGAGCCAGTTTAAACCTCTAACTAAAAATACAGACTCCTGAACCGTACTAACCTTTTCCAAATACAGTACATTTACCTAAACTCCAAGACTAAGGAAGTTCTTTCAGACTAGATACAAGGAAGAAATTGTTTATGATGAGGGTGGTGAAACACTGGAACAGGTTGCCCAAAGAGGTGGGCATACCTGGAAATGTTCAAGGTCAGGTTGGATGGGGCTCTGAGCAACCTGATCTAGTTGAAGATGTCCCTGCTCATTGCAGGGGGGTTGGACCATATGACCTTTAAAGGTGCCTTTCAACCCAAACTATTCTAGGATTCTTTCAAAATTAGAGCTATGTGCCAAGGTTAGGACAAGCCATTGCATGTGCCGAATTCCCAGGCTGAAGCTAACCTCTCTAAGATAATCTATCTAGCCTTTAAGTGTTAAAGCTGTGACCAGTTTCACCCATCCTCATCTTCACAACCAGTAACTAACAGCAAGCTACCAGTAGCGCAAGGGTACTTCATCCCAAGGAAAAAAGGAACAGGGTCAGTGCGCTGTAACTGAAATTCATTCCAAGACGATGCAGATATAACCAGAATGACAGAAAGTAATACTGTAAGGGACCACATGCCGTCTTAATTAAAACCTCTCCAAACTTCTATAGATAAACTACCTGGTAAACTTCTTCATTTTTAAAACAACCACTGCTGGGAATCTGACAGCGTTCCTAATCTATTCCAGTGCTCTCATTGCTCTTACAAGTCGACTCAACCATCTTAAAGCATGTTTGCTGCAATTTATATTCATAAATTGTTTCATCTCCAGTGGAGAAGACAACAGCTTAGTCTTTTCTTTCTAGCTATCTTTAGCGTATTGAGAGAACATTATCAAAAGAAATCTCCTTTCAGTCCCAAAATATATCATCCAAAGTGCTCTTGGCTTTCCCTTAGAGCACACCGTCTAGATGTTTGCCCATTCCCCTTTGCCTGCAACTGCTCTTCTCCCACTACTACAATACCAAAACTAGGTGCTGCACTTTAAGTTAGACTTATTAGCACACCAAGAAGTGGGAAGGCTAACTGCATGTGTTTTACATGACATTCCTGTTAATACATTCAGTAAAAAAAGTTTGCTAGTTCTGCAACACCAGTTGATTCATGACCATTGTGCAAACATCTAACTCCAGATTCTTCTCTGCCAGTTCTCCTGCGTTTCCAGTTATTCCCCACCCTATTATGTGCACAGGCAAGTCTTACTGAAGACAGACTACGTCTGCCCCTGTTAAATTTCATCCTACTTTGGTACCACTGCTTTGTCAAGATCATTTTTAAACATGTGCTCTTTAGTCCTTGAAGCACCTCTGAATAGAATGCAATCTGCAAGTCTAGAGAGTTTACTCAGATTAGCTACAAAAAAAACTTTTTACTACACTTAAGAAATCTCTGCAGAACTCCCTTGACCCATCCTTCTAGTTTGACCACGAGTACTCACTAACTTCAAAGGAACATTTATTTTAGAATGGCTGCAGACCCCTCTTAGACAAACAAAAGTCTGAGTTTCTGCCAGGATATATAAAATAGTTAACAGTGTGAAAGTGAGCACAGACAACATAAAGACATTTCATTTGTAGTAACAGACATACTGGGTCAAATCAAGGCCTTGCCTAATGCATTTTCCTGTCTTCGAGAGCAGCCATAAGCAAACATCACAGCAATTAACAGGAGGTGTGCATGCAGATATACGCCTTAAATTATACATACACATATGCCATATATTTTAAGCACATTCAGTAGCTTTACCTAACAATAAATTACATTGCTCTCTAGCACTGCATCTTGTTGCCCATGTCCAACACCATTTTATGGGAACAAAGAGATCTCAGCTGCACAAAGCCAAAAAGAAAAAAAAAAAAAAAAAGAAAATGATGCTGTGACTGAATTACTGGAGGAAAACAATAACAGTATTCCATAAAAGTACACATTTAAAGTTTTTAGTGGATGACGTGTTTTTAAACAAGGACTTTCATGCCACACAGTTGACTCCATTTACCAGCATGGTCCTTGGCTTATGTCCTTTTAAGAGGTTTCAGTTATGTGGTCTACACATCCTTTTCTTCAAAGAACAGCCAGGGATGGAGGGGGGAGTCACTCTGCAAGAATCTGAAGAGTACCGTATTTTTTAAAAGGCCAGTTTTGACCAGAGGATTCAGTTGAGGATTCTAGAGGATTTCAGTTATTTCTCTTTTAGTAGTACAAAGGAATATTTTTTTTTTTCTTGATACTTTGCCAAGATGAAGCAAAAGCAAAAACTGCGCCAGCCTACCTTCCTGTGTTCTATGGAAGAAAGTACGCTCTTGAACTTTCAGTAGCAACACCGACTCTCAAGTCAGATCATCCAACTTCCATAGTTCAGCTCTATTTTTCACATCATTTGAAGAGTTACACATTATACAGTCTGTCTCAGGATACCCAAAGAGGTACATTTTACAAAGGAGAACGTTTCACATGTAATTTACAAACGTGGTATAATGCTAGCATTATTGCATTAGCTTTTTGTATTTTCATCTAAAAATGGAGGAAGGGTACTATGAGGTAGTTGTATATTTAACGTTTAATGACCTGCCTCCCATGGAAGCACAAAAAATAGTAATAAATATGGTAGAGATGATTCCACACACCAAATAATTCCATACGTAGGACTGAAGAAAGTGGTAAGAAACAACAATGGCCACGTAATCAATACCTGCCTCAATGCATGCTGTTTAAGTATGAGTGGGTTTCATATCAATACAGACAGAATGAAAAATCAAAGTAAAATAGCACAAAGGATGCCCAGAGCAAATCAAGGGATTTCAACAAACAAATCTCCAGGAGTTCAGTACCATTTGCTGTTTTCAGTGTCAGATGAAAGCTCATTATTCCTCTTCATCTGCAGACAGATTTCCCTGATAAAATCCTGGACATTACCTGAATTTTTATAAATACTTGCCTTTGTTCTCTACTATACTTAGAAATAACAGGTCTTTCAAATATACTACAGTCAAAAAATTGCATCTATAGTCTCAAAGCAAAACAATACCCTGTAATACAACAGCCTTCTAGAAAGTTTAGTCCTCTGTGCTGAGACTTTGTTCTCCTTACTGCATAAATGCCCTGCATCTGGTTCTGCAATTTAATGGACTACCAATATATTTTTCATATGCTTCTTCCTCTTATTTCCCAGAAAAATATTTGACATACTAGCACACCAGACAGAGAAGCCACTCCTACTAGCCTTTTTTATTTTTCCCCTGCCAGAATTGCTTACTCCATCCCCACAGACTCAAGGCACAGCTGCAAAGAAGTTGGTGAAAGCTGCTCATCCCTGCAGATGAATTCATATACCAGTGAAGTCCAGTGCACCAGGACCCTGGGACTTCACTGGAAGCACAGCAGTACTCAAAAATGCTGGGAGAGGTGAAAGTGCCCAGTACAGAAGACACCAGGCTGCACAGTAAGTGTGAACAGCCAAAATAAGCAAGTTAAAACCTACATGTTACCAGTCTTTCCAGATACTCAAACAAGAATACCATGAGCAGCTTTGAAAGTAAATATAAACTTTTGTACTCGTACGTTATTGAGGTACATAATCAATGTACCCAAAATTGAGAACAAGAAAAGGCCACAGGCCATTTCTGTGACAGGTTTCTGCTAATGGAGTATATACTAACTTGAAATATCAACAATGTTGTCAAAAACCCATGCTTTTTCCATATATTAGTCATAGCCGTGCTACAGTAAAAAATGGTTCAATGTAATGCTTCAATTATCTAGTCAAAAAAAAGTGACAGACTACAATTTCTTTAAAAAGAGACAGATGTGCACCTACAACAGGTGTACAGTTAAAATTGGTTTGGGAGGTTTTGGTGTTTGTTTTTTTTGCTTTTGCAATAACATCCCAAAAAATCCATGGCTACTGAATCCCCGCATTCCATACACATTGTTACAGGTTCACTAATTAGTGCTGTGAGTACTTGCAAAACTTGTAACTGTGTCTCAAGCCTCCCTCCATATCAAATACTTTTAACCTCATTGAATGAAAATAAAGTCACACAGCAACTATGTCCTTACCTGAAAACTAACCTCTTATGAGTTTTAAAAATATTCAATTTTTTTTATAGCCACATACACACAAAAATCTTGATTTATCACACAATTTATCCAAGTCAGAAATCTCATTTCTTGCCTTACCAGTATGCTTTTTAAAAATTGGCTTGCTGACAACCTAAACACAAAATCTGCAACCAGGAAAGACGTCTCCCATAGTCACAACACTCCAAGGGAAAAAGGCATTTAGAGTGATAGAATCAGCACATTAAGTTGCAATGCAGCTTCTTTCAGAGCTCCCTCAGCAGCATCAAAATTAAATGTTAATGCTAGTGGGATAGGACTTTACCAAGTCACAGAATGTATCATGTGAAGTCAAATGAGAAACAGGTTCGCTATTTCTGACAAAACAATTATTGTTCAAGTATTAAAACATTAGTCCCTAGTTTGGTCTGCAGAAATGTAATTAAGTCAACCCAGATCTGGCAGAACATTTTAAAACGGTCTGTAAAGGCTTTAAAGCAGCAGCTCTAAAGCAAAACCTTCACACATGGTCTAGGTTTAAATTCTAGATCTCAGAAACCTAGATCATCTCCTCCCCTCCGTATCCCATTTCTGACAATGCATATGTGTGTGTGTGTGTCACTACACAAAAATACATGTAAAATGTAGTAGAGTAAAAGGAGCTGCTAGAGGAAAAATTATCATGATTTTTTCTCATCTGTAATCTACTGATTTTGACCTGGTATGCCAGGAACCCCTTCCTGATTCCAGTTGCTCTTAAAAAAAAATACACTCCCCCCCAAAAAAAAGAAAAGAAAAACCACCAGAAAAACCCACCAAAACCAACCACAAACCAAAAGACAAAACAAACAAAAAACCCCAAAACACTCAAAACAATGCCCCTACAACATCCAAATAAACTAAAAGGCTTATAGCTACTACTACACATTCTAAAGTAACTCTAGAAGAAATTTACATCTTGTAATTATGCCACTAAGTAAGAATGAAAATTAGGCTTTCACCAGGTATTTTGAAATGCAGGCAGCATCATTGTCTCAATATGACTATTTCTGAAGTATCATAATTACAAAGAGTTGCGGACATAGCATAAACATCTCTGGACCACTCCCTTTTAGAGTTGATCCAGTCTAATCAAAATTTACATTACCAGTAAAAAATAGCTCAAACATTACCAGTGAAAAAATAATCTAGTATATTACATAAGCCAAAGCACTGACAGCACACAAAACATGTTGTTTGTTGCCTCATAAATATCTATACATGTCTGCAAAATCCCAAAGGCATTTCAAATGTGCTACTTGGGAAAAGAGCTGTCATTCTTCTGCTGTCGCAGGTCCCAGCCATGTCCTTGTCACCTTCCATGGACACTGAAAGCTAATAACTCTAGCCAAAGAGAAGCCTCAGTCCATTCAAGTTGAGTCCACCATGAAATAGAAGAGACTTGCAGATGTAGTAGTATTCCATTACCTTATAGATATCTTCTATTAAGCCAACCTCATTTCTAAAACACAGTCTGACTAAATGACATTCAGAGAATTTGCTGGTGAACTCCATACTCAGGCATGTAAAGAGTCCAACAAATATACTCAACTGCCATCCCCATGTCACTTGCATAATAAAAATCTATAAACAACCCCAAACAAACGCATGCCTACTGCACTGATCAAGGAACAGCAATGTCGAAGTTGAGCTCAATCTAAAAAGACCAGTAAGCTTTGATTGCAAGCTGCAATCAAAGCTCTCCCTGTCCTTCCACTGACAAATATAATCTAAAGTTCAGGCCCAAAATTTCTGAATAGTCAAGTTCTTCTACTCTACTCAAACCTCATGCTTTTGTCTCTAGTGCATTCACTAGTTCATCCACTGGAAAACCAGACAAACAGAAAAAAACCCACCTAGCTTTCCATAGGCCTTTAAAGCATTTCCCCCAAGACTGAAGTCAACTCTGCAGTCTGTTGCAGTTACTAAAACATGTAATCCAAAATTAACAATTTTTGTAAACCTATTTCAAAGTCTCTAAAACTGAAATGTGGTTAGTAAGGTTTCTCTGTTCTCTGAGGAACAGAGGAAAAAAAAAAAATGTTAACTTGCATCTACCACACTGCATTACACTATACACACCTGTGGCTCCCAAGCCAGTAGATCCAATCATGAGACTGGAAGATTACAAATGAAATTGTCAACAGATAAGATCTTCTCAAGGACAACATTATTTTCTGCTTCTTTAAGTTTCAATTGAGCAATTGTGTATATAAAAAAAAATAAAAAAATCAACCACCAAACAAAAAACCCCAAACATTCCAGAAGCCTTACATCCACTCACCTGCAAAAGTATGCCTTGCCAGAAAGCTTTTATTCTCTCAGCAAGGCAAGACACATTATTTCTGATGCTGGTACTCAGCCTCCCATAAATGTGGGGAAATTCACTTATGGCTATGGACTTCATTCACAGGGATACAGAACTGTGCCAAATGATTCATGTTTACTTGGCAAACAACCAAAAATTCTGCTTATTTAGGCTGATGAATTTGAGTCCCCTTCCTCCCTCAAGGAAACCCACTCATACAGGTCAATTCATTGTGTTAGGTTTGGGGTTTTTTTTTATAGATACTTAAGACAAATGAAGCACATGAGAGATGGGATACAAATAATAATATAGGGTCTACGTAACTGCAGCAGGGTGCAAACCAAGAAAATCAAACAGATTGATGCTATCAACTGTGACTAAACAGTTTTTCCTCCTTCTATACTGCAAGCAAAATCAAATTCTTCTTTTCAGCAACGGTCACATTTTAGTTTATCTTTCTGCAAAACATATTCTTGGTCTGTCTGAAAGTTAAACAATTGCCTGCATTCCTGGCAAAAGACGCTTCTTTGAACTACAGAGCTTGTAGTCGACAAGAATTATATTCGTACTAAAAAAGTCAAAACAGACGACGTTCTACAGTTGTGGCTGTAAAAAGTCTGCCTTGGTTGGAAAAATTCAGCTGCTGCTTCCCTTCTGGTTACAACTTCAGAGCCAACACCCAACTTCTCTCCTTTTAAGTGCTCTGATCCAAAAGCCTGTGGTGACTTTTGCCATTCCACTCAAACACTTATCTTTATGCATGCACAGCAGCACAGTATCCCTGAGTCTCATACACCCTCTACAGCATTTACTTACCCATTGGTATCAATCAGGAATATCTCCCCTTTCTCTTCAGATCAGCAGGTCTCTTATTATGATCATCTACTGTCAGGCACTTGGCCTACTAACAGGTTCCTTCAAATCCGCCCTGCTGCCTGAAGAGACACATTGAGCAATGTAACTATACCACTACACATTCCTGTGATACATTACGTTTAAGAGACACTTTCCAGACTCAAAATTAACAATCCAACAGAAGCTACCTAAACAAAGGAAAAATACTAGCAGCTATCTCTGAATAATTCAACTCAGCTTTATCATAATAGCCTAACAGTCATTCACTACTTTCAACATGAATACATTGGTCATTATAACCTACAAAGCAAGAGACGCTCAGCCATATTCAGATTTACTACAGAGTTATGAAACTATATTTTTGCTAGCTGCGAGCTCTTAGTTACAAGCAAGCTGAAGTGAATTTCCTATGCCAGGCACCAAGGACCTCTGCAACCCCACAGCACTATTCCTTCAGCTAAATGACACAGAAACCTAGCAAATAATCAAGAAATTAATCACATGGAAGATACTTGGAAACTCACTTTTACCCAGTTAATACCAACTCACTAGTCAAGTGCATGTGTAGGAAGCATTGGTACTGATACTAAACTTACAGCGCATCAGCTGATGAGACTAAACTAGGAAATACTGCGTCTGCTGCTATGGAGAAGTGGCAATACTCTGGGCAAGGACTGGTGCCATCCCTTCAGAAGAAGCTGTGGCTGCCTGGCTTTCATTTAAAAGACCCGCATTGCTTGAGATTGACAAGCTATCTTACCACTTTCCTTTCTTTCATTGTAAGACAGACTACGGCGAGAACACAAATTGCCTTAAATGCTTAGATCTGCTTCCCGTCTACAAGAGATAAAAGTACAGAATGAACTGCTTTGCTTTATTTCCTTTACTGAACAACAGACAAGTCATCTGTGGCAAGAGCACCTAATGAAAAGATTCTTTGATAGCACTGATCATATAAGAAAATAAAAAAATCTGTCCACTTCTTTTAAAGGCACAGCAGTATGACTTCTGGGAATCCATTTTTGGCAATTCTCAGAGGGCGCTACAGAAATGCTTTCAGTAAGGTCTCCAACACGGATTTCTGTTGAAATCACCTCAGCATTTCTACTGCGCAGACAGAACATCACACAGCAGCACTGTCAGAGTATATAGGATTGAGTCAAACATGCTCTGTCCCACAGACTACACCTAGATAACTGACTCTCTGTCTATGGCATGGAAAACCAGTACCAGTGGGGATAGGAAGGATTCTGAATATTTGGTCAAAGCAGTTCTACCTATAGTGGTTATCCAGATGTAGTTTGCAGAAGCTTCAGGCAGAGCTTCATTTTAGTCTTCTGTTTAATAAGACACAGCAGCACCGACAGGAACACCTCACCTGAGCGTCCCTATGACGTTGCAGCCATTTCTCAGAGGTGTACCTTACTACCATGTCTCACACCTTTCTCACCTTAAGACCAGATAGCTGCAGTGCACTCAATATATGGCTACACTTTAAGTCAATTCAATAACAAAGTGGCATAGACCATCATGCCTGCAAACTTGCATCTTCCCCAATAGCAGCACTTTGGCAACTATCTCCATCAGATGAGAAGTGCCAAGGAGGTTTCTGGTTTCGCACCAAAAGACAGGGGGGTTGACCTGCACAACATTCTACGGGTTTGAGCCTTTATGTCTGAGCGAGCATCTTTTCTTGCCACATTGTAAAAGCTGTAATTACTACTTATTTTCAACACACATAAAGGAACATCTATTTGTGCAGCTTACTGAAGGAAGTGCTAACAAAAGTTTGGATTTTATATGGACTGAAGTCAAAGAAAAACAAGGAGAGGTATTTCAGAAGGAATTTAAACATTCAATAAGCTCCTTTTTGTAGCTGCTTGACATTAAAAGTTTTATTCATTTTTCAAGGTTACACTGGGCTGATGCTCATTAAATTCAGAAATCAGCCAAGTAACTACACCAGCCATAGAGCTTCTGCAGGAGACAGCCACTTTAGCACTTCCCACACTAGCTATGGTGACTAAAAGTTCTCAGAGTAAAGTTAAGTGTTTTTTTTTAACAAAAACAAAAGGGAGAGAACTCCAGAAAAATATTCAGTCTGTAGAAATTTCTGGAAACTCAAAGGTAATAGACCATCCAATTTAAAACGGGACTCATCAAGTCATTCAAAACAAAAGGACTCCAACAGCTTGAACCAAGAGGCTACAAGTGTTCTCCAACCAGCTTGCATATTCTAAGAGGTTTATCATTGCTTCAGAAAATACCAGAGATGATCACAGCACAAAGCTTTAACTGCAGGCTTTTTGCAAATACAGATAACCTGTAGGCTTTGAGTCTTCTTCACATCATTCATCCATCCAGTTCAAGCAAGAGCATGAAGCAAGGGAAGAGCAATTAGCCCATAAAATTGTAATGTTATGAAGACCTGCGATGAGTAAACTGGACACCAGTGTTGGAAAATCTTTAATGTTCTCCCTCAAATACCACTTAAAAGATACAATACACAAAATTAAAGAGCTCTTGGGACAGCAGAGGGAAACCCTTCAGCCTGTGGAATAGTCTTCAGTAATATATGCTAAATAACTACTTATTTTCCTATTCCCCAAGAAACAAATCAAAGTACATAAACCATCACTGCTTTGTGATACCTACAAGGCCCTACGAAGTGAATGGATGAAGTGATACCAACTTCCAGAGATAGGATGCACACAGGCAAGGAACATACTCCATAAGCCATATGGGTTTCCACAGTTGTGTAAATAGGTAAACAAGATGGTTACAATATTGCTAAGAAATACAAAAGGTGACTCAAGTGATAATACAATAGGGCATCACCTCCAGGAAGCAGTGTAGGGAGGAGGAAATGTGCTAAACAGTGATGGAACAAGAGGAAAAGGTTCAGAATAAACCCCAGTATGTCTTACAATAAAAAAAACAAAACAATCCAAACAAGATGTGGGGGGCACCGCAAAATAATTAGTCAAATTATCATTTGACAGGTTCCATTGGCAGGCCTCACTTTTTTATTATTTTTCTGCTCAACTACCCCAATAACATGAATAAAGAAAAAAAATAGTTTGGCAGTGTAGAGCAGCCAGCTGCTTTAGTCCTTTTCAGTCTGCAAGGCATGACTTTGGGGCACTACAGCATGAGACACTTTTCACTGTAGCGCACGTGGTCATTAGCTGACCCCGTTAGCGCAATTTTTTTTTTCAAGTTTGGGCACGAGGAAAGCTGTTCACCCAGCAGCAGTCAGAAAGCTGGACAGGGCTAGGATCAGCGACGGCCAGACACATAAAACTCAGCAGGCTTCTGGAAGGGAGTGATCTTCCTCTCTCCAGCAAGGAGAGCAGGATGGGCGGCTTCCAGTTTCAGAAACCAATTAGGCAGAAACTGCTATCAAAGCAATAGAGAGGGCCCTACCCTAACCGAGTTGAGAAACAGAAGGTGGCATTATCTCAATCATTTTGCCAGTTTCAACAGCCCCGCTCATTCCTTCTCACTGAAGGTGCCCAGGGTGCTCTTTTCCAAGGCTCTTCCTACACACCTACCTGGACATCACACAGTATTAAACTGTCACCTAGACGCCACATGCTAGCTAAAAAGCAGTCACTTTTATGTCCTTGCTCGTGGAGCAGCTACTAACCGAGCAACAAACCCTCAGACTTCATTCCTTCATGAACCACTTTTTAAAGAGATGTTACACTAACAAAGGATGCATCACGCCCAAGTGCCAGCAGTAGTACCATGTGTGAACAGTACACAACAATATATGTTTACCAAGCTATTGTGCTTTTTGGTAAATTATACAGGAAAAAACCCAGTGAATCTAAGAAGAAAAGAACTTCAACAAAACCCAAGTTTGGCACCACTGTAACATTCTTCCAGAGAGTCCAAAATGAATTATTACAAGATTGTCCTTTAGATTTTGCAACCAAGCGTATGAGTACAACATCAGAATTAGCTAAATAAAACTGCCTTCCTCACCCTCCAAGTTAACAAATTCTGCATAAACAATTACAGAGCCATGACACTCACACATGGAGCAAAAAACCTCTTCACGGCAAGCGTTAGCCATGACATTATTTACTGCAGACCAACAAGATCATTGGCTACAGTTACAATAAGCACTGCTGTCTACAAGGACTTGGTGTTACTTGAAAAACTTATTTTCCAGAAGCTCAGGGAAGAAATAATAAGTAATAATAATAAAAATCAATTCCATTGTCATTAGATGAAAATTCTCAAACTGCAAACTTTGAGACTTCTATTTTTATACAGATATTTTTGGTCATGTGTTGCATGACTACCCTTTATATTTCAGGATTATTTTTGTCCCATTTGAGAAACAATGTACATCTGGAAGCAATGCAAGAACAACTAGGTGAAGAACAAAAGAAAGCTTCAAAAACTCATGCCTCCTCTCTTATACTACAACCAGCAGACTGACGGTATCAGCAAGTGAAAAACTGGAAGCTCAGCTCCCTCCTCTTGAGGAACAGACTCGACACAAGGAGCACACACGCTTTTTTTTTTGTGCAGGAAAAGCCTACAAAAGCAGCAATGCAGACTTCCACAAAGAATAACCTCCCTGAGAATTACTTCAATGTAGAAATCCGTATGGTGAGGTAGAAAGAATAGTGGAGTGATTTTAAAACCAACAAAATATACATAGAGAAACAAAAAATAGATTTCAGAAGGTACTTTTGATGCTGACATGGCTTGAAAGAGATACAAGAAGGCCACAGGGTTCCTACTCTTGCAGAGATGTTAAGAACACTTGTAACGTCTATTACGGAGCAATGAGAGCAGCATGCATGAAAACTCATCTTTCCCAACAGCGAGAGGAGAAGCAGCTGTTGGTAATCTCCCATTCTTTCATTCAAGGCTCAGGCTTTCTTACCAACTTCTGAGAACAAAGTCTCATAAATTAAGTCGAATAAATAACGCAGGGAAGAAGTGAAAAATCCTTGCCCACTCTTTCTCCCACATATACCTTGGGGAGAAGAACAACAACCATACGGTTCTAGTACTGCTCCTTCTAGGTAACACAAGGATCAGCAAACCCTCCACCACTTCATCAATCCTTTCCTCATCACTTGGATCCATCCTTCATAGATAACTGTTGCAGTGCTCACCCAGGAGCAGTAATAGCTGCAGAGACACCAGAGTAAGAGTGACTTCATCATTTAATTTCACCTCAACTCCAGGCTTACAAATAAAAGTATAAAGGCTGACATCAAACAAGTCAGGTTTTGGTCCCTGATGACTTGGAAAAATATCTGCACCAAGACATAGGTACTAAAGATGTATCTCTGATTGGTATCAGAGGATACCAATCCAATAATTTTCACCTACCCCACAAAGACTCTTTTGTCTCAGCTTTCACTCAAAGAGCTCAGAATGTAACTAAGTATCAGTCTGTAAATATATAGCAAAATGAAAGAGACAAGCAAATTCACCACGAGTGCTTGGGGAAAAAAAAAATTATCACTTAACACTTGTAATCGATAACTTGCTACATCATGCCATAAAATGCTACCAAAACGCATGAGAACCTGAAAAATATAACCCTTTTTGACACACGGAAATTTTCCTCTCTTACAAAGGAAAAAAAAAAAAGTTAACTTCCTGGACTGTCTCACATAGATGGATTAACTGGAAGTATAAACTGCATTTCCCACAGAGTCCTTGTATGTGGTTCTCTTGCTTTGTTCTGACTTTTTTTTCCAGACAGCAGAAGGACCAGGAGCACATGACTAGAGTGACTGTGGGGGTTATCACAAGTACGTGTGCTTTATGCTACAGCCTTTGTTTGTCCCTCGGTGTTGTACACTTGGGATTGAATCATATTTGCAAACTTGTTAGTCTGCATCAGTTAGCACCCTCTTCACAGGCAAGCATCTGTCTAGTCTTTGACCTCAAATAAACGGCAAAGGAGCATCAATGACCTTTCAAGAATCAAGCCATACAGCCTGAATAAGACAAATTTAGTTGCTGAGCATGACAGGTTTAGGTCTGGTTTGGTTTAGACAGCCACCTGCAGAAGTACTGACCAACAAGACCTGCTTCCTATTCCACGCGCGCATAAAGTAAACCAATAAATTAAAATGGAGTCACCCACAGGTTTTCTCCACACAAACCAATAAATCCTTAATAAATGCTACTGCTGGACCTTATAAAATATATGTTCTCATGCTGCTAATATTGGTTAACTGCACCCATGTTTTTCGAAGCGCTGCAGGCATGCTGATCATGCAGATACAAGGTAGGCTACGGACCCGAGCCCAATGCTCCCTTCAAGGTTTCAACCGCAGTGGAAGACATTTCAGTGCAGAAAAACGTCGGAATTCCTGATCTGTCAAAAAGCTCACAATCTCACAGCACTTTGAAATGAAATGCATAAAGTGATATGATATATATATATGCACGCATGCACACACAGAGCCATGTCAGGTGTGGCCGTACGCAAGTATCAAATAGATCAATTGAATGGTTAATGCATATCAAGCATTATAGATACCACCCTGCGCTTCCACAAGAAAAAGAAGAGTATCTCTGAAAACTACGCTATTAATATGAATCTGGAAGAACAATTTAGTTGTTAATATAAACATACTCAAATCGAGTTAAAAAATTCCCTATTATACATGTATAGCCAATCTTTAGCGACTCGGAACAGGGCCTTTTTCCATTCGCACTGTGCATTTTGTTCAGATGCAATACATATTTTTAATTGACATAAACTGGCTAATCCCACAAGATAGAATACGAAAGATGGGCACACATTAAACACAATTTCCAACACGCCTGTGCAGAATAAAGCACAGGCCTCATTCTTAACAATATTCCTCTCATCAGAAAACTGGAAAAGGCACGCCGAGCTTGAAATAACGACTCCATAGGCTCACATGTCAAAATAGCCATTTTCTTATCCCCTCTATTGAGAATTTTACCAGAGCCTGGAGGATATTAGAGAAGCACCTTTTTTAAGCCCTGCTCCCCCTCCCTTTTCTTTTTTTTTTTTTTTTTTTTTTTTAATGGGCTGGTCTAAAAGGTGCTCACACCCGATCTACGAGTGCATGGAAAAAAAAAAAAAAATCTTCCAAGCTCTCTCCTTCAGCGCCAGGAGTGCTTAAAAAAAAAAAAAAACCCACACATAATGAACGTGAATGTCACGGCCATACCTACGTGCCCGCAATTCGTTTCCTCCTTTCAAGGGGGGGGGAAACAAGAAGGAAATACAGGCTTTGGGAGCTCCCAATCCGCTTCACAAAGGGGTGGGGGGGGAGGGGGGGAGGCTTTTTAATTAGCCAAAAGGCCGTGATCAGAGGCTAAGGAAAAGGACAAACCAACCGGCTTTTTTTTTTTTTTTTTTTTTTGGCCAACAGGCCCCAAACGAAGCGGCGGCGTGCGCCTATTCAAGGTTAATGGTGGGGAGGGGAGGAGGGAAAGGGAGAGAAAGGGAGCTGCCTCCGCCGGGGCCGGGCTCCCGCCCGCCGCCTCGGTGGAGGGAGCGGGGAGATATGGGGGGGGGGGGTGGAAGGAGGAAAGCCCCTGGTAGGGCCAGACAGACAGACAGACACCCCCGCGCAGGGCGGGCAGGATACTCACGGCTAACTTTCATGCTGCCGAAGGCCGAGGGCTGCTGCACCGGCTTGCAGCTCTCCGCGAAGGAGGTGGTCCTGGGCCGCCCGGACATGGTCTCCCGCTCTGGCCCCGATCACCTCTCCTTCTCTCTCTCGCTCTCTCCTCTCTCTTTCTCTGTCTTCCTGGCCTTCCCCCCCCCCGCTCCGCCTCGGCGGGCCCGTCTGCCGCTCCCTCAGCTGGAGGAGACGGGCGGGACGCGCCACATGAAACGCCGGGCTCCCCCCTCTTCCCCCCCCCCCCCCGGGGAAGCCCCCTCCCCTCTCGGTCTCTGTCGCGCTCTTCGCCCGGCGGCTGCTGCTCCTGCTCCTTCTTCTTCTTTCCTCCTCCTCCTCACGCCGCCCGTTCCTCACAAAACCATCCTTCCCGGCAGCGCCGGTGGGTCCCAGAGCCGCCTCCGCCCCGTCCGCAGCCCCCCCGCCCCGGCGCCGCTCCCGCTCCTGCCCCCGGCCGCGATGGCGGGGGGTGCGCTAGGCCTCGCTGCCCCCTCCCTGGGCGCCAGTCACATGGGGCGGAGGCTGACGGCCCGGCTCCTCTGATCCCGTCGCCCGGTTTCTCTCTTTTTTTTTTTTTGACTCCTTGTTCTTTTTTTTTCTTCTTTTTCTTCCTCCTCTTCCTTCTCCCTCCCCTCTTCTCTCCTTCCCCCTCGCCTCTGAGGGAGGCGGCAGGGAGCGGGACTATTTTTCCTCCCCCGGCGGAGGGATCTCGGGGCTCCCGGATCCGCCGACAGGAGGTGGTGCGAACGCTCGCAAAGGCGATCCGGCAGAGGCGGTGGGATCCGCGGCGGGCGGAGTAGGGGTGAGGCGGTCCGGGCGGCCTCGCTAGCTCGCTCGCGCTCTCTCTTTTTCTCGCTGAGGGCTTCTCAGTACAGCGCTGAGGCGGCGGCTCCGGCGCGGCTCCTCATTCCGCCCGCAGGGGCAGCTGGCGGCGGCTCAGGCTGGAGAGGCTGCACTGCGGGCGGCGGCCGGCGGCGGCGGCGCAGGCCATGACGGCGGCGACGGCGGCTCCTCCTCAACCGGCTTTAGAGCGCGGGCGGCGGCGGTTGTTGCTGTTGCTTCCCCGGGCGCCCAAGGAACATGGGACTCGCCCGCCCGGCTGAAGACTCCTGCCGCTCCCTCCCGGCGCCGGCTGCCTCCCGCCGGGCCCCCCTCCCCGTTTCTGCTCGATCGGTCCCTTTGTCCCTGCTGCTGCCTCTCCGCTGCGTGCCGGGCTCCTGCCGCTGCGCTCTGTGCGTGCGCCCAAGCCGCGCAGCCGCCTATGCCTGTCGCCGCCCTACGCTGCGGAACTGCCCTAAACACCTTCTGTGAATAGGCAGCCGAAGAGCCCGGCGCACTCGCCAGCCCCCCCGCGCTAGCTCGAGGCCCTGACGGAAACTCCCGAGCCGCCTCGGGACCAATCCCGAGCTCCTTACGGAAACGCCCGTAACGGGTCGTAGCCAATCGCGGGCGCAGCCGAGTCTCCCCGAAGTGCAACGAGGGCCCAATCGGAAAGCGCCGCCGCCGCCCTAGCAGCGCAGTCGGCGAGCCAATGGGAAGGCAGCCCTCTCTTCCGGATATTGCCGGGCCAACCCGAAGAGAGACGAAGCGGGGTAGCCAATCGGAGGCTGCGCTGTCCCTGTCACACCGCCCAGGGACGGCTTCAAGCCGCAGCCCGAGGCGGAGAACGGGGGGCGGGCCGCCATTGGCTTTCCCGCGGCCAGAGCACTCCGATTGGCTGGCGGCGATGAGGCGGCCCGAAGACGCAAGCCGGCTCTCCGCCGCCGACCAATCCCGAAGCCCGGGGGCCGCCGGGGCACGGCCGCTCACCTTTATGACCTCACCCGGCGCCGGCGTAGGGGGAGGGGGGGAGCGCATGCTCAGTGCGGCGCGAAGGGCGTGCCCGAGGGTAGAGGGCGGTGGCCGCGGCCCTGTGGGCCCGGGCACGCCTTTCGCGCCTGAGGGTAGCTGGCTCCGAGGCCTGTCCCACAGCGAGGGAAAGCAACTCCGAAATAACGGGTTTGGGGATTTTTGTTGGCTAAAACCGTAAGAGCCCGAGGGCAGGGCCTCGGTCCCGCGTGGGGGTGATGGGCATCGAACCAGCCGCGGTGACGGGGCGCGGTGTTGTCACCCTGTGAGGCCCTGTGGTAACAGTTGGTGGGGAAAGCCCGGCAGCTGTAGGGAGTGTGGCGGCAAGCGGCGTGGCGAGCTGGTTTGTTAAAACCGAATAGGATAAGGGTACACTGGAAGTCGCCAAGGTGGGACGTGACGTGGTGGTAATAACCCTATTCTGCAGAAACTGAGCCGAGGGATGGGGGCAAAAAAAAAAGATTGAGACTCCTCGAAAGTTCCCCCGGTTCATCTGTTATTGGCAAGACCTCATGGGAAACACAGTTTCTATTAGAGCCGCTAAAATGGCCCTTGTATCCACATTTCGGTGCCACCACGAGTGGACCGAGGTTGGCTGGAGTCCCAGGCACTGTTCTGGAAGAGCTTGTACTTCTTCCGGGCTCTGAAGCATCCCCGGGGGGCATCAGTTCCCAGCGCTGGCAAAGCAGGCGCTGGAGTGCTGCTCCCTGCTGTGACCTCAGTAAAATTACGTGGCAGACCTCAGCAAAAATTGAGCACTGCTTGCTTGTGCCATTAAAAAAAAGAAGTGTTCTTGCCAGAATAGTTTATACCACAAACAAAATAACTTGGACTAGCAGAAGCGCTTTTTGCCAATGTTAAAATCTAGCTAAGAGCTGCTGTTTTCTTTTCAAGGCACCAAAATACTGCCAGATTTACTTTTTTTTTTTTTTTACTTTTTTTCCAGTCCTGTTCTGAACAACATTGCTATGTGAGGAAACAAAGATCTGGCCAAAGGCAGCTAAAATTTATCCTTTACAAGAGCTGTTTTCAAAGCAGAAAACAAACCCGGTCTCTCACAATGGTCCTGTTCAGCAGTTTGCTGGCCCCGGGTGCTCAGTTTGCTGGAGGCCTTTTTTCCTGCCTGATAAACGATTAATAGTTTTACCTACTACAAAGAACCGGGGGGTTGTTTAAGGTTTGATTCTTCATGAGCTACCTGTGCAGCTCTGTGCAGCTGGAAAACTGTCAGTTGAGAGTGGTGTGCCTTAACAAGGGCTATAAGAGGCAGCCTGAAATCACAGTACTGGAGTGGTGCTGCAGCTACCCCTAAACCACCCTGCCGTATTCATCGTCCCAGCCCCTCTCTGAGACACCACTGTATCAAATGTTGCTGAGACACAGTCTCAATAAGTCACCAACTATGAATATGACATTTTCTCTCCACTTTTGGTGGAGCTGTTGACCCCAGCTACAACTATTTATCTCAAAAATTAGGGCTAAAGATTGGAATAGTTGTCTAAAGAGTGATGTTACATAAAAAGACAAGTATGCAACTAGGCAGCGTCCAGCTCTCTTCTACCTGAAATGCACCACCAGACATTACAGTCATGAGCTTGAAATTATTTTTTTTGGCCTTGGGCACCAAAATGCCAATGCAAATTGCATTTTCTTATTTTCTGATGAAGTTCTTTCAAAAGACTTCATAAACAGGGCAAACAACTTAAAAGAGACAGCCAAGCTTTGTTACTTGAAAAAGTTGGTGGTCTGAAAAATAGCGGGTGGAGGAGGGTGAGCTCTTTGCTTTAGCATTTGTTGTTACTCATATGGTAGTAAATAAAAATCAGACCAATGCATAATTTACACTGTGTTCATTTGAAAAACGATCCTTAAAGCTTTATAACGAGTCTACAACCTGATAATAAAAATGGGAAATCAACTTCGTTCACTTACGGAGAACAAGGCTCCCTTAGGAAAACAACTTCATGCTTGTCCTCCTGTATATGGTATAGCCCTTCCCTAAAATCACCCAGTTTCCTCTTCAGTCCCAAAACAATCCATATCAAACCCAAAACTCTCAGTTACTGCTGATCTCGCTTTTCTGAATACCAAGCCGATTCATCCACTAGTGGAATGCACATTACAAAAATCCCAGCTGCTCTATTTCCTATTAGGCAATCCTGCCCACATTTCCAAGTAATAATTAACCAACCAGCTCTCCAAAGCCTGTCCATTTAAGCCGTAGCGTCTTCTCACCTACCAGGAAACCACACAAGGGTGCTTAAAGGAGGATTATTATGTTTTTGAAGGGATGGGAAACTATAAAGCATCTCCAATTTCTGTTAATCTTTTCACAGATTCTTTCCTTGGCTAAGACTACTCTCAGAAAACCCTAAACACGCGAGAAGGGCATCTGTTAAGCTTTCGTCCTCAATTTCAAAAATGGACCGACAATTAAAGTCATTTGGGAGAGTCATGAGTGAGCTAGTTGCTTTTTTAGACTGAAAGATTCTCTTTTGACAACATTGCAAAGTTCATATTTATTTTTGGCCCCTTGGCTGATGAAATGACCTCCCTTTAGAATCTGCAAATATAAATAGAATTGACGTTTTAATGATCAGTTTTCACAAGCAAATATAATCCAGCATCTCAGGCATTAATATTGTTCCAAATCTGGATGCAAGGGGCAGTTTTACAGCTGCTGTGTTTCTGTGACATCCAAGTTCCCAGGGAGGCTGCCTGAAAATACAAAGCATCCGATAGAAATTACTGAAGTGTTATCTCTCTGAAATGCCATAAGGTGGCAGTGAATTGGAAAATTGGTGCTATTTCTGGGTAGAACAAAGCTTTAAGGAGCTCAGTAGAAGAGGAGGGGAGGCCTTTTTTGTTTGTTCAGGGGGGTTCAGTTTTTCTGTTTACATTTCACATATCACCACAAACTTCAAATCCCATCGTCATTAATCAGACGCTGAATAGGTCTGCTCCAACATGCACCAGTAGACGTGGCCCCGCACAGGGAACTGCTGCTTTTTCTTTCTCCGTTGCTTCCTTTTCGGGTGATCAGCAGCAAGACTTTCTGTTTGCTTACCTTGCAGCTCTTACGGGGTCATTCCACCAGAAGCCACAGTGAGAGGGCTACCTCCGCTAGCCTGATAAGGATGCAATCATTCAGGGCTGTTTTGAACTTTGTTACGCTAGCGACTCGAAATGATATTAATGGATCTACCAATCTTGCATCTGACTCCTTAATATTGCCAAGGGGATTATCCACAGAACAATTTAGTGAGATATTGTAGTGGCTTGTCTCTTGTTTGATTGGCATGGGCAAACTCAGTGGTTATGGTTGAACTTTAACTTTCTCTTTTTTTCCAGTGGAAAATCAGAGATTGTAACAGTAACAAATTTACTGACTGCCCAGGTGTTAATGATTAGACAATAAATCCTGAAAAATGGTTTTGATTTTTGTCCCAGAACAAAATCCAAAGGAATCTATGTTTAGGACATACCAGTTGAATTTATTTTTCTGAGCAGGACAGAAGTTTTTAATCCTGAGAACCCAGCGTTTTGCAATGGTTTCCTGTCACAAAATATGTCATCACCAACAATTGCTTCAGAGAACAGCTGATGTTTTGCTGATCTGAGTGTGCGTGGGTGCACCGAGGCCTCGCAAGGCTCCAGGTGAGTTTGCCAAAACCGATAGAGCCAAGTGGTCCGAGGAGTTTAATGTAACAGGAGCTATGCAGAACTTCCGTTTCCCGGTTTTGCAGCGCAGTCGAACAAGCAGAGACACCGAATACAGGTTCATGGCAACATTGCAACACACGGAAAACACCAGTGACTCACTAAGCAGGCAAATGCCTCCTTCTGTGGGAGTCCTCCCTGCTGATGTTCCACACAGGTTTAAGGTTGGTCTTATCCACTGGCTCTTGAAAGAGGCATCAGGTTTCCCACTGTGCCAGGAGAACATCTTGTTCAGTTGGACAGTTTCCCTTGCTCCAGCATTTGTCTGACCTCATCTTCTTCCTAAATAACCCTGGAAAACCAATGTCCGGAGCCAGAGAAGCTCTGTCAGCCTAATGAGCCTCTGACAAGTCTTCTAGACATTTGTTTTCTGGAAAGCAAAAAATATGCCCATTTCCCCAGGAGTTTTAAAGGGTTCAAATCTAGAAAAAATTTTGCCTCGTCTGTGTGTATGACCTCCCTCACATGAGATTCAGTCAAGCAGCCCAAGAATGACATCCATTTGCCTTCTGTTTGTGTTTTCCTGTGTTGTCAGCAGCTCTGTCTGTTTCTGTAAAGGGGATACCAGGGAGCGGATGGGTCATTCTCACAGCAAGAAATTAAAACGACCCCATTCCCCAGAATTTGCAGGGGCTCTTGCTATACTACAGTATTGGTGGAAGGCCCAACGAATGTCCTATGCTCGCTATTTCCCTGCCTCCCCAATCAACTTCCAAACTGGCTGTTGAGGAGACTTTCAAAATAAAGAGAGTTAAAGCCAGCCTGATCCCTGAGCCCTTCAGTCCGATCAAGAAATCTTCTAGGTCTAGGAAGCCTTAACTTGAGACAGGGGATTAGGACCACTCTTTAACTGGGTCTTAGTAGACATACCAAGAGAGGGAGAGGCATGGGAGAAGACCCGGGCTGGGTTTCCAAGTCGTCACAGTGACCTAGAGGCTGTACAAGGAGCCAAGCACAATGGCCAACAAAGGAGATTTTTCTCCGCTTCCTCCTTCAGACAGCTGCGGGATGGTGCACCAGGGTGATGGGTTTTACTGCGTCTTCTCACAAATGCAGGAAGAGGATTCACTGGTTCCTATTGAAATAGTTTTCAGAAAGAAAGCATTGCATACCGTGCAGGGTATCCTCCAACAGAAGGAGAAAGGGCCACTGGGAATAGACATCTGTATCACCAAAGAAGCAAAGGAAGCAGTGACGCGCCAGTGGGGCCTGCCTGGGATGCTGTCCTTGCTGCAAGGGCTCCCTGCAGACCAAAATTACCATCCTTAGCTGCAATGAAATGCTCATCCAGCTCTTGCTGTCGCAGCTGCTTTTACTCTGGCTGAAAATAACTGCATGGGTACAGGTCTCCCCAGGACAGCCAGCTCCCCTGGAGGAGGAAGGAGACAATAGTGCTTGGTGGGTCAGAGCCGTTTCTGATCCCCGCAAGGCAAACGATGGGAAGTATAATACACTCATGTCTGCAGGGAGTCAGGATTGCTCTGCACTATACAGCAACGTATAGCAAAATGGTTGAATAGAGTTACGAAACCGTGGTCGTTCTGTGTGCATCAGCAGTGAACTTGCACTGTTGTTGTATGTCCTACCTGTGAACTGAGGGTCTTTAGTTTGCAGCCAGGAATTAAAAGTGGCGATTCTCACAGAATCACAGAATCTTCTAGGTTGGAAGGGACCTTAAAGATCATCTTGTCCAACCATCAACCTAACTGACAAA
>JAOXNO010000001.1:86208852-86222566 GCA_028565335.1 Limnodromus scolopaceus | reverse complement strand
AGAGACCATCCCCCATCTCTCTACCCCCTCCTTTCAGGTAGTTGTAGAGAGCAATAAGGTCTCCCCTCAGCCTCCTCCTCAGAACCTGGGAGAAAATGAACAGTTAATTATGAAGTGGCCAAAAACGTAACAGTGTTTTCATTTTGCTGATTGAGTTTTTGCCAAGCACTCTAATTGATTTAATGATCCCTGTCCCTGGCTGCTCACTAATCACCATCGTACACTACTTCCTTCATCTTTGGCTTGAAAATGGTTACTAATTGTTGCTGCATCTTGCATTGAACATCTGGTGTTGACAGCTGTCCTTGCCCTGAAATGGAGAGACAGCTGTTTTTAAAAGGAGAGTGCTCTCCCAAATCTCTACAACATCTGGGAAAATGCGGAATTGAAACGAAGTTGTCTAATATAAAAATTTAGCAAATATCTGGACAGGCTAGAAGGTCTGCACACACAAAGCTTGAAAGTAGGCATAGGAATCAGAACAGAAAAGACTGTGTCTTTAAAGCATGAGATCACATTTTTAAAACACGAGTCCTGGGTGTTTCCCATTAGAAATGCCTATTTCTCCTAATTCCCTGTTGACTGCTTGACATGGCAAGATCTTTTACAGTCTGCACAACAGAGCACACCTCCTAATTTGATCAGACTAACAGCCCATGTTGCGTTTGCTTCAGCCTATTAGATGTAATTCAAAAGCCTTTCTACAAGGCAGGATCCAGGATCTGGCAGCAAGATCTAACTGGCTGTAGACAAGAAACCAGTACCATGAAAGCACCAAAAAAGCCCTAGAAATCAATGGAAACAATTGCATTCCTTAAAAAAAAAAAAAAAAATAAATCTTTTCCAGAATCTCATTTCCTCTTGAACATTTTGTGACCGTGATTGTTACAAGCAACCTGGGTTTTTTTGGTTTTTTTTTCCCTCCCGGTTTATTTTGTGTATTTAACAGCACTGAGCGTACAGCCCATTGTTTTGCTAATGGTCAGCAAGGCTTATCTCGCTTATCTCCCCATCTCGCCTGGCCGCTATTGCTCACATGCTGTTCTGCAAGACTTGGATGAGCGCTCCTCTCAGACCCTTGGAGAGGCTGCGAGCCAGCAGCAAGAGCAAAGCTGAACTCAACAGGCAACAATGAGTAGGCATGTAAGGACACGGAAAGGAAATGGGTGAGCTGAAACAAGGTTAGCGTGATTGGAGTAGCAGTCACTCCAAATGACCCCTAAGAAAAGAGCCTACAAGCAGAAAAAGTCTGGTAGGATTAACAATGCCTTTTTATAAAGGAGTCATTTCAGGACATCTGACTTAAGGGAAGTGCTACATTTATTTATTTCTAATTGGACTGGATTTAAGCCATATCAAGCTGATGATGCCGTTCTGAGTTCAAAAGGATATTCTCTTTGCCTCGTAGCATGGGAGCGAGGGGACAATGCAATTAACAGGAAAGGTGGCACTTTCAAAAGCAGTAGAAGGAAGTATTTTTAAATTAAGCAGTTATTTATATGTCGGGTACTTAAAGTAGGAGTTTTTCCTAGTCATTGGAAGGTGAGAGACCTCTCCAGGAGATGATCCTAGTTCTCAAGTGGAGTTGCTCTTAAACTTCACCTAGAGGAGCCTCTCTTTTCTCCATGCCTATGGAAGGACCCTAGAAAGACCTGGCTAGTAAGTGGGCTCTGGGGTAACAAGTCTCCCACTAGGCGATGGGAAGACAGTTATATTTCTAACTGGACTCTGAAAGTCACTGGTGCAGGACATCACTGATGGGCAAGTACCTGGATAATACTGACCCCTGAAGTAGGTAGTGCTAAAACATTTTTGGGTGAGCAGTATGAAACAAGCTGTTTGAATTCAAATCACACTCCAAGTGTGGGAGTATGGGAAGGTTTATAAAACACTCTGAAACATCTTGCCCTGACCACAATCAAGAACAAGATACTGGACTAGAAACCAGGAGCTGAGCTGTTTGATAATCAAGGATCATTTCCTCAAAGCTCAAGAGTGGTTCACTCGGACAAGAAGAAAATCAAGCAAAGGTGGCAGGAGGCATGGCATGGATGAACAAGGAGCTCCTGACTCAACTCTAAGATAAAAAGGAAATGTACAAAAGGTGGAAGCAGGGGTAGGTGACCCGGGCAGAAGCCTTACTGGTGAGAGTGTCCTTAGACAATGCCGGGCCCCTTAGCAAGGGGCCCAAAAGTGCTGGCTAATGTCATTGCAAGGCCACTCTTTGAAAGATCATGGCAGTCAGGAGAGGTTCCTGAGGCCTGGAAGAAAGCAAAGGTCACTCCTATCTTCACTATCTTCACAAAGGAGGATCTGGAAAAAAGCAAGAAATCATGGAAACCATTTCCAGATACATGAAGAACAAGGAGGTGGCCGAGTGTAGTCAGCGTGGATTTACAAAGGGGGAATTAGGCTTAACCAACCTGACAGCCTTCCACAGCAAAATGACTGGCTTGGTGAATGAGGGGAGAGCAATAGATGCTGTTTGCCTTGACTTTAGTAAGGCTTTTGACACTGTCTCCCATGGCATCCCCATAGACAAGCTGAGAAAGTATGGGTTAGAGAAGTGGACAATGAGGTGGATCAAAAAATGGCTGAATGGTCGGACCCAGAGCATCGTGATCAGTGGCACAAAGTCCAGCTAGAGGCCAGTCACTAGTGCTATATCCTGTTACTAGGTCTTGTACTGTTTAACATCTTCATTAATGATCTGGATGACAGGGCACAGTACACCTTTGGCAAATTTACAGATTATACAGTGCTGTGAGGAGCTGATACACCAGATGGTGTGCTGCTGTCCAGAGCGAGCTGGACAGGCTGGGGAAATTGGTCAGAGAGGAATCTTATGAAGTTCAAGAAAATGAAATGCAAAGTCCTGCACCTGGGAATAACCCCATGCACCAGTACATGCTGGGGGGTCCACAGAGAAGGACCTGAGGGGTTCTGGTGGATGTCAAGCTGGCCACGAGCCAGCAGCGTGCCCTCTCAGCAACGACAGCCAGCAGCATCCTGGGCTGCATTAGGGAAAACATCACCAGCAGGTCAAGAAGTGATCTTTCCCCTCTCGTCATCTGTGGTGAGGCCACATCTGGAGTTCTGTGCCCTATTATTGGGCTCCCCAGTACAAGAAAGACTTGGACTTACTGGAGTGAGTCCGGCAAAGGCCCATGAAGATTATTAAGGGCCTGGAACATCTCTCATGTGAGGAAAGACACAGAGAGCTGGGACTGTTTAGCCTAGAGAAGAAAAGGCTCAGGAGGAATCTCATCAGTGTGTATAAATAGCAGATGGGAGGGAAGGAAGAAGAGGGAGATAGGTGCCCACTGAGAGGACAAAAAGCTGTAGGCACTATTTAAAACACATGAAACTCCACTTGAACACAAGAAAACACACTTTTTTCTTTGGGGGTGGTCAAAGAATGGAGCAGGTTGGCCAGAGAGGTTATGGAGTCTCAGTCTCTGGAAACATACAAAACCTGATGACCTGGTCCTGAATAACCAGCTCTAGCTGACCCTTCTTGAGCAAGGGTGGTTGGACAAGATGATCTCCAAAGGTTCCTTCCATCCTTCACAGTCTGTGATTCACTACAGCAGTTCCTGGTGTTCTGTATGCTGTCGGTTCTTAGGCATTTCACTGATTTGTCCCTGAGGTAATCATAGACATTACTGGTGTAATTAATAGCACTGAATGCATATACCTCTGAGGATGAGGTGGTTATGGAAAAACCTGAACTTTACAAAACAGTCAGAGGAATTGTAAACAAACAAAATACAGGAACTGGGAATCATCATTCATGACTGTGAGGTTCTGTACCTGTGTTTTGTACATGTACAAGGTGTGGGGAGATGGAGGCTGACAGAGCACACAGGGCAGGGTCAGATGAGAAGTGAGAGATAAGTGACTTAGGACAGCCAGTGCTGAGCACGGCGCATAAGCATTTCAGTTTTATTTCTCAGTCTATGGCAATTGATCTAACTTGGGCTGGGCTGTTTGTGTGGTGGCAGTAAAATTAAAGCCCTAACACTGTGTCAAAACAGGGCACCAAGCAGGGACAATTAAATCAGAGGCAGTATTTTCAAGCTGAGCACCCAGAAAACGGAGAAAGCACAATTAATGACCACCTGGGAGAAGTCTGATTTAAATTACCACCCAGGAACTCTGAAGCGAAGGCAGTTCTCCAGGGCAGCAGTCCGCAAGCTGAACCATGAGCCTGTCCTTTTTCCAGCTGTGTTCTCAGTCTCCTCCACAGTATGGTCCCGGTATATTTTATGCACTGAGGCAGGATCCCATTAAGAACAAGTATGCAATCATGTCATTAGCATCTGTCTAGCACGAGAAGATTAGAGAAACATTTGTCAAGAATGGTCTAGGAATAATTGGTCCTGCCTTGGGGGAAAGAGATGGACTGGAGTCCCCAGATAGCTCCTTGAGGTCCCTTCCAGGCCTGTTTTCCACAAAGTCATACATGCCAAAATCAAGCCAAATTAAATTTGCATAACTTATTTTAATTCCAGCCTTCCCTAACTTCTGAATGCTTCATTTCAGAGCCTTTTTGGCACAGATTACAGTGTGCTGCTTTTTAAGATCCTGGTCGATTTGTTTTAAAGCCAATGCAACATAGCAAGGATGCCATGTTATGAACATCCACAAGGTTCATTAACAACCTTGTAACAAATCCAGCACAGGGACCCCTTCCAGGGACTGGCAGAGGCAACCCAGGTGACTCTGCCCTCTCCAACTAATGAAGGTAGGGGTGGCAGTAGGAAGAGATCGCTGTGCTGCTGGCCAGCATCAGAGGCTTGCCTTTCAAATCCACATGCTGGCAGCAGATGACATGAGAGTCTCAGGCCACCTGGGTTCCCTCACAAACTCTGGAGGGCAACATGTGCCACCAGAAGCTTTTTGCTTGCTTCCACCCATAATCTCTCTAGTCCTACTTTTTCCAGACCCTTGAAAACAAACCGCTCCTTCACTACCACCTCTGCTCCCTGCCCCATGATTGTCAAGTCAGGTTCTCTCCTCTCCCTGCTCTTGTCCTCTAACCAGGATATCACCTCAAGTCACACCCATACCCTACCTCTGTCCCCCTCCCACTCCTAGTCACCTGGCTTGTCCTGTCATCACACATTTTTTTACCTCTGCTCTTTCCCCTACTCCCTTCTCTTATTTTTGCCCAACAGCTGCTCTCAGACCCTGAATCCTTGGTGGTTTAATCCTTCTCTCTATCCTCATTCCTTGTTGATTCAGAAAATGAAGCACACTCCTCTGCCCAAATCACACTATCTTTCCCTCTTCTACCACCTCCTCCCCCAGCCATTCCAGTCACAACAGGTTCTTCCACTAGATTTACCTCTTTCCTCCCACAATTGGCTTTCACAACCACTTCTTCTGTCGTGTTTCTTCATTGCTAGGACGGTGGTCATCATCTTTATGAGAGAAACCCCACTTTGCTCTCAGCTCAGTGCACCATCCCACAATAGAAACTGCAATGACTCGCAGGTGAGGTGGGCTTGGCCATCACCTGTGGACAGCCCAGGTGCAGGGTGCTCTAGAAGCTGCAAGGAGGTGGAGCATACTCAGTCAGAGTGAAGTTTCCAGGGATGATTTGCAGATAGCCTTTTGTCCACTGTATGCTAAGAAGCCCTCCACAGATCTGTGTGGCTGTGATTTTTCAAAGTCATAAAGTCTGGTCCAGTTTGGATGGCTTTTTCCAAGATCAATAGAAACTAGAGTTCCAATCTGTATAATGTGAGGGAGATGAGATGAAGTGTCTCATACAAAAAAGTAAGATATTTTTGAAATGGGAAAAAATGCCTTTCTGTCAGCCTTGTTCTTGAAAATGACCTGCTGAATCTCTTTTATTTTAACTTTCCAGAACGGTCAGCATGAAGATTTTTATATAATGCTTAAGCTTTAAGAAAATGATAAGCGAGTCCAAGATATTTTTATGGGAAAAGCTGTGTGGCCTTAATATGCAGGGGGTAATATGCATCCCTACGCACAGGGATGTTAACTGTTAAGTTATACAGTCATAAAGTATTCCATTTTCTTTCATTATTGTTTTTCTCCTTTTCATTCTCACCAATTATCAAAATCTGCTAATTGCTGCACACCTTGGGCTTCTAATAGTTTACTCTTCATTGGAGATCTTTTTGCTGCCAGACAAACTCCTCATTATCTCGCACATCCCCTGAATTAATTGATTCCATTGGTTATTGCAGAGTCATTAAAATAGTGGTATTAAACTGGGGACTTAAGTCACAGGCAGTGTTAAAGGAGCAATGTGCTTGAGCAGCTGAAGTAGTCTGAGCAACATCCTTCCCAGCAGAGTGTCATGTCATGGACTTCTCTTACACTGACCACTTTGTTTTGCAAAGGTGATATTCACGTTTATTAAATGAATTGATGTCACCCTGGGCTTGGGCATGCTTGCTGAGTTGCTGGAAAATGCCACAAGGTTTATGTTACAGGTGGAAGTCACTGCGCTCTTTCCCATGGACCCAGCCATCAGTAGGGCAGTTATTGCCGCCTAAATGGCATGAGCAATCATGTCTAATATCTCTTTTGGTCAGCCCAGCGTTTCTTTTATACTTTTCAGGTAGGTTGCAAACTTGCAAACCCCAATGAGACAGTGGAAATTTCCCTGTAATGAAAGCATGTCTCTCAACACTTCCAGACGTGTTGCGGCAGAACAAAGCTATGACCTGTTCTTTCATCTGCCACCCTAAGGGTAGGAAGATTTTTAAAAGTCAGTGTCTCATTTATGACTGTGCATTAGAACAGCCTAAACTGGTCACAAAGGGAAATTATTTTATAATAATCCTGGAAAAGGAGAGAAAAAAAAGTCTTCGTTGCTCAGCTGTGAGCTGCACAGAGCTTGGCACCAATCTTGAAACCCAGTGAATAATGTTTGAAACAATATTGTTCCTGGATTTCCAGCTGTACCGGAAGGTAGGTGGTCACCGCAAAGCCTACCTTACCTCCCGCTGCTGCTGCAAGATTGATGTTGTCTGGATCAGGGGGAGAATAGCCCAATTCTGCAAAATACATAGGCCCCTGCTGTGTCCAGCATAGAGGCGGTGTCTCTCCTTACAGGACTGTGGGCCCCCTGCTGCCCGGGGTCTGATTGCGTAGCAGGGCACTTATTTTTCCCAGGGAAAAGCTGCAAGAGGTTTTGTTTTTTTTATTTAAACACTTTACCAGACGTATCCCATGTGCTTGTGAGGTTGTTTCTAATGCTGTTATTATCTAGAAGAATATCCACTTAGTGGTAGAAATCTCATACTTGCTTCAGCAGGTGCTTGGATTACTGATGGGGAGCAGGGTTCTTGGCTCTTTCTAATCTATGATTGTCAAATTCCAATTATTCCGGACAGTGGGATGATCCTGAGAAGTTGGGAAGTTTCCCCTTTGTCTAAGGACACAAATATATGCAGGAACACGCATAGAAATATTACTGGATTCACTAAAGCCAGCTGCTGTGAACAAACTATCCACATACAGCAACTACTGATTACTCAACAGCAAAAACATTGGTCCCCACTGTTGATACCCCAGTTTGTTGCCTGAACTCCTTCCCCAGCCTCTCACTCACTTTTTCCAGAGAATGTTTGGGATTCTCACTGAGGTTCAAAACTTGCTGGCTGAGGAAGTTCACCAGGGCCCAGCTGGGCGCATCAGCTCTCATTTTCTTGTTCTCTGATAGGTCAACCTGTCTCTCAGGCCTTCCTGGTGAAGCACCCAAAGCCTGTTTTTGCAAACATATAGTGAAGAAGCCTTGATGCATCTCAGGGAGGTGGCCTTGTGTTTGCTTGAATGACAGGTGCCAGTGAGAGAGAAAAGAGACTGCGGTTTCTCTCTCTGAGATGAGCACAAGAGTCAGTAGAAGACACAAGGCTCTAGACTCCCAAGTCTTCTCCTCGAGTACATTAGACCCCATGTCATCCTCAGGTACTCTTTGTTGTTGTTGTGTTTGTCTGCTTTAAAAGCTAAATTCAGATGCCCTCAAGCAGCTGTTGCTGAAGGCAGTGGTGACTTGAGAGTGTTTTTCCATCAGAGGGTAGAATTTAGCCCAAAACTGTTGTACAGTGGCACAGCAGGTACTCAGTAATGCTGGGCTTCCAGGAACAGGAGAGCCTGCCTCCCCCATTGACTGCAGCAGGCTGATATCAGGTATCAGAACTAGGAAAAAGACCTGGCCACCAGAGAGTTGTGAAGAATGGATTGCAGAAGCAGGCGAGCACTATATGTGTTTCTGTCACTGGTATGAAAAAGGCTGTAAGAGTGAGAAAATGAGATGATATTTGCAAAAGCGTAATCCACCATCAAATGAAAGATTCACCTGTCAGAGGAAAGGAAGTCTTTATCCAGCACCTGTATTTGGGGACTGTTGAAAAAAAACAAACCAACCACCAAAACCCAGCTGCTTTCAAACAAGGGCTTGAATTTGCTGTAGTCATGTGCAGGGTATCCCACTGTACATGGATCTGCCTAGCACTGCTGTAAATTCAAGGTGCGATTGCATCAGCTAACGTTATTCCTGCAGTTCTCTTTGGTTTGAAATATCGCCCAACTTGTTTGGGTTAGATACGAGACGTAATTGCCTGGAAACCAGCACACAACTCCAGAAGGGTGTCCTGAGAGTTCTATTTACCTTGTCCAAAAAAATGTCCAAGCCATCCCTGTGTTGGATCATGTCATCAGGACACTGCTTAGGGTGTGCCTTCATTTTCCCTTCCTCTGGGCCCCTTGGGACGTACCAGGGGTTTCCTAATAAGCCCAAGTCCTTATGGATTTTCTAAGCCATGGAAAGCTCCAAGAAGCAAAAGCTTTTCCGTGGTTCTGCACTGAAAGTTGCACCTCTCAGTGCTTGCAGGAGGTGTGTTGGTAGGAAGCATGGAAGGACAGGTCTTAATCTGTAAGTGTATTAAAACGCTACTGGTAAAACTAGCACCTGCTGGTGCTGGGAACTCCATGTTCATCGCATATTTGCAGAGAAAATTTCAAGTTCCTGCTGACTCGCAGGAAATTTGCCTGCTTCTGGCCCACCTTTCTGATGTCCTCACTACCAATGAGTATTCTTCTCGTGCACTTTTCAAAAGGTGAGCGTGATCCTGTTCTAGCATCTTGCCAAACTCTTTACAGACTCCTCTGCAGCTGGAGGCAGGGAACAGCGTATGCAACCATTCTCACATTGCTGCAACGGGAAGAGTATGACCTGGTAGTGATGAAAGCGGGACTGTCCCTCAATGCCTCCCTGGAATCTGAAAGAGGGGCAGGTAGGAGCTGCTAGAGGGAACTAAAAATAGATAGTCTTTTCTCTGAATAGATCAGGGACCCTGGGAAGAAAAGGCCATGTTCTTCATCAGCATGTAAGAGAGTAGGTTAGAGAATGAGAAGGAAGAACCGCTACTAACTAGAAGACAGTACTGGCATGAGAACAAGTAGATAAAAATAGGCTATGAAAAAATGTGGGCTGCAAATCAGAAACAAGTTTCCTTCTGTCAGAGTAAGGTTCTGGAATAACCTGCCAAGAAAATTCCCAATGACTCTTAAGATGGACTGTGATAAATTAACAAGAGGGACTTTATGACTCAGTGCTTGTCATAGCTGGGAAATATGATGATGACTAGGAGATCCCTTCTAGCCCCACATTCCTGTTGGTACGATAACAGAGGAATCTGTGTAGGGCGCAGCAAATGCTGAGTCACTAAGTGCTTTATATAGCTGCCTGGCAGGACAAAGTCCTTGCACCCATCCTGTCTGCACGAACCTCCAGGACAAAAAAAAAGAAAAAAAAAAAATCCTTACATAAATGATTGTACTCTGGCAGCACAAAGCATAAAGCTACGGATGCCTGAGTTAGAAGAAAAACAGCTCAGCTACAGGCTCCCCTACACAGGGGAAAGGTGGTGGAATGGGCACGGAAGCAAGGGACCTCACTGTAAGCACAGAGAGGTACGTGCTCTGAGGTGAACACGCTCCAGCAGCTTCGATACACAGTTTTAATGTGGGAAAAAACCTCAGTGCTTGGGACCATGTGGAGGTACCCCATGCACTTGCTCAGCCAGGTGCGTGCTGTGCAGAGGGATCGTTTCCACAGGGCATGATCATATAATGTAGCAGAAAGTTCCCGTGATTAACATCAACTGCTAAAACACCCACAATTCTCCCGCCACCCCAAGAGGCCAAGTAGAAGGCATCCATGATAAACTGGACAAGAGACAGGGCTGGTTTCTGGGCTTGGGAGGGTAATATTGCTCAGGAGGAGAGAACTTTTCCACAGCCCTCATGGCTGTTGGACCAGAGGTAGACTTTTCTGGAGCTTCTTCTGGACCTGTGGAGGTCATATACACATGTGGGTGCTCCATAACCTCCTCAAAATTTGCAGCCCAGGCTACTTGGAGACCTAGGACACCCCACTGCTGCTCCCCACTTTGCCACAGGAATGTTCCCACACAGATGTGGCATCACTGTACAGCCACCATCTCCATGGGTCACACAGTCTGGTTACTCTGGGCCAAGGACACCTGTGGGTTTTCCCTCTTGCGGTACTTTTGAATACCCATTATTTCTATCAACTGCCCCTGGTAACAAAGCTCAGAGCAAGAGGTTCCCTACAGAGCCCAGCTGCCAATGCCAACACAAGGCAGTGGGAAACTTCCACGCCAACAGTCAGCATTCTTCTCCCAGAGAGCCTGACTTAATCCCCTTCTGCCGTGGCTAACAAAGCCCCCCCCCTTTTTTTTTTCCCTTTTATTGTTTTATTTTTTTTTAAAACCAGGCAGCTGAATCACGATCGAGGTCAATTTTGTTATTTCCTAAGCAGTCGCGAGCTGTCAGGGTAACAGAGGCAGGCTGAGCGATGGCAGGCAGTTGTGGCACAAGCCTCGAGGCTTCCTGCCTTCCTGGCTCTTTCCAAGGCCTGGCGAGCAGGAGTACAGAGACCTCGCACACGGGCTGTGACAGGACCCTTCCTAAACAGCCGTCAGCAAGGAAAGGGCACGGAGGTGTCGGTGCATCGCTGGGGTCAGGGGGAGTCAACGGGGACGGCAGAGCTTTTAAACACAAGAGCAGCAGCTGTAAATGAGCCCGTGGGCAGGGAAAGGCTCTGCTCTGCAGAGCGTCTCCTGTCACACTGTGCGTAGCAGGGCTCAGAGATGCTGGCTGAGGTGGACTTCTCATTTCTTCTTATGGTTTGCAGACAGCAACGGGAGTCACAGAGCTGGAGCCTGCAGAGGTGCGCTGCTAGCAGGGGAAGGATGGCTGGGAAACACAGTCAGGAAGCTAAAAACATTCAAAGAACCTCATCAGCTTTAACTGCTGTGGCTGGTCTGTGTGTCATAGGAAGAGACAACCTCTCTGCTGGCAGATACAGCTTGGATGGGGACAGGGTGCTGGGATAAGGCGTACAGGATGGGTTGCCAAGGGCTGCTCTGTAGTTTCCCAGTAGCAGCAATTTCTCACATGCCCTGAAGTACCATGAGGACACTTGTAGGATGGTAAATCTAGCACCTAGCACTCACCGGGGAGCACACAGGGGACCTCCTTCCAGCCTCTTACCTCTCATTTCAATTTCTGTAAGGTGAAAGTTTCTGCCTTGAACTGGAAAGAGGCACAGCCTTTCCTAAGGGGAGCAGATTTAGACAGCAGATACATTGGAGACGGAATTGGTCTCGTGGGATATTGATACTACAGGTCCCCTGGGTGAGAGACGGCTCTCTTTGGGGCTACATCCATCATCAGTGGCAAGAAAAATAGCTATAAATCAGGGCACTCCCAGTCCTGCTGCCACAAGCCACCTTCTCAGCTCTCCGTCTACCTCTCTGCCTTCACAGAACGTGCTCCGCTGCCTCTACAGCTGCTCAGAAACCTCGGATCCAGGGCAAAGCCCTAATTAAGATGCTCTGAATTGCTTAATAGGGAAAGACAAGCTGCTCCAAAGACTGAATGAAGCACTGTGAGGAAACCAAATGCCAAAATTAGTGCCTAAGCCATGTGCCTGAAGTTAAGCAGCATGAAGTGCTCCTCTATGTGCCTGTGCAAAGCCTGATGCAAAGATCCCATAACAGCAATGGCTATGAAAGGAAGCCCACCATCTCACTCTGTCCTTTCCTCTCATGTGCAGGCAGCCCAATACATCGCATGGTGCTTTGACTCTTCCCCACCTGAATCCAATGTGTGTTCCTTGCTAGATACAGAGGGAGGCTTCCAGATTTGGAAGTCATCAAAAGCACCAGTGAGTTTTTATGTGTGCACATGCACACATGAACTGCATCAGCCTTCTGTGTGTATAGATAGTAGAATAATAGACTCATTTAGGTTGGAAAAGACCCTTAAGATCATCAAGTCCAACCATAAACCTACCACTGCCAAATCCACCACTAAACCGTGTGCCTAAGTGCCATGTCTGCACATCTTTTAAATACCTCCAGGGATGGCCACTCAACCACTTCCCTGGGCAGCCTGCTCCAATGCTTGACAACCCTTTCAGAGAAGAAATTCTTCCTAGTATCCAATCTAAACCTCCCATGGTGCAACTTGAGACCATCTGCTCTCATCCTATAACTCGTTGCTTGGTAGAAGAGACAGAGCCCCCACCTCGCTAGAACCTCCTTTCAGGTAGTTGTAGAGAGCGATAAGGTCTTCCTTCAGCCTCCTTTTCTCCAGGCTGAAAAACCCCAGTTCCCTCAGCCTCTCCTTGTAAGACTTGTGCTCCAGACCCCTCACCAGCTTCATTGCTCTTCTCTGGCCACGCTCTGGCACCTCAATGTCTTTCTTGTGGTGAGGGGCCCAAAACTGAACCCAGTACTCAAGGTGCAGCCTCACCAGCGTGGAGTGCAGGGTTCAATCATGTCCCTAGTCCTGCTGGCCACTAATTCTGATACAAGCCAGGATGCTATTGGCCTTCTTAGTAGGTGCATTCACATGATACGCAGTTTTCATTTGGTGCCTACTGGTCACCAGGCAGAAAAGCAACTGCCCCAAATTCCAGCGATGAGTTTGCAAACAAACCATAGGGTCAAAGTCCTCTGGGGGATTTTTCTGCATTCGCTAGTGGATTTTAAGTTAATTTTTATGTCAGCTGCTTCCAGGTGGCTTCACGGTTGATCATTTCCTTTGACCGTTCTGCGATATTTCCCAGCCTCAGAGCAAAGTGCTACTCTAAACGCGCTTTAGCAGTGGGAGGAGAAACCAGCCCTCAATTTGGAAAAGTGGCTTTGCTTCATATTTAATAGGCTCCCTAGAGCGTCCCAGCCACCTCTTTTATCCCACCCGTGATCCTAGCGTGGGGATGCCGTGGGATGCGCTGCGTGGGGGACACTCGAGGTTTGCTGCTGCACCCGATGTGGCAGCAGCAGCCCCTGCTGCGAGCGCTGCAAAACTGCAGGCGGCTTTTTCCCCAGCCCCGGGGTTAGGGAGGCGGCGGCGAAGCCACCGGAGCCCCACCGGCAGGAACACCCGCAATCCCCGGGGGGAGGGTGGCTGGAGGTCCCCGCCCGGGGCTGTGCAGCCCGGGGGTCTCCCCGCCGGCATCCCGGCTCCGCCAACACGCTCCAGCATGGCGAATAAAGGATGGTTATAAATAAAATACCGGCCGCTGCATGCTCACAGAGTGCTCCTGCACCCCCGGGGTGTGGAATCATAGAATCATTTAGGTTGGAAAAGACCCTTGGGATCATCGAGTCCAACCATCTACCCTACTCTACAAAGT
>JAOXNO010000001.1:86198302-86208752 GCA_028565335.1 Limnodromus scolopaceus | reverse complement strand
GGCCTCACCAGTGCTGAGTACAGGGGGACAATCACCTCCCTACTTCTGCTGGCCACACTATTTCTAATACAAGCCAGAATGCCATTGGCTTTCTTGGCCACCTGGGCACACTGCCGGCTCATATTCAGCTGCTTGTCAATTAGAGCCCCCAAGCACTTTCTGGCTCTACATGGGGCACAGGGTGGACCCAGATGATAAAAACTGCTTTTTTGGGGTGCCTGAAATGGTGCTGTGGAAGGGCATGCTGTGGCATGCCTTTCTAAACCCCAACCCCCCGCCTGCCCTGCTCCTACCCACCTCCGGCTTGTTCAGCATCCCTCCCTGCAAACAAGGGCTGTGCGGGCAGCCTTCCCCTCTGCTGGGACCACAGGAGACTTTCCACACTTGCACCCTGCCTAGGCTTCTCTGTCTCTGGGCTCCACTGCGAATTTGCCCTAGTAGGGCACCCCCAGTCAAAGCCAGAGGAAGCTGGTTTCTGTTAGCAAAATGTGACCAAAAAAAAAAAAAAAAAATTGTGATTACCCTCTGTAATGTGTTGCCATTTCAGAAGCGAAGAGGGGCTATGGGAATATTGCTCCCCATAAGATCATTGGTTTTGGTGATTCGGCCTAGAAATTCAGCACGCTTGGAAAACTGCAGAGGCGATGGGGGAAAAATGGGTGACACTGGTGAAGGGACGCAGCAGTGAGGGATTTCACCTTCATAGAGGGTGACAGAGAGGGCAGTGCAAAAGTGCATTGTTCAAAACCGGGTTTGGGATTCTTCTGTCACCTGCCCTTTTAAAAAAGCCTTTCTCCAGAGGGTTTTTTTTTATGCACTGGGTGTCAGACCTCAGCATCCTGAACTTCTCCTGTGGAGGCAATGATGCACTGAAATGCCTTCACAAATATCCCCCCAAAAAGCAGGCACACTGGATTTACTGTTCTTGATATTTCTAAGATAAAAATTAAACAGACCATATTAATTTAAACAAACCTCATTCCAGACTACATCATCCATACAAAGACATACAGAAGGGCACAAGCCCCAGAAAAAAAAAGAAAAAGGAAAAAAAAAAGAACAGAAAAACCTTTTCAGATCCTCTTTTATGATTTCTAGTGTGCCTTTCCCTTCAGCTCTGACCTGAGTCTCACCTACGACCATTCAACTGAAAGACACAAAATGCAAAGACACCTCCAAGGATGTCATCTTTGGACTCCATTTTCTCACTTAGATGCTACCCCAAAAAAAAACCCCGGAAAGTCTCCCCCTGACACCCCACTCCAAGGTCTGTGCTTTGCCAGGGAGCAGCACCCCAGGGGAGCAGCAGCCTGCAACCACTCCTGGCGTCCAGCTGTCCCCCATCTCCAGCTAGGTGTGATGCTGGTGGGAGGCTCAGCATCAGCAGCCTCGGGGGACGGAGTCCTCTGTCTGTCTGTCTGTCTGTCTCCTGTGTGCAAGAAGCCACACGTGTTTCTGAGACACGGTGCTGCTCCCCACTGGTGCCAATCACCCAGCTCTCGCAGGGAAAGCCCTCTGAGATTATGAAGTTTGGGCTCTTGCGGGCCACCCGCAGAGTCTTCCCGTTGCTGGCACTGGGACAGACAGATGTGCCGGGTATCTGTGGGGTGCAGGCAGCTGCCTCGAGCAGCTGGGACAAAACCACTGCCACCTCACCGAGTGCTGCCAACCCCCTCTCAGCCAAACACAGTCACCGCTGACCAGGCTGGGGCTGACACCGTGACCCAGAGCGGGGCAAGGTTATGCCAGAACAAGACACATCCCTCGGAGAGACGCGTGACTTCAGCATCGCTGAAAACACGCAGCATTTCGGGGATGGGGGGGCACTTGCCTTTGGGGCAGGAGTGCTTGCAGTCACACAAAGGTGGGCTTCAGGTCTTCTTTGAAATTCACCACAGGCTGGAGCCCACTGTGGTGCTCTGTCCAGTGGCCCGCGCCTTCGCTGGGCTCTGTGTCCGTGTCCGTGCTGCTGCTGCCCAGGGAGCCGCGCGGGCTCTGGAAGCAGACCTCGCAGCAGGGACGATGGCAGCCGTGAAACATCTCCTCAGAGCTGCTGCTGCTGGAGTCAGAGTCTGGGTAATAGTACAGAGAACGCAGGGAGGGCTCGGCAGGTCCCCTCAGGGCACCCTGCCGCCGCTGCTCCCGCCGGAGGGATGGGGAAGCACCCTGGGACTCCGGCGGCCAGCCCGGCCATCCCTCCCGCTGGAGGCAGGCCTCCCCAGGGATAGCTGGAGGGGATGGTGCTGATGGGTGAAGGAACCCTCCACCAGCCGTCTCCCCTTCCCTCCCTGGGGAGACTTGTGCCGACTCCTCATGGCCCCAGCCACCTGCCTCCTTCACCCCACGGCTGGCACGAGGGGACACATGCCCGGGGAAGCGGGTGGAGGCGGTAGGCAGGGGTATCCTCCGCCGCCGCCTCGCCAGGTAGGGGCTGAGTGGTGTGCGGTTGCCCAGGTAGCCCTCCTGGGCCTCCCACGTTCCTCCCTGCTCGCCTTGGGGGCCCTGGCTGCCACGTGGGGTTCCCCCACGCAAGGGCGGGCTGTAGGCTCTGCCATCCAGGCTCAGCTCTTGCAAAATTTCCCTCAGCTTCTCACTGCTCACATAGCTGACTTTGGGGGATGACTCCCAGGCCAGGCCAGCTGAGATGTCATAGTCCGGCAGCTGCTCCGGAGGCTGCCCCTGCCCTGCAGGCATCCTGCGCTCCTGGGCTTCTCTCGGGCCACGTTCGAGGTTGTCCCTCGTGTCAAAAAGCAGTGCCCGAGAGCCAACGGGCTCTCCTGGCCTCACGTCCTCCTGGGCCTCATGTTTCTGGAGCTCCTGAGCATCGCTGCAAAGAGGCGGTGTGACCGGGAAGGGGGGAGGCTGCCACCCATCCCGCTCCGGATCTGGGGGGCAGCCGTCCCCCGGCACATCCCCGCTCCGCCCCGTGCTCCGGCTGCGAAGAGCTGCCGGTGGTGCCTGGGGGTCGCAGCCACCCTCCGTGGACATCAGCCTCATCAGCTTCTCCTTGGCGCTGCTCACTTGCTCCTGCAGGCTTGCAATCACGGCGTTCTTCTGCGTTAAAACACAATACGCTTCGTCAAGCACGGGGCGGGCGGAGGGTACGAAAATGCCGCCCATTTGGAAGCGGGCACTGCCAGAAAATGAGCCACCTTCTCCCTGGGTGGAGAGGTGCTCCGAGGCAGTGCAGCAGCAGCCCTGCCAAAGCCAGACCAGCAGCCCCTGTGACCTCCTCTTCCTCCCCCTTGGAGCCCTGCAGAGTCCCCTAAATGTGGCTACAGGAAGGGGGGCATGGGGGCAGGTGGCTCTCCGAGCCAGGGTGCTCCTGCCCAGGGAGCAGGAGGCTGGGGAGGGGTGGCTTTTCTGAGATGGAGCATTTCCCCTCTAAATTAACCATGTTTGACTGGGCTGTGGAAACCAGGCTCTCCTGCTCTTCTCCCTCCATGGTTTTTTTGAAACCCTCTGGACCGTGCCTAAATTTTGGCACTTTGGGGTGCAGAGTGATGTGACAAAACAAAGCAGCTCTTCACCTCCAGAGGGAAGAGGCCAGAGGGGGAGCACCAGTGTAAGGAAGGGCTTCTCACCCTGCAAAGTCCTCACCCCACAAAAGGGAAGGGGAGAAGCCAGCACGGCCAAGGCTGGGGGGGTGTGGCAGCAGAGCCCCATACCTCAGTGAGCAGCCGCTTCATGGAGTTTTTCTCCCCTATCAGCTGGTAGAGCTGCTCCTCGCTGTACACCGAGCGGCAGCTCCGGCTTGGGCTGGTGAAATACTTTGCCATGTGGCTGACAGTTTGGCTTTCTTCTTCAAAGGCTTTCCACTGCTTGAGCTGGGGAGCAGAGGAGGGGGTTATCGGCGCGGCACGCACAGCCCCTGCCGAGGCGGCGGGAGGCCGGCGCAGCCCCAGCGCCAAGGAGACAAAGGGATGGAGAAAGGGAGACAAAGGCAGGGTGTGACAGAGGAGCAGAGGCGGCTGGATGAGGGGCTGCAGCAGCATCACTTGGAGCCTCCCACCCATCTGAGCCCTACCCTGTCCCCGGCTCCGGCTTTTAACACAGAGAGGGTGGGTGTCTGCCTGCGCTGCAACCTCTAAGCGCGCTGTAAGAGCCCCTTCCCCCCGGCTCCTCGACTGTCTGACAGACAAAGACAGTGTCACGCACGCCCCTCTATCCCCAAATCACCAGCGACAAGCTGAAAAACAGCAACGCGGAGTATCTGTTTTCTCATCTCGCGTGGAAGCCTTCTGCAGCCCGGTTCCAGCTGCTCATCGATCTCGGATGAGCAATAGAAGAGCAAGCCCATTAGGAAAGACAAGTTGATGAATTAAAAGATCCAAGTTAAATAAAACGTTCAAGGCCCCCAAGCTACAACAGGAAAAATGATACAGGCAGAGTGCAAGTACAGCTCATCGGCTCCTCTGCCCTCACTCCAAGAGACCTCGCGCTTGGCAGAGCATCGCCAGCAGGGTTGGTGCTTGTCAGAAGAGGTTTGGATCCTGCTTCCATGGCCTTGTAATCTAGTGAGGTGGGACTCTGCAGTTATACTGCATCAACTGAGGTAGGAAGGGACCTCTGGAAACCATGTAGTCCAGCTGCCCTGCTCAAGCAGGGTTAGCTGGAACAGGCTGCCCAGGCCCACATCCAGCTGGGTCTTGAGTATCTCCAAGCATGGAGAATCCACAGCCTCTCTGGGAAATCTGCTCAACTGTTTTATAACTTTCATAGAACTCCCCCCCACCTTTTTCTGATGTTTAAACAGAATTTCCTATGTTTTAGTTTGTGCCCATTGCCCCATCCTGTCAGTGGACACCACTGAGAAGAGCCTGGTTCCCCCCTCCCTCCTTCCCTCCCATAGGCATTTATGCACATTAGTGAGATCCCCCGAGCCCTCGGATCTGCTCTTTCTTCAGCTTCACCTCTTCCTCCCTTTCTCACCTCATTTCCTTGAGCCCAAACATTCCTCCAAACATAACACCGAGTAAACAACTGTTTCCTTTCCCTGGAACAATGGGAGTATTTTTTCCCACTAACATTGTGGCCAGACGCACCAGGCTGCTCCTTGAGGACACAGGAAGCAGAAGAAACTTGACTTGCCACAAAAGGCTTCCTCTAAATATCTCCACGTCCTCCCTCTCGCCTGTGGCAAAGCCCAGCTTCCTCTTTCAAGAGTGCAGAAGAGGATAACCTCCCTTGGGACCACTGGTAGATGTGAAGCCTCTGAGCCTGATGAGGCCATCTGGATTGCTGGAGCCCACCTCCATCCCTCCTGTGGGCAGGAACCCTCTGTGGGAGCAGGCATGTGGGGTATGAGGAGAGGACAACTGCATGAAGGAGCAATACCACTACTCATGGAAGAGGAGGAGGGCAGCAGCCACCTCACCTTCACATGTGCCCCCTGCATGGCTGCCACCCACAGCACGCTCTTGCAGGAGCGTTTCTGAGCAGCAGCTCTCCTTAGAGACTCAGGGAACTTGCTTGGGGAAGCAGAGCCATTGGGGCTTGGAGGATGAGCTGGACAGGTGAGCCCAAACACTTGGGGAAAGAAGCAGGAAAACAGGTGCTCTGGCCCATATGGCTACTGTTGTTAAACTCCAAAAATGTGCCCATTTCCATCCAGGTGGTGAGACAAAGGTGGCAGCATACCTGTGGGACAAAGATGAAGCAGTTGATCGTGGTTGTACACATGAAGATGCCTCCAGAGGTAAAACCGAACAGCAAGTTGTGCCAAGCGCGGAAGAAACGGTGAACTAAGCAGACAGTGCCAGCAGCCAGGAAAACGAGGTTGACCCCAACGATGAGCGTCAAGGACTGGTTGACTGGCGGGGAGCTGATGTTGTCGGTCAGACCGGCCAAGTAGGTCCCATACAGCAGGAGGATACTCTGGAAGCAGAAAAAAGAGGTTTCCAGAGTGTGGAAAATTACAGCCTGATGGTGTCAACCCCCACCTTGTACTGAGCCCGGTGAGCTCAGATACACTCAGCGCAATCCTAATTAATGCTCTTTGATCTATAATGCAGACCTTCAGCGCGTGGTGGTGACACTGCAGCAAACGCCCAGCACGCTGCCACAGGTCAGAAGTGGGGCTGGGGAGGGAGGGCAGGAGTGGAGGCGGTGGTGGGCCCCGGGGGTCCCGACAGAGGGGTGCGAGGAGCTGAGGGTCAGGTTGGCAGGCGATGACACAGATCAGGGCATGGCTGGCAAGACGTGAAAGACTCCCCTTGGGCAGCCTGGAGCAGGAGCAGCAAAGATGAACAGACAAGAGACAGAAGCCCCTACAGGGATGCAGAGGTGGGGTGCCATCAAAGAGCAAGGACATACCTCTGAAGGAGCAGGAAGGAGATTCAGAAGAATGTTCAGAAGGAAAAAGGAAGGCAGAAGAAGTGGAGGTTTAGACTGGAGGGAAGAGGATGCACTTGGTGCCTCTTTAAATAGAAATCCAGGAAACTACCAGGTGCAATTCTTCTCCCTTTCCTTCGCCGTTTCCTGCCTGACTCTAGCAGCGGCGAAAGGGGCTATAGAAGTGCTCTGTGTGAGGCTCTCCACTCCCACAGCAGGTCAGTTGTTTCAGAGCAGGTTTCTTCACCGCACTGCCCCTCAAGTGTCCCACCTGTCCATCTTTCCAGTGTGCTCAGGATTAAACTACCTTGCAGCCTGAACCCCTCCTTCCTCAGGGCACACTGGCAGGAAACAACGAGTATTTTTTGCCTGCCTCTTGTAGCACAGGGCATAGTCTGCCTTCAGGATTTTTTGGAAACACCATCTAACAAAATCCCTGCTCCTGCAAGGAGCCAGAATACAGAGAACACAACTCCTACATTATTCCTGTGCTACTCAGTAAGTGCTACTGTCAGCCTTTTACCAAGAGGCATTAAAGTGTCTTTTGGGCCTCAACAAGTGCTTTGTGACCTGTGGTGCAAGCGTTCTGTAGACCCTTCTAGACCCCTCTGTGCTGTGGCTGCTGGATGACCATGACGGCCACTGCCAGGCACTCATCTGGAGGGACACTTTTACAGGCAAGAGAGCTTCACATCTGTAGTCTTTGGAGAGACTTCCAACTTCAAAGCACCACAAATTCTCCAGGGGCAGTTGTTAACAGTGAGACCTGCCTCATTGGGAGCTAGGCTCATGCCCGACCCTGCTTCATAAGATCTGCACTGGATCATAACCACGTTCACCACGGGGCACCTTCAAACGCACAGCCCGAAGGCAAGTCAACTCCTAGTCCCTGAGCAAGAAAAAAACCACAGCACCAAAGTCCCATTTAAATCATACAGTCTATCTGGGACAGACAGACAACAGCACTACTGTCTAGTAAACTGAGACTTTCATTAAGCGCAGAACTCAGTTTTTTTGTTTGTTTGTTTTAACCTTGAGCAGAGGACTTTGCTCCTAATTCCAGGCATGCCCTTGTTCATTGCTCTGTGCCAGTAAAACCAGGATAATACACTGAGCGGCTTCATAAAGGGCTGAGCACATTAATGCCATGGAAGATAAGAAGTGCTACGTACACGCAGAGATAGAGCCTACTCTCACATTAGTGTAAATCCAGATTAGCTCCAGAGAAACCACTAAAGAAAGACCTTCATGACCCTCAGTAGGTAGATAAAATCAGGGTCAGGTTCAACACAACGTTAATGAAGAGTACCTGGGACATGTAATGGGGATGTTTTATTCCAAAAAGCAGTTTGTAGGAGCTGTAGGCAAAAGCATTACCTGTCTAAACTCTAACATAAACTGTGGACAAAATTAGAGATGGAGACACAGAACTGAAAGCCCAGGGAACGCCCGCAGGCCCTAGCACCAAAGGACTTTTAAGGACAGGCTACAAGAAATGTCTTTAAAATGAAGTGTAGCAGGCAGAAGGACTTGACTGTGTCATGAGGTCTCTTTCTGCTCTTTTTCCCTACGATTTTGGGTAGATGGTCAACGAGTATTATATTACAATGACTCAGAAAGGAACTGCCTGTACTGCACGCAGAGATGGAGCCATTCCCAAAGAAAGGCTGTGATCTCACAAGCTTCATCAACATCAGCTTTCTGAAATGCGTCCAGCTTCTGCCAACCCAGAGACACATGAGACCACAGATAATTACAGCGATAATTATACCTACATAGTTACATCAGTATAACTAACTCTTCTGGAATAAGAATGGCCACGTGCAAAGCTACACTAGTGAAAGTGTACCTCAGTGGTATAATTAAGCTGATACACATCTTGTAAAGGTAGGCACCAAGCACTTGTCATCAGCACCTCCTTGATTTGGAGTCAGAGGGCTTGGAGGCTGAGCCACATAGTCCGTCACTGTGGCAGATGGCCATCTGAGGCTTTATGGAAAAAGTGTGCTTCAGAAAGCAGTAAGACACGAGTTTTAAGAAAGGAGATAGACAAGGTGGAGGGGGCTGCAGGGAGAGAATGGTGTACATAAAAGAGACAGCGAGGCAGGCAAAGAGTGGCTAACAGGGCTTCTACAAGGGAATGCAAGAAAACATCAAGATGGGAAGGACTGGAGAAGTGCGGGTTTTCAAGATGAATAGGAGTAGCTGGAATCTGCAACAGGCATATAGCTTGGGTGGGCAGCGAAACTACGAATGCTGCTAAACAGTTTAGGCTGTGAGACTTGGAGGAGGTGAGATACAATGCAAGAATCAGTAAAGAGGTTACGTACCTTGAACCCTAAAATGAGAACGAGCCAAAGCTCGGAATAAAGAGATGCGCAGGACTGCACTCGGCTCACTGAGCAGGTCATGCCTTTCTCTGTTGCCTAGGGGGCAAGGGGAAGGCAGAAGTGAAGGTTGCTGATGGGTAGGCAGCTGTAAGCATTTGAGCAGGTCTCCTCTGTAAATTCCTAAAAGGAAAGGCCAATGCTGGTGCTGCCACGGGCAGAGAGTTAAAGCAAGGAAGATTTTGGCACTCTGCTGCCGGTTAAACCTTTCTCTAAAGCATCTGCGATGTCATGCACCTCTCCTGTGTCACCCAGGTGACCTGCACAGACCTGGAAATTTTGCAGCAGACTGTCATCCATGTAACAGACCAGACATAAAACCAACCCAGAGCACTCAGAATTCTTTCTGGCTTGTTTTTCTTTCTATTTTTTTTTTTCTTTAAACAGCACCTCCAAATGCCTGACCATCCACCAACTTTGTCCACAGAGATCAGACAGGACATGGTGCAACCCTCCACCGCCCCTCCTCATCCCTTTACCCGCAGTGAGATGCTGAGGCTTCGGAAACACTGGACTGGATCAGAGAATACCCACGTCAAGAGCAACACAGCATCTGCCAGCACCAACGCTGCCACCATCGCCAGCAACTGGAGGTCTTTGATAATCTGCAAACACGCAAGAAGTGTTACCATGGGGAGAAAATGGACACAAATAACCTCAATTCCCTGGGGTCTCTTTCTGATTGCTTCCAAGTGACATGTCCATCCTAACACTTCTCCCAGAGAGGAGTCCCGTGGCTCACCTCCACCAGAGTTGGCCACAGGATCTCCAGCTCCAGCTCCCAAACTCTTGGAGACCGAATCAGGTTTGGGGCCAGGTATAAACCCTTCCCGACGGTGTGGCTAGCTCGTAAATGCTATAACAGAAAACAGTTCTTCCAAAACAAAACAAGAGTATCATCCCTATATCACAAGCAGAAACAAAAAGGGTGGGAAAAAAACCCCAAAGCTGGCAGGACTATAATTTTGCAAGTTTAACACAGACCCTGATGCATCAGGAATGGGAGTCCTTGCTGGTACCCGGTTCCTCTATAAACCCTCTCGTCTCTCACCTTTCCTCTGAGACCTACTTTTTTCACCATTGTAAAGTGGCTGCTGAAAGCTGGAAGTGCAGTGTTACGTGCAGAAATTTCTACAGGTGGCTTCCATTTTCCTCCCAGCTGCTCTATCTCCTCCCTTCAGTGCTGCAAAGGAGTTCCCTCCCCTCCCCTTCAAGATGCATCTGAGGGCAGCCCTACATCAGTCACTCTTTGGGATATCTGGTTTGTTTTCATCCTGCAAAACCAATCAGCCCAGACCTGACCATACACACCAGCATGCAGTGTAATGAAGGCATGTGGCCAGTGTAAAATGAGAACAAGACTTCGCTTCATGATGGGGCTGGGAATCCACCGGGGAACAGGCAGCCTGGCAGGGCACCCGCTTGCCGGTAGAGTGGAAAAGCTCCTGCCTCATTGTGCAGAAATAAATGAGGAGCCCACGCCTGGCTAGGTGTGAAACCAGACCTGTGACTGTGGCACCCATCCCTGTCGTGTGCCAGTTTTATCTGCCATCCCACACTGGTTTGGGACTTGCTGGCATTCACCCACCTTGGGAAGTTTGTCATCATCCCCCTGCCCCAGGTGCTGTGTACTTACGGAATCACACAGAATCACAGAATGGTTAGAGTTGGAAGGGATCTTAGAGATCATCGAGTTCCAATCCCCTGCCATGGGCAGGGACACCTCCCAC
>JAOXNO010000001.1:86184923-86198202 GCA_028565335.1 Limnodromus scolopaceus | reverse complement strand
AAAGCCCCATCCAGCCTGGCCTTGAACACTTCCAGGGATGGGGCATCCACGGCTTCCCTGGGCAACCTGTTCCAGTGTCTCACCACCCTCACTGTAAAGAATTTCTTCCTGATATCTAATCTTAATCTCCCCTCTTCCAATTTAAAACCATTACCCCTTGTCCTATCACTACACTTCACTTACCACCCGCTTGTCTGGCACCCGCTGGGTGAACACCTTGTAGAGCCGCCAGCTTTTCCCCAGGACGGGGCCGAAGACCAGGGAGGTCCCCACACACAGCAGGCAGAGCCGCACCTGCCAGGGGGAAAGAGCAAGGGGGCTGACGGGGCAGCCGTGGGGCTTGCAGGGACACCACCCCACGCCCTCCCACCCAGGGATGCGATAAAGATGTGTCTGTGGTCTCCTGGCTTCTGCAGAGTTGTTATCAGATACTAGAAAGCTGACTGCAGGGCAAAATAAACGAAAAGGCGCATATTCCTCTGCAGGCGTGCCTGCTGCCTGCCTCTCCCTTCTCAACTCCAGAGGCTCTCATCAGAGGAGCAGGCAGGGAGAGCCAGGCAGCTTGTGAGCAGCAAGGGCACCGAGGGGCTTGGCACTAATAAATCGCTTGCTGGCACCTCTGTTAATTATTCTCAGCCCGGCAGCTGAGCAGGACAGCAGGGTGTGCTGTCTCCCACGTCCCACTCCCCCACCTGGGTCCGTGCCCAGTCCCCAGTCTGGCAGGGCGGCTGCCCCAGGTCAGGACACGAGGGTTCATCACACAGGTCAGCGTGTTGATGCTGATTTGCTCTGCAGCCAGAAAACTCCCCTGCAGCCTTGCAGCACCTGTGCGTGCTTATACATGCCCGCCTCTGCGTGCGTAGGCACCTGTCCCAGCAAACACCCCCCCCCCCCCTTGGCTCACCTGAATAAGCTTTTCTACCGAGTCTCCGGATGGCAGGCTCTGCTCCTGAATCCCAAAGAGGTAAGCACTAGTGTAAGTCAAGCCACTACCCAGCAGGGTCACAATGTTCAGATTGGGGCTGGACATCTTCACGATCCTCCAGGAAACAAAGCAGGGAAGGCGGTGACAGTTACTGAGAGTCATGACCTGGCAGCACAGGGACAAGGTCCCCTTACAGGAACAATGATGGCCATAAGGGATGCTGAGACACTGCCTTCTTCCCCCCCCCAGCCCCTGCTGTTCACAGCTCCTCCAAAACCTCAGCCATTGCTTCATGGTGCATACCCCATCCCCCCTGCTGTATTGCTGGAGTGCTTCACTGTCCTTAAAGTACTCATTTTGCCCTACCCCAACACTCCTATGGGACAGCAAGATCCCTTCTTCCCAAAACGGATGGGTACCAGGCTTGCCCTGCAGCACCTCTACCCCCTGCATGTGTCTGCAGACAAAAAAGCATCTCCAAGTCCATGTCAGCCAGCATCTTTATGGACAAAACTGTGACAAGCCATAGGGCTTTAGCAGCAAAGCAGACAGGGTTACCGCAGCCGGGTCTCTCCGCTAGCAGTGCCCATGCCAGGCATGCAAAACTGCTCCTGTGGTGCCAGCACATGCTGTGGCCACACGTCGCCATATTGTAAAGGGGCAGAGTGGAAAACCTCATTAATGCAGCAGTAAGCTTTGGGTACAGCAGCTACAAATGCCTCCAGGTACAGGCTCTTCCCACTCCTCATTCCCTCGAGGAGATAGTTCCACCCTCAGCACAGACTGGACTTCAGGAAGCTGCCAGTAGCACTCGGGTTACAGCTCCTCCTCTGTAATTCCACCCCATCACTCATAACCCTGTAACTGTACTCAGGGAGGGAAGAATCGACCCACCGATCTCTCCTGACCTGTCACCCTTCTCCAGCAAGCCCATCAAGCGAAAGCTGTAGCTCCTGCCATCCCCCCACCTAGCTCTGTCCCTTCGACCGGCCGCTAAGTCATTGCGTTTCTCTACCCTTGGGCTCCATCCTGGCTTGCTGCCTCGCAGGCGCAGAGCCTGGGATTCAACCTGGCTCTTTCCCTCCCTGCCTTCCTCGCCATGCCTCAGCCCCTGGGGAAAGATAGTCATCAGCTCACCCTCTCAGCTGTGGGCTGAAAAAGGTCTCCTTTGCCCTCCCAGGTTCAGTAGACAGACCGGTATTTACTTGCTGCAGCGCAAATAAATAACGCCCATTCATTACGGCTTACTCTGAGAATATCTTCAGGGGCCTAAATAATTTGGTAATCAATTAAGGTGGCCACTGAACTCAGCACCACTCTGCTTTGGTAAATCAAGTGCTTGAGACCAGGATGCAGGGCATGCAGCTACTGCACCGCAGCAGGTACAGGGCTATGATAAACCCTTACGAGCAGGAGACCTTTCTGACTGCATGGTGGTTATAAGAAGGGTTATGTTCCTTCACACAACCAGAGCGCTGAAAGAGCCTGAGCCTGAGCTGCCCGCAGATGCACATCTCTGTGCAACACAACAGAACATGGAGCACAAAGGCTTTGCCAGGTGAAACTTGGGAGAGGGATGTACCTTGGGAGGTGGGGAGAGCAGTTAAGGGATCAAGGGACCAACAAAGCTGAGGAGAAGGTGACAAGGAGGCAGGTGAGACATCCAGAATTGGTGAGGAAGGCTAAGAGCTGGCTGAGGCAGGTTGAGGTATGAGGAATCACTGAGCCTTCTGCTTGATTTATGCTGCATTCAGGGCAGCAGGAACATCCTTTGTGTAGACTGAACAGCACCAAGGAAAACCCGCACTTCACCACCAACTTCTCTCATCAATGGAGATCGTGTTCCCCACCAACACAAACAACCACCACGATCAAAAGAGGTTAGTGATATCTTCAAGCTACAAGTGGCCCAACAGCAAGAAGGATACATACATACTGTGGGAAGCATGATGGCTTTGCTCATGGAGCTATGCTGCTCAAAGTGATGCTCTCAAGACTGTGGAGTGGAGAAGGAGACCAGCACTCTTTCTGGTCACTCCTGTTAATGGTTTTATTGAACAGGACCTTCAGGATGAGACCATGCACTGCTCCCTGTGCTATGCCGGAGGGCATCCATGCTCTGTCTTGTTCACAGCTCCCTGACTTGGGGAGGAAGGGAGCAGTCCAAGCAGGACTGTGATCAACACTGGGTGTGATGGAGAAAGCTGCAATATTCCCAGCACTGTCCGTACATGCCCCATGCTGCTCCTTCAGGCTTTACCCTCCCTGATCCTTAGCTGGCCACCAGCTCAGAGTCTGGCCTTGAAGGAGCCTGACTCTGCTGCCCCAGCTCTGCAGAACTCTCACAGGCAGAAGAGGGAAGCCCTTACCTGTTTTTCCTAAAGCGAATTGTGAAGACAAGAAAGAAGAGTGCTAGCAGGACTCCTCCGGTCAGGAATGTCCACACAACTCCCAGGAGAGCAGCAGAGAAGGATGGGGAGCTCTTCCCACTGCGGTCAGAAGATGTCTGGGGGAGACAAAGGGATAAGAAGGAAGAGGATGCTGCTGGCATGGATGGGTCCTCCTGCTCAGCCAGAAAGGACTCAAAGCCACATCTCTCAAACACATCCTCATGAGTGGACACCCTGGCACTAGACCAAGACCCGCTGGCTGGGCTAAGGAAATGTGTGTAGACAGGACACGTACTCTGCCACTTGCTGAGTGCACAGGAAGAGAGGGCAGTACAGGAGCCCTCTTCTTACAGCCAACTAGCCAAACATGTAACAAAGCCATACAAGTGACTCATAAACCTCAGTCAGCCCTGGTCACGGGAGAGGGGAAAATGGGCGACAGTTCCCCACTGTCCTTCTCTGGAAAGAAACCCCTGGAGAAAAAAACTCATGGTACCCCAGTTTGTAGCCTGCTTCTTTGGAAAGTTGGGTAGGGCACCCTTGTCTCGCCATTCCCACCCTCGACCCTACATGCAGCACATAACCAACCAGGCAGCTGACGTGACTGGGAGCCAGCATCAGAGCTGCCAGTTGGCGCAGAAAACACATAAAAGGGAGTGGGACAGCGTTTTTCAGATGCGTTACACAGCGACACACCGAGCTGGGCTCCACCCGTCTCCCAGCTGGCTGGAAAGTAGCTTGGTCCTGGGTAGACATCAGCTGAGAACTGGCTTTTGAGGGACACTCCCAAAGTGAGTATGATGGAGGCACCTCTCTCCTTGCACCCAAGTGACCTTATGGTTTTAAATCTTCATTTGAAAAAATTTTCTGCTATCTCCCTATTAACATAGGATGGATAAAATGATCCTATGTGAAACAAGAAACCTATTTCTGCTACACCTCTAAAACAAATACTCCAGCATTTTTAACAGGGTGTGTATGTGTGGATTTGTTCACACATACCATGTGTGCATGTCACTGACAAATTTTTTGGTTTTTAAAAAAGTCCTTTTTCAGGTATTCCAGTTCACCAGCAAGCAATTCTGCAGCAGAAGGCTATTTTCCCAACAGCTGCCACTGCCCCAGACTCCCAATTCTTCCTTTGAGAGCTCAGCTTTTTCTGCTTCCAGCTTTGCTACAAATAAATCTACAGGGAGAACCAAGGCAGTCGTTTTGAGCTGATGCCCTTTCCCCAGCTAAGGCTCCATCTCCTCTGGGTGAGCAAGAACAAGGCACAGCTTGGAGAAATTAAAGCCAACACATAATTCTTGGAACAAAAATGTGACACCGCCACGCAAGCACAGCTAATCCATGGGCTCCTGGCAGCTCACATGCTGATGCCACGCCGGTCGCAGGGCTGCTGGGTAAGGCAAACCCAAGAGACGATGCTGCCAGTGCCACATCACGCTGGGATACAGCTGCATGCACAGCTCAGCCCCGTTTTGCCACAGCGTGGACGGCATCCCTGGGGAGATATGCATCTCCCTCCTTCAAACTGCTCCCCACCTCCGCTTCCCTCTCCCCATCCTCTGGCGGGTCTTTTAGCTCTCCACCAGGTGGTGGAGATGGTCAGCCAGGTCAGTCCTTACACCAGGACTCGCTGTGCAAAAAAACCCTCTAGTTTGGCACAGATCAGGGCCATCTTCCCATCTGCCTGGAGCTCAGAGGGGCTGAGGGAGCTGCTCAGGGCTGGTAGGAGGCTGCAACGCCATCCTATTTCTGCAGCCTGCCTAGATGAACCTGAGGGTAATGCCTGGCCTTTTGCCAATAAGGCGAGCAGGGCAGACTCAGCATCCCAGGGCTCCCACGCTTCACTCCCAGCTGCATCCACCAGCGGTATCTTTCCATCACTGGCGGCTGTCACCAGCATTTCTGCACCCTCTTCCCGGCAACCACCCAGGGACCAGAAACACCCCTGCGGTTTCCACCTTTCCTTTCCCAACAAACACCCCCCCCCCGACCTGGACCGCTGTTTCCCTGGATGTTGATGCTACCTGAAGTTGATGGAGCGCTCTGTTTGCTGCTGAGCGGAGTAAATCCTGGCCCTAGCAGGGGGAATATTAATTGTAAGGCAGCTGCCAGAGCCAGAGGAGCCAAGCAGCTTATGGTCTTCTAATTAAAGGCCTGTGGTCGTGCAGGACATGGTGGAGAGCTGAGCAGGCCAAGCCTCGCTGGTCCATCCAGCAGCCTCACGTGGAGCCAACTGCAGCTAAAGGCATCCCGGTGTCATTTCTGATGGCTTAGCAGGGGGGCGGGGAGGGGGAGGAGGTACCATTTATTATAGATGATGACTTTTAATTAAATCCTCCTCTATTCATATTTGAAAAGCACTTTGAAGTTCCAGGGGATGGGAAAGGTCGAGGGCAGAGGAGGCCATCCTAGGCCACTCCTAAGTGGCTGTCATGCTGGCCGACACACGGGCAGGCTGCTTGACACGACTTGGCCATCATGACTGCTTCCTCATCTTCTGCCTAACTGCTGGGTGTCATCTAGGCAGGGCTTGTTTTGGAGGCCATCCCAGGAGGTGACAGCACGCAGTCTCCAGCTGGGCTGGGATTGCTTGGCGGCTGCGCCCCTTTGCCCCCTTCTCCATCCCTCTCCCCCCCAAATCCACTTCTGTGGAGCAAACCTCGTGCCCCAGCCCCGCTCCTTGACCCCCGTACGTACCACCGTGACGGTGCAGAGCTCCTGCAGCACCCGCTGCTGCTGCACCTGGCTGCCAAAGCTGGAGCTGCCATCACAGAGCTCAGAGCAGTTGAATCCCGGCTCCATAGCACATCCTCAGCCGTCATCCAGCCGTGCCTCCGCCCCTGCTGGAAGGATGAGGGTCAGGCTTCCTCCAGCGAGAAGAAGCCCTTGGCAAATGCCAGATCTCCCCGCCATCAGTAAGGTGTAGGGAAGTGGTCTGGCAGCCCAAAGACTTAGCTTACCCAAAGTGCACATCCAGAGCCAGGATGGGGAGCACCCACCTCCCGGTGTCCCTCGGGGTGTCCTCTGCAGCGAGGGGAGTCAGCGCAGGGCATGGGTCCCTGTGGAGCGCGGTGGCATCCTGAGCCCTGCTATGCCACCCTGCAAACCAACATATGCCGAGGTCAGGGTGGTCCCGGGCCCCTACACCCCAGTTGTGGAGCCGAAACCCAGTGCCCTGCCGGTCTGAGCTGGAACACGGTGCCCTGAACTCGCCACAACTTTCCTCTGCCAACACATTTTCCCACACCAGTGTAATTTAAAAAGGAGATTTGAAAGCCCGGCACCTCTGTGCTACCTGTGCCTCCCTGTGCTCCGGCTGCAGGTACTGTCCCTGCCTGCGCCCGCTCCCCTCACACCACCTTTGCCTCCGTTCCCTCTTTCGTTTCTCTTTTTGGTGGGGATTTTAATAGGCCTCATTACCATTTTAGACATGAGGTCATACTTATCCTCAAGCATCCTTACCCAATTACTATTGTCACCGGTTTTAATTAGCTTCCAGCGCACGACCATAAACAAGTCTCCCGTCGTTAGCAGCTGGGGAGGAAGCGCAATAGCTCACTCCCCATTCGCTCCTAACAACAGGTGGGAGGAAGAAAAAAAAATTATCCATATCGTGCTCCTCGGGGCTGCTTCCCCGCCGCGCATCCCCTGCGCTCACACCCCGCGCCTGGCTGGGGCTCCATCCTTCCCTGCCGCTGCTCCCAGCACTTTGATCCCCTTTCCTTGCAAGTCCTTTCTTCGGAAAAAACTCCCATCATTATGCAAGCAAAGAAAGAGCACATTAAAGCAAAGCGTGGTCACCAGGATCTGGTCTGAAACCTGCTGTTCTTCACAGGGGATAATCAGGATTCAAACGCCAGAAAAGCTACGGGTGTTGTTCTCAGCTCGCGTAAATTGATTTTCAGCTTTAGAGAAGATGCCTACGAGTCCCAGCCTGACACCGTCAGGGTCGGTGGGCCACTTGTCCAAAATCAGCAGAGCCACCTCTGAAGCAACAACTGCAACTCTCCCGCTGGCAGAAGCCCTGACCTACAGTGGGTCTTCTGTGCCAGGACTGCCCCTAGGCTGAGATCAGTTCACCGTGTCCTATAAAGATATTATCACACGTTCCCCAGACTTACAACTTTATAGGCATGATAGAGTTGTTGGGTTTTTTTTTTCCCCAAGTGCACTGGTACAAGCCAGCTCCATCAAGCCTCCCTCTCTCTTCAGCCTGTAGCAAACCGTGGTGGCATTTCCCCACAGCAGCATCGCTCTCTGGAGGGTTCCATGCCCTTCATCGCTCAGGCTGAGCGATCAGGCAAGGAGTACGGCTGCAGGAGATACGCAGCTGCTGCAGCGAACCCCAGGTATTGCAACAACAGTAGAAAGGCAGTGGAGAGGAGACAGGCTCCAGGCAAACAGTTCAAGGATAACACTGGTAAATGAGACAGCGCGTTGGGCGGCTAGATGCATGCCTGGAGATGGGGGGTAGGAGAAGGCCACTGAACCTTTGATGCTGAGAAGACCTGTAGGTGAGCACTGCCCAGCCTCCTGAAGGGCTCAACTCTTCCCCATGCCCCCAGGTGTGTTTAAGGACAAGGGGTCTCCCTATAACCCCTATAACTCCCTGTAACCTCCTGCCATGTCAGAGGGGGAGCCCACCTGCCAGGTGGACCACCACCAAGGCTGGCATGAGGCCTTCCTTTAGCTCACAAATGGAGATGTTTCCACAAGGTGCATCAGTTCAGCCCCCATCGTCCTGGGAAGCCACCCCTTGGCAGAGGGCAGGAGTCCCTTGGGGTCTCCCCAGCCCCCACCTCACTATTCCACAAATGGCTCCTGCACAACGTTTACAACAAGCCGATGCCAATTAGCACTCATTAGTATGCAACAAAGCAAGCACTAGTGTGGTTGTCGTGAAAGGCAACAGGCATTTCCAGCCCAGCTCCTGCCTCTCGTGAGAGCCAGCAGAAACACTGCTCCATGGCCTTGAGAGCATCTGAGGGGAATCGGTGCTGCAGGGGATGACTGCCCTTTGGGGTTGGGTAATGATTGAGGGGACAGACAGCAACATGGGTAAGAAAACACATCCTTAAAACATTAGGGTCTCTTCAAGGCAGAGACTTGTGGGATTTTGAGGGGTTTGCCTTTTTTTCTTTTAAGGCCAAAATACCCAACAATTCTGGTGGATCACTTCCGGAGCAGAATCACAGAATGGTTTGGGTTGGAAGGAACTTGAAGATCATCTGGCCCAACCATGGACAGGGACATCTTTCACTTGATCAGGTTGCTCAAAACCCCGTCCAACCTGACCTTGAATGTTCCCAGGGATGGAGCATCCACCACAGCTTCTCTGGGCAACCTGGTCCAGCGCCTCATAAAAAAATTCTTCCTTATGTCCAACCCAAATCTACCATCTTTCAGTTTAGAATTGTTGCCTCTTGTCCTGTCACTACAGGCCTTGGGAAAAAGCCTTTCTCTGTCCTTATAAGCTCCCTTTAAGTACTGGAAGGCCACTATAAGATCTCCTTGTAGCCTTCTCTTCTCCAGGCTGAACAACCCCAACTCTCTCAGCCTGTCCTTGTAGGAGAGGTGCTCCATTCTGCAGATCATTTTTGTGGCCCTCTTTTGGACCCGCTCAAACAGGCCCATGTCTTTCCTGTACTGAGGGCCCCAGAGGTGGATGCAGTACTCCAGGTAGGGGTCCCAACAGAGTGGACTAGAGGGGTAGAATCACCTCCTGTGACCTGCTGGCCACGCTTCTTTTGATGCAGCCCAGGATACAGTTGGCTGTCTGGGCTGTGAGTGTACATTCCAGGTTCACGTCCAATTTTTCATTCACCAGTGCCCCCAAGACCTTCTGCACAGGGCTGGTCTCAATCCCTTCATCACCCAAGAGGAATTAGTTCTTGTTTTCTGTGTTTGTCACTCTAGAAACATTAGGCTCTTGTTCGGGTAATTTCAGAAGAAAATTCAGCTGCTGAAAAGAGGAAGGGAAAGGCTGAAGGCATTAACACCTCCTTGTGCTCTTGTTAGCCTGAACATCACAGAGGGAAAAGGAAAGCCAGAGAGTGATGCCAACTGCAAGCAGAATATGCTGTCATTTGATTTTCAAATAACAGAGTGAGGGAACACCACGAGAGCAGTTTCCAACAGCCTGCACACCCCGTGGAAGCACTCATAGCATCAGATGAAGTAAAGCCCTTGCTCAGCCCACTGGCTCTGCTTGCCTTGTTCTCCTCCTCTTGCCACCCTCTGCCTCTGTGGTATAACATCTGGTGGCTGGTTGGGTCATAGTGGCTAGTATTTGGCCATGGCTAAGCATCAGTGTGCATGTGGGCATGATCCAACAAGCCTGACGTTAATAGGAAACAAGTGACTGGACCACATGAAAAATATTAGCACCATCATCTTCTAATACTGTTAAAAACAGTATTCAGATAAAAGTAATTTGCAGTTATCTCAATGGTTGATCTTCAGGGCTGGAAAACCTGTTTCTTTACATCCTTCAAGACCCAAGATTACTTATCTACCAATGCTGAGCAATTGTAGACTAACGCATAAATATCCCTCAAAAAAGATGCAGTTGATGATGCCTAAACGTACATCTTGACTGTTTCACAGTTTCTTCTTCCCTTCAAAACCTTTCTTTTGGAAGAGCAGAAGAAAAAAAAATCTTAAAGAAGCTGAAAAATTGAAGCAGCATGTATGGTCCCAGAGCAGGCAGAATGAACGTTTCACCCCAGCCGGTTCCTTTTGATCTAGTGCTGAAATAGACACTTCTTCCAAAGAACAAGGCGATGTCACGATTCAGTGAATAAAAAGGTAGAAAACTGAAGATGTCAAATCACAGACAACAGAACAATTGCATTCAGAAACGTGCCAGTTTTCATGAGCCCTGCAATCCTGTCCAGTCATATCAGCCCTGACAGTGAAATGGTACATGTGCTCCTCTGGAAGGGAAGAGCAGAGCACATCTGGAGAAGCACATCTGTTGGGAAGACCCTCTTGGGAAGATGGCTGTATGGCCAGCTGTGACCCTTGGCTTTGCTATATGCCAGAGAGACAGAGAAGAGCAACCAGGGGCGAAGGAGAGATGTGCAGAGATCAGAGCCACTCCTGCCACCTCCGGAGGGGAGCAGGAGGACCTCAGCTCACCCGTGGTGGGTCTGTGCTGCTACTACCACTGCTGATGAGCGATGAAGGTCTGCTGGTGGAGATCAGCCCCAGCTAGACAGGATGCCGGGCCGCACACTTAAAACTGCAAGTTTTTCAGATAACTGTTCCAGCGAGATGAACGACATGAGATGGGGTTTTGCAATTCAGAAAACGCTGGCTCTTCTGAGACAGGCTCCTGCTTTTCCCTTCTGCTCTTCTTGTCCAACAAGATCCCTTCTTGTTTGACCTGAGAAACCTGCAATATTGCCAACCCCAAGGCGATCAAAAAAATCACAAGCTAGACTTACTGCAACACCCCCCCCACTGGAGCTAGTTAAAAATCATGGGTTAAAACACACAGCATATCTGAAGCTTATTTTTAATTTATATTTAAAACCTCAGCACCTAAGTTTCCACACTTTCCACTGCAAACACAAAAGGAAAAAGAAAGAAAACCAAGAAACTCTGCTCATCACATAATCCTAAAACCTGGGTTACAAAGCCTCTATCCCCAGGAACACCAGGGAGCTGCAAAGCCATCACTCTACTTTTCAGGGACCACGCCACGCTCTTGCTCCATCCTGCTCTTGCCCCCAGGATTTTCAGAGGCAACTCCAGGCCTCTCAGATATCTTCATCCCTGGCAGACAGCCAGCTAGCTCACTGCACTGCCACACAATGGGTCATGTCACAGGGCCCAAATTGGGCCATCTTCCCACCCAGGCCATGTCCTCGGCTATGCTCCCAATCTGTGACCCGTGCCCATGGTGGGTGATACCGACCAGGAGCTGCAGGACCTCGCTACGCGCAAAGACAGGAGATACAGGACAAACTGCTTCTGTCTCCCAACACACAGGGAGCTCACTGGGTGATCCCAAATCCTGACATTCAGTGTTGAGTGAAGCTAGTTGCAATTTTGAAGCCTCTTACCGGTTTCTGATAGCATCTCCCATGATCATGAAGGCAATCGCTTTTGAACACCGATCCTTCTGATCACCCCCATGCTACGTGTCACTGTAGGTCCCTCAGCTTGGCAGGATGGCACCAGCCTGGCACATTTAGCTCTGTCTCTAGTCTCTTTAACTTTTCAAATGCAAGCTAAATAACCACCCAGCTCATTTCAGTTCTGTGGTTTATGTTTTGAATTTAAAGAAACCTCCTTCCAAAAAAAGTCATGGCTTTTTTGAACCACCATGCGGTCCTGCTAGGAGCCAAATCACCAATCTCCCACCAGGGCGCTGATGGCTTTTAACTCTCTAATTGCTACACAATGATAGACATGTGAGAAATAGAGACAGACTAGATTGGAAATGCTCAAAGGAAGGAAAACTGGGAGGAAATACCGAGAGCCCGGGGGAGCTTGCCGCATATGAGACCAACATGACCAGAGCTGATGGGAGGTGAGCCAGATGCCTGGAGCTGTCACTGAGCAGCGCTGTGACACCCAAAGACCCGAGCCCTCCCATGTGCCGAGCTGTAGCAGTGGCTGAGCAGCACGTGGATGACATGAGTATAAACCTCTAGGTTTCTGCCTCTCCAAAGTGGCTGGGAGCCCAGGCGTTGGGACCCCACCACCAATCGTGCTGAGCTCATCCCCGCTAGTGCCAGGTGGATGGGCATGGCTCCACACACACAGTGTCCAGCCACAGTGGGAAACAGCCAGAAACCCCACGGAAAGCTCCTTCCCACTGAATTTAAGTGGCACTGTTGGTACCCCCAAGTGGAAGCCCGCCTTTCTGCACTGAGTGAGAGGGGAGGTGGGATCTCTGCTGCAAAACACAGCATCACCACTCAGGGCTAAGGTGGGCGCAGCTCCCCCAACAGAAATGGGACAGGAAACATACCCCAAGCACAGTTCTGAGAAGACGAAGTGCTGCTCCTCACTCCTTTCCCACACCCAAGCTTCTGCCCCCCAGGTGCAGGTTGCACTGCATAACGCCCCAGCAGCCATGCTGCATGAACAATGAGGCCAAGCAGAGGTTTTTTCACCATTTTGGGAAAAATCTTGGGGTTTCATTATTCCACAACAACTTCATCCAATCATTTCAGTTATTAGTGGGAGACTGCACCCATAGGTGTTGTCCTGCCTCCACTGGGAAACCCTCCTGTTTATCCCCAAGCTCCGGCGCAGGAGGGTCCCCATCCAAAGTGTGAGGCTTGTGGTGGATGACCCAAAAGTGGGGTGGCAGGAGCTGCCTCTCCAGAAACACACGGCCATTTCCCTCCTGAGCTGCAACTTCATCACAAAGAGGCAGAAATGGCCCCAGCTGGTCACAGGACCAAACCGCGCGACCACCCTGCCCTGTGCCCATAAAAACATGGCTCCTGCCCAGCAGGCTGCCTGGCACACCTGAGGAGAAAAAAATGTTGGAGGTCTGCAAAAACCCCCAAACGTTTGCTTAGCATTTTGCCATCCTTTCATCCAGGGCAGCCACTGCAGGGAAATCGGTGAGCCCCCATCTGCAGGGCTGGTCAATCCTGGATCCCTGTCTGGGGTTGCTCCTGCATGCCTGTCCCAGAGAGGCTGGCACCTTGTCACAGGACAAGGATGCTGCAGGACACCCTGTTGGCTGTGTGACGCTCACATTTGCCCACTGAGACACTGATTTGAGGCACCATGACAGCATCCCAGCATGGTAGCAACAGGTCTCAGTGCTCAGAAAGAGTGGTTGGGCATTGGAATAGGCTGCCCAGGGAGGTGGTTGAGTCACCATCCCTGGACATGTTTAAGAGTCGTTTAGATGTGGTATTGGGGGATATGGTGTAGGGGAGAACTTTGTAGAGTAGGGTAGATGGTTGGACTTGATGATCCCAAG
>JAOXNO010000001.1:86168905-86179819 GCA_028565335.1 Limnodromus scolopaceus | reverse complement strand
CTCCAGGCTGAACAACCCCAGCTCCCTCAGCCTGTCCTTGTAGCAGAGGTGCTCCAACCCCCTGATCATTTTTGTGGAGGTGGGATGCAGTTTGCTCCATCTTGTGTCTTCCACAAGGCGGCTTGGCTCAGTGTTTGCTTTTTTTAAACACTGTGTTGAAAACTTAGACCGCAGAACTAACCAGAGGGGCTTCAGTGCCCATCACAGCACTGCCCGGTAGGAAGGATAAACAGCCTGGTCACAGCTCTTCACTGCTCCTCCGGCCCCTCATCCCCAGCACCTCCAGTCATCATCCAGTTTTCATCCCCATCCTTCCTCCGTGCATGGACCTATTCATGCGTTACGCCTGCTTCTTAAGAGACATGGCTGCCTGAGACACAGCACCTCCTTTTGGAGGTACAGCCCACGTCATTTCCTCCGAGGGGCGTGCAATGATTTTATATTTACTTCAAGTTTACTGTTGAAAAACATAGGCCTCGAGCTGATTTTTGGTGCAATGAGACCCCCTACTTGCCAATCATTAGCAGTAACACCTCTCTTCTGGAGTCTGGTAAGTAGTGGGGTTTTGGCCCACTTAACACATACGCGTTGTCCACCCTCAGGAGTTCACATTCAGTCAGTGTCGCACACAGCAACACCAAAGCTGGCCTCTATTTTAACCGTGGCTTTTGGTTATCCGCTAAACTCTTCTTAAACAACTGACTTTTCAGTCACATTTCACTAATTTGTCGAAGTTTTCTTCAGGACAAACTGCAATTGGTATTTTCTTCAGGTTGGGGAAGATCAGTCTTTGAAAATCCAAGTTCATATTATGACTACCTATGATTGTCCTGACTTTTTGCTCACATTGGTTGTAATGAGGCAACTAACCGCTGGTAGCTCAACAACAAATTCTTCTTTACCCGTCACCGTGAATCTGGAAGGGAGGCAGTGTGTCCTGGATGGATGCATCCTCTGCTGGGAAATTATCATCCAGCACACTTAGAAACTCTCATGAGACTTGGTGGTGGCCTGCAGGCAGTCTCTACAGCTGTGTCCTAGTATTAAATTCTCTATGCAAATACAGTTTTCTTTTCACACGTTGCAAATAAGCCTGAAGAGAGACATTCATCCTGGGCCTTGTTTGGTGAGGTAGTCAGTTATACACACAGGTGTACGCGGAGCACTCCCTCTTGGGCTTTATTAATTAGCGCATTGATCTACATACAGTCTGCTCTGAGTTACTGCTCATTGTAAAACAGGTAATGTTGCCATTAGCATAAAGCACCACCCTTATCTCTTTTAATCGCTCTCTCCTTTCTCAGCATGTGGTAGCCAGCAGTTGTAACATCTCCATGAAAAAAAGCATCTGGCCAGACTCAGGCAATACCAGTTTCATCCAATTCATTCTTAGAAGTGAAACTTCTTCACTTTTCCCTCTTATTGACGAAGTTTCTAGTTCTGGAATTTAAACAACTGATTATTTTCTTCTTTTTACATGCACACCCTGCTTAGTCCACGGTCTCTTGAGTTTGAACTGTTGAAGCTTTTGCCCATTTCAAGATCTTCTTTGCAGGGTTGGTTCAAAATATCCTGCCTTTTCCAGCCCATTTCCAGGCTATGAGGCTGGGCGCTGGGCTTTGGACAGACAGACCATCCCCCCCTGCTCTCTCCCCATCAAACAGGGCTGTGCCCCGCACACTGCAGCCTCTCAGCAAACATCAGCCACTGCTTCAGCCTCCAGGAGCTTCTGGCCTCTCCTCCAGCTTGCAGCAACAGCACCTAAGAGATGATCACTTGGACCTTCTTTTCCTTTGAGGTTCCTGAATTCTTGAATAATCTCTTGTTATTCCTACACCACCCTGTTGGCTTTGTGACCCATCCTAAATGGCCTCTTCTTAACTCCTCTGCATTCTCCTTAATTGAAGCTGCCCATTATAATTGCTTGCCTTGTTAAGGCAACTGGGGCCATGTGTAGACCACTCTTGCAAATTGAACCAAAGTGCTGCACTTGGGAGATCCTCACTGCTCGCTCCGTTCCTCCCAATGCACGTGTACATTCAGATGGTCAAATCTCTGCCAGAAGTTAGGTACAGCCAAGGACAGAAGTTTGGACCTTGTCATATTCCCTTTCAAACCTGTTTGCTCTGCTTCCATGAACTGCTTTAGGATGACTTTGGTGAGTTATCACTCCTGCCACAGCAAATCATTAGGCCAGCTGGTGCTGCTCTATCCAGTGAAAGGAAAAAACCCAGCACATTCTTTGAAACACATGGCCCTGCGTCTTCCCAGATTTGAAATAATCTCTCAGAAAGATGATCTCACAATCTTTGTATGGTAGATGTGGACCCCACTGTTGCTAAGTGGACAAGCCAATATCTTAGGAGTGATCCAGGTGAGGACAGGAATAGGCTACAGTGGGGAGAAAGAGAAGAGTCCAAGGAAAGACTTTAAGAATACGGTGGATGTAAAGCACCTGATAGTGGCATGAGACTCACATCCCCTTGTAAGCAAAAGCTATGTTACTTAGAACACATCTAGGGCAGGACCATCAGCTCCAGTGTGGTTTCCACTGTGCCCAGAACTGACGCTCACTCCCACCAGTGAAAACTGGTTTGCTAGCAACACCCTACTCACCCTGCCTGTCTCTTATGCAAAGTAAGGCTAATCCAAGATTCACCTGACAGGGGGTCAGAAAGTCACAGGAGGCTTGGGCCTGAGACATGACCTCCTTCCAGCCACCATTTGGCTAGTTCCCCATGGGAAATGAGCTGGTGCTCACTGACAGTGGAAAGGCTGTTGTGCTTTAACTCTCCCTGATCCTTTCTGCACCACACATTAAGCAGATCCACGGGGTGTGAAGAGCTCTCTGTGAAGGCTTTCTGACCCCGCCAGTGGCAATGCTGGATGGGGATCAGCCCCCCTGCAGACAGGGCAAGAGGGGCTGCATCTGCTGCGAGAGCAGGGCAGCTGGATGGAGGAAATCCTCTACCCAATGTGGGAGAGAGGTTGCCAACCTTTTGTAAGTTGGTTTCCCACACGCTTTCTAATTATTATTTATTTGGGATGGCATCAAGAGGAAACCATGAGGTTATGAATTAGGTGCTGTGTCAAGGAAAAGGGAGCCAGGGTAAGGGTTTCTGAGAAAGCAGCAGACTAACCCTACGCCGCAACGTGTAAACAATGTGTAAGGGAATCGAGGGAGGCTGTGACCAAACTTTCTGGTGGAGGAGGCACCAAGCACCTATCTGGTTCTGGCAAACAAGGATGTTCATAAAGATTTGGTCCCAGGACTGTGAGACGAACAATTGCCTCAACTTTGATGAGATCCTCCTCAACTAGTTAGGACCATTCCCATTTTTACGGTGATATCCTCCGTGCACGTGTTTGTCTGTCCAGCATCCCCTCTTCACCAGCAATTTTTAAACCACCTGGCAAATTGCAACAAATTTAACAGTGGGCTGGGAGTCTTTTAAAGCTATTAAGTTTCTACAAGTGCCAGTGAATGACCAGAGGAGAGAGAAACCTGGTGAATCATTCCCGCTCCCATACGGGGAAGGAGCACGTGCACAGCTTTTATTAGATGTTGGCAAATCCCCCTCTCAGGGATGGAATCAGGCAGAATCACACCTTATGGCAAACCAGAGGGTCTGCTGGTGGGAAGAAAGGGGCATCCTTGACCAAACTGCCCTCAGAATTATATGTTTTCTTTACCATAACATAGAAAATGGGGGGAAAAAAAAATCCCCAAACAACAAAACAACCCAAGAACAAAGTGGTTTTCTGCTTGTCTTCTTCTACTTGTATTTTCCATTGGAAACTTGAGCTTCCTTGGTCCCCGTTTTTGGTGAATGAATGACCAGTGTCCTCCAAGATTGGATGGTGCTTCAGTGAAAGACCATGCCTGGGTGCTGCACTTCGGAAAAGACTGAGAGGACAGAGTTCCAGAGGGATCTAGCAGGGCTTTGCCCCAGCCCAAGTGCATGCTGACACAGGATAGCAGGAGTTTAGCTAATTTTAGGTAAGGGACTGGTCATGCCAGACACAGTCAATAAGCCTGCCCGCTCTTTCCTTTCATACCGAGTCTCAGTGGAGGATTTTTATTAAAGCCTTACCCTGACCTAGAACCCAGGAGAAGCATTCAGCTTCTTTGATGCTAATCTGAACCACCAAACCTTTTAAGGTTCACTTACCCCTGCCAGCAACACCCAACCCCAGCAGTGATTAGTGGTCTCCTGGGAGGTATCTCAGCCTCTTAGGATTTGACAGGGAAACAATAAAGTCTGCAGTGGAGCCGAGTTTCAGCTGTGCCCGTCTGCTAAATAACAGGTGGTAAATGATAGTTTCCTTCAATTGTAGCAGTTCGTGACTACCCATGAAGTCATATAATGATCTCACCTCAGTTATTCACCATGTTCTTTCTTCTACCTGGCACAGTGAAGATGTTTTTCTTTCTAACAATAGAGAATAAAAACAAAAACAAACCCCTTTCTATTAACGTGGCTCTAACGCACATCCAAGGCACAAGAGAAGCATCCCTTGTTTCTGGCTCTAGCTGCCACGTCTGAACCATTTTTCCTTATAAGAGTCGGGAAGACAGGCTGCCACCCTCCTTTTAACATGGTCCCTTGTCATAGCAGGCAGCTGGGACTTGTCTCCCTGGCTGCTGAGCACTCTGCTGCCAAGCAAGGACAGTACATCCCTGTTTCCTGGTCTTCACAGTCAGGGAAAACCCTTGCTTGTGGCAGACCTTAGAGACAAAGACCAAGGCTTCAGTCTGAACTGGAGGCTGACAACCACATGGAGCAGAGGGAGATATTCACTGCTTGGTGTTTGCTCCTGAAGCTGGTGGGAGCATGTTGAACAAGGAGGTTCTTGTGTCCATCAGAACTGGCTCTCCGGTGAATGGGCCATCCTAGAGCAGAGACCAGCACACTGTGTCCTTACCCATCCCTGTGGGGGCAGCTACAGTGTGCTGGGGGCCAGCAGTGGAAGAAGGTGTTTCTGGGCTCACTAGGAGGAAGAAAGCGAGGCAACAAAAAGTAAGGACAGAAGACAGAAAGGCCACCAATCACTTGCACAAGCACTGTGGAAAAGCATGTCCATGCGAGTGGAGATCCTTGGCAGAGTGGATGTATATGCTGGCTGCCAGAGGAGGGACTGCAACGTGAGGAATGAAAGGGAAAAGTAGTATGAGGGCATCATGGAAAAATTCTTATGCAAGAGAGGGAAAAATGAGAGAAGAAAGGGGTGCTGTGTGGAGGCAAATGGAGTGCAGGTAGGCTAGTAAGGCTGAAAAGCTGAATCAATCTGCTAAATCAACTTGAAGCCTTGGCTTTCACAAGTGTTGTTGACTTCAGAGACAAAGGCAGAACAGGTAATGAGAAACAAGGTCAGGAAATGGAAGTTACCACCATCTATGTTTTGATATCTGCAATATCAAGAATTATTAGTAAACTTGAGTTTGGGGAAGGAACCAGGGCAGGTGGGAAGGTACAAAGAGGACTAGTATCTCTGAACGATCTGACACTTGGAGACATGTGCCTGGCAGCAAATATCTCTAAGAAATCCGCCAAGTCAGAAGAAGATCAGTACGTCCAAAGAGCAGCAAATGCAGAGATGGTGAGTAGCATGGAGAGGGAAAGACAGCTGTGGACTTCCTCCATGCCCAGGCTATAATATTCAATTATGGCTCCACACAAGAGGTTGGGCAATGAACTTAAACGGTGAGGGAGAGAAGCACATCCTGAAAAAAGGATAGGTTAAGCATTAGGACTTGAGTAACAGCAGCTGAACAATATTAAACACTACCAGTTGTGAGGTGTGTACTCGCAAAGATAGGCCACAACTTTGCTGTAAACCAGGAGTTTGTCAGCTGGCACACCAAGTTGTCAGCTGGCACACCAAGTGGTGTGGTTGACATGCCTGAGGGATGGGATGCCATCCAGAGGGACCTGGGCAGGCCTCAAGAAGTGGGTTTCTGTGAACCTCATGAAGTTCAACAAGGCCAAGTGCAGGGTCCTGCACCTGGGTCAGGGAAACCGACTGGGGTCATCCAGTCTGGGGGATGAAGTGAGTGAGAGCAGCCCGGCGCAGAAGATCTTGGGGTTACTGGTGGATAGAAAGCTGGACATAAGCCAGCAATGTGCGCTCGTAGCCCAGAAAGCCAACCGTATCCTGGGCTGCATCAAAGTAAGTGTGCCCAGCAGGTTGAGGGAGGTGATTCTGCCCCTGTACTCTGCTCTGGTGAGACCCCACCTTGAGTACTGTGTCCAGCTCTGAAGTCTTCAGCACAGGAAGGACATGGACCTGTTGGAGCGATTCCAGAGGAGGCCCATGAAGATGATCAGAGGGCTGGAACACCTCTACTAGGAAGACAGGCTGAGAGAGTTGGGGTTGTTCAGCCTGGAGAAGAGAAGGCTCTGTGGACACCTTATTACAGCCTTTCAGTACTTAAAGGGGCTTACAAGAAAGATAGGGCGAACTTTTTACCAGGACCTGTTATGACAGGACAAGGGGTAATAGCTTTAAACTAAAGGAGGGTAGATTTAGATTAGATATGAGGAAGACATATTTTACAGTGGGAGTGGTAAGATGCTGGAACAGGTTGCCCAGAGAGGTGGTAGATTGTCATCCCTGGAAACATTCAAGGCCAGGTTGGACAGGGCTCTGAGCAACCTGATCTAGTTGAAGATGTCCCTGCTCATTGCAGGGGCGTTGGACTAGGTAACCCTTTAAAGGTCCCTTCCAACCCAAACTAGCCTATGACTCTATGGTTCAACTGAAGGTAACACAGAAAGTGAAGCAGGAACAGAAGGAAGAGTGATAACTGAGACACAAGGCAAATGCAAGCCTGCAAGGAAACAATTGTTTTTTACTCTTGGTAAGAGCCAGAACAAATACATTTTAAAAGAAACAGAATGATAGTTTCAAATGCAACTTTGTAGCAGCTTTCTGTGGATGCACAGCACCTGATTTAACAACTGCTTAAGTACATCTTATCCTTTACATGGATGTATTTAGATCAATGCCCATATAGAAGTCATATGATAGATTTTCCATAGCTTTTAAAGTTATTTTGAGTCAAGGACATGTACCTCAAAAATCACAGCTCTCTAGTACAGGGTTTTTAACTAAGCTTTGAAGCACTTCTTTGATAAATAAACTCGCTGCTTTGTTGTTACTAAGACTAAGAAATCTGAAGCAACAACTTCAGATTGCTTTACTTAAAATTTAGAAACTGCGGTGGGAAAATATTTCAGAAACCACAACAGTTTTTTCTTGCTGTCATTTAAAAGCATTATAATCACAGACTTCATAGGGCTACACGCATCAGCCCTGATGTTGTGAACTCCTCGGTCTCTCTGAAGGTTTTGAGAACTATTCATCGTGGGCTGCTTTAAAAATAAAAGAAACACACCTTTCTTTTCTTAAAAAAAAAAAAAGAAAAAAAGAGAGAGAGAGAGAAAGATGCCTTTGAAAAAGTCTATGACTAGATGTTTACCAATGAAATTTGCATGGAGAAGACAGTTATTACTGGATAAAAGATCATGAAGACAAGACATTTGTCAGCTTTTTTTCACCCTGGAGAATTATGAAAAAAGTTAATGACAAAAGCAACAGGACTTTCAAGTTTGAAAAGGTTGTTTCTGTAAAAGGAAAGGGGAGAGGAGAAGAGAAAGTTATTGCCGAAATGGTCGGGCTGCCATGTACAATTCAACAGTCGGGTGGAAACCTCTCAGATCTAGGATGTTTGGGCATGTTACCCTGAGGAGAAAACATGGGCAACAGAGGATTTTTTTTATCACTCTAACCAGGGGTGCCAGCATTGATGTCTTCTCATAAAACACCAACTCAGCTTCTGCAATGGTTAGTTAAACCCAAGGGCGTACCAGGTTTCTGAGAAGGAGGCTTGGGAAAATACCTTATCCTGGCACCTGGAGCAGTAGCAAAAGATGTCTGGGACAGTCTTTTCAAATGCCCTTTCAGCCTTTCTGTTGCCAGGCTATTACTCTGGACTTCAGGAATGAATGCACTGCATTAACAAAGTTATCGCATACCCATGCCCACCTCCTCTGGTTGCCTCGACCAGGACTGCAACTCTTACAGTTGTCTGGAGAGCCTTTGGAAGGATGAAGAAGTTTCCCATTGATGACGAACCAGCTGTCACCTTAAGGATTGGCTGGGTCATGATAACCACGAACCTCATCATCATTCCAGATATTACTGAGGATTCATCTGTTGGTGCATTAATATGATCAATGTGAAATAACTGTTTGTGAGGCATATTTCTAACTTGCTACATCCCTACCCGTGGAAAAAACAACATCTGCTACCTTTATACATGATGAAGTATGTTCTGCCTCTATCCATAGGCCCTGAATCACACCACCACTGCTATGTAAGTAATGGTAGACCAGAGAAGATATGTTTATTTTGTCATGTCAAAGTATCAGGCTTCACCTTTGTCCCCAGAAAGTTGACCCTTCGATAGTTTAAAAAAAAAGAAAAAAAAGCACCACGTGAGACTTACTTAGCCTCACTAGATACTTGTGATGTGTGTGATGGTATAGATGGCATATGCCATAAATTTGTTGAAAAGCTAGAGCTTGCCTGAAGAGGGACTGGAGTTCAGAAAATCTAATTAAAGAAGATGTTCCCTCCTCACTCACCATTTTACAGAACCCGCCTTCAGACTTTGTGACGAACGGCATGGATCACCACCTTGCATTTTACTTTTGCCAGGAGACCACAAAGGATGTCGGAAGGTGTTCTCTGTCAGGAGACCCTTGGTTTGGAAGCTGGTATTGGGTTTCAGGAATTATCTTGGTGTCTGTGTTCCTTCAGCTGTAAGAGGAACCCCCCCCCCAAACTTAGGTAACTGGTAGTGGTGACACAGCAGTGACACTTTTACCACCCATTTTCAATACACTTATCAAAGGCAGTCACCTTGGAGGGCCAGATCCACGACTGTGGGAGCAGAGCCCCTGTGATGACCCAGAGCAGAAAGATGCAGCCACTGGAGAACCTTTTTCTTCAAGAGAAATGACCTTTTGGATGTGAAAGCTCAACTGCATAATGACAAAGGCACCGGCCATCCCCTAAGCTCAGGAGACGCCTCGCATGAGCCTCTTGTTCCTGTGTGCACCGCTCGGCCAGGGCTGTGCCCCCCCCCGGACCACGCAGGGGTGACGTGCTTTGAACATCCTCGTTAGCGGCCCGGCCAGCTCTCGGGAGAGCTTGTTTTTGGGACAGCCACCCACCCCGCCAGCAGTCATTAGAGCTACTCCCCCTCCCCTCGGACATATTGCACACGCATTTTTCCCTGCTGTTGATGGAAGACAAGCCCCGCTAATCCCCTGCTGTGCAAACGGCGTTGCACAGGGGCACTTACCCGCAACTGGGGCAGGTAAACAAGCACAGGCTCGGGCTCCTCCTTGCCGCGGGAACACGCTGGCCCTGGGAGACGCCCTGGCTGCCTTTGCCCTCTTTTCCTGGGGGGGAATTCACTAGCCACAATCCCCTGCTTGAAGTGGGGAACACAGAGGTGGGAATGCACCCCGTGAGGGCTTTGCCAGCCGCTATTAACGCAGGCCAAATTTATAGCAGTAAACCAGAGCAGACACGTACTTTTAAACATGAATAGGGTAAGACGCCCACAGCCCTTTATCAGGAGATGGAGAAGCGAACGAGATGCTCCTGGACACGCTCCACAGTGGTTTTCTTCCCTGTGGGCCACAGTCCTAGAGACCTCAGGAGTGCAGGGATGGAAATACCCGCTGCTGTGACAAGCCTGGCATATGCCAGCTGGCACCATTTGATCAAGGGAAGTTTTTTGCCTCCTAAGGCCATACTTCTCTCCTCCACATACACACCAAATAAAGCTTACTTTCCTGGAAGCACTACTAAGTGTTTCCAGGCAGGATGCTTGGAGGGCTGTGCTTGGGACCAGGGACGAGCCATGGCCAGGTCCCCAGGCTTTCGGGGTGGGCTTTCCCTACAGACCATGGCAAAGTGTCATCTCCAAACAGGTTTTCAGAGTGCAAGGCAGCCAGATGGGGCTGCAAGTTGTGAAAGACCAACAGAAAGTTTCAGACATTCCTGGACCGTTTCAAAACGTGTTTCGACGAGCCCAGTCACATGGGGTTTTTTACAAGGCCTTTTATGATTGTATCTCTCAGTAGAAGACTCACAACTGCTTTAAAGAACGAAAGAAAAACAAACAGAAAGATGCAATTTAACTCCAAATATCTGAAGAGATTAACCAGGGAACCCAACTTTGGAAAACCCACTGCAGTGTTTATTTGAAGATAAAAACCACTGCTGCAAACCACTCGGGTCTGATTTAGATTATGAAGGGTGTTTGGTTATATAAATGCAAGGGATGTTTTAAAAATCTTCCAGCCAGTCCCTTTCAGCAGGGCTACGCACGACAGAAACAAAGCCCTGGGTTCAGCCCCCTCCGCCTGCAGGGAGGTTTTAGGAGCGGGGGGGGTGAGTCCGGGGAGCCCCACGGGGCCCCCCAGCCGAGAGCAGGAGAACGCACAGGGAAGCAAAGTAGTGCTCGGAGGGATCCTCTGCCAAGGAGGTATGAGAGTTGCAGTGATCTGTTTACCTGATGCAAAGGATGTTCTTCAAAGGTCAGGCTTCTCCCACCTCCAAAAACCCACCCGTCTGAATTAGAAGGCTACTGTTAAGGAAAACGTAACATTCCTTATTTCTAGCGTCCAGCTCTGCATCCATATTCCTACCATTCCCATGATCTGCTAGCTTGCTGCAGATTTGCTCAATGTCATCCTGCTCACAAGCAGAAGCCATGAAGTCACCTACACCAACCACGTAGCTGTTGTTGCCAAGAGGCCAATGGAATCCTGGGCTGCATAGGGAAGAGTGTGGCCAGTAGGTCGAGGGAGGTCATTCTCCCCCTCTACTCTG
>JAOXNO010000001.1:86149302-86168805 GCA_028565335.1 Limnodromus scolopaceus | reverse complement strand
CAATCCTGCTTTAGCAGGGGAGTTGGACTAGGTGATCTCTAGAGGTCCCTTCCAACTCTGACAATTCCATGATTCCACGAACAACAGGGCTGCCCTCCCCAGAGTTAATGAAACAGCATTTACAAAGCAAGAGTTTGGAGAGCAACCGTGTAACGTCTGGCACAAAGTACAACATTTGCTCAATATTACGCATGTTTGTTATAAAATCACTTTTACTATGGATGCCAGGATTCCCAGGAATTATGGAAAACCATTTTTCCACAATAGTATCTTCCTTTCCTATTTATTTTCAAAGCCCTAAGGCTGAAATTTACCGTCAGAGACAACCCTCGAACAAAACATTCCTGTGCCTTTCACGTAGGTCCTTTCACCAGCAGATGTTTGTGTCCTTGCTGAGGTGAAGGGTGACATTGCCGACCTGCTGAGCTTCAGCTCGTGACCCCCTGCCCACACCCGAACTATCACCCGGATGAAGGGTTTGTTTGCCCTCCCAGCTTACCTGTTCATCAGCGTCCCCATCACGGCACAGGCAAGGACCTCGTAACACTCCCTCCTCCCCTTACACAAGGAAGGATGCAGCTTGCTGAAATCACTCATTTGCCAACACACCAGCAATAATCTTTGGAGATGTGTAAATGGCAACCAGGCTTTGACACTCCGATCAAAGCATAATATTTAGGATAAACATACAGCTTGCCAATCAGTACTGAATGCAGGTCTCCATTTTTCCACAGAGTCAAGAAGGGGTTACAGACAGGGCGTTTGGACAACACTCTGAAGATAGATTAATCCTTTGCTGACCTGATAGGAAGCTTTGGTCTCCCCACCAGTAATTCCCAGAGAAGGGCCCTGGGTGCTGCCTGGGTGGCCAGTCCTTAAATTGACACCAGACGAGCTGCACCCTCACCTCGCCACAGAAGACCAGTTGGAAGCAGGACTCTGCTATAGATTACCTTCCCCTCCATCCTAAAAGGACCTTGGTTGCTGTTCAATCTCCTTGTCAAAACTCTCCATTTTGCTGACTAGCGAGAGAGGAGACCACAGCAAACTGTAGTACAAGAACACATGCTCTCAACTCTCCTCAAACAAGTCACCATAGAACAGTGGCTATCGGAAAGGGAAGAGACACTCTGACATGGCAGGCCATCTCCAGACTGTCGCTAAGGGTGCAGATGACCCTGGCCTTCTTCAGTGCAGCACTAAGAACAACTTTCTTCCAGTAATTTTTTTTTAAATGGTTGGCAACTGCAAGTCACAACCTTGGTGCAGAGTAAAATGTGCGTATGTTCAGCTCTAGCTGTCTTGATCACCTAAGGCAGCCTATCTGAGGAGGAAATGTATAGCTCTACTTCCACAGCATCAACATAATGCTTCCTTTTAGATCTGTGCAATTCTGCATGAGCCTAAAATGTCAACGTGACATTCTGAACATCTGCTTCGGGCACCGATGTAACTCATGTTTCACTTACAATCTTCTCATTGCATTAGTGCTAAAAGCAGAGGAGAAGGTTTGAGAGCCAAGACTTGCTTCTTGAGATTTGAAGATGGGCAACTAATGTCAGGAAGATGCTGGACATCTAGAGAGACTTTTGCACCAAAGGCAAAGAGATCGTGGACTCTTCATCCTTGGAGGTCTCCAAAACTCAGCTGGACAAACCCACAGTGACCTGAACCAGTGCTGGCAAGTAGTCCTGCTTAAATGAAGAGCCTGGACAAGAGACCACCAGAGGTTCCTTTGAACCAGTACTTCTATGACTTTATTTCCAAATGTAAGAAAGGCACTAAGAAGGCACAGAAAACGGCATCTTCATATTAGTTAACAAAAAGAGGCAAGAATATTCTCAGCCTGGTTATTACAGGCAAGGTCACTGCATTCCATGGAATTTTATGTTATTTGAAATGGGGCTGCTGCATAATTTGAGAGGTTTTTCATTACACATGAAGTTGAACCATCTCTGAAATAGTTCCTGCTGAAGTTAATATCAAGTAATTTGCTTCCCACCGTCCCATTTTCCAATACACCATATTTCTGCACTGACAACTGGTAATTGCACAGCAGGATCTGAAGCATTTTGGCAATAGATCACAAAAACTCTTCAGGATGTAGGAGGAAACATGGGATTACACAAGAAAGGGGAACACATTAGCTAGTTAACATGATCAGAAAATTAACATTCAAAAAGTCATTTACAGGTTTCAGGGTTGGCGCATTAAGAGGGAAACAATTCAAGAAGTTTAGAACTGTTGTTTCATATTGCTGGAAAACTTCACCATGACACTGTCTTCTCTTGTTCGTGTATTTATCCTGCCCATGAGTTACTTCTACCTTTAAACTGTGGAGCACATTTCTGCAACACCACACCAGAAGTAAAACATGGTCCAGTCTGTAACACACACTGGCCTGTCACGAGTGGGCCCCAAACCCCAAGTTTCAGCAGTCCCTCTGAAAGTCTCACCTGCTCTTGGTTTTACACAGCACAGGTCAAATCTCATCTGTTCCCCCACCACGTATAGCCCCATTTCTAGTGTTTATCATTCTGCAAGGGTTCTGGCTGTGGCAACACCAGAATGGAGACACCGGCAAATAATGGACAGACAACTGTAGAAATAACATTTTTGGTTTAGTGTTTGCAATTTGTTTTACAGCTCATAATGAAATACTGTTAAGAGATATCCTACATTCATACATTTCTAGCAAAATACACTTTTAAAAACATAAGGCACTTGAAGACTTCCTAGAACAAATGCTCATGATAAAAACTCAACAAGAAGGCTGGACAAGAACCCCTTCTACCCTTAATGTTCAGGTCAGTAAAAGATCAATCCTCTAGTCAGGCAGGCAAATGAAATAATCAATAGAAAGGTTTCCAAGATAGAGTTACTGCTGTTATTAGTGTGCATTCTGAAGTAGTGTATTTGAAGTATCTTCAGTTGGGGAGGGAGGGCATGGTGTGAATAAGATGCATTAAAATAGTTCTTTGAACTGTGTAACAAAGACACATTGCAGGGATTAAGTTTCATTACTTTCATTGGATTAAATTCCTTCCATTCATTATTGCCAACAAGAGTAAAGAACAAAAAGGAGCTGGTTCTTCCCTCCCTCCCCCCCACTCCCATTATAATTCCACACAAGATTTCAAAGACTTAAAATGACCAGGACAGAAGCCCATGAAAAACTGCATCTGGCCACTTCAGAGTATGCTTAAATATTCATTACTGACTTCCTCAAGTCTCACCTCTTATTAAAGAAAGAGAAACATACAAGAATTAGCAACTGTGTTAAGTTGCTTCCAGTCAAACTGATATTTTGCTTCTTTTTAACGTGACCCCACTGTTCACATGAAGTACCCGCATTCAGAAAGGCGCCAGCAGCTCCCCTTGGCAGAGGGACGGCGGGGCAGGGGGTGAATGCGGGCAGGGCCCCGCGGGGAAGAGGGAATGAGCAACTTTGCTTCACACACTTGTGTCTCGGCTTAGGAACAGTTTCAAAAGCCGGACGTGCTGGGCTGCTGTAGCAACAAGGGGACTGATACCAAAACACTGACTGAAGGCTTCACTCGGAGATGCATCTGTAGGAATTGAAATCCACTATTCAAAACTGACAAAAAGAACTATAATACTGGCAAAAATCACTGTCTACTCAGGACCCCTGAGAAGAGGATGGTAGGAACTAGTCCCTACCATCCATCTGTGTATTTTCAAGTTGTGTCTTACCTATTTTATTGCCCAGCACATTTTCCAGTCTTTGGGAGCTAACAATTGCTGGGAAAACTTGACTCCCGGGGGCTCAGTACGTTAGGCACTACAGTACAAACCTGCATCCCTACTCCTCTCAAATCCACCTCCAAGGGGAAAAAAAAAAAAAACAAAACACCAACCAACCATTTGTCTTTCTTACAAGTCCTTAATTGTTTTAAATTCTGACTTACTTGAATTGCACTTCAAAGCCCAGCAGCAAAAAGAAAACTTGGTAGCTATATTCAGGAATATATATACATTTTTAAGAGACATTTTATCAAGTTTAAAAACGCATAGAGAGATCAACTGCATAAGCTGTCAAGCTTTTACCTGGCTACAGTGAAGAAGCTGTGAAAGATTAGCCAATTAGTCCCTATTAGAACTGGGGCAAAAATGGGATGTCTGTTCAGTTAGGAAAGAAAATGCAGTTAAGGATGGAGCTAAATTAGAACCAGCCACCACTGGTCTTAGCCCGTCACACACAGAGGTGCTCCAGTGCAAACAGGAGCCGTGGTGAAATCTAACTTTGTGAAGTGAAAAAATACATGACTTCAAGACAACTGCTGCTAAAGAGAAGAAAGGAAGGTGGTACCTCATGGCCCTGAGCTCAAAAAAATCTTGAGATCTCAACTTGTGTGGCTCACTTTCACTTGGCAGAAGAGCCAAGCTTTAGATCACTCAGTTACTCACTATTGTTACACTAGCAGCCAATTTAAAACTGTGGCTCTACAGCCAGTTTACTGTCCTTCAGCATTGGTCTGATGATATTTAATTGGGACTGGAAGAAGCATCTGAAAGAGGAGATGAAGAACCCAACACAGGCCCCTCGTCGATCCCAATTTAACTAGCAGCATGCAGTTCGTTTCTATCAAAACCTGTAGATCTTGCCACGCAAACCTCACAGAACTTGCTAAAGTGACATTCAGTTGCTTTGCACATACACCTTATTGTATCTTAAAAATATACTTTAAAGAAGGTATTTGGAAAGGCACAGAGCACGTGCAATTTACTTCCTTGTGGATCTGTGCGCATGGGGAATCTTCGGACTAAGGTGCAATGATTAATAATGGATGGGGTGCTATTTTACAAACAGATCATTTCTTTCAAATTCCAGTTCTCTCCAAAGGAAACCAGGGAAATGAGCAGCGCTGTCAAGGAAATGCAAGGCAAGAAGTTCAACCTGCACACCGAGGCAGACTGGAATGTACAAAGTTTCACAGACCTCGTTCTTCAGGTCACATTAAAGGAAAAATTGTAGTCTAATAAAAAAAAATAATTAAAAAAAATCACTAAGGCTAGTTACAAATAGTAGAATTATCAAAGTGCTTTAATATATAAAGTGTCAAATATAATTAAACAGGACCATTACCAGAGAGCTGCCATAAGATATTCAAATAGGTGTATGTGTTTTCTGAATGCAGGAGAGGAGCAAAGGTTTTTAATTCCCCCATAGGGCCAAAGTGGGTTAAAAAAAAGCTTTTATTGCTCATTTAGCTTCTTAACACAACGTATTTGCTCTGCTCATGCACAGTTGGATTTGCTCTGAGACTGCATCAAAAGGACTGTCAGCCACGAAATATTAATAAAGGGGCAGCTCTCACTGAACAAAACATAAAACAGTCCCATAAAGTAGACTTACAGATACCTGTCAATTCAGAGTGTTAATTTTTCAGCTATTTCTTGATACTTAAAAATTCTGAACTATTTTCTGCAGCTTTCCTTTACAAGTAGTTTAAGGTAACTGAATGTGTTATTTGAACAATCCAACAGATTGCCAAAGCTATTATGACAAGAGCAAATGCAAACAAATAAATAAGGAAGAGGTTCCAAAACCACCTTGTGCAAGATGCTCAGAAAACTCACCTGAACCTCCCCCACTATCTTTTCCTCTCATGTGATGAATAAAAAAAACCCCACCATTCTCCACGGCACTTTTCTCAGTACTTCCAATTCATTAAGCTGCAGCCTACTTTAAGCAGGTGACCTTACGGAAAGTAACTCTGTACCAAGACAGCGGAGCTAGCTGTAGCACGGGGACATGGATGTTCAGAAACAAGAAGTGTCAATCAGGACCTTTCCTGCAATTCACAGATATAAAATCAGATTTGTTCCAGTAAGCTGAGCCTAAAAATGACATAGAGCATCACATCTGGTCCCTTGCACAGGCACGTATGGCCACAAGTCTGAAGTAACACCAAGTCTCAATAGAACAACTCGTCTGAAGGCACCATAAAGACAGCAACACTCCGGGTGTAATGGGAAGAGGCAGAGGGAGGAAAAATAATGAATACAGTTAGGAGGAAACACTAAGAGCAGCTTGGTATAACAAGGGAGAAAAAAGGTGGCTCAGTTCTATGATGGCTGTAACATCTGTAACAGCACAGAGACCCTACGCCTCTAGGCAAAGGAAGAGTAAACAGAATTTGGAAAAATCTACTCCTGAACAAAAAAAAAACAACTCCCATTTTTAGTGGATGGGTGTAAAACCTGTAACTGAAATCAGAGGAGGCAGCAAAGAATCAAAACACTATATAAAACATTGGGGTCCACACATACTCACATGGCATCATTAGCCTGTTTCTGATTTACCACAGTGTTAAAAAAATCTGGACAGTCTCCTTTGCTCTGCAGGATGACTGAAGACCAGTGAAGTGTCATATATTAAAACCCTTCTCAATCAGCCAGTGAGAAAAAAAATCCCCCTCCCCAGCCCATATGAGGGAGGGGGGGTGTCTCCCAGACAGCAGATGTTTCTAACAACCCCAGGCACCCTACAGGCATATGCCACTGAGTTAGTTCTCCTAAGTAGCGCTGCACCAAGCAAGTCTAGGCTTGCTAAGATGTTCTGCCCCTTACATGGAACTTAAGGACAGTTTTTTGTGAGCCCTTCAGGCTAGAGGCTCATGCTTCGCTATTCCATTATTGCTTTCCAAACATGTTTTCCTTCCAGTCTTCCCCTCTCGCTCCTCGTTAGCCCAGAAGGACTTTCTGCATCCTGCGCGCAGCGACACTGGCTTCGTCCTCAGAGTCAGACTCGCTCTGGGAAGTAGAGCTCTGGGAGGCAGAGCTGCAGGGAGAGGAGCACTCCGGGGAGCACAGGTAGTGCATCAGTGGGATGCGATACTTCCCGCAGAAGTCAACGAACTTGATCTGTCTGACGCAGCTGTCAAAGTAGACACCTGTAAAGGCAGAGGGGACAGTAACAGCCTATGAGACCCCCTGTGGAGAAATCTGAAAGCTCAGCAAGGTTGTTGGGTGCGGTGCAAATGCCTCAAATTAGGATTTAACTGACACAGCACTGGACATAGAAGGACAAGGGATACTGGAGAAATAGAAGGGACCAGGACGCTTATGGAAACGTGAAATTGCTTTTCTTAGTAAAAAGCCCCAAATATCCTGTAAAACTGTATTTGGTAGGTGATTCAGAATGGCACACTCTGCATGAAAAGACACAGGGCCGCTAGTTCCAAAGAATTCATCAATTTCTTCTAACCTTCAGGGAGAAATCTCAGGCTGGGAATTTGCAAACTTCTTAAACGTCAAATTAATTCATCCACTCTATTTTCAAACTTGTAAAACCTCTTCTACCAGGTAGCACAAATGTATGCACAAATAGACTTTCATAGCTCTACTTTTCTTCTGCTTGAGTGAAGTCACCATGCTGAGGTTGGATGCTACTTTCCATGGCAACAGTGTTACTGTAACACACAATCGGGTTCTCTTCCTGTCACAGCAAGTGATTTTAGACACTGACATTTTCAGAAGTCTCCAGTGGTGTTTTAAGACCTAGCTGGCCTGGAGTAGGCTTTTCTCCAGCAGTGCTGCAGTACTGTGCTAGTTCACCAGGAAAAGCGAAAAAGAGCACAACCAATCCACTTTTATCCACGCTGTGCAAAACTCTAAAAAAGGAAAACGTCTTTCTCATTCAACACAAGTTCCAGCCCTTCTGTCTGTGTTTACAGAGCTTTGATACTGTTCTGTAAGGAGATAAGATAACAGACTGCATTATAGAGGGCAGATACTAATTAATGATTATTTTTTTTTTTTCCCTTAATCTTCTAAAGGCTGAACGCACAGATCATTTACTCTGGATAAAGATTAAGCCAAATTAAGCCCAAGTATTCTGGGCTTTTCTATGAAGTGAAGCTTGCTGTTCAGCAAGAGTGCTGGCAAAAGTTCTCCTGTCCATTATTTAGTCTGAGCTATTTCATGGCAGATGAATTGGAAACTTCAGACCATAAAAGTCTAGTGGAGCGCTGGGATGAGCTGCAAAGACTCTGACAGAAACACTGTCTTAACATTCCCATGCAAATACAGTAAACCAGCACTACAACTCTGAACATCGTTCCTAAGGGAACAAGGTTCCTTAAAGACAAGTTTGCAGGAGATCTGGAGCCAATGAAATACAGATAGAATTTGGATACAACACCACGTCTAACCTGACCGAGCTACTACAGTCATGGCAAGTCAGAGGGAAAGAAAACCCACCAAGTAAAAGCAGGAAGCAGAGCAGTTAAGGAGAACTTACCCCCGCATTTAGGATTGGGACAGTTGCTGGCCAAGCTCAGATACCGGACCAGATTCTCCGGGAGGTCACTGGGAGCATAGGGAACATTGCGAGTTTTAACTGTGCGTCCAGCCAGTTCCTGAAGGCTTGGGGGATTGTAGGTCAGGTCACGGACAAACCGAACCACCAGTGGGTTCCCACGCAAGCTCAGCTCTTCCAGGTGAACCAGGTTAAGGATCTCTCGAGGAAGGTAAGTCAGCAGGTTATTGTGCAGGCTGAGGGAACGCAGGGAATGCAGCCTGAGGATGAAGATGGAACCCCCATCAAGGTACGCAAGAAAATTTCCACAAATGCATTACACAGACCCGACTGCTCTCCCCTCTCCCACCAATTTTCTTTTCCTTTGGCTTTTCTTCCTTTCAAAGCATAAATCCATGCTAAAAAAGCTGCTGTTACTCCAGCACACACAATGCCCTAGAAAACCCGGCTCACCTGCTGAATGCCTGTTAAAGAAACACAGCCTTAAATACGCTGCTGATCCTCTCATATTTCCCCCTAAGCACCCCAAAAAAGAATAGAACAGAACAAAAGCATATGAACTGAGTGCTTTCAGGGGGAGATAATGTTTCCTTGTACCCAGTGCATGCATCAAGAATGGTTCCATGCAATAATCTGAATAAGTCACCTGCTTTCAGTCATGCATTAAAGATGATTTGCTGGTAGGCAGCCAACCTTGGAAAACCCCATGTTTTCATCGCTTGCGGCTGCATCACCTTATGCTGTGATAATACCAGACCTCAAAAGCTAAGCAAGGTCAGGCCAGGCTAGCAATCGACACAAGTGACAAGCAGTTTCTTGGCTTCTGGAGAAGGCATTCTCCTCTCAGGAAGCACAAATCAATGCTCCAGCACAGCATCCAGAGATGCTCTTAAAGCAGTACCAGTTACAAGACAACTGGAATCATTCAACGTTGTACCTCAAGAATAATCCCACTGCACCATCAAATTCCAACTCAGAAAACTCCATGTTGTCATCTGATTGCTTTTAGGGTTACATATACACACTGAATTCTTCACCTCCCATTTTAGGCTACCCATACAGCATTTGTAGTGTCCTCTTTCCCCCATTATGAAACAAATAAAGCAGTAACTCACCCTCTAGAGCTGTGCTATAGGATTTAATAAATGCTAAAACATTCTGAAATCCTAGAGTAAGAAACGCCAAGGCAACACAGGGGATGGTACAACACAAAAGCACACACAAAAAGGCTTTGGGTGAAAGACAAAACAGACCAAGCATTCATCACTAAGAATACAGTAGACTGGCAGTTTATCTTTTCTGAGTTGCCCAGGTACTTCTCAGGGCTCCCTCTAACAAATCTATTAATTCACCTTAAAGCATATACTTGGTGACATTTTTTTTTCCCCCCATAACCCTTTGATTGAGATTCCCACATTGTGTATTCATGGTCTGCTTGCAGTACACCATGCTCAGGGTCTTCCTGTTCAAGTCTAGTCACATCAATAAACTGAAGGACAAATAGGTCCTCTCAGGTGATTTTATCCACACGCGCAGAAGTTCAAAGAGTTAATTACAGCTGGTGGCTGATGACAGTAAATACTCACTGTGCCAGCTGAGGTGGAATGCTCTGGATCTTGTTGTCACACAGAACTAGATAGCTTAGAGAAGGCAGCTTTGCTAATTCAGGTGGAATGGAAGTAATGAAATTCCCTCCCAGGTACAGAAACTCTAAACTGAAAAAGAGAAAAGAAACACTGTATTATTTCATTAAGGTCATTTCCAGCTTAATTTAACACTATGTCTTCTCATCTCCTGCATTTCTTAAAGAAAATTTACAGGTGACTATAAGATAATTTGCTGAGGGGAAAAGAAAAAAAAAAAAAGCTAGGTTGCACATCAAAATTGCAACAGAGCTGCTGTTTCACAACAGATAATGTTGAGATTTACCTCCAGCCTCCTGCAGTCACCATTGCATTTGTAGGTAGACACCAGACAACCATGTATTCCTACACCAACCCCACACGCAAAGCTCCAGCTCCCATTTCCAAGGAGAAGCAGCCTGTGCACACAGAGTCTGCAGCACTGACGCAGCTCCTGTCGCAGCCAGCGGGAGCTCTCAGTTCCAACAGGAGCAAAGGAAGAGAGCAGTGGCTCTCCTTGAAAATCTCGTGGGTCTCAGCCCTGCACAAGTGCCAGTTGCTCTTTATGGTATCATTTGACTCCTTGGCGACTACCTGCAACCTTTCAGCAGAAGCTAAAGGCAGCCCGTTGTGCTTTGATGCAGTTCACGTACCGAGAACATCACAGCTGCAACAGCACAGAGTGCATCTAAGTCACACAAGTCCATGCATGCAATTTCTCAGAGAGACTGATTTCAGTACACTGAAGTCATGAAGCCCAAAGCTATCAAAAACATTAGCTGGGCTTAATTGTAGTTTGGGCCTAAATAAAAGAGAAAAATAAATAAAAATTACTGGACATCCTGTGAGAACTCAGTGGATGGGAGACAGGAATGAACAGAGGCACTAGATCCCTTCTGCCAGGTGGAGTAGCCAGTATTTGCTGTGTCTCTCTGCCCTTCTAGGAAGAAAAACCGGGAAGCATAATAGCTTCAAGTCCTCATTTCAGAGTCAAATAGTTTTTCTCCCCTGTTCTCAGATGCTGTCTGGAAGAGCAGTAAAGGCAGGTTCAGTTTGGGTACTTCTGGCTGGGAAGAGACACCGTTGCCAATCATGGTCCAGACAATACTTTTTCCCATGCCTGAAAAAGGTGGATCCCACAATCCTGTCTGCAGGTGCTGGTTCAAGACCTCTGGTACATACCCAGGTTAGCTGCCTATATACAGTGTACACGGTTCCCCTCTGATCCACCAAGCATTCCCCGCAGGTCAAAGAAAGAGAAGTCATCCAGGCTCTACCTGCCTTTCTTTAAGAACAGCTTTTAACCTCCTTGGAATAGGACACACCTTTATCTCACCCCAGTAATTGATAAAAGCTATGGATCCAACTGGCAAAAAAACCCCAAAAATCAGACCACAGAAGGGACATGGTGGTCGACCCAGAGGTCTGAAGCTTGCAACTGTGCCACAGCAGGTATGGAGCGCCAGAGAAGCTCCTCCCTGAGTCTTCCTGTGGGATGGAGGAGAAGAATGGTAGAAAGAGACTATTTCGTTCAGATCTTGCAAGAAACTTGAACTCCAAAGATCCAATGACAGCAGCTGTTTGCACTACAAGGGCCACTAACAGAGCACAAAGGTCCATCTGCCCAACAGCGAAGAACAGAACAAGAGACCTCTGCAACACACCAGGAGATGCTCTCAGAGCTTAACTCCCAGAGCTAACTGGATTCGCTTACCTTTTTGGAGTATGTCAGAGGCAAGCTAAATAACTGAAATTTGACAAAGTAGCCACTAAATTAAGCCTTGAACTGAATTTGGCTATGTGAAAGGAAGTAACTATATCGCTTCAGTTAAGCGATCAAGGGGAACACCACATTTGGAGGTTATTGTGGAAACGCAACAAAGTGCACGAGAAAAAAACGACCACCAAAACCTCACTGCTCAAAGGTAGCCTCCTTTCTACACAGGCAACCCCTAAGTGAGGAGTGGGGGTAGGAGGAAGGCTGCTGTGCTGAGACCACGTCAAGGGGAGATTATTTTTAATTAAATTTTGATCCCCTAACAAAGCCCTGAGTTTTAACCAAAATTCCGCCTTCAACCTCCATTGTTTCCCAAGGTGGATTTAGCCTGCGTGGCTCTCATTAGGGACTTAACTGCTGACCATACAATTCCTAGGCATATTTAAACTCCATACCATTGCTGGAGCCCACAACGAAAACTGTTGGGCAAGGGAATTCTAGTAATGCGGATTTCAATGTTTAAACAAGGTTTAGATATAGACAAGTTCCCACTTCCTAGGAAAAGTGAATAATTAACTCTTCAACCTCTGTGTTGGGAGACAATAATGCCCTCAAAGACACATTGCGTAAAAACACATACTACTCCGGAAGGGGAAGAAGGGTGCAAAATATATAGCAAAAAAGTGTTTTTTAAGTTAATTTCAAGGCATGAAATGCCTAAGTTTCAAGACCAGCTTACTGCACAAACTAAGCATGCAAAAACCGCCTACAAACTATTTACAGCTTTCAAATCCATTCTTTGTAAAGTCTGCGTAATGAGGACACTCTGTTATACTAGCTAGGATATAAAGCCCCAACGTCAGACTACAAACCATTTCTAATTAAAAATCCACTAAAAAAGATGACTCTTTCAGCATCAACAACGGGCTCCTTAAAAATGGTTTGCTTTTTACCTATCTTGTGAATCACCTTTTTGAGGTCAGCAGACGAACAACTCACTGGGCCCAGTCGAGTACCGCAAATTCAGAATTTCCGACATCAACTTAAGATACTAATCAGATGGTAAATTTATTTAAAAAAGCACAGGGAGAAGGTTTTGAAGGTATAAAGAAACTTATTTTAAACACAGCAAAGATATTCTTACAGCTTCCACTGAAACACTGCTCAGTAGACAAAGGAAATCTCTAACTCCTGTCCCCCAAAACCCAATTGCCTAGAGAGAAGGATCTAGCCTAGGCTTGGCTGAGCAAGATGGAGAAATTAACAACAGTCATTTCTGCATCAAATTCAAGTATCGAGAATTGTTGGAGCAAAGCTAATCATGACACAGACATGGATTTTTTTTTTTTTTTTTTTTGTAGTGAGCACTGACCACACCACTGGGGCCAGTTTGTTCCTAGCTCATCTGCTCCTGGCCTGATTTTCATGCCTTACTAAGCCCGTACCTAAATCCAAGGCAATGCTGGCTCTCGAGCTGTCCTGCTCAGGAGGGGGCAGTTTGCCGCTCCGTAAGATGAGCAAGAGCACCTCTAAAGAAGCAATCCACAACATTTACCATAGTTTTTCACAGGAGGACCATAGCAGAGACAGGACTGAGCTTACTGAATACTTCTGGCTAACCTTTCACACTAAGACCAGTTTTTCTGACAATCATTAATCTGTATAGTCATTTTGACCAGCCAGCTAAGGTCTCGTGCATCACTGTGTACACAGAGGGAGAGCTGGAATTTTTCTCTACTTTCAAAAGTCAGTCCAGGAACTTAGAAAAGCCAGAGAGTGACCAGCCTCAAACAAATGTAAACTCAGTTCCTATTTTTGAAGCAAGAAAAAATGATGTACTTCCAGCCTGCCACATAGGCTCTGGCTGAACAAGTTTCAAGGGGGGACAAACGCTAACAAAATCCCTTTCAACAAAAACTGAAAAAAAAAAAACCAAACCCAAACCCATTCGGCAGAGTAACTAACGGGGGCAGTGACTTTCTCTCCTGCCTTTTAGCAGTGTTTACAAATACAGTAATAAAAGGCCAGGGTCCCTTTCAGCCTCATATCCAGCAGGCCCCTAGCTCAGCACAGCCAGTACTAATTGCTGCCGAGCCCATCGCGTGTTGCTCCTCTCTAGCAGGGGATTTCACAGCAGCGGGCTGCAGGGTGGCTGTGTAAATCACTTTACATACAGGAAGGGAGCAGGGAAACGCTCAGACAACTATGAATTGATTCAGGTGGTGACAGCAAAGTTTAACACGCCAAGAGACTGCACATTCTTGCTCGAGTATGTCCTTGAGGTTTCCAGGTCATCATATAGCACAAAACAAATCAAAAAGCCGCAAAACACTCAATAAATAAGAAGAGCCCACTCCGAGCACTAGAGGTATTTTTCATACCCTATCAATTACCATGACACATTCATAGTCATGTTTCAAGGGGAGAATGTCTTCTGGCATAGAAGATGCTCAAATTTTCAGTCCACCCTGTTTCCCCACAGATGCTTCTTTGGATAAAATTTAACAGCTGACATCAAACAGATGCATCTAAATAGGTAATCTAAAACGAAACAATGAGCCTGAAATAGCTCCAGGTCTTTTTAAGATAAACTTTTTAGCAAGAAATTTCCAGGGCAGTCTTGAGGCTCCTGCAAGGGAGGAATTTAAAAGCAGCCCACAACACACTCCTGTTAACCCTGTTCTACGATTTGCTAATTCCTGAGAGAACTGCATAGCCTTTGCTGACACGCAAATTTGAGATCAAACGGTTGTCTGAAAACTATTTGCAAAACGTTTGAAGAGGGGAAGAAAAAGGGAGGCAGCAAGCAGATTTCCTAATGCTGTATCTTTATCAAAGCTTCACTTGCTGTTTTTCCCACACTATGTAACAGTCGTGCTTAAGTGTATACTTGTCTAACATGCTTAATACTACCCACGAATAAAAGCAAATACTCTGGTTTTCATTGCATCTAAGCCTTCACATAAAACTTGGATGAATTCAGTTAGGCATTCAGGGCCTTTGATCCCAGCCCTTGCACAACCGTGCTTTTCTGGAGGAATCCAAGCAAGAAGGAAAGGAGCACGCATGGCAGAAGCCTGGAAAGAACCCGTCTCTTTCCACCTGCTCTTGGTGCTCTACTGACCACAAGAGTATTAACTAGAACAGTAAGACTAAACTTGAAATTCACATCAGGAAATTCAAGGTATCAATTGCATTTTGCTAAGCTCTTGAGAATTTTTACCTTTACAGGACACTCACAGGACACATCCCTGAGCGTGCACGCTGATGAGGGCAATTCATGCACCCTGAAGCCAAAAGCCACAGTTGGACAGTGAAGATTAGAACTGCACTTTACCAGACTTGCCAAACAAATTTTGTCCAAAACAGGCCCAAGTAGATGACTGTATTTCTAGCTCACCAGCTATAATACATGATGCACCTTAGAGCATCCCCAGCTGGATCAGCAGAAGAAGGATATACATAACCAACGCAGCAGTGGGATGCCTAAACAGATCGCAGTTCAGAGCTGCGAATCAGGCTGTGAATCAAGTCTGAGAGTGACTGACTGTAACATCTCACACTGAAAGGTCAATGTCAGAGGGAAAACTATAGAAAAGATAACACTTACGTCTACATCTCTGCTAAGCGTATCTTTTATCTGAAAACAAACAGGAAAACAATGCAAAGAGGGCTGCTCTCACCCATCTGGCGCATTTTCTACTCTACATCCACATCAACGGCCAATGCTACAATTCAAGTCTCGCACCGTGCTGAAACTGCTAGCTGACAGTAACTGGGGGTGGCGGGCACACAGGAGCTGGCACAGCCTCAGCATGATTAAAAAGAAGTCCTCAGCAGGGCCCACTCTTGCCTTTCTCAGAAATGTAAGAGGCTGTTGCAGGTCACCATAGACACTTCTGGTGGAATTCAGAGGAAGGAGCACTGCGTTTTTCTAACAGAAAACATGAAGCAAAAGCAATTCATCCTTGGTGCTGACATGCTATGATCACCATCATCCTGCTGCCATCACCAGAGCAATCACGATCATCTGCTTACGAAGCCATGTGAAGGAAGCTTCAAGCATCAGGGCATCCATAGGAGGTCCTTCTACAAAGGCCCAGGTGGTAACTGATAATCAGGTGAAAGACACTCACTTTACATGCAGGATTTTGCACTGCACGCAAAGATTTGGCTGGGTAAGGATGGGGCAGATGGCTGAAGCTGGAAGGAGGCAGACAAGAGAGCAGCAGCACTGGTTGTGGTTCTTATTGCTGTTCACTAACTTGCCAAATGACCAGGAACATGCTAGGGAAAAAGTTTTGTACAAAATGCCTGACGCCAGCTTGCTACAAAGTTGTGGATTTATTATCTTCATGCGAGTAACAACACATGGCACACATCTCTCATTCAAGGGCCTTTGTGTTTGTAGTTGCCAGCATGTTCCTTCTCCTTTGGCAGATCAGACCAAATAGCTTTTTATTCTTTCAACTTCACTATGTAGACTCCTTACCTGCTGTATTCCTGGCCTGCACTAAAACTGACACGCTACCCTTCAGAAACCACAACAGGAAACTGTACGGGGTCCAGAAGAAAGACATGAGGCTTAGTTATCAAGATTTTAAAAATAAATAAATAAATAAAATAATCTCATCAGAGCTCAGACATTCCCTGGACACATAAGAAGTATTTCTAGATCTCTGCAACTCTGCTCAGCTTTATAATCAGTGACTGGAGCAAATGGGAAACTGCCAGGGTCACGGGAAGAAGAGAACTGCTGGCCTCGGGAACTCTAGTACCAGCAGGAGGAACGTGTCCGGTCAAAGTGCTGCCTGCATTCCTCTGTGGTCTCAGAGACCACAAGACATGAGAAAAATTTCTTTTATGGGCAGTTGCATATGGAAAAAGGCTCAAAGTCTTGGCTTGCCAACAGCAGCAAGGTGGGCGCTTGCAGCTTGAGCTGTGAGGTTAACAGAAGCCCCAACACCTGTATCAGGTCCCAGCTGTTGGCCCACAGTTCAGAAACAAACAGATGCCTCCATGTTGCCCTGCCACAACAGCTGGCTCTGCTCTGTCCCTGTTCAGGCTCGTTTTACCCACTTCAACACTATGCATGTTCACGTTGCAGACACCTCTCTTGTTGGCAAGTGGGAGGAGGGTCTGGCAGCAGTTTCTCTCCAGTATGTATTTATTATCTTTTTGGCAAGGCTGTCAGGTCATTGGCTATCTGGCTTCAGTGGACAGATCTAAGCTCCCCTCTGGAGGAATATTAGATTATAAACTATTGTTTTCTCTCAGCTCTGCAAGCAACTGTACTCCTCCCTTTTGTTACTTAAGCAGTCCCAGACACAGAAGAGTCACTGATGGCATAGCGGTAAAGAAGCTGACAATCCTGGTGGGGCACGGATTTGCTATCTTAAGCTAAAGTTCAATTATATTATGGTGACACGTTAGCAGAAGTTCAGCAAGTTAGCAGTGATTACACGGGCAGCAGACACAAGCTGGGTTTAGTCTAGTTTTTCCACTTGACGCATCACTTTGTAATGATAAACAGACAGTTCAATAGCCTTGTCCGTGTTTGCCCTCTCAAGAATTGTCATGCTGGGGTTCGAGCATGACCAGCCCAAGAAAAGCTGCAGGACAGGACAAACAGGAGCCCTCCTGCAGGGCAGGCCAGAGGAACAAAGCAGTGTAACTGTGCAGCATGACAGCAGTCGCAGCATGGAGCACAGCACACAGCCCACTGGGGCACCACATGCAGTGCTATGCAGTCTGGTGCCTTCCTGGGGTCAGCAGCATAACAAGAAGCAAGGCTGAAGCTTGTTTTCTTGGAGAAAGAAAGAAAAAAAGAGAGAGAGAAACCACAACCACAGAGGAGAGTACGTAAGCAGTAGCAAGGAGCTTCTTCCTCAGAGGTGGGCACAACTATAAGATCCCAACTACATCCTGGATACTCTCAGGCATGCTATGAAGGCAACGTGGATCATCTCCCCCACACAACCACTCTCCTCCATTTGCCTCATTTGCCACAGTTGGTGCCATTGCCCTCATTTCCTTCATTATCCCTGAAGCGCAACTGCTCCTGAACGGAAAGCTGAGGTTGTTCCTCCTCGTGATAGCTCCAACCCAGGAGGCATCCCAATTCTGCCGAGAAAGGCACGGGCACTCTCTGGCACTCAAAATGCCTCATAGCATCTCTCAATCTTAGCTTAACCCAGAACTGCTCCAGATCCTCAACAGGTGCATGCTGTACCACCTGGGCAAAAGCTGCATACCCAATGGCATTATATTGCAGTGGACAAAACCATTTCCCACCAGCAATGAAGCAGTTCTGGTACCTCCAACCTAGGACTGTGGGGGAAAGCATCCCCCTTACAACATCCTGCGCTTCCAGGGATGCAGCTCTGCTGAGCCATTGGGGCAAATCCAGCTATTTAGAGTCCAGGTTGCAAGAATTTGTGTAAGAGAGGCTACCTCTGGCAAGTCCCTTGGCAAAGAGCTGGGGTGAAGAAAGTTCAGACCCAAAGTCTTAGCACAGAGCCACACAGGGGCTAGTCTGAGGCCTGAGAAATCAGCTGAACACGACATGCCTGCATGTAACATGCAAGTCAGAACACGGCCTCTGGCTTGCCTAGGAGGATGACAGCCTTCAGAAGTACCTATTCCAGGTCAACGAGGGCAGTCAATACCCAGTCCTACCTAAGACCTGTTCCCACCCCACCAATGTTCCCAACTGCTGTGATTCAGCCATAGATTTCTATGTCATTAGCTTGCGGTGGTTTGATCCAGCCCCACAGCCAGATGTACCACTGCCCCCGAGCACAGCCTAGGGCTCTACCCTTCAGAGCATCAGCTGATCTGTCAGATCTACATGAGCTGGATGGGTGGGGAGAAACACAACCAAAACCCAACCGTGCCAGCAAGCACCCTGATGAGACTGGAGCTGGATCAGCAGAAAGGCCCTATTGTTTGCATAAGACACAACCAGATCTTTATTCTCCTGTGCTGTCCACCGCGCAGCCACGAGCTGCATGAGAGACCCAGGGTTTTATTTCGCTCTGGCTTACACATCTGTATTAACGCAAAGCCACCGAGCGCTCTCTGCGTGTCAACAGCTCATACCAACCACACTGCCAGCAGGAGAGCCTCCCCGGCCCCGAGAGCTAGGAAATCCTGAGAGAGTCGCCCACTCTGTGAGCGCGGAAGCCCCATCGCCTGCCTGAGGAGCGCCTCCGAGTTGTGGCCACCCAAGCTGAGGAAGGGGGAGAGACACCTTAGCAGCAGCAGCGCTTGGAGACATCCCAGGCGGGCGGGGAAGGAGACACGGGGCGAGCTGCCGGCTCCCCGGCGAGAAAATCCGGTCGGGTTCGCCCGGGCAGCCGCCGGGGGTTTTCTCGTTCCCCCCCCGCCCCTATCCCCCGGGGGGCAAAGGCCAGGCCCCGCAGGCGCAGGGCGGGGGACGGCCCCGTCCCGCCCGGCGCCCTGCCCCTCACCTGCGGAGCTCCTGGATGTCGGGCGGGATGCCGTGGAGGCGGTTGCCGCCGAGGCTGAGGCTCTGCAGCCCCCGCAGCCCCAGCAGGGCGGGCGGCACCTCGGCGAAGCGGTTCCCGCTGAGGTTGAGGACGCGGAGGGAGCGGCCGACCGGGGCCTGCCCCAGCCCCTTGGGCAGCGAACCGGGCCCGCCCAGCCGGTTGTTCTTGGCCAGGAGCGTGTGGAGGCGCGGCAGGGCCAGCAGCTCCGCGCCCAGCTCCGCCAGCCCCGTCCCGCTCACGTCCAGCACCTCCAGCGCCGGGAACCACTGCGACAGCCCGGCGGGCAGCCGGCCCGACGGCCGCCGCCGCGGCGGCAGCACCAGCGGCAGCAGCCACGCCCCCGCTCCCGCCCCGGCCTCCTCCGGCGGC
>JAOXNO010000001.1:86128188-86142319 GCA_028565335.1 Limnodromus scolopaceus | reverse complement strand
CTTGGCCTCTTGTAGGGAATAAATAGAATCTCAAGTACAATAAGTGATGCCTAATGAAGAGGTAATTTTACAAAGTGGAGATGCAACTCGCTGATGTATCTGATCTGATTCTTTGGTTTCATTATCCCTCTAACCCCTCTGCTACTCTGACATGGGCAGAAAGTGAAGGAATTGCTGTCTCATTGCATGCTTCTGCCACAGATGCAGGGAACAAAACAGGCAGCAAAACCAGGTGTTGCATAGCAACTTTGAAATTTGTTTCTGAAGAGGCAGCAAAAAGTCTCTCATTGGGTTGCTTTACCTCTGACACCTACCCACAGCTCCTCTGGCAATTCTATTAGTATTACAGTTATCTTTTCTGAGGTGACTTCCTGCTGCCACAGCCAAGCCTGAGCTGAGGTGACCCCAAAGCCTCTGCTGCAGATGGCCAGATAAACATTAAAGAAATTCTATACGTACTTGTTGCTCTTCCCCTCTCTCCTACTCTGCCCAAGTTACTGGCTATAGACCTGTACTAACGTACTGCTGACAGCCCTCACACAGCACTGAAAACAAAGCTCAAGCAAAGGCCCGGTTTCTAAAGAAGGTGGCCAGAAAAATGCAGTGCAGTGCTGGGAGGGGGACATGGCTCCTTGAAAAGGACTCATACATTTCTCAAGGCAGGGGAAAGCTGGCTTTTCACTGGCCTTGGACCATCTGTGAAAAGGCAAAACGGAGAGCCATTGTTCACAACCCCACTATGACTTCTCACAGTTTTAACATAGCTGTGAAGGTTCAAAAAGAGCCTTCCAGAGGAAGAACAGACAGACCAACAGCCCTGCCTTACTGTGAATACCACCTCCCCTCATCTCCATCACCATTATTTTCTTTTGCTTCTACAGTTTTTATGGCAAGAAGCTAAAGTGCTTCCTTGGCATTACTGGATGAAGTCTTCTATCTCCTCTCTGGGGCAAGACAGGACCTTAGCTCCTGTTGAACAGATACTGTGAATACAGATAGAATGAGGAAACTGACACACGTACAGGAAAGCTGACATTCTCACACCTATGTGTAAGGCTGCAGACAGTGACCTATTTAGTCTGTGCATGCTCCAAACCAGCTGGATGCAGAGTAGCTCTGGTCTGGAAGGTTTGGTGCTGAATTCTCATTACACCAAATCCAAACTACAAACCCCAGATGCATTGCCCCCAACTCAGTCACACGCTTTCTGACCTCTAGAACACAACCAGCTTGGGTTTGGCCAACATGGAGAATCAGAGGGTGATGCAGAAATAACCCATAGAGAAGCTGAGCAAAAGCTGGAGAGAAACGTAATCTGAACAGCTGCTGCCCTCAGAAAGACAGGAAGCAAAAATCTCTTTTGTACACAATCAAATAAAAAAAAATGTCTGGAGAGCATACAGACCCTCGCACGTCATTGCAGTGCACACCCAGTTCCCACAGGCACAGACGCAGCGGTTGCACTCCACCTGGGTCTCAGCTCCATCCTCATAGGTTTCATCTTCCAGGGCACACTCTAGGGAGGCACAAAAAATGGGCAGTGGTTGTGAGAGCACGAGCAGGCTAAAGACAAACATACTTTGGAGATGCCTTGAGAGAGAAGAGCTACAAGGTTTTGGAGGAGGCCTTTGTTCCACTAACCACCAAAAGTTTCATAATAACTAAAATACTTATTCTGAATTTGATGCATGAAATCAGCCAAAAAATAATATGGGAAAGCCAAACATTTCACTTTGCTTCTTCAAAAGAACACATTTCAATTTCTCAATTCCATGTGAAATCTCAATATCGGATTTGTTTGAATTTCCCAATCTGTTATACATAGACGAGAAGCCACAAAGTGAAAGTTTTGGTTACTCTGAAACAATTCCTGTTTCAGGTGGGGAGAAGTCGGGGAAATGATACGTGCGTTTGCTGTTCCCCTGAGAAAAGAAGGGAAGGAAAAAAAAAGATTTCTCATTTCAGCTCACATTTCTTCTCACAACTCAATTACATGTTTAAGTTGAGGCCCCCAAAGCATTCAAGGCCCCATATAGTGTTAAGTGAAAACCAGTTGATCACATTTTCAAGGGGAGGTGCAGCATCCCCAGCTTCCCACTGAAACAGGCAACAGAGAGTTCAACTTAATACCCCCTAAGAAGCGTAGCTTCTGTCTGCTCCTCTGTGCCATCACAGCGGGATGTAAATCCCAGCACCTTTGGACTGGCACCCCCTGAGGAGACAATTAGATGAATGGCCAGGCAAGCTGGGTCAGCAGAGCAGTAAGCTGCTTCCACGTGAACTGTAGCACTAAGCAGAATTTGGAAGGATAGTGAACTTTGAGAAGTTCATCAGGGAGGGTCTCTGTGTGAAAGGCAGAGCATAGCAGGACTTTGGTCTGGTCTGACTTTCCCAAGTTATCCAGAAGTGAACTCCTCACATGATTTATCTCCGCACTGTTAAATATATGCCTTGACCTTCCAACATACCATATCCATCCGACCCATGCCCTTGCTTCTAAAATCCAAACCTTTTTCATCACAAGAGCTGTGGGAGCTCTGGGACAGAAAAAACAGTACTTTTTGTGGGGACAAGGGGTGATGTTGGATGGCAGACTGGCATTTATCAACATCATCTCTGGGAGTGGAGTTACAACATCTGATGTCTGGCCCAAAGCTGGTCTCTTTTCTTTCCTCCCTTCCCAGAACCCCTCCGGTTCCCCAGTACAAGTGAGGAGCTCCTACTTTTCTCTGGTGGGTTGAAGGATGGGCTGAGGCACTTGAGAAATTCATTGAAGCTGAGCTTCCAGTCAGCATTTTCATCTGACAGCTCGATGAGAGCATCTACGCAGAGTCCCCTGAAAGGAAACAGAGAGGCATGTTCTGCACAGGGCTGTACTAGGCTGGTCCCTGCTCTACTGGCTTCAGAGTACAGGCAAGTAAAACCAGTAATAACTAGGAAGTGGCATCTGTAAGGAAACTCACTGAATGCAGACAAAAGAAAAACAGTCACAAAATACTCCCTGTCTGGCAAAGGGCTGGGAAGTGGGGGGGATATTCAGAACAGCAGGAACAGGACCCTGTTTATATCTACATGCTGTCACATGAGTAAAAATGCAAGTACAGCCTAACAACAAGCATCCTGTTCTCCTCATTGTCTCATGCACAGTGGCACACGCACAGAAAAAGGGAAACCTTTCAAATTACATTTTCATGCGATGCTTGTACCAGATCTAACTGCGGGCTGCCCATGAGCTGTGTTTTCCCACCATATTCCTTGCACTGGATCTAGCTATCAGGCAAAAGGTGAGTAAGGTCCACTGGAAAGCTAATTTGTTAGGAAATAAAAAAAGAAGACGCATTTTCTGTCACCCAACGCACCTTCTGGCTGCACACCTACTAGATTTAAGTCAAAAGACGGTTGGAATACCTGCCTAACATGAAGGGTAGGGGTGGCACTATTCTATTTGGTGGTGTTCACACCTAATTAAGTGAGAAGCCACTTCACTTCATACAAAGCTATCTTTGTTAGGGCAAGCCCTAACTGATATTTTCCACGAGTGGATTTTCATGTTCCCTTCTCTGTTCACTCTCCTGTTCACTGCCCACCTGAGCAGCTTGTTGGTCTCCTGGTCCATGTAGGTGGTGATGTTGACAGCAGTCTCATTCTGCTCTACAAACTTCAGGAATTCAGTGGAGTCCAAGCGAGAATCGCCATCGTCAAAGCTCTGTAGGGAAAGATGGGAAAATGTGAGAAGGACTGATTTATCAGTTCAGGTTACCCCTTCCTTCTCCCTCTTCCATAGGTACTTAACATTTCGGAAGCTTTCATGAAACAGGTTGCATCATCCCTGTTTTGCACAAGGAACAGAAGCTCAGAGAAAAGCAGCAACATATCCACACTAGCATCAACTGGCAAACAGGATCCTACCCTTGTTCTCACCGATAAGCTACACTGCCTCTCATTCACCTCCTGCTGCTTGATTTATGGCTCTAACCCCGTTTCTTCTCTTTGTTCCAGCCAGCTCTTAGCCTTCTTCTATACCTCCTGCCTTAAAGCAAACCAGTTGCATTCAAGGAGGTGTCAGTTTTCCAATACGTCTAAGTCCAAAGCTGTGCCTGGACTGTGACAGTGACAAAAGGGAAAATCACAGGAAGCAATTTTTTCCTGATCCCAAAGAAAGAACAATTTAATGCAACAGCACAACCCCTTGCCACCAACTTCTTAAGGTCCTGACAGGACTCCTGGCATTGAAGAACAGGATTTTTAGCCCCAAAATCCTGGCTGTACTCCCAAAGAAGTAATTGCATTTTGCCTTCCTGTTTGGAGATGTCATATCACAGTGCTGGGAACTCAGCAGGAACTGCTGGGCCCCCTCAGAGACAGCTGCATTGCAGTGAGGGGAAAATTAAATGAATTCTGCACACAGACTGCTGCCGGCTAACTTTTGCTGCGTGACTCGGGGCAGGTCTCCTTGTGCAGTGCTTCCAGGAATGCTGGAAGAGACACTGCCTGTTGTTACCTCTATGTGGTTCAGGAGAAACCTGTAGGGCTAGGAAAATTACTCGGCACGCTGTAGCCTGTGCATAACTGCTCCGCTAACGTGTTTCAACTTCTACAAGACTTTGAAGTCTCTCGTCCCACTATTTTTTGTGGAAGTGGCCGCAGTTCCCTTTAATGACCCAGACTCAATTTAGCTAGTTTTTTTGCCTTTCAGTGCTATGGTTTGCATTTATGTGTTCCCCCAGAGACTCTCCAAAGCGTGGCAGCTTCTCACGACAGGCCTCACTCACTCCTCTTGAAATAACATCCTTCAAGGTCATGGCCTGTTTGTTGACAACTCACATCCCAGTGATCCATACAAGTCAGGCTTCCAGGAGTTAAACAGCTTAACGCCACATCTACAAACCTCTTCATCAAGGAAAAATGGGAAATGCTTCATCTCATCTTTGCCTCCAGTGTTTATTACCTGCAAGGCAGGAATCAGGCCATTTGAAGGGAGGCAGTGCAGAGCCCCAGGGCTGGGCACTGCAGAATTCCTCCAGCCACAGCAGACCCTCATTGGCAAAACAAATTTGCGTGTGCCTGAACCCACTTAGTTTTTGTCCCAGGGTGCTCCAAGCTTTGAATTCTGCTTTAAAAGTCTTTCAAAGCTTTAGGAGTCATTGGTACGGTGGACTACCACCTGACAGAGAAGGAAATTCCCCTTTTGGTCTGAGAAAAGGTATGGCTTTGTCACGGAAACATTCACTCACTTGTGCCTGGGATCGGTGCTGCAGAAAAAGCTGGGGGGGGACAATAAAGAGAATATGAGCCTATCTGCCTCTAAGCTGTGGCCACGGGACTTCACTAGCTCCCTGAAACAGGTGTGGGGCCAGCAGGGGTGACCGGGCTGTGACACGGCAGTGGAGCAAGCCAGTGGCTGGCTCATGCATTTCAGCAAAGCCCATGACCTGGGGAGACTCTCTGTGAAGACGTCTGGGGACAGCACGCTTGCACGGGGGAGGGACTGAGCAGCTCCACTCTGCAGGACACTGCAGCTTTCGGGTGCTGGCAGCTGCTGGCGGGGGTGCCCGAGGCAGTGGGACACAAGTAGGTTTCCACAGATGGAGCCGCATTAATGGCTACAAAGGCGAAGATGCTCTCTGGAGCGCGGGGACCAGCTCCTCTGTCTCACCAGGGGGTGCCATTGCCATGGCAAATTTGCTTGCAGCGCTAACTCCTGTCAGGCACCATTAATCTCTCGCTGTCAACAGCTTATGATTTAAACGCTCTCCCCCTTTCCCCACCTGCTCCTTCAGCTCCATCCTGAATGCTTTGAAGTCTTTATCAGGAGCCGGGTGTGAGGGGGAGGGAGGCAGCAGTGCATGTGGCAGGAGCATGGGAGAAGCCTGTGATCAAAAGGGGGTGGGGATGGGCTCAGGGACACACTGGCAGGGAGGAGGAGGGATGATTGCAGGGCCCAATACTCACGGGCGGCTCCTCTCTCTGCAGAGCACTAGGGAACTGCCAGCTCTCAGCCACAACTGGGCCATGCTCCTTGCAACCAAATATTCCCCTGGAAGCCCCCAAGTGTCCCCTATATCCATCTCAACACGGCCTTCTGACTGTCTAGAACAAAGGATCAGCAGCTTCTGCCCCAGCTTCCTGCTCCTTTTACCTGCATTTGCAGCCCTTTCACTCACCTTTTCTCCTCTAGCTCTCTTTTGTCCCCTGAGATCAGTTCTTCTCTCCCCTGCCACAGTCACACTTGGCCTGCTCTCCTCCTTTTCCCCAGGGCAGGTCAGATCCCCAGGGATGCTCCAGGTCTGGGCTGTCCCATAGCTGTGTCTGTGGCTCTGTCAGCAGCTGCTGCAGGTGGCCCGTGACACGTCACACTGTAGGACATACCGGACCTCCCAGACCCCTAGCTCAACAGGCCCATCACACACTGGAGCCCTCGGGTGGGGACATGGCAGCTGCTTTGCAGCGACAGGGCAAGAAACATGCTGTGGCCTCTGAGGCAGGTGCTGCTCTACTTGCCTTGAAATACTTGTCCAGGACTTCACTGTAGTTGCTGCCCTTGGAAAACCAGCCATCTGGGATAATCTCAGCTTCTAGCCACTGGATGACGCGGCGACGGAGCTCATCTCTGTCCGACTGGTAGCAGACAACTGTCATAGGAGAAGGTGCAGTAGGAGAAAAAGCAAGGATGAGAGAAATAAAGTTGGCAGAAAGACCACAGAGAGACGACTGAAAATGAAAACCAGCCAGCCAGCCCTAATAGCAGTTTGCAGGCCCCTTAGACCTTGGCGATGTACAATGGCCAAGATCAAGCAGATCAAAGCAGAGGTGCCATGTGCTGAGCAGCAGATGGGCTGTGGGTGACACCATGTGGCAAGGCCAGAAAACAACACTCCTCCCAAACCCATTCTGCCTTCCAGTCCCCGAAGCTTGTGGAAGAGCAATACGGGGTAGACTCATCTTGGTGTGAAGAGTCCCCAGACTGAGGGAGGAAGGTGACTGACAATGTCCCCAGGGTTCCCGATGCCATGCAGAACAGGCATTCAGCTGTTAGCCCTCAAGTACCAAAATTTCCATCCTCTGTGAAGACTAAACTGAGCAAGCCTTTCCACCATGCTCTCCCCAGGACTTGAATTTTAGGGCCTAGTATCTCAGATTTCGTTTCTTCAAAGCCCTAACTTGCCCAACCTGATTGGAAATGAGAGGGGGTCAAGTTGGGATTGTTTGCAGTGCTCTCTAGAGTCACAGGTTCCTCTAGGTGGATATCACCTTGTGTGCTAATACTGAAGCATGTATTTCAAAGCAAAACTGAAAGCCTAGATCTTCTGGCTTCTGTAAGTTGTCCCACCTGCTCAGAGGCCAATGGAACTAGAAGGGGAATCAGTGTGCATTTGTGTCAGTTACACACACTAAGGACCTCCTTCTGAATCAAGTGACTACAATCACAAACAGACTGACAGTTTCTGCATGTTTAATTTTGAACTTCCTTGAGACTGCTTTGGGGTCGTGGCCACTTCCAGAACATGGTCCTTTCCCTTAAGTTTGTACTTGGGTTTGCTCTCATCTATCCTAGGAAGCTGAAGTTGACAATTATACAGCTCCAGCAATTAGAGGCCACAGATGGGAAAAGGGTCCCCTGATGAAGCACAGGCCATGTCCTCAAAATCCTTAGTCTTAAGTACACAAGGCAATGCATAAATGGAGAAACCACAGGGAATCAAAGAGATTTGTTGGCTGATGGGAGAGGCGGTTCAGCTATACCTCCTGACTCACCCAGGCAATGCCCAATTCATCTAGTGCTGCCCCTGCACCCATCAGTTAATCATTCCTGAAGCAGTCTTGCAAAATCTCCTTTCAAAAGAGCACTCTCAGAGTTGAGGGCGACAGCTCCACAGTTATCTTGTCTTAGATCCTCAATGAACTAGCCAAAAGAGTGTCTCTTCCTTCAGTCTGGGTGGTGAACACAGCTTGTGTCCCTAGGAGCAAACTGGGTTTCATTGCACCTTCAACATGCTCAGAGTCCCCGAGACATCCCAGCACTGTGAAGAGCACAGGAGATGTATGAGCTCTGAAAGGTTACCCAGGATTAAAGGGCTGGGCAATCATATTTCTACTGATTTACCAACTCAGACTGCAACAGCCAGGGCAGAGGTATCACTTTTACACAGAGCTGTTCAATTCCCACAGCAGCCTTCCTCCCCACCTCTCTTCTTAAATACACACAGAGGCTTCAGCCATGCAAGGAGATGGCCTCTTACCTGGACTTGCAGCTGGATTCTCAGACTTCTTCTCTGTTAATGGAAAGACAGAAGAGGATATTTCTGACACAACATGAAGCAATATAAATCTCTTCCCACCCTGGGTGCCGCTTGGGCAAGAGCAGAGGAAGCTGGGAGCCTTTGGAAACACAAGGGCCACATGTATGACTAAGGGACTGGAACATGTGTCATCTGAGGGGAGGCTGAGGACTCTTTCACCTGAAGAAGAGAGGGCTCAAGGGCAACATCATTAATATTTATGAATCAGGTGGGAGGGAATGAAGAAGACTGAGCCAGACTCTTCTCCATATTGTCCACTGACAGGGCAAGAGGCAACAGGCACATATTTAAACACAGGAAATTCCACTTGAACACAGGGAAACGCTTTTTTGCTGCAAGGCTGGTTGAACACTGGAACAGGCTGGCAAAAGAGGTTGTGGAGTCTCCATCTTTGGAGATACTCAAAACCCTGGACTAGACACAGTCATGGACAACCCACTCTAGGTGACCCTGTTTCACCAAGGGGGTTGGACTAGATCCTGTGGTTCTGAGTTACTTCTTAGCAACAGGCTACATGTGGTTCTGGCAGAGGTTTTGCTCAAGCAGCAAAGGAGGTCAGATAGTTTGGGCCTGTGTTATTTTTCCTTTGTCACCTGTTCAGTCTTGGAACACTTCTTTTCACAGAGGTACCTCTCATTCAGGACACACTGGGACCCAAAGTGTGGGGGTGAGATAAACGGCCCCACCACTGAGGTGAAATCCTTGCTCCTAAAGTTCTTGAGGTCCCTTATGAACTTGGATAGTAGTATGGGCTTTGGGGGTTTTATCCTGAGAGTCTGACCATTCCTCAGCAGGTAGACAGAGAGGCAGGCAGGAGCAAATAGTTGCCCTGCTCTCCTAAGTGCTCCCCTCCTACCAAGCCAGGGAGACAATATCTCCAAGAACCCACCACAGGCAAAGTGGCAGGGTCCTAAGTGCACTAATGAGGGCATTAATTGACCCTGCCAACCTCACCTAGGACCTCCATTCACACTCTCTACCCGTTAGCCCACTTCAGCTGGCGCCTCAGAACTTAGTCCTTCCTCGCCTGGGATTATGCTGTAGGCATACCTGTCTCAAACTCTGTTGCAAACATTCCTGTACTTGCCACAGATCCCGTCCATCTAGGCCCTGACCTAGTGACTGTCTTCCCACCTATATCTCAGACTGCTATAGACTGCATCACTACAGACTTGTCTGGCAATTACAGGCCTGTGTGTGACTCTGGTTACCATCACTGGACCTGATCCTGACTTGAATTCATGGCTGAGCTTCAGGCCTACTTCATCCCTACACACTTGCCTCATGATCTGGATTCTTGGTTGAACCTGGCTGTTGTTCCTTAGCCTGCCCTGTTAGCTCGCTCAGCAACTATGGGACAGGGTCCTGGCTGGCGAGACCTCTGCCTTGCCTTGTTATCACGTGCAGCTCCCAGCTTCCCCACTCCTAAAGGCCAATCAGCCCATAGCACTCCCTGACACAGGGTTACCTTTACAGTGGCCATCGTAATCCACCTGGATCTTGGAGCCAGTGAGGCAGGCATCACGGTGCAGCTCACAGTGGTTGAGGTACGTCTTGCCATTGCTACCACACACTGGTCTCTTATGAGGTTTGCATTTCTGTGAGACAGTCAGAGAAGACAGTATTTTACCCGCCTCTTTAGGACAGCTAGAGGGAAGCAGGTGAGTCCTAGCATCAGCCTGGCTCAACAGAAGCCGTCTTGCCCCAAAAGGTGTTTGGAGCAGGCTGTGCTCACCCATCAGCATCCCAGAAAAACCCGCACAGAGAAGTGTGTGGGTGTGGGTTCAAAGGCTTCCCTTTATCCCAGCCTCTGTCACCGTCACCACCACCACCACCACCATGACAGGAGCCTTCCTGAAAGCAGAGGCCAGCAGAGAAATCAGTGCCCAGCATAAATATTGAGTGTAATCCTGCAACTGCTGCTCTATATGCCACGGATGTGCCTGCCCAGAGGTGTTTCTACGACTCTCTTCTGTGCACCTCTGCTTGCTCAGCTCTGTTACATCTCTCTGTAGACTCTGCTCCACCTTTCTGCAACCGAATGTAGAATAAGCCACCAGCCTCGAGCAAACAGCACAGCCTACAGCAGAGGGAGAGTTCGCCAGTGCCACTGTCCGGGCTGCGGGCTTCTTTCTTGTGTCCCTTTCAGTCTGGCCAAGCCTACCCAGAGTGACAGACTGTCTGCTAACGGGACGTTTTGCTCTCCAGTGCCCAGGCTGGCCACATGAGAGCTGCAGGCTCTGAGGGAAGTGGGAACAAAGAGCCACATGCTCATTCCCAGGAGCCAGGCAGGAATGGTTTGAAAGCAAAGGGCAGAGTAGGGAGACACTGTGTGTCTACAGCTGGGAAAGGCTCTTCTAATCATCTCCGGCTCCCTGCTGGATGGAGCTATTCAACCTCACAGCACTCTACCACAATTATTTCCATTTTACAAAAGCTGATTTTTAGTAGGGTGCTTGTAACCTCCTCAAACAAGATGCCAGTGAGGGCAGGCTGTCTTGGAGCTTGCAGACCACTCCCTATAGTGCCCTCCAAAGCCTGTTGCCTATCAATACCCTACTGGGCTTTCCCAACAAAAGACCTCCAGCCAAGTCTCCTGTGCATGTAAAGACCCTAGGCAGTTGTGCGAGTAGCACAGCTGCAAAACCCAGACAATATCTACCCTGCAGGGCTCTTCCCCCTCACCACACTGGGAAAGGCCCTGCTGTTCGAAGAGCCACTGTGAATTTGCAGCTGCTCCGAAACAGTCGTAGCCTCATCCCATCATGGGATCCTTCCAATAACCGAAGCCCAGGGGGCTGCTGGTGATGCCCATCTCAGACGTAGCAGCTGTGCCACCCTCCTACCTCAATGCAGAGGCAAGTTGGCTCTCCCTTCTCTGTCACCGCACACTCCCGCCCGGCTCCACAGAAAACATTGGCACAGATCTTGGATTTGCTCCTTGGCTCTTCCTGTAAGACACAAAGTAGAAGACACAAAATACAGTTACTCAGAAGAGCAGAACAATAGCTTTAAAAAAATAACACATTTAACTTCTAGACCAGACCAAAGAGCACCAAGGCAGTGAGGCACAGATCACAGAACAAGAGAGACTTCACTGCAATAGATGAGACAGCTCAGACAATAACCAGCAGCAGACACAAGAGCCAGGGCTACAGCCCCAGCAATAGAGGGCTTTCTTGAGGTCGTTCCTGGAAAATCACCTAGGAGAACTGGAGCAAACATGAGCAAGAGAAAGTCTAGCACAACTGGCAAGAATAATTTGCTCATGCCGAGGACTGCTGTCTTCAAAATTTTTTTCGTAGAGGGTAGGGTACAGCAATGTCTGCTTGAGATATTTAAGAAGTTGAATGTAACCCTGGAGAAAGGTGAGATACCAAACAGGCAGAAGAAATCGCCATCAGGCACCAGATAATGCCCCTGTCACAAAAAAAACTTCAAAACACTACGTGACCCATTATCTTGCCTTCGCTGGTCAAGATTAAACACTTCAAAGGAAGAGACACTGTCATAGATAATTATACAGTAACCTTCTCACAGAGAAAATTTCTTCCTGGTCCCTGACAGCCAGCAGTTGACTTAGGCCCTGCAGCACAATTTATACGCTTTACGGTTTTTTTTCCTAGCCAAAGTCATCACAAGTATTCTTGTTGTTCATGTAACTGTCAAACACTTTTTTTTTTTTTTTTGAGTCCCACTGTGTTCTCCTCAAACTAGTGACATCTAGCAGGGAAGATTTCCACAGGTTAATCATGTTTTCAATAAAGCCACAATTTACTTTTATCAGTTTAACGTCTTTTTTTCTTTAGACTTTTAAAAGACAAGACTGTTCCAGGGGTTCAGACTTTGGAGACCCTGGTTTAGTTCTCTGTTTTGTCATTAATTTCCTTTGTGACTCTCATTTCATCTAACATTTTCCACCTGGAAGTTAAGCATTTGGTTCAGGCTAGCCAACTGGCTTCCTCAACAGTTTTATATCCGAGACAGAAAACTGAAAAATGTAAAATAGTCAGCGGGATAGGTCAATCTCATCAGCTGTGACTCTCTAATACACAAGGGCTTTTTTACCCTCTCATCTGAATACTATTCTTAACCTCTGCTCATTTGTGGTATATTTGTACCTCCACCATATACTTTTCAAAGTAGGTGATCAAAAAGGGGCAGAATCTGACTAAGGAGCAAGCATTATTGATACATTTAGTAACGAATGCTGAGTGCACATTTTTTTTTCTCCTATTGCTTCTTTATCATTTGCTTTTTTGGGTTTTTTTGTCTTGCTTTTAAATCACAATTTCACAGTGAGTTGTTGTCTTTACTGAACAGTCCACAGTGACACCCAGCTCATTTTATGAATGACTTTGTCCTGGTCTTCAGAGTGTTTTATCTGCTGACCTACTGCACAGTCATCAAGCCCAAGAAGGTCTTTCCAAAGCACTGCAGGATTCCCTACAGGTTTGCATAGAGACAAACATCTTTCTTACTCTTTGCAAATGTTCCTATCTTGCTGCTTACCCTGTAAAATAAAAATATAGTACTCAGACACACCAGTCTTAGCTCAGAAACACACACCGTGTCCCAGGCCTGCTCACCCCATGAAGATAGTTTGTTATCCTCCCTCTGCCCCTTTGTTCTCCTTTCACGTATGGCTTCTGAGCTATGAAAGACACTCTGCCCCTTCTGCTGCATCCACCTCTTCTTAGCTGTCTTCTGGTGGAGGGCTGGGGTAAATGATCTAGGCACTTTTGGGGTGGGATGGAGCAAGAGAAGTGCTTCACCACACAAAGCAACCTCACACAACTTTGGGCTGAGAAGGAAGAATAACTCATTTTGCAAAAAAGACAAAGAAACAACAAATTCTCCCAGGTTAGAGTCTGGCTTGGGCTTACCCAAAATGCACTATAGACACCTAAGAGATGATCTGTTTAAATGGTTTCAAACAACATGCCCACACCCTCACCGAGCCAAAGGCCAGGAAAAAATAGAACTAGACACAGCTTTGAAATGCCACCCACCAGGGTCTGTAATCCAGGTGCCTGGCAATAGATGGCAGTACTCTGCCTCTCCTTACCCATGGCCTGGCAGCAAGCTCCCGGCTGTGCCCACCCATGCCAAACCTGGCTCTTGCCTCCTGGGCTGGGATGGCACGGCTACAACCGCAGCCGGCCTCAGCAGGCGTCTGCAGGGACTGAGCTTGCGTTGCAAGGCTCCTCTCCCCTCGCCAGCTCGCTGGAAACCAGGCACGCAATGCAGCTGTCCTGGCTGCAGCTCCCTGCCCTGTAGTGCCCGAGTCCAGGAGCCGTCCCGCAGCTCTCCCACTGGGACTCAGGGAGGGGATGCTGGCAGGGTGACACTGCCAAAACAGCCTCTGAGGACAACCTGCCTCCTGCCAGGCTAGAGAGCCACGTTATTCTCATTTTTCTTATTAATCAAAGCAAGATGGCTTGGTGGTTGCTTCTTTGTTGTTGTTTTAAGCTGTTCGAGGCTGGCAGTGGGTCAGAGCTGGTTGCCGTGTCCCGGCACGGCTGCCTCCACCCCAGGGATTTGCTAGAGAAAAAAAGGAATCAAGCTGCTCTGCTGGCCTGCCTGCCCTCTCACCCTGGCACAGGGTTTCTCAGCCTCGGCTTGCTCATCCTCCCTCTCAGCAGCAGCAGCCATGGCAGGAGCTACCAGGCTGGGTGTTTGCTCCACCTTCAGCAAAAGCACCTCTCAGCTTCCACCCCAGATCCCTCAGCCCCCTGCGTCCCCCAATCCTTGCACTGTTCTCCCCACAAACCATACTTTGGTCATCTACAACCTACAAACCATAGCTCCTTCTACCTGTATGCTCCCCT
>JAOXNO010000001.1:86089945-86118537 GCA_028565335.1 Limnodromus scolopaceus | reverse complement strand
CAGCATCTGCAGCCTGAAGGCAATTCTGTGGTTAAGAAACAAGAGAAGTGATTATTGATTGCCTATAATTCCTAAATAAGGCTGGGTAACATTTTTCAGACAGAGAGCTAATTCACTGGAAAATGCTATTTGAGGTTGACCAAAACTATTTGGGAATTTGTGCCTAGTTCGGGGAATAGCTTTGGTTCCAAAATTATTTCTAAAATGAAGTGAACTATTTTCCCTTTTTATTTTGACTTCTATTTCATGAAGTGTTGTATGTAAACTTAAAGATCAAAAAGAGCTAAATGAAAACATGTTTTGATAAACTTAGCAACTTTTTGTTTGGTCAGTTCTTTTTTTTTCTGTTGAGAATAAAAAAATTCATTTCAGTGACTTGAAATGGAATTTTTGGTTTGACTCTCTGATTCAGCCAGGGGAATTGAAAAAAAAAAAATTCACGTGGTTTTATTCCTAAAACTTTGTTATTTTGTGTCTAAAGCAACCTATTCTTCTCATTCTTTCATCTCCTTCCATCTGGCTCTTCGTGACCATGTCTGGAAATAACGATGAACTGTTGCAGACATCTCTCTCCCCCTCTCTCTGCAATCATGGAATTTTTTCCTGTCTAGTTGGGAAGACTGTTGATGCTGACTCCCATGGCTTGACTTTAAAAAACAAACAAACAAAGAAAAATCAAGCCATGGCTCCATTTGGTCGTTATGATAACCCAGATAGATGTTGCTTCAGGGAAAGCATCTTCTCTTCTCAGTCACTCCAGCAAAGCAAACAGCACTGATTTAATGAGGTAGCTCCCAGTTGGAATTGTACTGGGGCTGCAAACACCCTTCTCCATCCCTGCTCTGCTCTGGTCCCCTCTCAAACGCTCAGTCCTGACCCATCCCTTCCTGTCCCTCAGACCCCGAGGAGCCTGTGCCTGCCTCCCTGCTGAGATGCACAGTTCTCAGCAGAGGATAATATCATTCCCCTTCTGCTGGTACCAGCCAAACCCAGTAGGTGTCAGGAGGTTTGCCTGCAGAAGCTCAAATGGGAGGTATAACAGAGCGGTACAGAGATGCTCAGGCTCACCTTGAGAAGCAGAGAGTGCCCAGGACTCACGCAGAGACAACACAGCAATGCCTGCAGCTAGGGAGCAGGGTGTCTGGGTCTTCTTCCCAGCTCTCTTGTTTCCTCACAAGCCTAAATAGGCACCTAGAGGTGACTTGCAGAGAGGCAAACGACCCCAGTGGATCACTGCAGTCACCTTAAATGGGGATTTTGAACTTCAGTAGCCTATCTGGGCCCAGACTAGTAAGGGCAGGCAACCAGTGCCAGCTGGATGCAATGATGACAACCCACGTGCTTGCCCGTCTCTCTTTTCTCACTGCTCTGGAGACAGCAACAAGGCGCCAGGAACTTGCTATGAACTTCAGTGCTGTCCTGGGCTAGAGGGAGAGGGCTCCGAGTCCTGCTAGTGACCCTGCGGCTCTCCACGCCTCCTGCAGCCTGAGTTCCTAGAAAAGGGATCATTGCTTGAACCACCTCCAAAAGCACGAACTATTCTCTAGTACTTCTTGAGCTCTTCCCAGGATGTTTTGCTTTCTGCCCTGTGGCCTGGCCAGGCTGCCTTTCAGAGATGAAAGGCCATGACTGCGCAGAGACGCCGGCATCCTTACGCATTCCTGGCTCGCAGGCTTTCCTCGAAGCAGCTGCGGGAGCACTGCCGGGGAGGAGGAACTGCCTCCCAGCCTGGAAAGAGGGCCGCTGCTCTGCCAGACGGGAGAACCTGCACCCACCAGGTATGCCGCAAGGTCCTGGCACAAACCCCTATGCTTTAGGGCCAGCAAGTGACCCCTCAGGGCCCCCAGCCAACCTAGCAGAAAACAAGGCAGGTCCCCTGCTTCCCCTAAGGGCCATGATGGCCTTAAGGAAACACAGCGCAAAATGTAAAGGGCATGATGCTATCAGCACACAAACCTGCTTAATGACAACATGGGTGTCTCACCTCTTTTGCCCCCATGGCTCCCAGACCACGTCACAGACTGAGCACATGAAGCACCACTGCCTACCGCTGGGCAAAGCGTGCTACAGGGAGGAAACCCAAAGAGCGAGCGCTTGAGGTCTTGGGCAGAAACTCCATGATTTGTGCAACACCAGAGATCCCAGCAGGAGCATGGGGGGCTGCAATGCAGACACTTGTGTGCGCCCCGTATCTCCGCTGCCCAGCTTTGGCAGAAGCCCAACCAGATTCCTAACCCCAAGCACTGGAGGGATGCTCGCTCACGTTCTCAGCGTTGCAGCTCGGCCCCATCACAGCACTAAAGGGAGAGTCTGCCAGTGGTCTGGCAGAATTTCAGCCCAACGTAGTTTCCCCACTAGTGGTTCCCACCTAAATTCTGGCACTGGTGCAGCTCAGCCTTAACCCTCACAACGAACAAGAGAAAGGGGCTCCCTGTGTCCCTCCAAACCCCCCCCTTCCCTCTGGCTGGGCGAAGCTGGCACAGCTCAGTGAAGCTGAAGTTGGCTCTCAAGGATCACACCGGCCTGCAGCACATGCTGCTGGCAGAGATAAGCTCAGAGCTTGGCTGGCAGCTGCAGCCCTCACTCCCTCACACACCAAGACAAGGAATTATAAACACTGCCCCCCAAAAAAAAATAATATTTGGTAGAGAAACCACTGAACCAGCTGGATCCAAAGGGAAAAATCTTGGCCTCGTTGAAATGAGAGGTGAAACTCCCCCTGTCTTGGGGGAATCTTGATGCCCTTATCGCTTCATCCCAGCAAACCAGTCACACCAACAGACTCGGAGTGGGGAAGGCTTGTACTCCCCTATTTCCTTCCACTGGCATAACTCAGAGGTGGGCTGAATTAATGGCATGCACTTTCTCTGTAAGTACATAAACTGTACCCCTGGCACAGGCAGTCAAGGCAGATTACAGCCGGTAAAGGAAGACGGAGTAAAGAAGTGGCTCTTTTGGGGTATCTTCTTTTAGATGGGTCCTTTCCCCCATGCCTCCCTGAGATAATCCTTATTTCACACCACGTGGGTCTTCAAATGGCTCCCTTCCACACCACCACACAGAAATCACAGTGCAAGAAAAGGTGGCTTTGTGCCACCCACCTGATCACCAACACAACTCACAGCTGCTGTAGGAGCTGTGGCTGGCACAGCTCTGCTTGCAGAGCCTCAGGTCCTCCTGGCACCATCCTTCCCACCCACAGCCTTGACCCGGACGAGGAAGTCCCAAGCAGGAGCAGCAAAAGCACCCGCCCAGAGGGGAAATTTGTTGTGTTCCCTTCACACCACCACTGCAGTGTGGTGTTTTCAGCAAAGATGCTCCTGATAATAAACTCAGTCCTCTAGGTTGTATCTCTGCTACGTAACCTTTCCTGCTGTCCACCAGTTGTTTAATTTCTCTCTTGAGTGCCAGACCTGTTCGTTAGTGCTGAACCTCCTCCAGCTGCCAGCAGCTCTCATCGCTCTGTGTTGTCAAACTGAAGTCTGCTTTTTCCCTGTCTTGATTGATTTTTACTCCTGTAACTTTGTACTGGTGGAGCCTTCAGTTTTCTCAAGGGCGTTTGGTCAGTCATGGTTTTTGAATCTGTTCTAATGCTTTAGAGTAAGAATTTGGGGTTTTGACTAAAAGAGCCAAAGGAAACTTAAACTGGATCTCCCTTTGTTTTTAGCAATGATCTCTTGGACAGCATGCCTGCATTCTCTCAAAGGCATCAGGAATAAAAGCTTTAATCTTCTTTGCTGTTCAAAAGTCTCCCTGGAGACTATGAGAAGATGTTCAGAAGACCTGAGTGGCAGGACTTGCTGGTACAACACAAGCCACAGAGACAGATCTCATCATGTCCTGCCCCCAGCCAAGCTTCAGCTCCCCACTCCTTGCCTGTCCAGATGACTTTCCTTGCTCACCTTCCCAACACACTGGTCCTACTGCCCTCCAGCAACAATTCTCCATCACAAACACCTGCCTTTGAGTGACACTGCAAAGCTCCCAATGGGATCACACACATGTAGAAAGCACACAGGGATTGGAGGCACCTCATGAGTCACAAAGTCCATCTCCCCACTACCAGTGCCCCTCTGCATACAATTCTATTTATACAATACTGGTGAAAGGATATTATTTTTTACCTGTCTCACATCCATTGAGAGCCTGATCTCAAAACCTTCTTGCAGTTATGAGCCTTCCCCTAATGTCAAGACAGACTGTATTCACATTGGCATATGAATAAATTCTATGCTTTAACTTAAAGTACAGAATTCATACACTTTAAGTTAAACAGCACATTTCCCTCCCTGGCTTTTCATTCCCTCATCCTGCCCAGCATAAGGGAGGAAAATAGCAATAACAGATGTCTGTCTTGATAAATAATGTTCTTTCATAAAAGTAATCACTTCTTCGACTGTTATCAACAACACTTTTAAGGAAGCATGGGATCCAAAAATCTTCCATTCCAGTGGAAATCTGGGGGACAAGCCAAATCAGGGGTGAAAATAAGCAGTTTAACACCATTTTACAGCCAAAAGAAGGTAAAGAAATGAGAGCTGCTAGCCATCATATTTGAGAAGTGCCAGTCTGGTGAAGCTCCCACTGACTGGAAAAGGGAAACAGAACCCCCATTTTTAAAAAGGGAAAAAAGGAAGACCTGGGGAACTACAGGCCAGTCAGTCTCACAGGTCAGTCTCCCCTCATCCGGTGAAATCATGGAGCAGATCCTCTTGGAAACTATGCTAAGGCACATGGAAAATAAAGAGGTAATTGGTGACAACCAGCATGGCTTCACTCAGGGCAAATTGTACCTGACAAATGTGGTGGCCTTCTGCAACAGACTTACAGCATTGGTGGATAAGGTAAGAGCAAATGGCATCATCTACATGCACTTGTGCAAAGCATTTGACACTGTCCCGCACGATATCCTTGTCTTCAAATTGGTAAGACATGGATTTGATGGATGGACCACTCAGTGGATAAGGAATTGGCTGGATTGTCACACTCAAAGAGTTGCTGCCAACAGCTCAATGTCTAAGTGGTGACCAGTGATGAGTGGTGTTCCTCAGGGGTGGGTACTGGGACGGGTGCTGTTTTACATCTTTGTTGGCATGGACAATGGGGTTGAGTGCAGCCTCAGCAAGTATGCTGATGACCCCAAGCTGTTTGGCGCAGTTGACGTGCTGGAGGGAGGGGATACCAACTAGACGGACTGTCAAAGAGGTGAGCTTGAGAGGTGAGCCCGTGCAAACCTCATGAAGCTCAAGAAGGCAAAGTACTAGGTTATGCACATGGGTCGGGACAATCCCAAGCACAAATACAGGCTGGGTGGAGAATGACTTGAGAGCAGCCCTGCTAAGAAGGACTTGGGGTGTTAGCTGATGAGACTCAAAGCCAACAGAAGCGTGGCCAGCAGGTTGAGAGGCGATTCTGCCCCTCTACTCCGCTCTGGTGAGACGCCACCTGGAGTCCTGTATCTAACTCTGAAGACCCCACCTTAAGAACATCAACCTGTTGGAACACATCCAGAGGAGGGCTGCAAAGATGATCAGAAGGCTGGAGCACCTCTTGTTTGAAGACAGGCTGAGGGAGTTGGGGTTTTTCAGCCTGCAGAACAGAAGGCTCCAGGGAGACCTTACAGCAGCTTTCCAGTATCTGAAGAGGGCCTACTAGAAAGTTGGAGAGGTGCTTTTCGCAAGGGCGTATAGTGATAGGACAAGGGGTAATGGTTTTAAACTGAAATAGAGTAGATATAGATGAGATAAGGAAGAAATTCTTCACTATGAGGGTGGTGAGGCACTGGAACAGGTTGCCCAGAGAAGTGGTGGATGCCCCATCCCTGGAAGTGTTCAAGACTGGGTTGGATGGAGCTTTGAGCAACCTGGTCTAGTGGGAGGTGTCGCTACCCATGGCAGGGGGGTCAGAACTAGATGATCTTTAAGGACCCTTCCAACCATTCTATGATTCAAAACTGAATTTAGTATTTTTTGCTAGAGTGCAAGCTTAGCCAAGATAATAATCAGGATAATAAGCCATGACCGCCAAATTCCTGCACCTTTCAGAGAAAAAGAATCCTCTGTACAACAAGAGGTGACATGCAAGATTAAGGATGGAGAAAGAAATTATAAAGGATTTGCTCTTGATTGCAGTAGCCTAGGAACAAACAAAATGCCGGCTCCTAATGTGAGGCAGCTTTAGTTGCTGTAGCTTTAGTTTCAGAGAGGGAGCAGCCCCCTCAGAGCAAGTCCCCTACTGTTTTGGAGCTGATAGCCATTATTAGCCGTGCTGTTATCTCAATGAGTACCTGAAAGAAAAAAAGGCAGCATTTTCCCCACATTGGAACTCCTCCCTAATAAACCACGACTACGTATTCTGCAATTAAAACCACCATACTCCTGGCAACAATTCCCACAGAGGCCTGGGATCTCTTCATGTATCTAAGTGCCCATGCCCCCCCACATAGAGCATTTGGAGGGCTACAGAACAGTTCCTTGGAGAAAGGGAGGAGGAGGAGGAGGCGGCGGAGGGTAGGGAGGCTGGCTCACATCTGGCTCTCCCACTTTGTTCCCCTAGCTTTAACTCCTACGGAAATAAAACACTTCTTTTTGTGCAGCCTTTCGCAAAATCTCTTTAATGGGACCACACGTTCATCCTCCCCCTTGTTCCTTGAACAGCCCTTGTGACCCTGCTTCCAAGAAGGCTGTTTAAGTGCAGATGGCTTCAGACACCCACACCAGGCCTTTGCCTCCTGCAGTCCGGGAGGGCATCCCGCACTCCTCCTCAGCGCAGGGACCTGACACTGAGAAGCCAGAGGCCTCCAGCAAATCCTCTGCTGGCATCTCCAGCAGACCACACAGACTTAGTTGTCCTCTCCCTAGTGAATAATGATACCTTCAAGACAAACTTGAGGCTCATTTTGGGAATGTAGAAGGGATACAGAGGATGGAGTAGAAAGGGAGGGAGGGAGAGAGGCTGCATTGTTGTCTCTCCACTCTTGGCTGCTCTTTGGGTAAATAATGGACTTCTGTCTCCAGGGCTGCTAATCAGCTCTAAACGCCCCCAAAGAAAGCAAACAGCAGCACAATAGGAAAGCCCAGAAATAAATCCATTTCATTATAAATTCATTTTGGTTTCATTCCATTTTTCTTGCTAGTAAAAAATTTAGGTTATGCTAAGCACTTTCTTTTCCCAGCAATCTCTGCGGGCTGTCAGCTAATGCAACAGAAAGTTAAGCTTTTGACAGTATAATGGCTTTGTTATGAAAAAAATACAATTATATTCTTTCCCAAGACAAATTCTACGGTGTTAAAACATCTGAGCAATGTAGCATTGTCCTCGAAGCTGTTGCTGAAGGAATTTTACATAGATAGATAGGAGGACAAGAAGAACTTTCACAGAATATATATTTTACTGCATAGATTTCCACTGCTCAGAAATACAGAAGAGATTTTTTTATTTTATTTTTTTTAGCAGGGACACAACCCATATGCTGGATTATTGAGTTACACAAGCTTTTGCCTCTACATTACTTGCAGTTGTGTCACCCATAACTAGAAACCATAACCATCTGAAGACTCCTCCAGGGCATGCATCAAACTATGTCAATTAATCAGTGCCAGTTCATCTCCGTACTGGTGTTTCTAATAAACTTATTAGCAGTAACTAAGAATGCTAATCTGGGAGGGCAGAGACAGAGTTTAGAGTACTAAATGGAGTGAATTCATAACAGGTATCAAAGGTATTTCAGTAATCCTCCACATCTCCGCTAATCCCAGCAAAACTGCTTGAAGTTCAGCTGGTGACAGGAATACCCCCAGGCAGCAGGAGAAGCCACAAATGGCTGATTGGGATAAATCCTCTCCTGAACGCTACGCAGAAAGGGAAAAAATTGAGGGAACTGGGCGGTTCTGGGACAGGCACAGAGTGCCAAGGCTCAGAGCCTACACTTACCTTGGAAAATTAAATGGGGCCAGGTGCTAGCAGGAAAATCCCAGACCTCAGCTCAAATGCCTGTGCTGTTGAAGCAGGAGCAGGGCCCCCCCAGTGTGGCTGCAAGTTCTCAGATATGGTTTAGTGGTTAGCACAGACCACGGATAACCAAGAGGTAATTCACACACAGCCACCCTAATCAAGAAACAAGACAATTTAACAGTGTAGACGTGGGCCGTTCTGTCCCACTTGGCCTCACAGTCAGCAGACAGCTCTATGAGTGCTTAATTTATTAATGCAGATGTTGCCAAAGTCATGGAAGAATCTCAGCCCCAACCTACATGGAGTCAAGCGCCACAACTGGCAACCTAGTAATGGCCAAGGTAAAGGCATCATTTTCCATGCATCTGGTACTTGCAAAACGTCCTTGTGGCTGGAAAAGCCCAAGGCATGCTGAGCTGTATCTGAAACAGCAGCACCAATCCACCTCCAACTTTGCTCGGCTTTGTATTTCATGGCCTGACCTCCTCTGAAAGTCCCCAGAGGGATGGAGAGCAGTCAAACTGGCTGACTCACCGAAGTCAAGGTGTCACCTCATGTTATGGGTGCAACGGGTAGCAACCCAATCCTTAAAAGCAGCCTGACAAAGCCATCTTTTCTGTTGCTGAGAACTTTGCCAGCACCGAACTGCTCAGGTTGACATTTTCCACTCCAGGTGTTTGCCTCAGGCTGACTTTTCCTTTTTAAAGTGTCAACAGAGAAAGGTCAGTGATTTCTGAGAACAAGATTAAGTAAGTTGTTTTGTCCATGTTTGAGGAATTGTTGAAGTTGTTTTGCTCAGAACACAGAGCAGTCCTCCGTGCCTCTGCAAGGGACTGAGTTTGGTGGGGGAGCCACCCTGGTGCCTCTTGCTTGTGGGGAACTATCCACATCTCTCAAAGTCTGTAGCAAGCGTGTATGAGCCTGTGTTTGTGGAATTCATCAGTTTGAACACAGCCAGTGATCTTTCTAGCATCCCATGACTCTACTTCTGAAACTTCAGTCAATCCTAAGAACAATCCTTGCCCTTACAGATCCCAATCACATTGCCCAAACACTAGTTGAACAACCAACCTAACATGGTCTCTTCTGGGACCGCAGGATTTCACAGGCAGCTGCTGCTTGGGGTACAGCATGGAGCAATGAAATGCAAAGCGGGGGGACTACATCTCCTCCTAAATGCTCCCTTGTAGGTCATCACTCATTACAGCCAGCAGGGCTGATGCCAAAAGAGACCAGTAATTTAGGGCAAGTAATACAAGGGTGGAGAAAAGAATCAGCAGATGTTTTGCATAGAAGAGGCAAACTCAGGACATGACTGAGACAAGAGAAAAAAGGGCAGGGCAAGTAGGACATGACCATCTTCTGGAGCTACAGCATGATATGGGTGTGTTTTACATTCCCTCATCAAGCAAGCCCCGTGGTGGGATCCAGCTCAGAGCCTGAATGAGCACCAGCAGCAGTCTGAACGCGTAGGTATCACAAACACTTTGGCTGTGAAGGTGGTTGAGCTACTGCTGCTCCACTGATGAAACCATGATCCCTCTCAAGTCATTCTGTAAGCAAGCACTGCGGCTCCAAGAGCCAAACACATGGGTGGCTCATGCCTCATCTCTGACCTACCACTGTTTTGTTTGCTGTTTTTTCTCTTTTTCTTTGTTTAGTCTTGAAAGAGAAGTATAGCCCTGTGCTCTTAGCAGCATGGACTCAACAGTTGCTGCCACATTTCTAGAAAGAGCATGAAGACCACCGGAGGTGATGGCTTTACTTGTTTGTGTTTGTCTGCAGTAAGGGAGGTGTAACAATAGCCCACCTTACAGTGGTTTGATGGTAGCTTAAGTAATTAACCAGCAAATGCTCTGATGGGCTGACATAGACGATGCAGCAGATGGCAAAATATAATTACAAATGCTCTGTGCCACAGAGGCAAACAACGTTGAGGAATACCAAACCAACAGCAGCCAGAGGTCAGCACAGCCAGCCCCAGGTCTCTTCTTTCCCAGAAGCAGAATAGCTTCCACCTAGAAATGCCAGGATCCTTCTGCGCAGCTGGGTCTTGCCAGTGCAAGGCACTGCCTCCCAAGTGCCATTTGTCCTGATCACCCAAGCAGCAGCCACCCAAGCAGCACGTATGTCTCAACAGAAATGAATTTTACATGGCAACTGGAGCTGCAGCTCAGTGGATTTACAGCCTGGAGCTTGGGAACGTGGGATGGCAGAAAAAAGGTGGTGCAACAAGATAAATGACAAGGTAGTGGCTCACACAGAAGTAAATGGTACCTGCACAGCAGCCATTCCTCCCTAAGCAGTGAAGGTGACTGTGCCAGACCTTGGGAAACGTCCCAGAAACCTGAAAGTTTATAGCAGCAGCGGAAGCCAAGATCTCTGCACAGACAACAGATCTCCAGTTACCAAAGCCAGCTCAGTTGGCTTGAGGACAGGTTATTTCCATGGGGTTTTTTTGCTTGCTCATTTAATTATTACATTTTCTGTGTCTATCTGTTTTCCCATATAACAGCAAGAAGCCAGACATCAGGACTTTTTGCTAGGCCTCCCTAAGCAGAGGGAATATCTGAGATGCTATTTGCAAACACAACCCTACCAATTCTTTCAACCACTGGGGTTCCCATTACCACTCCTCCTTAAATCAGGTGTCCCCACTGATGATGTGAGGTTGTCTTCCCAGCCTCCCAGTAGCTATAGAAGACTGGTGTTCTTCTATTCACCTTTTGTATCCGTCCCTGCACGCCTCCCTCTAGCCTCCTTCCTCAAAAAGAAAAAATAAATAAAAATTTATTAAAACTACTTTGGTTCTTCTCCCAGGGCAGAGTTTTCCCCCAAACAGCCTGACGTTCACAGACGCTGGAAACACTTAGCGTGTGGGTAACATGGAAGGGAAACAAAAGCCTTCAGCCTCACTGGAAACCCACCCCACAGCACCAGCCTAACACTGCCTGATCCTCTCTGAGCTGGGGCGCTCAGCTCTGCAAAGAGAGGGCTGCAGCCATGCCCTCCTTTTTGCTAGCAACGAGGTAGAAATGGCTGAGTTAATGTTTCTCTACAAATGCCCTTGTTTGTGGAACAGTACAGACGCCACAGAGGCATCTGTGGCAGGCTGAAACTTGGTGGATTACATGCTTTATGTCAAAATCAAATCACAGGGGGAGCACACTGAGTTTGGACCTATTTTAAGTTAAACAAGCATAAAATATTTGGCACATTGCCCTTGCTTAATGTAGTATAAACAATTTTGGTATTCGACAGTGAAAATTTCCCATTTAATGGATGTGGAAAGAAGGTCACACTATTTTTGCCGTTTCAATTAAGTACAGGACAGCCCCAGCTTCTGCTGCAAAGCCCGTATGCGAAGTTAAGCCACAATTTTACAGCCAGGGCTGCACTAGGGAGGTAAGAGGAGATACTCCTGTGGGACAGTAGGTTCTCCTGCGGTATCCAGTGAAGACAAGTGGATTTTTGCCATTACTTTCAGAGGTGAAAAAAAAAAACCAAACTCCGGTAGACATAAAACTGAAGCAGACTAAGGATTTCAGAAGGCAGCCTCTGGCAAATCCAGCCACAGCAGTTTAAGACATTAGCTCGCACAGCTGTCTGCCAGCCTTGGCTGTCCACCTTGTCGGCCAGCCAGAATTTATTGCTCCTCTAATAAAATCAGCAGAAAGAAATACATGCTTGTGCCTCAGCCACTACAGTTCACAGCCCAGTGTATTAGACTGAACTGCTGACGATCATCGGTTTTCAGTAAGATTGCAGACTCACAGCTGTATATCCAAGGAGGGATATACAGACACAGCAGACAAGAACAGAACAAAATGTCTCCCTAGCTGTGAATGGCTTAGAAGAGGCTTGAAAGAAAATGGACAAATGAAGGGGCTAAACAACTTATGAAATATGTTTATTCTACAGAAATTGCTGCAGCGCCTCTTTTCTGCACCCTTGGTGAGACTGGTATGGCTATCTACTGCTCACTCCAGGGGGAAGGGACCTGTAGGTGCATAACATAAAGATCTGCAGGAGTCATCACCACTGCTCATGCCTTGACTAGCCCAGAGCCCAGTGTAAAAGTAGGAGCATTGTCTATTGCCTCCAGCTAGAACCAGGTATAACAAAGCTGAGAGCTCTCCTGACCCTAAGGCCTGCACTTCTGACACTGTCCTCCCCTCTCCAGGGCTCAGGTCCAGGAGTGACATCACCTGAATGTATAAGCAGTCTATTTTTATAATTCCTAATGTAAACACACCTTCTTCTTCCATGCAAAGGAGAGATTCCAGTAGTAAAATGGTACACGTCGAAAGAAATTAAGATAGGAAACTCAAAAGGGACAATAGGTTTTTGTTTTTCACCAAAGGTTTAAAAAAAGCCAGGAAATTCACACACCCAAAGCATTTACTAAAATGTGTCCCTATAGCTGGCTTTGACTCAAGTATACCAAGAAATCAATGGTAGGCTTTTGAATACTGAGAACAAATTGCTTAAGTACATGTCATTGTCTATGTGTAGCCATTACTCTCATGTGCTGGATGTCACACTTGCCTTGCTGAACAAAGCTGCACCACATGCTACATGTACAAAGGTAGTAGAAAATAAACATAACACGATCCGTTTCACCCCACGTGATTTCAGAAATAGCGTGTGATATTTTAACAACTTACTGAGCCACAACAAACAGATAGAGAGTGCTGCAGGCCACCCTGAGGTTTTGCAATTACTGAAAATCTAGTATCATGCAAGGACAGGTTCAATAACACAACAACACACTTCTGTTTTTGAGTAAAATCACTGGGTTTGTTTTTCAAAGAAAACAAACCTTACTTTTCAGCTCCCAGTGATCTGGGTTAGCTCAGTTTGAAATAACTTAAAAACAATCAAAAACCCCCCAAATCCCCACTAGTCAAAGAAGCCCCAAAAGCTCCTTGTTGCAGGTCTAAGAGCCCTCCTAGGATAAAACTTGGAAAGCTTGTCCTGCTCTTTCCCTGCCAAATGCCCGGACCCTGTGAGGGTGTAGAGATTTCAGGTCAGACGCACATGTAAGATACCAGCTCTAGAAAGTTATCTCACTGCGCTGAAGGAATGGTATGCGAGTGCTCCTTTACCCTATGGCAAAGGCAAGGTAAGGTAAATAATCTTAGCCTGCAATGAAGCATTTACTGGAATCACAGCATCTAACTAACATCTTTAATGCAGCCTACGCAAAACCAGCTGCTGGCTGTACGTTCCTCCTTGCATTCTAAGTGCTCTAGCACTTACAAGACCTGAGTCATTTCAGTGTGCTAACTCAGAAGAAAACAGCCCTGACCAAAGAGAGACTAAGTATGTTACAGTGAACATGAGTGTCTACCAGACCTGTGCTGATCTGTAACAGCTTTTCACTCACAGGGACTTGACACCAATTCTTACTCACTGTATGAACGACAAATCCCTTACCCATGCAAATATTACTTGCTCTAGTGCTCGGTACCCTTGACGCTGTGAAATCCCTACATAAACACAGCCTAGTCCCAGCAGTGATCATTTACACAAGAAGCCTTTAACGTTGCAGTCAGCAACATCAAGTCTAGGGTGCAGGTGAAAATCAAGTATCTACAAGGGACACTGCTTGTGGCTAGCCACCTGCTTCTCCCCTCTAGGAATGAATACTCGCTCTGCGGCAGAGGTATCTCAACTGGTTGTGAAGCTGTTCCTGATGTGCCACAGCTTACTGCTTCATCCACCATAGCAAAGCTGACCCGAGTTCAGTCATCAATGCATGCTGTGCTATAAGCGATTCAGGACATGCTCTGTGACCTGTCCAGTCATCCCTGCTGCGCGACAGCAATTTCAGCCAGAGGGTGGAGATGTCCACGAACACAAAGCACTTCAGCTGCTCAAGTTTCATCTTCCAAGTCCTTTGTTATAGCAAAACACAATTGACTTTTATGAGCCTCATTATCCTCCAAAACACCAAGACGTCAGCACAGCCCTGCGATAGGGACCTTGTTCCTTCAGTCACATCAATGTCTCATTAAATATTATTTGTTCCACTTCTCATGACATCAAACACATGGATAAGCAACAATCCATGAGATGCATGCTTCACTTCTGCATGCTTCACGTACGGACTCCACTGTGAGTCTTCATCTTACCTGTATCTTCATCTGAGCCAAGAGGTAGTAATTTCCTCCCTTCCCCCTTCCCTATCGGCAACCATACAACTGCAGAGAGATCAGACTACAGTAACACTGGGACAGCAGCCAGCAGTACGCACTGTGCCTGGCTTTTAACAGCTAAATCCTATCAAAAATAATGATGCAAATACAGGTACTCCTCCCTGAGACATCCTGGTGCTTTCAACAACCTCTTAGGAACACATAATGCTGCTGGATGGGACAGAGGCCAAAAGGAACAGATTTGGGACTCCTGGTACTTACTGTGTGAACACCTGCTGGCTAAATGAACAGCCCTAGGTCTGAAAGTAGAGATAGCTGTATGCATGTTCTTCAGCTGCTGTAGATAGCTGCTTCCTGAGGGTAGGCACAAATTGCACTGAATTATCACCTTAATGCAGGCATGAGGTGGAAAGCTCTCCTTAAGGAACCTCATGCACCAGGGGTCCTACCAAAGCATCCACCTTGATGTACTTGGGCCAAGATTCGTATCACAATTTAAGAGACAAACTCCCTTATTCCCTGTAAACCTCAGATACAGTATCCGTCTTCAACTTCCTGGGTTTCAACAGCACTTCCAGTATCACATGGGAACTCTGTGGGAAGCAAAATTGGGCCTTACAAGTCCTGCCAGGTAAGCACATCCCCACCCCTCTGCCAACAACTGCAGTCGGTCTATGACACTACCCTGCCCACGCACTGCATGAGTACAAGCATGGACACAAAGCCCCCCTCATGTAGAACTAAGCTGAAGGATGCACAAGCATCCATCCTTCAGTCATGGTACCCTGTGTCCTTGACTGCACCCCCCACTGCCCTCTGGAGTCCACCTCTGCAATAAATGAGTGCTTGACAAAGCCCCTCATCCCATCAGGGGAAGCACCCCACAGGCAGGAAGCCCCTCAGGGAGGTGGAAATCACCCTCCCCCTGCTGCTGGAGGCTGTGAAGGAGAGGCCTTGCCAAGGGCTCTGGCAGCATCTCGCTCTGCTGACCACAGGGAATCGCAGCAGGGACGAGAGAGCCATCCCTGGGCTGTGTCCAGCAGAAGCTGTGGCACAGCTCCACCTCATGACAACCCCACTCCTGGCCTTCCCTGATGTACCCCAGTAACCACCAGCCAGGCCCTGTCCTCGGAGTTGCCAAAGCTGCCAAAAACCTTCCCAAGCCCATTCCCCTGAGCCCACCATGCTCACCCCCAGCAGGGTGGGTGCTGAAGGAAAAACACACCTGGCTTTGCTCCTCCGTCCTGGTGACCCACAGGGATTCCTGCAGGTTTTGTACAAGAGGAACAATGGGGACAGACCACAGCTTCTCCGAGAAAGGATTAACACTTTCCTGCATCCAAAAGCCAATGAGCAGCCAGCAAAGAGGCCTCTCTCACAGGTGCTGTGGTCAGCTGCAGGAGACAGGACGGGGCAGAGAGGGAGACACCTGCTTTCCCCTCCCTATGCTCTGCTTTCCCACATTTTCTCTCACGCCTGTGCAAAGATATAAAATGAAAAGCTATGTTCCCCCTCCTCTCCACCAACCAGAGGTTTTTTGGGGCAGAATTCAGTTCTCAGCTGCATAGGGGCAGAGGAGGAAGAAGAGGAAGCTCAAGAGAAAGCAGACTGAGAGGCGCTCACCATTGTCCGTGGCAGCTGACAGGCAGGGCAGCTTACAACCACTGCGAAACCACTCCTTTAGATGCACGTTGCAAGGAAGTTTGGCTACAAGTTTAGAAATCACACCCCCAAGGAACACAGGGCTTTGTTGCCTCTTGCCAGACTTTTAATAAAAAATGGATTTTGAGCTCGTGGCAGAGCACTGGGTGAAAACATCACCTCAGGAGAGGGAACCACCTCCTCTCACCTCTCATCACAGACTGAAAAAGAAAAGGACTTTCAGCTAGCTTGCCCACAGAAAAAAGGGACGAGCTTGCTTTATGTGAACGCCTCTGCTACCCCATTAAGGCTGCCTTGCAGAAAGATGCTTTAAAGCACAAACCTTCAGCCTAGCCCACTTGGTCTTCCTGAGGTGTGAACTGAAAGGGACCTGAGAACATGAAATGCAGAGCACCTTCTACTTCCTCTGGGAGGAGTAAAAGCCCCCAGACATTCATATTTAAAGAAAAAGTTGGAAATAAAAAGAGAAACAAAATAAGGGGTGTTCTAATAACCCCTGAATCTTTATTATGCAGTTTTAGTACAGAAGCTTCCCAAGGTCCGAGTCAAGATCCATCCCAGTCTGCGACAAACTGTACAGACATCTCAGAATAGAGTCCATGCCCCTGGCACAGTAAGCAAGCAAGATTTGCTCTTGGAAGAAATTCCTGTATTGTTATTTGGTTAGAAAAGGATCGTTTGAGAAGGGTGGAGTGAACAGCAAGAAATCTGGCTCTGCCTGCACCTCTCTAACTGTATCCAATGTGGGTCAGACTCACAGGTGATGGCTCGAGGTGTCTAGAGGAGTGGCAGCCTCCATATTCTTTGTGCCCCCCTCAGTCCCAGGGTGGATGTCTGTGTGTAGAACAAGCTGAGCCACGTAACAGAGAGAGCTCTCCCTCCTGTCAAAGCCTAGTTCATCCACCAGTCTCTGCCGTGAGAAAAGTAAAAGAAATCAGAGCAGCAGGAGTGAATGCCGGCCTTCCCATGGGACTTCACAGTGCCATGCTCACCGACGTCAGTAGTGCAGCCTTTAACAGCTCTCGGGCCCCAGTTCTGCAAACCATCACTGCTTGGTCTAGATACTTTAAGTGTGGGCACGCAAGAGACCACGTATTTCCTTGCTACTGCACGAGCAGACTACCTTATCTGCTCTCCCCACCCCAGGAGCCTGCACACTCAAACTGGCCCACGAGCCCACCAGCCAACTGGTCTGGTGTGAAGGGCTCTGCAGCAGCAGGGACACCACGGCCAGGGCACTGGTTGGGGACTGTACGACCTCTGGCAGGGCTCAGCTGAAGCTGCCTGCCAGAGGACAGGCTCCAGCTGGCCAAAGCTCTGCGATATGGCCCTTTGCCTACTACAAGGCATCAGCTGACCACTCACCTCCTAGCCTCCAGCCCAGTCAAATCTCACCTGTGGGGTCAAGAGGGTTGAGAAGCCTCCAAATATTGAGCTTTAACTCAAGTGTGTATTATAGGAAACTCAAAATCAAGGCTTTAGCTGGTAATGACAGCAGCACATTTGCATACTAGGGGAAGACTCCTGTTATAAAAACCTTGCCAGCCTCCTGATGGTGCGTGCATAATGTATATAAAATCCCCAATACTAACTTAGGGCTCATACTGTTTTTGTCTTTCTTCTTTTTACAACTTATGTTGCCCAAGGCTGTACAGATTTCCAGTAGCAGCACATGGAGACGCCGTGTCATCACGTGGTGAGGGAGCACTAAGAGGCTGGGAAAGGGGATGCAATGCGTGGAGACCCAGTACCGAGCACGGGATTTGGAGACGTACCTTACCAGGGGACATACCTTACCCAGGGGATGGCTCGAGGAGCTCAGACTGTTCAGTTTGCCAAAGACAAGACTGGGAGCAGTCCTTGTTGCAGACCACAGCTACAATGGTGGGGAACAGACATGCAGCACTAAAGGCCTCTTCTGTTTAGTGGATTAAATGCAAGATTCAGCATCCGGAGATCAAAACTAGACAAATGTAAGCCTGAAATGAGGTGTAACAGCATGTGGGTAATTAACCACTGCAGCAACATACTAAACACAGTGGTATTTTCCATTTGTGATAATTACTTAATCAAGACTAGATGTTTTTTAAGACACGCTTTAGAGTCCAGAGCAAATGGAATTAATAAAAAAAGATGGATATATGGGTTGTGTTATACAAGAGGGCAGAATTAAAGCACAATAGCTCTTCTGGTCTCACCATCTATTCACCAATAGGGAAGAATTGCCCCTTTTAACGTCAATGGAGTTGACAGACAGCCATATTTTTAGTGACAAGACATGCTGATGTTTACATGAAATAGTAATAATAATACGTTGTGTTTCACCCACACTCTAATCTGAAATTCTCCAAGCTCTTTACCGTCACTATGTCAGCAAGCCTGACAACTCACCGGCTGATAAATTGCCATTATCATCCCCCTTTCATCCAGCTTGAACTTTTTCAGAGTAGCTAATCATCTGCTTACCATTTACATGGGAAACAGTATACTCAGGCTACCTGTCATCTTGCATACCTACTTTTAGGCCTCTTGGTGAGAAAACATTGACTCAGGTGCCTTGCAGAAGGTCTCGGTGTGGGAAGTGGCTTAGCACACGGAACTGCCCAGCAGTTGGGTACTCCGTATGCTTAACTCCAGTACAGCACTCCCAAACTCCATATAACCTCCCTAGAAAAATTCTGGTAACAATCTACCTTTTAAGACCAGAAGTCAACAGTTGAAGTGTTGGTGAGAGGGGGGTGGGGAAATCAAGAGAAAACTTCCTAGTTGTTTTAACAAACATCTTCACATACAACAGACAGACAAAAAAACAGAGTCATTTCCATTAGTTACCATGACAACCAATGGAAATCACTAACCCATCTTCTCTCCCTTGTCAACCTTTGGCAGACCTGTCAGGGAAAGCAAGCGATTACGCCCCGTGTAAGATTCTCTACTTAACTAGAACACATAGTTCACAGGGAAATCTACAGTGCTGTAATGTCAAGTGCTCCCCTTACACCACATCTCCAGATTGTCATCTCTGAGATACAAGTGGCCAGAGAGATGCTTGTTGCTCCCCACTCCAGAAATGCAATCCTCACTGTGAGACTCCCCTGCTCTCCCATTTTATGCCCTTCCTCTCTCTCTCTGGCTCCATAAAAAGATTCAACCATCTCTTCCTCCCCATCTGTGGGCCATTGGCTCACATCTTAAACATGGCCCATACAAGCTCTTTTTGCACATCTTTACTGCCTGGCAAGAAACCGCTGTATCACACAGCAATTCTGCTCCACAATTTACCTCCATTTTCCTTACTATTGTTATCATTGTTGCTAAGGATGATGACCCTCTGCAATGCCTGCTGCATTTTAAGCTTTTCTTAACAGGAATACATTCAGCTTCATAAACCCTTTTGAGAGCCACAGCACAATCATGATCCTTATTTTAGAGACGTGAACACCGTGGCTTAGAGGAATTAGGCGTCTTGCCCAAAGTCTACATACAAACCATGGCACGATGCTAAGAGTGACAACAAGTAGGTCTGGGGAGAAGAGTTTGTTTGCATTTTCTTGATGCCTACAGGTTCTGAAGCTGTCTGGACCACATATGCTCAGAGTCCCCTTTAGTCCCTCCAGCCTGCCAAAACTCCACAGCAAGTAAATAAAACCTGAAAAAAAAACCAACTCAAACCCAACAGTTGTCTCTGTTTAATGCTGGTTTACTGTTGACCTTGCATCTGCAGCCAGGACGGCCTAACTCACCCCAGCGTCTGGATGTGTGCTGCTGCACTGCAGAAGAGCTTGGCAGTGATTTGTGAGGAGGCATGAACGCCCAGCTGTTCTCCCGTCTCTTTTGGTTTTCACGTGCACAAAGTTAGGAGCAGCCCAGGCACTGCACTGACACCGTGCGGTTTCAGGCTATTCATATACCACAGCGAGACTCAGTACCCACCCTGTAGGACCCCAAATCCCCAAATGATCCACACTGATTGCAAATTTTCCTGCATTCTCTTCCACTCCCCCATCCCAGGTCTGGGTTGCAGGAGTTACTGGCAAATTACCCTGTAAATTGAGAAAGGTGGCTCTGTGTGTGCATGTATACGTGTACACAAGGTGTAACAAACCATGTTTGGCAGTTTCCTCCACGACACCCTCCTGGGGGACTGCACACAGCTCTGAGTGCCAAAGAGGGGTGGACAAACCATGAAGAGCAAAGCTGAGCAACAGCAAGCTGTTCTAAAAGCTGCTTCCCACAGATTCCTGTCTCGAGGCTGATCGCATTTGGTGGCTACGAAGGTACAAACTACAATCAGAGGGGAATACTCATAAAACGCTTCTCTGATCTGTAGTAAAAGCTGATCTCATGCTGGAGCTTTTCCCTCAGGTAGGGCAGTAACTACTGTACCACAGTCCCTATTTTAACAAAATTTAGAGGAACACAGTATTTTGTAGGAAATTAGTATGTTTTGCTAAACATGGCTGAAACTGGATGTTGGGTTTACAAGTTACTTCAGAAGGTTCAAAGGTACCAACAGAGAATAAGATAACATAAAGCTCTTTTCTTTAGGCAGCCAAGGATAAATGTTGTGCTTTGACAGGAGGAAGGGAGCTACAAGGAGATCAAAAGAGGTGGGCTAAGCACAGAGCTGAGGGGCCCCACAGACCAGCTACGTGTACAAGGTGGAGATAACTGCATGGGGGAGGCACTGATTATCATTGAACACAGGGGCGTAATTAGGACCGTTGGGACAGAATAAAAAGATTAATGGTCTACTTGCTCATAGAAAAGGTCCATGAAGATAAACTTCCTGACTTTGAGATACTCCAGAGCACAGTATCATTTTTCACAGAACAGGAAGGGGGCATCACTTACCAGGGATGTGTAAAACTGGATTTGACAAGACACTAATGGCTACAGTTTGAACAAGGACCTACTAATCCCAGGGCACACAGGAGATACCTTGTAGAAGAAAACAGTCTATTTTTCTAAAGAAGGATGCTTTGAATGATCTGGAGAAGCATTACCATGTTTGTCACTAGCCCGTCTGAAAAGCTTGAAAAAACACATGGGAATCATCTTGCAAGTGTGCACAAATCTCCCTGCGTACACCTTTCAGGTGAGCAAAGGCCTGAGGATATGCCTCTCACCCTCCTGGAAGTGCTCCTGTCAGCCAGGCAGGGCTGGTCACCCTGCCCCATCTGTAGCTTGGCAGCCGATGTGACCAAGAAGGCACTGCGAGTAGCCACCGATGCGCGCCACCGGCCCTGCAGCAGGTCAAACATGGGAATGCTCCTTGCCAGGGAGAGCACAGGCCACCCTGGGAAGGGCAATGTGCCACTTGCTTAGCAAAGCTCAGCACATGAGCAAGCCCAGGCACTGAGGCTTTAACTGTAGACTGGGCATAAGTCAGGCAGTTAAAATCAAAAATAAAAAAAACCTTCCCTCTTTACCCTACTCCTTCTTACCCTTACACATCATCCTCTACCAGGCTCCAGTCCTGGGGACATGAGAAATGTTGCTCCACAAGAAGTGGAGCCTCTGTTGCAACCGGACATCTCCACTGTCCATCCACAGGGCAACTGGAGAAGGGGAGGGCCGCCTGAAGAAGATTAGAGTGATAGGACTTATTCATCGTCTTGGGGCAGGAATATCCCAGAGCTTGCATCATGTGGAGCAAACAAGCTGTCCTCAGACAGGAATACCGCAGCTTTTCTGCCAAGTTGAAGGCGACGCAGTCGACGTGAATGCTTGGTCCCCTGCCACCTTAATCTTCCAGAGCCCTGGGTTTGAATGTGCGAGCCGCAGACCAGAGCTGGGTCACAACCTTTTCGGTTATCCCTGAGGAATTTTACTCACCCAGACAACGAAACGATCCAGACATAGCAAAAATTCCCTGAGGAAATCGCTTCCTCCTACATATAGGAAACGAGACAACAATTCCAATCCCTCATACTTAACCTTCCTCAAACATAAACATGAAAAAGCGGCCAAAATGCAGGAGGGAAAGAAAGTCCCAGAGCAGCAAGGAGTACATATGCAAAGAGTTACGTCATGCAGAAGGAAAGCTCTTGGCTTCGGGCTACAATTACCAGCACTTAAATGGCAGGGGCCACTCTAGCACAGAGCTGGGGGGAGCTCCCCCCCCCCGCAGGAACCATCCTCCTGATCGATTCATTGTCAGGAAAACAGCAACAGGCTCTGCCATCAAAACCATCCCCGGACAGCGTGGCGCTGGAAGTCAACCTGGCACCTTGCCAGCACCTGCATAATGCTTCCTCATCTGGCCGTCCCCCCTGATGGACAGAAAACTCCCTGTTCTACCCCTCTAACGCTCAAGCCCTGAAATGCTTAGCCCCGACAGCAGGGTGGCAAGGAAAGAGCGGCCAAGGGCTTCTGTGTTAGGACAAAGTTCACCAGTACCTCTCCCCATCAGAGGCAGGTACCTATGCCAGCCCACCCCTGTTATCCCACTCTTGCTTCCCTCTTATCCAAGATTTTAACGTCCTCTTCTCCCCTCCCCTGACTTGGAAGGCTTGAGAAGGCTTTCAGGGTTGAGTCTTTCTCCTGCCACAGCTACCTCCACAAGTCCATCTACTACCTCCCTAGGTCTCCTAGATATCTATCACCTAGATAAAAAAACAAAGAAGTCGCTTCTGGCTAAGATCATCTTTGAAACTATCACTATTTCTTGAAAACTTTTGTTGTGGGGAAAAGCTGACTGAGCACAGAAAACTCCACCAGCATCCACATTCCCAAAGTCTCTTGATTCTGTATCAGGATCAAGCTAGTAGCAGGGATGGGATCAGGAGGAACACGTACTGGCTTGGGACAACCAGCAGCGGGTGACAAGTAACTGTCCAACCAGTCCTTCTGCTCTTCCAAGCCCCGTGCTATCCTGGTTTGGAGCATAAGGTGTGCAAATCCCCTCCTCCTCCTACTGAAACCCAACTGCTCTGACTTGGTGTTTTTATCTGTTTCTCTCTATTGTTCCCTCAAGCTGGCTTGTTGCTTTAGCACTGCAAGAGGAAAAAAACTCATATGCTTACAGCTCTAGTGCTATGTAACAAAGCTGCAGAATGAAAGGAGGGAAGGATAAAGGAGAAGGAACAAGAAAAGCTGGTTACTATGAGGTCCATGACATAGCATTACAGTATTTAAAGAAAGTGGTTAGAGGTCCATCTCTGGGACAGCAGTTGACAGGACAGTCAAGGGAAACACTGTACAGCCAGATATCCTGCAATGCCCATACAGAGATGAATGAGATGGGTTCTAACAAGTCTTTCCTCTCAACCTCCTCATTTTCCTGATGCATTGGGTATTTTCCTCAGAAGCCCAGGAGACCTCTCCCCAGTGAGACAAAAACCAGATTCCAGTCTTCAAGCAGTTTCTTCAGCCAAAATATCTGCTTAGCTGTCAAACAGTGAAAATGTGGGATCCACCTACAGCTGAGCTAATGAGATACAAAATCCCTCCCTGATTGTCCACTCTAAGCCCCTTGTTCTTTTCAAATGTACTGGTCCAAGAGGAGCCTCCAAATTGTTTCCAGGTTACAGACCCCTTGACGAGCTTTAAACAAGGTTCAGATGTCTCAAGAAATCCCACATACGCAGACTGGAGCACAAGCTTGCTTTTCATAGAAACAGAGAATCGTTTGGGTCGGAAGGGACCTTAAAGATGATCTTGTTCCAAGCCCCCTGACACGGGCAGGGACACCTTCCACAAGATCAGGTTGCTCTAAGTCCCATCCAAACTGGCCTTGAACGTTTCCTTTCTTCATCACCTCTCACAGGCAGCCTACCTCTAACCCACTGCCCCAATGTCAAAACCAAGAGGTACAGTGTAATAATTGAAACAGCTAAGGCATAGAGCAGGTAGTAAGATTTCATAGAAACTTACATGAACTCTACTTCTGGGTAGCTGGTTTGCACGCCAGAGAAGGGACATAGTCACTCATTACTGCTGGCTGGTGTTTTCATCCCAGATCAGAAGTGGAGCACACTTGAGAGAAAGTAGCACGAAAATGCCACGCAGTCATTGCTCATGCTGCAGTTATCTGTGCTTCAATATAGCACTGAAGTCTCCAAGCCTGCTTATCTGCCATTTGTTTATTTACAGCTGCCATGCCCAGGAATTGCAATCAGAGACCCACAGCACAAGAAGAAATAAGCCCCTGCTCTAACCAGCTCACATCTAACTTAGTACACCAGCTGTGGGCAAAATCTACAACCTCTGGGAAAGTCAAGAGGTATATATTCCCATGTCTGCTGCCCAGATGCACGTCTGGAAGGAAGCACACTTCACAGGGTAACAGCAGCCTGCTCTTTTCTTTCGCGAAACTCAGAGACAATGCTGTGAGGGATAGGTCTCTCAGAAGAAATGCTGGTTATTCACGTATTAGCTTAGATATCATTGTACAGCAGAAGCCAAACCCCCGCAAAGATAGATGCAACCCAGCTAAATAAGGCATTTCTGGGAACCAATCTCATCTAGCTCACAGGATATGTGGCAAAAAAACCACAGCCTGGAGTCTCATGAGCCGGCAAAGACACATCTGGCTGAGATCTGTGACAAAACTCTCTTCTGCACAAAGAGAAACATTCCCCATCTCGTGTCACACCACACAAGAAAGATCAAAGGTGCCCCTGGTGCCTCCTGGTGGGTAAGCAGCTGTACCAATAACAGCAGCTGGAAAATGCAACGGGAGACTCTCGGCCAGTCCCTTCCTCCTGCGCTGGGAGCAGAGCTGCCTCCCGGGCAGCCCCCAGCAGCAGCCCCCTGTTAATTACCGGCAAGGAATTTGCACTCTCTGGCAGATAAAGTCATTCACTCAGCTATGGTGAATACGCACAAAGCAGCTTGGACGCGACAGCAGCTCCACCTGAGAAGCAGCACCGGGGTGCCACACACGCACACCTATGTGCTATGCGACATCGCTTCTCCTTCAGAGCTCGCGCCACAGACGCTGCTGCTCGGAGGTTACGGTCCCTTCAAAACAGCCGAGGAGGTTGTTCAAACACTGGCAGACGGGGCATTTGGCCGGCGACTTCAACACAACACGAGGTGCCTCAGACAGAACCGCCTGGTTTGTCACCCGGACTCTGATCCCTGGGACCATCCCCAGCACAGCAGCTCCCCAACGGGGCAGCACACGCCTTAAAAACCAGGCTTTGCACAGACAAGCCTTTGCTGCATGCTCAGGGTAGAAATCACTGTTTCCCTGCCTCCCCATTTAAAATACATTTATTGCCCCGAGGTACAACGCTGGCAACGCCTGGTCTGGCACTCAAGGACAGGATTTCAAGCAGGAAGATGCCTATTGCTCCAGAACCAGCTCAAGGAGAAAAATGAACACAATTTTTCCTTCCACTGAAGACTGAAGATGTGTCTGCTAGGCTAGACCTGGAAAGCTTGTTTTACTACATTAGCGGATTACATGTGACTGCTGGGTTTTATTGCAGAAAGTCAGCCCGTACTACAAAACACCCGAGTTACCCATATGATTGGTATCACTGTGTCTTTTTTTTTTTTTTTTTTCCCCCACTGCCACGGAGAAAATAACAGTGAGGGGAGAACTGAACTATCTACAAAGTCTCTATCACTAAAAATTTCAAAGGCAAAGGGACCCTTCTTAAAATGATGGCTTCAGGGCCAAATACAGCTACGCAACTACATCCGGATCTCAACTTCCATTTATTCAGTTCAACTTATTAAGACAGCAGTTTTTAGCCTTCACCACTGCAAAAACGTGGGAAAAGCTTAACCAAAGCAAGCTGACGATGCTGGCCAGCCTGTGCGAACAGCCCAATGGGAGGAAGTACACCAGGCTTTATGAAGACCAGCTGAACTCCCAGCTCCATCTGCCCCGGGGTACACGAGCACTCCGCTAGCAAAAGGGGCAGAGGACTTGGAAGGGGTTGAGTGTTGCCCTCCCTTAGTGCAAAAGCAGTCAAGTTGGATCGAGAGGAAGTGCTCAAGAGAGTTCAGCAAACAGAACTTAGCTAAAACCTTTGTTTTTTCTCTCCCCACCCCCCCATCCTTTTCACATGGAAAAATTACACTCTGGGAAAAGGAGATAGGGTGAGAAAAAAATTAATCCCAGGGTAACAACAAATGTAGACACTGCAAACACTGTCTATTAAAAAAGGTTATAAATCTGCCCCCAGATGCTTGTCATCGCCATGTTGCTTGGGGGTTATAGCCCCCTCAGATCTATCAGTAGATCTCCTTGCAAGGCAAGAGCCTCTAGCTCTCCTCTACCCTTTTTATCCAAAATGAGACAAGACAGATTAAACTGTTCACTTAACTCTTTCCAAAGGCTGGCTTATCTGGCTAGAAATGGGTTAAGGATAGTTCAAGAGAACAGCTACAAGTCCCAGGGATTAACCTGAATGGCCAGCAAACTGGCAAGAAGCAGAGGGCAGGTCAGGGCAGAGACTTCTCCTCTTGGCAAGGCTGGATTCAGGAAAGGACTTCTGTCCACAATATAATCATGCTGGCATAAGCTTCTTTGCTAACATCTAAAATCCATGGTGAAAATAACTTTCTGGATTATTCTGAATCGGGTTTAATCCAAAATGAGAAGATAAAAACCCTCACTCTTATTTTGAAATAAGTACCCCGGTGGGACACATAACAATGCTGGTGTAATTACAGTGGTACCACTACTGGAAATGCTCCTGCACATCAGCCTTCAGACCTTACGAACACAGACAAACAGCCACAGACTCCTCTCCAGTGTTAACTAGGCAACTTATTCCAGCAGGATATGAACAACTCATTAACTTTTAATACATTCATCAGACTTTTCCAGCCTCTCCCTTTTCCTCTATCACAATGGATGCTTCCCAAAAATCACTCCATCTGCTTTGGAAAACCCCAGCTGAGAACACACGCAACTTTACCTCTGTAGCATCCCTGTTAGTACTAGAGAATGGTCGCCTCGTTGAGGCTCTGACCCAGGAAGAAAGAGATAAAAAGGGCTGTGTGAAACTGGTGGCTGGCTTCCATCCGAGGAGTACAGTTCACCGTCTATTGCTCTTGTGACTATTACTGAACGAGGCCAAAAAAAGCTCCCAAGTTTTGGCACGTCTCAGATTTTCCAGTCTGCACAAAGTCATGCCAGGAACATTTACCGAAGCAATTTCGTTCTTTCTTTCTTTCAAGACTCTAATTATGCACCTAACAATATTGTAGAAATTAGTGTTGTACAAAATCCCCACTACATTTCAGATATAGTTTTGCCGACAAAAGGATTAGAAGCTTAAGGATCGGTGTTAATATTCCGAACATACTGAAAGGCACAAAGTGCAAACTGCAGCAGAAACAGGAGAAATAAGAGAGGTTATCACTTCCAAAATCTGGAAGAGGGAAAACCACACAGGAAAATGCCATACTAATCTGACTAAATGCCAGTGAAGCAGGAGAGAGGTAATAAGAAACATTTAGAAGGGGGTAACCATCAAAGCCGTCTCTGAATTGCAAGCAGCTCACCTTCAAGCACAGCCCACTCCCTCAAAAACAAGAGGGTCTAGATCCCCTAGAGGGTGGGGTACTACCATGGGTGAACTGATGTTGACCACTCGGCAGCTACCAGCAACAAAGGAATCAAACTGAACCCCAAAACAAAAGTTGTCTGAAGTGTCAATTTTCCCTGAAACTAGACCCAAACCTCAATCATCACTCTCGAGTTCTGCTGAACTTAGACTGGAATTGAACCAAACTGTTCACTGGTTTGACACCTAGACCACTACCCCTGAAAACAAAGAATTCATTTATCCACTCAAGCATGAGCTGCCCTTTAAAACCAAGTTTTGAACACGACAGCTGTACATTTTTCTTTCTGTTTGCAGAAGGGGACACTGAGGCATGGAGACACGACAGTACTTACACTTGGGAAGTCATCCAGGTACTCCAAATGACAGTGCATTAGGCAAAAAACAGGATTTAGCACTTTGACCGCATCAACGTAATGTTAGCACCACCAGTGAAATCAGAAATCAATGGCCAAACACATCTTGGCTATGTTTCTCCTGGTTACTGACTCCAGGAGGCTTTACTCACCCCCTCTGCCATCACTATTTAGCTGTTATTATCATTCATCTTATGGACATACTGCTGTGCACTTCCTTCCTACAGATGTTTCGCTCTACATCGACCAGAACTGGTTCAGGTTTATTTAGGGTTCCTAAGCAAATGAGTAAAACCGTTCTGGCTTTTTCAGGACAGTGTTGGAGAGGACGCGTGGAAACGCTGACTACATAACTATGTCACGCCTCGGGAAGACAGCGTATTGCAATATTATCGTGTACAGGCGGATGTGAAGCGCTGCCTCGCACTACAGCTCAGTCAGTCCCGCTCCCCTGGGTTTTCACGACAGCCACTATCGTGACTAGAGCTGTCGCTTGGCAGCGTGGGCTCACGGCTGACCTGCCTCACCTCGGCTCCTCACCTGCCCCAGCGCTCGCATTATTCGTCCCTTCAAGCCAGCGGCCGGCAGTTGCGGGGAGTTCTCCGAAGAGCTTTGCTTGTAAGGGGACAGACCCACAGCGATGGGCTTCACCCTAACACCACCCCCCCCCCTCCTTTCTTTGCCATCACCCCTGCAGCGTGGTCCCCGGGTGGGAGGCAGAAAGAGAGGGAACCCTTTGTAGGAAATCTGATGGGAAATCTGATATGTTTATGCATTATTTTTTTTTTTTCCCTTTTGTGTGTGTGTGTGTGCAGAGCCAAACTGCGATGCTCTAGGGTGGGGCTCGCCATCTGGGAGAAATATGTAGGGAGAAAAAATGCAGGCAGGGAGGAACGAGTCGTGTCCCCCCCCCCCTTCTCTTCCCC
>JAOXNO010000001.1:86078645-86089066 GCA_028565335.1 Limnodromus scolopaceus | reverse complement strand
GGGGGCCGGCTCCTCCCCGGCCCTGCCGTGAGGGGATGGCCCCCTCCTCGCCTCCCGCCGCCCCCTCGGCGGTGCCCCCCAGGCCCTCCCGCTGACGGGCCCCTCGGCTGCTGAAGGCTCGGAACTTCCCCCCCTCCTTGGCCCGCCCGGCCCTCACAGACCTCGGCCGGGGCAGAAGGTGGGTGCGGGGGGACCCCCCCCGCCTCCCGAGCCCTGCTTTTTGGGGTGAGTGGGCAGGGAAAGCGGGGGGCAGCCGCCCCCTCACATTGTCACCAAAAAAAAAAAAAAAAAAAAAAAAAAGAGGGAAATTGAGGCACAAGGTGGGTTTTAAACTAGAAGAGGGTAGATTTAGGATGAGGATGGTGAGGCACTGGGACAGGTTGCCCGGGGAGGCGCTAGATGCCCCGTCCCTGGACATACCAGCTCGAGGACGGGGGCTCTGACCAACCTGATCTGGTTGAAGATGTCCCCGCTCATGGCAGGAGAGCTTGGACTAGGTGAACCTTTAAAGGTCCCTTCCAACCCAAACCCTTCTATGATTCCATAATTCTCCGGTGCTATAGAAACACACACACACACCCCCCCCCAACTATGCTCCAGCCCTGGGGCCAAACTGGAATCCCGGCCCCGGCTACAGCTGCCATTCCTGTTGGGATGCAGCGAGATTCAAAACTAAGGGGGTGTGTTAGGATAAAAGTGGCGTTGGCTGAGCGGAACAGGCATCTGGGGTGTTGTGCCAGGCACTGGGGGCTGAAATCCCACCTGAAATGCCCGGTGGTGCTCATTTGCATATAAATAGTCACGATCCTCTTGTTTAATCTCAATCTCTGAGTTTTAGAAGCTTTGAATTTGAGAAAGCCAGATTTGACAATGCGAAGAGACTGACTGTCCCGGACACATACGGAAATTCCTGCTGTTATGGCAAGCAATGCCATGATACCAGTTGTCAAGGGCTTTTTCTTGAGTTTTGAGGTTGGTTGTAATCAAAAATGACACCGCTGGCTTTGAAATCCCACCTTGCTCTATAACCAAGCATTCGCGTAAGCCATCTATCTTCTTGCTCTGCTTTCCTCTGTGCCCTCAACGCAAGTGAGTGCCATGGGAGATGCTGGCATGTTTCCCCTCATCTTCACAAAGACCAAAGATTATTCTAGCATTCTGCTGCAAGGAGTAAACTCTGGAAAAGAGTTCTCCTGGATCAGCCCACATCTGGACAGTTCACGGCAACTGTGCCCTTTTAGCTGCCCTTCAGGCTCTGCTCCCTCACTCTGGTTTTTTTTTTAGGACTACTGTTACTAATTTTGTATTTGTAAAGCATCCTCCCCAGCAAGTTCTGCTTCTTTATGTGAGTGGTAGTAGCCTATAAATCTATCCTGAAGAGATATCTAATTATTTCGCTCTGATGCTGAGCAATGTGGTTTTCACTGTCTTCTTTTTTTGTTTTAAACTCACCTTTCACAATGTACCTCTTTGTTTTGTAGTCATTGATTGCCTTAGCTCATGACACAGCTCAGGCAGAGTTATGGCTGAACTCAGCTGGCCTCTAGTTTGCAGAAGCATCATAGGATCAGGCTCACCCTGAGTCACCCCGATGGGAGGGCCATGCTGAGAAAAAAAACAAGTGGCAAATACATTTTTAAAGATTCATCGATTTCTGGCCTCTTGACGCCTGGCTCCGCACAAGTGGTGCTACATGAGGCGGCTCTCTATTTCTATTTTGAGGGTAACAGTGACTGGTACCATTCTTGGGAACAGAGCACTATGAGGGATCTCCCAGCTCCTGCGCTCTCTCCCTAACACCCTGGGCTGTCACCTCATGTAAGTGTGCTGGATTATATAGGATGCCATGAGCAGGTTGGGTTTTTTTTTCTGTGTAATCAAAGGACTGAATATGAAACACAAGGAAAAGGATTCATCATCCATCCTGCATTGGCATTCAGGTACACAAAAGCACATTTCTCCAAGTTCGTTTTATCATGTGGAAATGAGTAACAGTGAAAACCAAAAACCATCTCTAATGCTAGCATCAGAGTGTTACCACAGGAGAACAGGTGCCCACGGGGGGAGATGGGCATTTGTACAGCTACCCCCTTAAATCAGATAAAACTTTTGTGTGCAGACGAGGCCTGGGTATCTCTGATAGACGCAGGGGGAAGAGTCTTTAGCCCTTTGCTGGAAAGATGACAACAGCGATAGAGTCTGTGGGAATGTGGAGGTTTGTCATGTCAGGAAACTTACTGAGGCGGGGAAAAGGTGTGTTATCTCTTCCATCACACGCAGCACAAAACAATCTCAGCACAGACACCAGAGCCTTCATGCTGTGTACACATTTTATAACCAAATACATGGTATTTGACAAACTGTTAACTTTTATTCCAAACTTTCAGCATTTAAAACTGTAAAATGCGGAGGAGCGGTGCGTACTACCTGAGAGCGTAAGAAATAAATCTGCCAGGAATCTTCGCTCTTTCACGATGGACCCGTAATAAGGAGCTTGAATCAGAAGCACTACAATAAGGGGAAAGCAAATGCATTTACAGTTGTGGTTTCAAGCTGTGCCCAATAATGGATATGGTAATACATCACTGCCGGCTACACAACCAAAGTAGTATCATAAAAACGCTTTCAGCTAAAAGCTTCATTATAAGGGTGAACGATGCTTGCCTGAAATTTTGAAGGTTGCAATGCTCTGGTGGGCCAAAGAAATTGGGAATCATTGCTCTACAGGGAAGACATTATTCTATTACGTACATCAATATTTTATTTCTGCTGATGCTCACTTTCCAGTCACTGCTACTTCTAAAACAAACATTTTGTTATACATGCAGGATCGCAAGTTTTGAGATGCACATACACATATGCCCAAGTGGCCCTGCAACTGAAATTCAGTAACAAGCTGTTGCCTGAGAAGCAGAGAAACGAAGCCTGGACTCATGTAAGTGTACATCTCATGGGTGGATACTTTCTCCTGTGTTTAATAAAGTGCAGGCTCCAGCTGAAGGTTTCTCCGTTCTTGGGGCACTATCAACATCACTCCCCTGGACTCCCCGGTGTCTCATGAGGGTTACTCTAATGCTGCAGCCTCTCCCTTATTACAGCATGTGCACACTTATACACCCAAAGTGATTGTATAAGCCTCATTTCCCAGGAAAACTAAGCTAAACGTGTGCCAGTAAATTACTTCTTAAGCCCTCACCCAGCCCTTGTGGCTATACCATGATATCACCCTCTCCACATTACCTCACTCCCATCCACCACCCACATCCTTCATGTCTCCTCCTTTCCCCCCTGCCGTACGAAACACCAGCCCTAAGGGACGGGGTTGCACGGGCAGCGCTGTGCTGAAGTCAGGCACCGCCCCGCCCGCACTGCATTTTAGGTGACAATTCAAGAAACCAAGTTGTTTGGCAACTGGCCTTCATGATGCAGCAGTAACCTGTCCTGCTGCATTATCCAGCAGCATTATTTGTTGGAATTAGAAAGCAGGGCACTATTTCTGAATAGCAGGTGTGTAAGGCTGTAGCTGAGAAGGCTCAGCTCATGTGGGACTGGAGACATCCACGTCACCTTGAGCTACGTGAGCGGTGCCTCCTCATGGACCAGACTGTGGCTCTGCACCGACGAGGAGGGGCCAAGGGACACCTGGGCTTTCCCAGCAGATACAGGCCAGGACTGCGAGAGGTGAGGGGGAAGCCTGGAGTGAGGTTCTGTGTTCAAAGGTGCAGGCGTCAGACCTGAATGAATACTGGGGTGGCCACGAGGTTGGTGTGAGTCCCCACACGTGGATCATGCAGACATCTCACCGCCTTGGGCGAGAACTCAGGCCTGCAGCAACCTTCTCCAGGTGTCTCCCTGATGTGGCAGTGCTGACTTCACAAGGGTTGGTAGCAGGGAACCCCCAAATGCTCAGTGGTAGGTGAATGGTGTGTAAGCAAGTGAGGAGGCAGCTTCTTAACCTGAATTTTGGGAAGATGCTGGATGACTCTCATTATCCCAGCTTCTGAGCTGCAGCACACCACCCAAACTCTTAAGTTGAAATAGGATGGGCCTCTAGTGTACGTACACAGCCGAGTGAACTAACTCAGGTCTAAGGCTTCTCTGGTTCAGGGAGAGTAACTCAGGGAGATAGTTTTCTAACCAAAACTCAAACTCAGGTAAGAGGTGAGTGTGGTTAACCGTGATGTGAGGATACACACACAACATGCAGGTAAGTTAAATCTTTTTTTTACAGCACCGTTATTTCTCACGTCGGTACCACTGTCCTATAGTTTGGTCACTTCCCAGCCTGCACTTTGTCAAATACAGCTATTTTTTCTTATTCTTCTAGCTTTGCTTTTTACTTCATTTCCTTGCTCTTGTAATTTTCTTTCTCACTGGGGTTTCCCCATCCCTTGCTCCTGCTCCAGCTGCAGCACTTGTACTAATCATGATTGCTTAAAGTTCTATTTCAGACCTGATGTAGTAAAGTGCTGTACCTTTCCCCTTTTCCCCCTTAGCAGATGCCTTTATTTTGTAGGTTTTACTAAGGACATTGCTAACCAAAGGGCATACAAGTCTGGCACTAGCAGCCTATGCATTTTGTATAAAATGCATTCTCCAATAGTTAATGCATTTGATGGGCTTTTGGATATTCCATTAGCTGGAGCAGTAAAATGCCTAAATACCTTTGACAACCCGGTCCTTAAACTTTACCCTTGGTATCCCTTGTTCAAGGTGAGGTTTTCTAACCTAAGACAAGCTACAAAGGCATCATTTCCTCACAGACTTCATCCAGCCCGAGCACTCGGGTGCGATAACCCAGGTAAGCTGTGCCCACCAGCAGTGGGCACAGAACTGCGCCCGTGTCCAGCCTGTGTAACCACATCCACTTTGCATTTGTCGTGTCCTGGCCAAGTGTAACTTGATGTTCACAGTGCCTCGTAGACTTGAGCTACACTCAGATCCAAGTCATGGTGCAAGAAAGGAAAATCTGTCTCAAAACCTCAGCGTGGAAGTAGTCCCTCTATCCTGAATAGCATAACATGCTTCCGTCTCAGCGTGTTTCTTGTGCCATTTCACTCCAGCTGCTGCCAGGCCACGATGCAGCACAGGTGAATGAAATGCTTCTGCTTTTCACTCTGCTATTGCATGTGCCCTTTGTAAAGAAGCTGAGGGCACAGGGCTTGTTCAGCCTGGAGAATACACCCTCTTTGGAGCAGGAAGATAGACTAGAGACTTCCTGAGATCCCTTCCAACTTGAGTTATCCAATGAACCTGTTCAATCCTGTAAGTTTGCTACAGTCTTCAAATTAAAAGCTCTCCCACAAGACGATTCCTACCCAGCCAGAAGCAGGTTGGTACCACCCCCTGAAAGACCCCCCTGGGATGCTACTGTGGCCAAACAGTTCAGAGCTGACAAACCCATTAGCTGTGCTGTAGGGATACAGTTTGTCAGAATGACTGTGATTTCTTCCCTGCAATGAACATAGCTCATGCACCTGGAGCGATAGCTGGCATGAAGGAAAAAAGGTTCCCAGGCTGTCCCATGGCCCCTACTGGCATCAACAAGGCCGCCTTCCACCATCATGTGGAATAAGACCTATCCTGGCTGCCAGATGTGTGCCTCCACCGTTGTCTAGATGCTGGTTGGTCGCAGAGATTGGTTCACAGAGATTGTCCAGCATATCTGCTCTGGTGCAGAGGAGATGTGGCTTATCTGCTTAGACAAGCAAGAACGTTTTCCCATCCCAATGAGGCTGTCACTAGCAAGGCATCTGTACACGCAGTTGTTTAGTGGGGTCCTAGCCTACTTACTACAGCCACAACTTGTTGGATTTGAGTCTGAAAGCCCCTCAGAGAGAAGTCTGATAATGCAACAGGCAACTGCAGGAGTCTGGCAAAACAAGCCTTGGGACTAGCACGAAGGTAAGGTAAGTTGTCCATTGTACAGGCAGCTGAGTGGGCCCGTACAATTCATAAGATGAATTTCCTGGTGTGTGACACAAACCGCATCACAAACCAGCATGCAGGTACATACTGCCATGGAGATACTCTTCAAGGCAGAATCCTGACCTGCCTCCACACCTGTTAATGTCACATGCACTTCGCAGCACATACTGTTAAATATGACATTATTCTCTCTAAGTGAGGAAACACTCATCGCTGCTTTCCACTTCCTTCCCCATTATCTCCCTCATTCACTGAGAAGTTGCTAAGGTCACTTCTGGTGGAGCATACAGTCAAACTCAGGACTCTTCTGTGGCAGGATGAAATTTAAACTACTTTGTCTTTCCGCACCACTGAGCTACAAAGATGTACTTGGCTCTGCCGTGTTCAGTGCAATGAGCCCCAGCACCCCATCCCCAAAACACTATTGCTGCAGAGTGAGCGGTTGTCTGCCACCGGCAAATCCCGATTTACACAATTAAGAGCACTTTCTCCATTAGCTGAAACAGTAGGGGGTTTGTGCTCATGAATGCAGCAGGAAATCAACCCAGGATGTCTTGAGCTCAGGCACAGGCCGTTATAATCTATCAATTATATCGCAACAAAACACAAGTGTTCCACATGCCACTCACTTGTCTCACCTCTCAATCGCTGCTGCCACGCAGGGGCAAGCTTAACGTTTGAATGAAATATCCAGGAAAATTTCCCGGAGGCATGCTAACGCCTGCCATCCTGCTGTAAAGAAGCAGGCACTCTCTCTTCACCAACCACAGGTCATCACTTGTTGCTTGGCTGTAAGACCCACAGCTCTTGACCACCAAGTCAGAGACCCAAGTGCCAGAAGAGCTAGAGGGCACTTCAAGGGGATGTGTTGATCAGCCCCCTTCCCACACTCTCTCAGCGGTGCCCTTCTCCCCTCCCTGCAGCATTTGAACCCTCCTCAAGCACTGCTTGCAGCTAAAGCTGAAAAGCTGTTCCTCCTCAGCGCTGGGCAGAGGAGGTGCTGTGGAAGGCCACCTGGAGGAGGATGCTTCAGAGCATGTCTAAAAAATGTCTGCTGGTGGGACCAGATTGGTCAAGGAAATCAGCTTCTTCAAACTAAGGAAGCTGGTGAGAAAGGTCTAGCAGATCTCTCACAGCTGAGGCAACAAGGCTGGGTTGCACCTGGATTAATATGCGCATCACAGGAGACGCTGGGGTATGTGGAGCCATCCCTTTTTTGGGAAGAGAGGGCATGGACACAGAGCTAACGAGCCTGGTGAGGTGTGGGGGCATTTCGTGTAGAGGCTTTTGTCTGCAGATCTTTTTGTGACAGATGAGAGCTCAAAGACCTCTGAGGTGACCCTCGGCAGAGCAGCTCTGTCTGGGGATCTCCTAACCTGCATAATCTGTGCAATGATGGAAACAGAGTACACCTCAAGCTGCCACCGATCCATTCAAACAATTGCCACAGCAGATCCTGGCTCTCAACACTGTTACAGGACTGTCAGAGTGCATCTTGAAGTCATGTCCTGTAGCTACCTACTCCTTACCCTTACATTATACATATACAAAAACCTGACTGAGCAGGTCAGGCGTATGGTTCAGAGGACAGAAGTTCTTCCTACCCACACTGAATAATTTTGCTAGCTACTTCTCGTCCTCCAAGGATGGGCAACTTGCTAGCATAGAACATGCTGAAACACACTTAGCTATTTGTCCCAGCCCTTGGCAGTGCTTGGGATGCTTGTTAGCAGGCTTTCAAGAATTTTTATGCCCAAAATGTATTTGAGTTGTGTGCATTGTGGTCCGTGAGGACTGGGTGTGGAACAGCAGCTCTGTGAGTCACCAGGGGTCTGTGAGACAAGGAGGAGAGGTCCACATAGCCTTATTTAACTACAGACTGTTGCGATGTTCAGTACATAGATTCGGGATGGCTGTTCTGGTGGTCTGTATGAGAAAGCTTGGGAGTTGGCAATATAAGTTTGGACAGCTGATCTAGGACACAAACATTAGCTCAGGGGCTCTTATAAAATGAGAAACTGCGCTGTTAAGCAAGAAAATGTGCAATGTGTTAGTAAACACAGCTCACCCTAGAGACTAGCTCTTGTCATTGCTTAGCAATGCTATGAAATCATATATTCCCCTCCCAGCCCTGGGCTAGGCAGTGGAAACCAAGGGGTTTTTGTTTTCCTCCATACAGAGGTGCAATGCCTGTCTTCACCCAGAGCTATCATTCCCTAGGAGATGCTAAGCACCCTCAGCTCCACCACGGAGGCTGGCAAGTGCCGTTGGTGAGCACCTGCAAATCAGGCTGTTGCGTTAGGTTATAAGTATGGAGAAAGTGTCTGACCTTAGACATCCATATTTGAACACGTTGGCCTTTAATTGCTGCAGCCAAGCCGCCCCAGCGGGTCAGGATTTATGCTAGACCTTTTACGTGTGAGAAGAGGATAAATAGCTGTAAACAAAAACCAATCCAAAGCAAAAGGTCACTGCTTTCAACCTGCGTGAGAAAAAGCTTTTGGATTGAAAGCATTCATGACAGGAGGCAAAGTGGACAAGAAGCTGTGATTGCAAACTGGATGAGGTGTCCCAGGAGAATGGAAACTGAAGAGTGGGGCGGGCAAGCTCGGGTGTCGTACCTGCTACTCTGGGCCAGCGCAGTGCTGCAGAGACCACTGAACTACGGTAGATGGCGAGGTGAAGGTGCTGAGAGATGTCTTTCTGGCAGAACAACAGCCTGGAAGAGATGAGCAAAGCAAGCCATGAGCAAAAGGAAAGGATGAAAGCACCAGCAGGGGGCTTGGAAAGGGGGTTCCAGCTGAATGGCACAGATTCAGAGGGACCTGCCTGGCACCAGGAGGCTGAGGGAAGGGGCAGATTCACGATGGAAGTATGTCACTTCCTTCTCAAAGCCCAGCTGGACAACTGACGTTCACAAGTTCATTGATTTTAACACTAGAGCAGTCCCACCCTTAGAACTGGAGTCAGTTCACTGGATCTGAAACTTTCACTCCATTTAAGTGTCTGTGTCCATGAGTTCCCACAGCAAGAGGTGCAGCTGTTTAGCAATAGCTCTATTAGAGCTCAAAATGCTGAATAAAATCTCTCCACTGACCCCAGACCTCCAGTATCTTTCACAAGCTCACATCTACCTCCATTTAGCAAGGTATAAGGTTATCTGCTCCAGACAAAACATCTAGCTTGGCAGTTTTGGCTCCTGTGGGTACCTATCCCAGTTTGGTGAGACAAGCTTGGCAGACAGGTGATGCAGGCAGGTCTGGATGGAGCCACGCTTTGTAGCTCTGTCCCCCTGCAAAGCCGTACATGATGTACACAAGATCTGGCCAGAAGCTCTGGGGCGGGGGTGTTAGAGGCCTCTTCCACCAGCCCAATCCCCAGGAAATGCAAACCTGGCAATGGCCTGGCTCTGAGTTAGTGTCAAGTCTGGAAATGACAAATTAACATAAGCTGTGAATTTACATACTTTTCAGCCATTTATGGCCTTGTCTGAGCCTACATAAAAGGCATGGTCCCTGGAAAATTTGGGCGCATTTGTCAGCGAGGCATTCCAGAGAAAACATCACGTGTTCGTTTCATGAAGTGAAATAAGATCTTTGTTCTGTATGCTCCCCCCCACTTTTTCTGAATGAGGCAGTTTTGTCCAGGGATTACAAGCCAATGTTCCAATCCCTCACAGACGTTTCCCATTATCAGAGCTGCCTCTTGTCCTCCACATCATTTTCCACAGGACTCCTGTAACTTAGGCTGGGAAATGAAGCCAAGAACTCAGAAGAAAGGACCCTATTCCAGGCTGCTGACAAGACTGAAAAATGCTGCAGGGTGTTGCTGGGACCACCCAGCCTGAAGCATCCTCGGCAGGGGAGCAGCTGAAAAAGATGCTAGTGGTGGGAGGAGGGTCGCTGTACTGTACAGCCATTTAAACAGCTTGGTAAATTAACTTTGATGAGGTATAATCACACTGTGTGGAACTGGCTATAGAGACTGGTGGTAGACAACTGTAACCGATGATTAACTCCGCAGTATACAGCACAAAGAGCCTTTGTGTTGCACCCTTGAGACCCACTCATATCTTGTGAGACCCCTCTGTCTGGGGGGTGAAATTGCTTCTGCTGTAGAAAACTACCAAAGGGGGTTGGAGGAAGGGAAGGAAAACTCAGGTGAGGCTTTCTGTTTGGATTCTTCTTCCTCCACCTCAAAGCATCATCTTCTGCTGGGGGGAATCACCTGTACGGAGCTAAACCACCTACTTACTGCACAGACCAAAGCAATTGCTTTCTTGCAAACAGAAACCAGCTACTGGAATGGCACCAGGGTCCGCTCTGTAGGCTCCCCATCCCGTCAAGCTCAGCTACAGAGGAGGTCACCAGGCCAGGAGATCCCATCTGAAGAACCCACAAAGCCCCTTTCTGCATCCTCACATAACTTTGCCATTCTGGTCCTTGGAGTCTTCTGCTAAAGTTTCTCCAAACATCATGATCTCATCTGCCCTG
>JAOXNO010000001.1:86062681-86076079 GCA_028565335.1 Limnodromus scolopaceus | reverse complement strand
ACCTCCACTGAGCTCCCTAAGGCGCAGCCTGGAGGTACAGCCCTTGCAAAGCTGTTGGCAGAGCACCTTCCACAGCAGCTCCGGGCTAAAAACTGTCTTCCCCATTTCGGGAGGACACCTGTGACAACAAATTGCTGAGGTGGTACAAGGGCAGGGTGGGTCGCAGATGCTTTTGCTTCTGGGCAGGGGCTCGGCTTCTCTAAACCTCAGAAACGCCAGACTACCAGACAGCAAGACAGCAGAGGGCACACTGCAATCGCGGCAGGTACAGTTTGGCTCCGTAGCAGCCCGTGGTTAGACCACACAGCAAGCACAGACGGATGTCTCCTGAGGCACCTACTGTTCAGGGGAGAAGACGAGTCTGTCACCCAGAGGCGACAGACATCAGGCCACAAAAAAGGGGGGGGAAGAGAAAGGGAAGCGGGGAGAGGAATGTCCTAGCTGAGGTTATAGCGCAAGGGCTGGCAGTGGCCATCTACGGAGCTCCTGAAGGGCAATGAACGTGAGGAGGTCACTTGGGATTTCACTGCAATGCAAGGGCCAGTCTGAAATATCCTTCCATCTCCTGGTGGTTCAAAGCATTTAAACTTGGCAAGACTCTCATCTGTCCCATCTTCCAGAACAACAAAGTGAAAAAAAAACCCTAAACCAACAACCACAACAAAACCCCATGCTGTGGTATCAGATGGACACTCACCAAGAACAGTGAGGCCGGAGTCTTTACCAAAGGGGAGTGTGATAGCCTCTGTGAATGGACCAGCAGGAGGAGAGGATGTTGTCCCTGTGGAGGAGTGGGTGCTGCAGGGAACAGAGCCCAGCCCCTCCTGGTGACAGTGTGACCCAGCCCTACCTTTGCAGTCTGATTCCTTCATTCCTACCCTGCCCCATTCCTTTCTGTACCCAGGGCTGGTTTCTCGTCCCAGTCCCCTTTTCTTTCCCAGTCACTGCCTCCACTCCTCTCAATTGCTCCCTGCTTGCTTTCTCCATTTGGCCCCCAAATCAACCACCTACGTCCAGCTTTGAGGCTCAGTCTCCTTCCTCTTCTCCCCAGCAATCCCCCAAACGTCGATCTCCCATTCCCAGTCTCCCTCCTCCAGCTCCTTGTCCAGTCAGCTATCTCCCAATCTCTTTACTCAGGCTCTCCACAGCCCCTCCACATCAGCTGCTTCTGGCTGTGTCTCCTCACGCTCCCAGTCTGACCTCCCCCAGTAGTCCAGATCCTACTGTTCCTGTCCTACATAACCCTGGTCCTCCTTTGCCACCCACAGTCACTGTCTTTTCCCTGTTTCAGCTCCAGGGGGCTTGTCCCAATACAACCCCTTCTCTTCCCATCTGGTCCTCACCACTCTGTTCTGCACTGCAGGTATACGCCTTTCCTTCTCCAAGCTGCTTGGGCAACTGGTGAAGGCATCAGAAGAGCACAGAAATAACAGGCTCCCTACCTCCAGCTGGGGATCAAACAGGGAAACTTGTCCATCCTGTGAAGAAACTGCTGCTGCCCTCACCCAAACCTATGAAGATCCGAGTTGGTACCCATGCACCCACCCAGTGTGCAAGAAGTGTGCAGGCCATCTCAGTGGCCTTAAGCTGACGTGATGACATGGAAACATGGGCACTGTGTTCCTCCTCAGACACAGCTCCATTTTACGTCCTCATGGTTGATTACCTTTCAAACAAAAGTAGTGCTCTGTAGCAGAAATGCCTCATTTTAGTGTTTTTGTATGGAAAGATAATAAAGAAAAACCCTCTTAAGACAACCGCTTTTGTATCCTTGGGAAAAGCAATAGATTATCTGTGGAGAAATGTATATGGTACAGTCATTTCCTGATGGGAGGTGGGAAAGGCTGGGAAACCTAATGGCTTCAGTCTTGCGTTCCTAATGGTGGTACTTAACATCAACTGACCTCCCCGATGGACAGGTAAGGTTGCATCAAAGCTTCCCATCATTTCACAGCCCTTCGGAGTGCACAATACACAAGCTAAAGCCATTTGTTTCCCCTTCCACACTGCTGGGAAGGCTGATCTCAGTAAAAGAAAGGCAGAAGGAAGCAGGCTGGAGCTGGGAAGGCTGAGTACTGCCTTCCCAGTAAGGGAAGGAAGAAAAAAAAACAAGGAGGAAGAAAAAACACTTGTGGCTAAAGAGTTCAGCCAAGGCTGGGACAAGGGAAAGGAAGAGAAGGAGAGGACAGACGTTTTTTGGGAACACGCTGGACTCCGTCTGAAAAAAATAACTGCTACTTCTTCACCGTAACAGCCTTTTGAAGCATCTTCTACAAAAGAAAATACATTCCAACAGGCACATTTTTTTTCCTCCTTAGAAATCTGACTATTGGTAGATCCAACAATACAACCCCTCTCTTACAGCATATTACAAAACCCTGTCAGCTCACGGCTGCCAAACATTCACCGTTTGTTTGTACTGAAATTTTCCATTCTTGCTCTCCGTCTCAGACGTGTATTTCCTTTTAAGTTCTTACAGAAATAGCATCCTTGCTTTCTGAAAAGGGGCTTGGGAAAAGAATAGTTTTAACAGTGCAGACTTGTTTTTCCAACCATTCCAGAAAGGAGTAGAAATTCAGGCAGCTGAAGCAAGAACTTTAGATTAGAGAGAGGAACCTTTGCCCCCTTTTTTTTTTTAGATCCTTGACTGACCACATCAGACCCCTCAGGAAACTGTGTTTGGATTTAGCAGCGCAAATGCCAGTCTTTTGGGGCTACAGCTAACTGGTTGCTGTGGCTAACCGGTAGAAATAACCAGTAGACCCTGGCTGAAAACTGTGGATCCTGATTCCTTGGATTTTACAGAGGAGTTCACACTCCTAAATCTTGGCAGTCTGACACATTCCTTAAGATAAAATTTAAAAGCTCGTCCCACACCCTTTTCTGACTTTCATTTTTCTTGCGATACTTGCAGTGTTGCAGCAAGACTATGATACTTGGCAGGGTACATAAGTCAGGGAGCGAAAGACAACTTTTTTTTTTTTTTTTTTTAATGTGGTCTCATGAAAATCTGTTCAGATTTTGGGTTGAAGTACAAAATGTCACAAATTTCCATTTCCCATCTGTGACTGGCACAGCACAGCTTGCAGTTCTGGCCACTTGCCATAACTCCCTGACAGTTTTACTGCCATGTGCAACTCCTGGCCCTGTGTCCCACTCTACCACTTTCAAGAGTGCTTTGGTCCAGCTGATCCATTGCCAGCAGAGAAGATGTGGCAAAATGTGATAGAGGAAAACTTTTTGATGGCTGATGTCTAGGTGCACGTGTATTTCTCCCCCACCAAAACGAAGTGTTGGATTACTAGAACACTGGCCCACAGTATCCTTGTAGCCAACATGGGGTGGTATGGACTGGATGACTGGACTATGAAGTGAGTGAAAACCAGGCTGGAGAGGTGAGCCTGAAGTGCAGAGGTCAAAATTTCAAAGTCTAATAGGAAGCCAGTTATGAGTAATGTTCCTCAGAGGGTCAATACTGGGACCAATACCATTTAACATCCTCATCTACAGGAAGAAAAGGAGGCAGAGAACACTGTAAAGAGTTCACAGATGACATCAAACTCGAAGAGGTGGTTGGTATGCTGGAGGGCAGCACTGCCATCCAGAAGGACCTAAATAAGCTGGAGAAGTAGGCTGGCAGGAACCTCATGAAGTTCAACAATGACAAATGCGAAGCTTTGCACTGCTTGCAAAACCCCTGTTCTGAGTGCAGGCTGGGTGCTGACTGTCTAGATAACACCTTTGCAGAAAAAGGCCTTAGGCTCCCAGAAGACTGCTAGTTGAACACGACTCAGAAGTACACCTGAGCAGCCACGTAGACCAAGTACATACTGGATTGCAGAAGCAAGAGAGCAAGCCAAGGAAAGGGATTATTTCCCTTGATTCAACACTCATGAGGCTGCATCTGGAACACTGTTTCCAGTTTTGGTCTTCCCAGAGCATGACCGATATTGATATAGTGAACGGGGTCCACCAAGAAGATCAGGGATCTGGAGCACTTACTTAACACATAAGGAGAAGCTGAGGGACCTGGGTTTGTTCATACCAGAGAAGAGAAAGTTGTGTGGGCTCTGCTTGCTGTCTTTGACTAAAGGGAGAGTTATAACCGAGTCAGACTTTTCAGAGGTCCAAGTTGAAAGAAGAGAGGCAGTGGATGTAGGTTGCAGAAAAGGAAATTCCAACTAGATTTAGCAACAAAAAAATGCCAATGGATTTTTTTGGCAGAGTGCAGGGGTTCAGCATTGATAGAGGTGCCTAGAGAAACTGGGGAATCTCCTCCCTTGGAGATTTTAGGACTCATCTGGCCCTGAGCAACCTTCTCTAACTTTAGAATTAGCCCTGCTGTGAGTGGGGGTTGGATTAGAGACTGATTCTGTGAATATGTGCAACTGTAGGACCTCACAAATAACAGGACTGAGATTTGCTTAAGCAGACAGAGTTTTTTACCTGAGATTTGGCCAGGATGGGAGACTGGCACATGTCTACAGTTGGGTAATCCAGAACTCAAAGCCACAAAACTTCACTCAGCTCCTGCTGTCCTCAGCATTCAGCTTGTACTTGATTAAAGCCTTGATTTGCAAAAACTAAATATGGAGCTGTCGTGGTTTAGGCCAAATTGGCCTACATCAGTGACAGATGCTCTCCCCCTACTTCTCACTCCCAGGAGAAAAGGAGGAGAGATAAAGAGATTTACAAGTTTAGAGGGAACGAAACTACTTTAATGAAATATTAATAAGAAAATTAAAAGGAAATAATGAAATAGATACAATATATACAAAACCATATCAAGCTCCCAGGATGACATCACTGGCAGGCACCGGGGAAGTCTTGGGCTGGACTCAGTGACAGATGGGAGCTGGATTCCAGCTCTGGAGTCAGGAACACATGGATTGGGATCAAAGGTAGATGAACAGACAAGATCGTCTTCGGATGTTGGCCATTGAAGAAAGAGAGCTGACCCTTTGATGCCTCAGCTTTTATACTGAGTGTGGGGCAGATGGGATGGAATACCCTGTTGGTCAGTTTTGGGTCACCTGTCCTTTCCGCTCCCCCCCTGCAGGTGGGACCCCTCTACGCTTTTCCGCTTCCGACCCTCTAACAGGACAAATAACAAAATTAGCTGACCTTGGTTGTCACAGCAATAAGTATAAGCAAGAGCCTCCCTGCAAACTGTTCCTTGGTATGAAGTACAAACATTGGTCTTATCACTCTAAAAGCGAATAGTTTTCTCCACAATATGCTGTTAATTTCAGAGAATTAGAAGAGGCCTAGCTAGTAAGTAAAATTACTTAACAGAAAGTTGGTTCTATTTTACCTGAAACTGGGACAGGAACATTCATCTTTTCCACTGCTACTTTGTGCTGCATCCTGGGCCAGCGCTGCACTGCATGGTCACCTCTCTGCTGGGAGAAGATCTGGTCACTGGGTCTCACAACTATTCGTGCCAAAGGGAGTCGAAGAGGTTCAACTCACGGTTTATAACCTGGAGTGGTAAATGCATATTCCCATACTTCAGTGAATATTCCCCTTTTCAGACACCTGCTTTGGGGATGTGGACCCTCTTTCCCACCAACTCTGTCCCCTAAAACCAGTACCGGAGACATCTGAACCCTCCCAATTAAGTAACGCCACTCTCTGGGAGCTCAGCCCGTAGATACCTGTTAGCTAAACCCTTCCAAGACAGTCCAGCAGGACTGAAAGCAGCACAAGTTTCACAGAAGAATGCCTTAATCTCACTAGACAGTTTACATTCCTCAGTGTCCTAAAATGTTCAAATTACAGAACTTTGAAAACAACAAAAGCCCCATGAGGCGCTGATATTTTTGATGAGCCCAGCGCTTCGGGATGGGCCAGGATCCACCACTTGCCTTCTGCAAATGCATATCGCATGCGATGTTGGTTAGCCTGCCTTTAAAATAAGCTCTCTTTGCTCTTCCACACATGCTCAGGTTGGAGACCAAGATGGCACAGTCCTGCTGGCCATCTCCCTCCCCTTGCAAAATAGTTGCATTTCAGTTGAGACGGTCTGACGATTAGATCAGAGCTGGGACCAATGCAAAATACCATGTGGTATTTAAAGGGAAGATAAAACCCTTACCTCTCTCTCCTGAAACCTGTGGCAGATGAAGAGCCATTCTTGCTTCATTGCTTGTTTGTCCCTTTCTGGAGATGTGGGAAATTGGAGGGCTTCGTGTTGGGCTTTCAGAGAAACAGAGGAGTTGGCAAAGGTTTCTTTTGTATTTTAGTCTTTGGTTATAGCTGGGTCACATTTTCCATTTTTTGGTCTGAAACCACAGGTTTCCTCTTTGAATTAATGAATGTCAAAAATTGCAGGAGTCAGTCTCTGACACTTTTTGACACTGAATCAAACACCCAAAGTGTTGCACTGTCTTAGCTGCAGTTGCCCTCAGCAAACAGCGATCAGCATTAAGTCAGCATTTCAAGCTTCCCTCCTACCTCATCTCCACATACCCACGTGTGCATCCACAAGAAGATGCCAGAATCACTTGCTTAGTCTTTTTTAAAGCTTGCCTCCCCATCTTTACATCCCATCTATGAATGGAAAAAATCTCAGAGCTCAGAGCATATGCTGCCATTTGATTAAAATAAGGGGCAGCTGGAGGGGGTAGTGGGCAGAAGAGGAATCACAGAATCACATGGGGTTGGAAGGGACCTCTGGAGATCATCTAGTCCAACCCCCCTGCCAAAGCAGGTCCACCTAGAGCGGGTTGCATAGGAACATGTCCAGGCAGGGAAGAGCTTGCCATTGCATTTAAAGTTTACTTTGTCATTTAGTGAGCACATCCCTTGTGGAGTAAATGGCCTCCCTGCTGGTGACAACGTTTCTAAGGCCAGCTCAGAAACTGTAGATGATAACAAGTATTAACAGTGCAGCAACTCTGTGCATGTGTCTGTCGATAGCTGGCTCCTCGCTCCTAACGGCCTTCTCCCCCAAACACATTAATCACACAGACAGCACTTGACATCCCAGGGACTTCTCCTGAACCGTCTCACCCCACTCTCTGTCAGAGGAACCGCAGGAATCCTTGTGTGCTGTGTGAATATTGCCTTCACAGGATTCACCATGGCACTGGGAAATTTGCTATCTAATGGCGTAGCTAAACAAAACCTACCTTCTAACAATAATCTGCAATAAGCTGACTGTGGTATCTCTTCTACTGATGCATCAATTGTCAGTGGCTGCCAATAACACAAACCACGATTCACCCCTTGCAGTACTGTTTCTCTTTGAGCAACAATATCCGATATATCCTTCGACCCCGCTTTCACACTATGTCAAAAAATTTTATTTTACTTTTTTTTTTTTTAATAACAGGCTACAGCAAAATGCCCTTTACTCATCTTTTTTCAGGTCCTCTGTATTCATTTTGGTAGGAATCACTGTTTCTTCTTACCTTTCAGTCTTAGTCTTTTCTCTGCAGACAATGTTTTTCTCGTTCCAAAAGTCTGCGATAGCCAGGGGAGCTTGTTATTCTTGTGCAGGTCACTGTGCTCTCTTCGCTTCTTTTTAAAATCCAGCCCATCCCACACTCTGCTTCTCTTGCTATTTCTGATAACTTATTTGTAGACACTGTTAAGTGTTGGGACTATGACTATGGATCCCTTCCTCCAACTCTTCCTCCTCTTTTTCTCCTATTCTGTAAGAAATTTCACGAAAAAAAAGATATACTAGAAGAACTTGTCTTTCCCTGAATATTTTGTCCCTTTCAATTTGAATCTTTCTAGTTTTAGAATTACATGCTAATGACTTGGTGGTACAGGAGCATGAGGCTTGTGAAGAACATCTCCTAGGGGACTGTGAGTTGCTTGCAATGTTAGCGTGTGGTCCAGTACGTGCCAGAGAAAACTCTGACATCCAGACAATGGCAAACAAATGCTTTTCTAGGAATACAGTTTTGCAGCATTGGCTTCAGTTCATCCATACGCTACCAGAGCTCCTACTTTAACTGTCTGACGTGGCATTTCCCTTGTTTTTGCTGATTTAGCCTGATTTTGAAGCAACTGCTTTGGAGGTCTTGTTTGAGGTTTCCTTGCCACTATCCCTTCTCAGTCTTCCTCATTTATACCCTCCCCCAGTTCATAAGCTGTGCATTTATGCTGCTCATGGTATAAATCTTGATAAGCATGTCAATATTCCTTGTGCAGTTGCTGACTTCTAGAGGAAAAGTTGCTGTTCATTAGCTGCTTTCTTTATTTTGAACCAAGTCTTATGCCTCCTCTTTCTGCAGCATGGACAAAATAATTCAATTCCTCTGTGTGGATTTGCATTTTGCTGCGACTCAATTTTAGGTTGCACTCTCTGCTGCTTGTAGCTAATGCTATTAGGGGTTTTTTTTTGTCATGTTTTTCTCTGGGTCTGTCATGCATAAGAATGTCATCAAGAGTGACTCCAGCTCTTCAGCGGTTTTGTGTTATTTCATGAATCTTTTGGGGCATATCTCCAGGGTAGGCAGTATTTTAAGAGGCAGCCACTTGAAATGGTGTCTTCTTGAAGTCATTAACATCCTGCTCTCTTGGCCCAGTCTGAACTGCTCGTGCCTAGATTGAGCGCTAAGTACACAGAGTATATTTGCTGTAGGGAGCAGATAGGTGATCTCATCTTGGGTGTGTAAAGAGCAGTGTCTTCTCTTTTTGCTTTCTTTGTGTCTCAACAGTCTATGCAGCTATAGATTATAATGATGTTTCTCTCTCTCCCTGTGATTATTGAGCAAAATCCTTCCAGTGCTCGCTCGCTCAATTGTCTTTAGCTGCAGTGCAGGCTCTGCTCCCCAGACCTTTCTGAGTCTTGCCAGTGGTGGATGCCACCGTGTGCGTGCCACTGAGTTCATAATTTTAGGCAGCTGCCTCTCTCTTGCAGGGAAGGGTTGTGCTGGCAAGGGAATCCCGAGGGAGCCTGGGATGTCATCCTCAGTGATTCCTGCGGATCCAATTTCCCTGCAGCAGCAGCAGCAGCAGGCAGCAGCAACCCCCAAAATGGCAAGGCAAGCCTGAGATTCAGTTTGGGAGTCGAGACCCCAGGGCAGGGTCAGGGCACCTGTCAGCAGGTACCAGCCTGGTGTGAACACGGCCGTGGTGCAGCTCAGGCAGGGGCCAAGCGTGAGAGAGCCATGACCTAAAAGCAGTTCTCGGGCGAAGGAGGGAGAAGCCCCCAGGAAAGTGTCTCAGCAGAGCTGTGCAGGGGATCCTCCACGAAGCTTCTTCCAGATCCCTTTTCCCCAGCAGCTCTGATCCACCAGCTGGTCTGGAGCCACCAGCCAAAATCCTGCAAGGGGGGAGAGTGAACTCACTGACAAACTGTCCACGAGGTGTGTGCTTGCCACTCCATCCCATGCCTTCAAAATCCAGAAAACCTTTCATTTTCTCTACTGTGAGGCAGGCTTTAAGACTTTTAAATCAGATTTCAGGGACTGAAGGCTTCTGTTCCCAGGACCGGTTCTGCTGGCGTTTCTATAGCACAGAAGTGGAGACATTTGACACTGATGTATATCTGCATGGAACACTGCATTTCCCTGCTGTGCCAAACGCAGGTCTCTGCATCCTGCCAGTCTCGCAGTGCTGTTCATGGGGTGGCTTGGGCTGTGCTTCTCCTTTACTCTGTCCCAGGGTGCCTGTGCCCCCATGAGAAGATCCAGTGTCACCAGCGTGTCCACTAGGCCCCTAGAGATACCCCACTGCTTTTTTCTCCTGCTCTGTGCCGTGTCAGGAAGAGTGCAATGTCGGTGCTGTTGAATTGCCGTCCTCAGAGGTGCTCTGCAGTCACACGTGTGGGGAGGGATGGGCGCCTTTCCATCTGCTCAAAGGACACTCTCTCACCCGGACTCTTGAGAGTCAGGTTCGCTTGCTGCTTTGCGCAGTGCGATGCGTCACACTGACGTCCTGCTGATGTACCTCTGCTGCGTGCTTTGCCACAAATGCTGGATGTAGCTCAGGCCCTCTGCTTCCTCCCTCCTCTCTCAGCAATGCCCATGGCACTCTGCTGCCCTTGGCTCGCTGTTTTATGGGGCACCACCACCCCATATTCTCCTTCTAGACACCTGTGCTCTCCGAGCTATCTCTCTGTTCAAGTGCTAAATGGATCTTCATCACTGATTTTCTTTGTGCACCTTTCTGGTTTGACCGTTTTAAGACTTTTCCTCCTCCAGCACGCCATTTCTGCCTTTCAAAGCAGAGTTGTCCTCATAGCCTCAGCTATCCACTCACCACTGGCCTCATCATGCCCAGGGTTGTTATTTTTTTTCCTGGACAATTTGTGTTTGTGCAGAAATGTTTTCCTTCAGAGTTTCTCTATGTGCATTGTTCTCCTCCAGACCCCCGGTCACACTCTGCTCCCCCCAGGATGCTGTTCTCACCCTCTGCCCTTGTAGACACCCTCCGTTTCAGAAAGTGCCCATCCAAGCTCTCCTTCACTCCAGTCTTGTTCACTCCACAGCAGGAAGCAGTGAGGATGTCCAGGGAGGGGAATCAGCAAGTCAGGGTCAGGATCAAGTTTCAGGGTAGTAGCATCCATTGCCCTCTGCATCCCTCTGTTCCTACTGTGCTATGGTCCAGACACCTTCTTTTGCTCTTTTCCCCCACCAGAACTCTCCATTTGTGCTTTTCCCCCTTCCAGTCTCACTTTGTCTCCTGTCTGTTTGCCCTTAGTTCCACACCAGTCTCCACTGCTCGCAAAATGTTCCCCTTCAGCCCACCTCTTTTGCTGTCTTTTCAGAAATTCCCTGTGCCCCTGCTCTGCTCCCCTCTGCTCCTTCCCCTCACCTCCTGCTCCCCCTCGCATGATGCCCGCATTTCTGCCCACATCAAGGAGGGAGCCAGCATCTTACCAACTAATCCTTTGAGGATGTTTAACTGTGGGTTGCCAGAAACCAGAGGCAACCTCCTCCTGCACCTCTCCCCAGCATTGCAGGGCTGGGGAGTCACTCAGACCGGCACAGTTACTCCAGGGACATTTTCCCAGGTTAATTTCCAGCCGAGTAAGTGAGATGATGTGATTTGCCCTGCAGCTTCTTGTGCCAGTTCCCTGTGGGGGGGAACGGGGGTGTCCAGAAGCACCCGGGGGAGCAGGAGAAGAGAAGTGGGACCGCTCCTTTCGTCAGCACTGCAGCATCAGGGTAGCTAAATAGGACCATGCACCATACCCCAGAACAAATCAGCAACAAGGGGATGCTATGTGGCTTCTTTTAGCAGCCCGACGACTATCACAGTTCTTCTGCCTTGCAGGGAGAGGATCAGACATCTTTCTTTCCGAGTAACACTACCAGGGGACTGGCAAATGATGCAGCTTAGAGGTAATTATGCTCAAAAGCACAATCAGAAGAGAAAAATGTGCCCTCTGGCTCTGCAGGCGTGAAGTCCAGTATCAGCAACAGTAAATACGGGCGCTGAGCCATAATACAAATAATAAATAACAGCACCAATGAGGTCTGGTTTTCTTTTGTTAATCTGGGGAAACTACTGAGACATGGCCCTTGGTAGGGGTATAAAATGGGTGTAAAGTGAGAGCAGAAGGAAGCACTAGGATTATGGCTCTTACTTCATGCGGGAAACGCTGTTCAGGAAGAACTCCCTGAAATCAGAGGAAAGTCATTGTATTGCTTGGCACCTGCCCAAAGTGATTTCATTTTCTGTTCAGGATTAAGATGCATTAATAGCCTGAGGGCAGCAGTTTCCTTGCCAAAAAATGCCTTTCTTCCCCCTCCACCCCCTGGCTTGTTTTAAATATGAGGGCTTGCAGGTCAGGAGTGAACACCCAATGAGTATTACTTGAATTATCAAATGAAAGTGCAGCAATATCATTTTCTTTCGAGCAAACACTGAGTTAATTAAAATGTGCTCTCTGAACTTGGCAAATTTCACATTATTCATGAGAAAGGTACAGGTCTGTCTATTGCAAAGGCAAACTAAAAATAACCAGAGATATAGCACCAGAATGGCAGCTGCTTAGACTAAGCCACACTAAAAGTTTTTCTGGCAAAGCTCTGTGTCCAAGAGTGCCATTTACCTTCAGCTCACTCTTTACCCCCCACCAATATAAAAAAGCTAGCAAAAGCCTTCATGTAAATGTGATTATGCTGGCCAGAAAACATGTTTGGCAGGAGAAATGTGCTCTCTTTGGAGAAGTGGCTTAACCTGTGTTGGCCAAGGCACTCCTGCTGACCGAATCGTGCCCCAGAAGGGAGCAAGGCTGGTACAGCTAGATGGAGGTGGCATTCAAAAGCTGCAGTGAAGAACTTTCCAGCACTTTGAGGCCTGGCCCAGCAGAAAAGAGCTACCATGTTTCTGCCACCAGCTCACGGCCTCCTGTTCATCTGCCGAGAAACTTTTTCCATATCAGGGCTGCAATAGCAGGAGGTTCATCTACTGTCACCTACACCTCTGCATCACCATGAGTACCTACGCAGCTCTCCCTTTGGGTTTTGACAGGGAATCGAGAACCCAGACAGCCAGTGCGACTGGACAGACATGGGGCAAGAAACTCGGACTGCCCAGTGCCACCAGAGCTGATGCTGAGTGAAAGAAGCAGTAATTTCCATGTTGACAGAGCCAAAGCAATTTCTCCTTAAGGTTTTGTGCAAAGGACACTGCAAAGGGAGGGGAAGAATAGCACTTGTCTTGAATATCACATTAATAAAAGTCTATAGACAGACTGAAGAGATGGTTTACCCTTTCTTCCCCTTCCCAAACTCCTTTCTATTGCTTTGCTCTTATAATCTGAGTTCAGTTGATTTGTGTAGTGACATCCCAGTATGAAATTTGCCTTCTCTCTACTGCACCTGTCACTCTCTGGCAGATTGATCTGAAAACACAAAGTCACTTTAGTCATCTGAAAATCCTAGGCAAGATGCTTTCATTCCTACCTGTGTAAATTTGGGACAATCTCATCTGCTTGAACACATTCATTCGATAGCTGAAGGGAGCCAAATAGCTGGCTGCGAAGTATGTGGGCTGTGAAGGTTGGCCGGCTTGCTGTACATCCAAAGCACTTTATAAGCAAAGGCTTTTGTGAGACAACGTGGTCTGCTTGCTTAAATTCAGCCCTTATCCCTAGCTCGGAAGAACTGAAGGAATCCTTATAAAAGAGGCTTAGAGAGGATCTAGTAGATGGAGGTGGGATGTTCTTGCAGTAGGTTGTGGCAGAGGCATAGCAAACTATTTTGTCTAGGTTTATGTTCACAGAATCACAGAATCACCTAGGTTGGAAGGGACCCTCTAAGATCATCTAGTCCAACCAATGAAAAAAAAAAAAAAAAACAACAAAAAAACCCCACACCCACCACACCACACCCAAAACAACACCAACCCTACACTAATCCATATCCCCGAGCACCATGTCAACTCGTCTCTTGAATACCTCCAGGGATGGTGCCTCAACCACCTCCC
>JAOXNO010000001.1:86041699-86062581 GCA_028565335.1 Limnodromus scolopaceus | reverse complement strand
CAGTGCTGAATAAAAGAATAAAAGAGTTAAAGAATAAAATGTCTGCCCACCAGTAATTCTGGGAACGGTAGTTATTCCTAGCCGGGATAACAAGCTGGCTTATCGACAGATACATTTCCTAGTCCTCCACACAGGTAGCGCAGAAGGGTAGGAAACTCCCGGCAGTATATGAAAACTGTCTGGAGTGGAGGCAGGATGGCCAGCGGCACACCACGTCTGTCCCGGAGCCACTGCCAAAAGATATTGTGGCTGCAGGAGCCACAGGGGGACAGGGGAACTGCTGCTGCACAGATCCCACACTGCAGAGGCTGGCCGGGACAGCAGAGAGTATCTCTAGCCTGGGGCTGAGTACGAGCATAGGCAGGGGTTAACAGTGAGTCTACACCAGGAGTCAGGCAGGGATCTCTTCCTTGTATTCCGGAGCAGGAACTCCATGAGACGGGCTGGGTGCCACACAAGTGCTGCACAGCCTAGCTACACCACCTTCTGGGGAGCATCTTTCCATCCCCAAAGAGCTGTTCTCTTGCGTCCGCCTCCTTTGCCTCCACAAAGGAAACAGGAGCATGTGGGGTATTTGCTGCACCTATTATGTGTTGAGTGAATAACAGAGGAGTGCTTGTCTCTCTCACCTGAAGGCATCATCCGCAATGGATGTCACAAGGCACCATCTGCAATGAGTGTCACTGTCACAGAAACTGTAAGACTTCAGGAGGTGTGTTGGAAGAAGTGTGGGCATTAAGCAGAATAAAGCATTTTCATTGTAAGGAAGATTTCAACAAAAAGGAAGGTGAAACAACATCCAGCCACAAAATTAAAAAAAAGGCAAAATATGACTAAGAAAGGAGATGTTTTTTGTCTCTAAAGGCATCCAGAAGGAGAGGAATACAGGTTTTGCACTGAAATCCCAAAAGACTCATACTAGCAGCAGATTGGTATAGGTACCCTTGTAAGTGAAAACAAAACAGCTCTTCAAGAGCTTGCTGAAATAACTGGCAGATAATAGCTGTCTTGGGGCACCCAGGTTTTAAGGCGATGCTTAGATTGATTGAGGAGACATCTGGAGGTATGAATGGGCAGAGTGCCATGCTCCTATGGAGGACACCGCATCTGATCCTGACAGCCTGAACAGCTGGAGGCAAGGGAGATAACATTGTGGTTGCAGCTACAACCTTGAAACTCATGGCGAAGCTATGTGCATTTGTGTTTCTATCATGCAGGTGGAGATCAGACCACTGGACCATGCCATGGGCAGGATGTGAGCGGAGAGGCCAGTAACGCCTGTTGTAGGTGGCAAGGAGTCTCTGAAACACCTCATTTTGTAGAAGACAGAGATAAAGGAAGCTATGGTTATATGTCACTAGTCTCTCAAGAACCAAATTGAGAACCAGGATCCTGTTGGGCTGGATGCTGCCCAGAGAACACAACCCCTGTTATGGGTTTCCACAGGGACTGGAGAGCTGACTGCATCTACTCTGTGTCAAGAAAGCCTATGGCCTATGTCCATATGTCATGGAGGTGTAGCAATCCCACCCCATTTCTTGGCAGCTTTGTATCACTCTTTGAGGTGAGATGCACCCTTCAGCAGCTGTCCCAGAGCCTTTTGAGGGCTAATTTTGTGAAGCCATATCAGCCTGCCATAGCTGGACTTGCTACTGAAAGCTCTGTGAAGTGCAGATAGGACCAGAACACACGTTAGCTCTGCTCAACCAACAGTGAGTCTGAAAAAGACAGTGGCAGGAGATAGGGAGAGGCATCTTATGGTGGCAGCTCAACCCCAGCTCTCCTCCTGCCTGCCTTCCCCCCCAGCCAGAGACATCCACCAAAACAGTATGGCTGCGTCCAAACCCCTCCTGCCTGCTGATATGTCCATAGACCTAAAGATGCTGTCAAACACCAGGAAAGGTGCTACCTATATTCATGCAATACGTTCTTCAGAGCCTTAGAAGAGAATCCTGGGCTTTATTCCAGACCTGTCCGGGGGTCTCTGATGTGAACAGAAACTGAGACCAGACTCAGGGGGAATAAATTCATAAAGAAATAAATGGAAACCGTCCCTTCACAAGCTCTTACTCAAACGGTGTCCGAGCCTTTTCTAGGCTGGACCTGGTTGGCACAGGGCAAAACATGGCCAGGGAGCACACTAGCCATTAAGCTGTGCAGATGTTTAGATTTACTAGTATAGATGAAGCCTCTGCTAACAAAGCTGGCCAAACCTGGTGCAGTTCTGCAGGGGCTCTGACTGAATGGTAGCCCGCTGCAATCAGCCAAGGGCAAACCATGCCCCTGAAAGCAGGCTGTAACAATAAACAGATTTTTTTCTTGCAGCATATTTAAAAGAAAACTAACTCATCTTAAAATGTAAAACATAGGGCTGCGTGCGTACTAACCAGGATTGCTGGGCAGAGGGAAGGCATAATAAATATCCCTGGCTGTGATGCCATGATATCTCCTGGAAGCCCAAAGCTCATTTTATTCATTCTTCTGCATGCAACAGCAAACCCATCCGCCAAGCGCTAGCTGCAGATTGAAGGATCTCAGCTCCCTCCTGGCCAAGGGAAGTGTCCCAGCCTTGTGAACAAAGGGATTGTTTAAGACTGGAAGCAGGCTGGCACGTTTGAAATAAGGAACAGCTCCAAAACTATTCATTTTTCCTTCAAATTTTATCTTTTCCCTCCCAGTCAGTGCAGGCTGTTGAAACGAAAGAATTGCTTCTCCCATCCTGGGGAGCACCACTGCTCCCCAGAAGAGCTGCTCATGCAGAGGCATAGGAGAGACCTTCTGCAGACTCCTTCACCGGTCTCTGCTGATGCACTTCATCCCTCACCTCTGCTAAGCCCGCCCCTCCAGTGCAGAGGCAGATGCGAGGTGGGAGCGCAGTGGTACTGCCGAGACTCACGTCAGCAGAGCAGCCACGTCTTTTATCTTCTCTCCAGCCAGCCAGTCTGGGAAACGGAGGCGCTTGCAGGTGGGGCTCTCTAGGCATCACACATCACCTGTCATCATCATCCCGTTGCACCGCAAAGGGGAGCTTTGGAAGAAGAGTTGCTTTACTATTAGAGACAAGCCTGCTTGCCTGTGTGGATGTGACAATCCAGCCAGATGGCTGCCAGCTCCCACAAGGTCCCCGTGCTGAGCTGGGATGAGGCACAGAAGGGAAATGTTCAGGATGCAAGTGACAGAGGAACCAAGATGGGTTCCTTTCCCCTCCTGGGGCCTGCCTGGTCGTTAATACTAAGCTCACATTCAAGCTTGATGGGGACTTTCTGCTGCAGAATCCTGGGGCATGCCCACTGCAGCATGGGGTGCAATGGCAATCAACGTCTGGGTCTGCGGGGTGGCCTGGCCGTGCTTTAAAAAGAAACTTTCTTTAGTACATTTCTTTGTTACCTTCTTCTCCCCTGACCTCCTCCTGTTCCCTCTCTTTTTAGGTTTTTGCTAAAAACCACAATAAACTGAGAAAACCCTTCTTTTTTCTCCCACAGACCAAAATCATTCCCTGCTATCTCCTTCCCCCCCTCTCCCATCCTGTCCTGCACGCACAGGGCAGCAAGAGCTTGGCCGGACCCTGGGTACCTTGCCCTTGCAGAACGTGATGTGCTTCAAAGACAGCTGGCCGCACTGCACACACATCTGCCAAGAGAGAGGGGTGAGATGAGGTCGGGGGAGATGCGAAAGGCTACGCAGGGCTTTGCAGACCACCAAGGACTGCTCTGGATGTCTAGCACTGTGCGTACGAAAACACACACCTGAATTCAGGGTCTCATTGCTATAGTAACTGAGCCACGTAGTTTTGCTGCCCTCACGCCAGGAGAGTGGTTAGTAATATGCTATTTCTCTATTACTGATCAGCAACCAAATCACAGCAAGACCAAATAATTTGCAACCAATCTTACGAAGGGAATTTACAGCAAGGCAAGGGACTGAACCTGGCATTTCTAGTCTAATCTTTGCCTTTTCGCAGCTAAAGCAGGTGAAAATGGTCAGAAAGAAGTGTGAAGTTTCTTTCAAAAGTTGAGAGTGTGCTTTGTGAGTGAGATGAGGGGATGACATTGCAACATCAGCTAAATAACACCGATTTAAATTTTCCTGAGATGAGGGGTTTTGCATTTTGTTCTTGCCATCTGGCTGTAATGTGGACACAATGAAATATAGGGGCTTATAGGTGCCTATAGTCTCTAGGACACTATAGGAAATACAGGTGTCTTCCCTGGAGGACTGGTATTGTTTATTAACCCGCCTCCTAATGCCTCATATACAACAGATTACGCATGAGTGATTAGTCAGGCACTATAAGGGGTATTTTTGTGTGGCTAGAGCAGGCATTACAAGTAAACGAATTATAAGATATCAGAACCATCAGCCATGTTACCTCAGACAGAAAAAAACACCCCAGCAGCAGGCTGCTGTCTGTGGTCTTCTACTGCATAGGAAAGGTGCATCTTCTACAAAATCCTGTTTCCCCATCAACTGTGAGGAGACACAGACTTTCCACATGTTTTTGTGACTGCATTGTTGCTATGATTCTACAGGGACCAGTGAACTGAGACAGTATTTTAACATCTAGTTATAAAAAAACCCTTTGCAAGTTGAAATTACATAAGCCACATGTAGTTTCATGTGGTGGAAAGTTTCGTTTTTGGGTGGAAAAGGCTGGCTCTACATCTATCATGAAATACATAAATAATTGAAGGGATTAACATACTGAGTGCATGTGACAAAACAACCCCACCAGACTCCCAACAAGAAAAATCTTTGTGTAAAACCAAAGACTAGACTAGAAACTGAAAGTATTCCTTTCTAGTAAATCAGAATCTTTGAAACTGGCTTCCAAATGGCAAGGGTAGCTTTTGCTTCTTGTGCAAAGACAGAAACAGAAAGTCCTCTTCCAAACAACAATTATTATTTTTGTCCTGCTAGATGCTTACATTAGGAATACTGAATTTTCTGCTTTTGTTTTGCAAAGTTTTGTTGAACTTTCTATGGTAACAGAAAACTTAGCAGTACTATCACAAAGATAATGTATTAGTGAGCGCAAATTTTAATTGAGAAGTAATTTCTGTTGCTGTTAATCTGTTAAAATGATTTTTGTTTGCTTTATGCTAAAAAAGTTTAGCTCAAATGGCAAACAAACAATTAGGATAATAGATATGTTTGCTAGCTTTTCAGCCCAGATCTGACAACATCCCTATTTCACTGCTGAAGCTTCAACAAACCTCGATAAAGCTAATGAAGTTTCAGGCTTTGCATTCCCACTTGGAAATGAAAATTAAGCAGAAAAAATATTAAAACAACACGCCAATAGTTTTAGGCTCTTAACACGTTTTGTGAAGAAATAAAAAGCCCACGTTTGTGTGCTCTGTTCCTGTTGAACACCTTTAAAGATAAATCTCAATCTATTGTTTTATCATTTGAAACCATTCTTCCCAGGTCCACTGGGTTTAGCGAGCTGAGCAGCCGCTATGCATGGAGCTAGAGAAATAATTTTTCAGCTAACAGACTATCTATCTCATCAGCCTTCCCTGGCAATTAATTTTAGCTGTGACTGACCATATAGTCTTCTCACACGAGCTGTTTTAATTATTTCAAAGATTGCTATACCCATACCTAAGCTCTCCTGAGTTCTCCACAACAGAACATCCTAATAACCACTGAAATATAATATCCAAGCACAGACAGCTCCACTTCATGAGGTATCTTTGCAACCACGGTGATGTGCAAATCTTTCCAGATATCTATGAACATGTTCCATGTCCCTCCAGGATCAGTAACAAGAGCTATGCCAAGCACCAAGCCCTGGTTTTGCTTAAGTAGAAAATCAAAACCAAGATCCAGAGGACCCATGTGAGGAAAGCTGTCCTTGCTCTATTGCTCCATACTGGTGGAACGCTAAGGGTGAGGCAGAAAGGGGGAGACTGGCTGGAATTTTCACTTGGAAAGTCCTTTTAAAGTCAGTGGGTCTAGTGTACTCAACTACAGCTGGTGGTAACCTACCACTGTGCTGATGAGGAAACAGATCCAGGGACTAGATGCTGAGGAATTAACTCCCTTTCTATATCCCTTCCTAACTCCCCGTATCATAGAATCATAGAATGGTTTAGGTTGGAAGGGACCTTAAAGAGCATCTAGTTCTAACCCCCCATGCCAGGTGGCTCAAAGCCTCATCCAGTCTGGTCTTGAACACTTCCAGGGATAGGGCATCCACAACATATCCTCCCTAATCTCACTAGCTCCTGGCATGACCTTGTGTGGTCTCCACCCAACTGTCTGTACAAAGAAAGATGCAGAGGGGAGCACTCAGCAGCCAAAGCTTTGCAGCAGAAAGGGTGCTGCTGACCTCCTCTAGTGGCAAAGCTAGTAGGAATGAAGAGCCTTTTTGGAGGCTCTGTGTGCCCAGGATCAACAACGTCATTTCATTCAGATTTGGGCACTCTGCAAACCCAGGATCTCCAAACATAGGTTACAAGGTCACATTAGGAGGAGTGGATGCAGCAGCAGTGGCTCCTGCCTGTCCTGTGCCATGCTGCACCTGCAGCGTGACAGAAGGGGATGGATGGTCAGTTGCTCAAGCAACATTCAGATGCTGTGCTGAGGTAGCTCCCATATGATGTTTTTGCCATGTCCCTTTTGGTGAAAATCAACTGTAAGAAACTCACTCTTTAGTGACTTGCAGTTCACGCCCAAAGAAGCAAGTGAGGATGAAAGGAAAGCACCCAGGAAGGCATGAAGCCACAGTCCCATGCAGGATGCGTATCACCAATGCCAAGAACAATGTGGCCACCATGCAGAAGATTGTTCTGGAGGCATAAAGACATCATGCATAGGAAACCAAAGCTCGACAGTTTGATAAACAGCTCGCTCACCCTAATCACAGGTGCTGTTACTAAAATCCATTTGGTCTGGGCCCTCCCTGCAAGCAGCAAAACTCTTCTGCTTGCCTTTCACACACATCTCCATCTGGATCAACCTCATCTTTCTGCGTGAACTGCTTAAAGCTTCCTAAACCATGTGATGTGATGGGCTTGTTTTAAAGCTCTGAGAGAGGGAGCCGGTATCGAAGTGCTTAAATGCTGATAACCCTGGCTGCATATTTCAGAGCTGCAATGGTGGAACTGGAGAGTGAGGCACGTTCTCAACGAGTCACTGGAGAACTCCTCCGAAATCTGCTGTCCTGGCTGGATGGTGGTGTGCCTGGGACAGACGAGCCTCTGGCTGCAGCAAGGAAACCCCGACCCCAGCAGGGGAGCCCACAGCACGCAGGCGTTGCTTGAATTTCAAGGGAAGTACAAACCTAATCAGAGGCCAAATATTTTGGCCAGGGTCAGAGCGTACGAATCCTGTCTTGGTGCCCTTGGACTGGAGATTTGGAAAGGTTTTAAATTTACTTCTCCCTTGTCTGCCACCAGAGGGCACGGCTCCCTTCCCTGCCAGGGGAAGCATCAGCCAGCCAGGGCAGGGGGGGTGCCTACCGGGAGAAGTTTGATGTCTTTTTTCTCCCAACTCCCTCTATACCTGCTTTTCAGCCTCTTGGCTGGACCTAAAGCCCTCTCTGAGACGAAAAAAGTACCTGAGAACTTTTGCCAAGGCAAAGGGGAAGGTAAGACAGCCGTCACTTCTTGTGGCTTGGGAGAACAACCGATACAGCTTGATGCTATGTGGACCCCATGGTCTGTGTGGCAATCAGAGCAGTGCCAGCGATGTTTCCCAGCGCCGCAGGACAAGCCGTGCAAGCCTGTACTGCCCTGTTTTCAACATCAGGGACTGTCCCTTTCTGAGGCAAAGGAGAGATGCCACCCTGTGTCTGAAAAGCCTTATTATAGCAGGATGAAGAATAAAGAGTCCCAGGCAACGGATCTCTCTCTTTGTCCCTCAGAGCTCTTGGAAATGGGCTTGTACCAAGAAGACAGCACCAGGCACTTTGCAACTTGTTTTCTGCTTGAAGTCATAACCCTCTGCTTCACCCCCAGGACAAACACCCTGCCATCAGGCAAAGACCGGGGCATGGGTAGGTGAGGCTTGCAGCAGCTCGTGACCTTGTGGGAAGCGAACTGGGTACTGAACCAGATGCTCACTCCTCTTTTCTGACCACTTCAGAACCGTGACATGCAGGGCAGAGAGTAATAGGACAGTGACCTTCTTCTGTGAAGACCATTTGGTAAACAGCACATTTTATTTTGTTTCTTCTTCAGCAGTCACTGCCAGCACAGTGTGACAACCCACATATCCTCTGCTTTGAGGTGACAACAGAAATCCAACCAGAGCAGCCACGGATTTGAACCATTCTCATCTTATTCCTTTTTTACCGTAAATAAAATATTGGCTAAAAATATAGGATGTTAGCGATGCCTTTGGGAAGTCAGAGTAAGGTGAGTTCAGGAACACTGCCAGTAAAACAAAGAAGAAACGCTGTATGCATGGTAATTTGCACTAGCCTGAGGCTCAGCCGCACTTCAGTTTACAGTGAGGCTTTCCAACAGCTATCGGGAAGCAAAAAAAATTCTAGCTTGCAGCAAAGCTGGCCACCTTTTCTCTAACGAATGTATTTCCAAACCATCATGGGCTTTTAATGCTGTATGAGGACTCAGGACTAATTTCCCAGATGTATTTCTCACTGATGAGTGTTCATCCAAGAATTCATGCAAATGCATTTCAGGTTGTGAGGTGCTGGCAAATTGTTTGCTCTTCCTGATAAGACACATATGACTGGTCTCCAACAATGGCATTGTCAGTTTTTTGGCTTGCTGATTAGAGTAACAAAAATTTGTTTTTTAAACATTAGAAATCAAAAAAACCAAAACCTGAATTAGTGAAACTTACTGGTTTGGTTTGATGAACTACCATTTTGTTTAGTTACTACTAAATTTGATCATGATGAATACAATTGTTCAGATACAAATATGTATGAAGTATAAATAACAGTAATTTTCATTCCATATGAACAAAAGTTCAGGAAACATGATCTTAGCAAAGCAGTCAATAATAAGGAGGAACAATAGTGAACGCTATCTTCATTTTTTTTGCAGATACAATGGATATGAATTGGAATTTAGCAATTCAATTGTAAAAGCAAAATTAAACGACACTAAGATATTGCCATGTCCAAGTGCCAGGTATCAGAGCCTATTGTGCTGGAAAAGGTTAGGAGTCTGCAAGCAGTGACTTAGGACATAAAATTTTCCCAAGCAACTAAGATTGTGTTCCCATGCAAATGATCAGGTTACTAAAAATACCAGGCAATTGAAAGGATCCGCTTTATATAAGCAGAAATGTATACAAATCAGCATTTCATGAAGGCTCACCATCAGGTATCAGCAGGTCTTTTATGAGTGTCTTAAACATCTGTTTTCACGCCCTCTCACTGACAAGCTGTCTCTTTACATGCACCAGATGCCTCTGGAACACAACATGGCTGAGGGGTCCATTCCCAGGAGATTGGTGGAACTCCTCCCAAAGGATGCACAAAATTTGGGCATTAAAACTATGGGCTGCAAAAGCCCAAGGCAGGGCCCTGAGAACATGGTGGGCAGATGCCCACAGCACGATGCCCACAGCCACTACTACTCCTCCACATTTGATCTCCAGCCTGGGAGCTGTAGTTCTACCACCAGAAGCAGTAGCAACGAGAACCCATCATCATCACAGTAAATCCCCTGTAATGTGCCCCATGATTTCTTTTATACCAAAAAATATACTTTTATCTCCTGCCCAACATGAGGCAACTAAAAACATTTGCTCTGTCCTCTTTTAAATCTATATCCTCCAGTTGCCAAATGGCTCTTAGTCTTCTCTGCCAATGGCACAATATAGATGGTACTGAGGGACTTTGTTCTGGCAGCACTGTGGTCCCACTGCATTAATCTTGGATGAAGATGTCTGGTGCTATAAATGCCTCTATACGTATTTCCAAATATTAGGCAATGTGAGTAATCTGAAACGTCCCTGGGCAAAACTTCTGAATTTGGAACTCAGAAAAAGCTGGACTGTCTCCTGACCTTGTGCACTAAGGACCTAGATAACTCAGATACCAAATTCTCTTTCTACTCAGAATTTTAGCCGGGGAGGATCTGCTCTAATATCCCTTTTGCAGTGACCAGAGGGGATCCTTTACTGACCTTCCCATGGATAAATTTTTGCTTCAGCTCTTCGACATTGGGCTGTGCCTCCCTTGTGACTGTAGGGTCAATCCTCAAGATGACTATGTAGCAGCCATGACACTCCAGACGTACTCCTGGGTTCCTTGGAAAACTGAACACGCAATCTCCATTAAGAAGTTCCAGTATATGGAACGTGGTCCACTTGCAATTCCCCAAACTGTCAACAAAAGGGGATAAAAAATATTATTACCACCGTACAGCCAGGGAAACTGAAGCAGGCAGGGGGAGAGACTTCCCAAGGTCACCAAGAGAGCTAAGAGTAAAATCAGGCCTTCTGCTGCTTGCTGTTAGACACAACCCACCAGGCTGCAGCTGGTAGTGGTAAAGGATCAAAGAGCACTCCCCACAAAGGCGATGGACAGCCATCACTGCAAATGCTCATCAATCACACTGGTTTAATGGGTAAGAACTACAGACCGGACAGTCCCTCTGATAATGGCGATGGGTGCCATGGGCTGGACTGCACATCACAGGCAAAGCCCATCCTGCAGGTTGATGGTAAATCCCTTACCAAGTACAAAGCCTCTTGGCATTCCCCAGCGGGCATCAGGGCTGCACAGCCCTGGCCTGTCAAGTGCTCTTCTGCCTCAAAGAAATGTGACAGAGCTGCTACTTACCCTTTCATAGCATGGAGTGCTATGCATGGGCCTCTCAAAGCAGCCCTAAGAATGAATTTTGACCCCATCATCAGATGTCAAGGTGTTTTGACATTTAATAAGCCACCAAGCCTGGGGTCTGGCAGTGTATTTTCTTCTCTTTCCAGCCCTCCCACGCATTGCATCTTTATGTCAAGCCCCAGCTACCAGACCAAGCAGAAAGAGATTGCTTTTATCCATCTTTCTTTGTGTCTTTTTGCAGGGCCAAAGCCCCAGCTTGTCTTTTCTAGTGAAGGGTCCTTCATTGCACTCCTGATGAGATGCCAGCCTCCCTTTGTCACCAACACCCACCAGGGTCTTCTGCCAGAAGGACAGATCCCCAGAGCTCTATCTCAGCTCAGCTCAAGATCTAAGGTATTCAGTGTTACCTATGGTTAAGAGAGGGCTGTGTAAGTAAGGCTCTTGTATTTTCATTTTCCCCTTATGTTGTTTTCTTTGGGAGAGTTAAACAGCAGCTGGAAAAGCTCTATTGCAACCCCAATATGATTTTCTGAACCAGATACCTATTTTAACTGTGTAGACAGAAACAATAGAAAGTTCCTCTGGAAGCAATGGCACTGCAGCTTCTTTAAAGTAATTGGTATTTTGGCAGCAGCTATTTTCACCTGCAGAAAGGAGCTCAGGGTTAAGAATGAAAGTGTAGACGAAGCATTACGGTCACAGCTCCAGTCCGGTCAGTACTTCTATTATAAACCTTTATTTTTTTCCCTCTAGGAATTTTAATTTGGGCTGAAACTCAGCATACTGGACAGAATTACTATTGATCCTTATTACTTTTATCACTGCAGCTGAGACACATCTTGAAAACATATATTAAGTTTTGAATTAGACTAGAGATTCTTTCCTTTTTTAACCCTTCCACTATTTTACTAGTTTGGGACTGGATTGCTCAAGCCTCCTTCCCTATTCAGACGTGCATAATTGTTGACTACCTAATGCAAAAGTATTCTAGAGCTTAATAAAGAACAATAGTTTTGCTACAAGATGCTTGATATTCCCTATAGGAGTACAGAGCTTGTTTTGACTCTCTTTTTGGTCTCTGCAGGGCAGTGTGAACCCTTGCAGAAAATATCTCCTTTTGGACAAAATAGTTTTGCTGCGTCACTGCTATTCATCTCTTGCTTTCTGCAGAGCTTCACAGATTTCATCTCAGGAAAGGCAGCTGAAGTTTCACATCAATAATAATCCTCTCAGAGCAGGACTCAAACACAGTCCAGCAAACCTGGCCAGACTGCAGCACACCTATCAGACCGGCGTGTGGAGAGCCTCAGGAGGCTTTGGTCACTAGTGCAGAAAGGAGCAACATGAAGTTACTTTGTGAAGTGAAGCACAAGTTATGGATAATTGTTGAGAAAATAAATAGGATTTGCTCTTTGCCATTGCTTTTCTGCAGTTCTAAAACTGAAACAGGGATGTTCTCAGGAGCCAACGTTTACTGGATGCCTCATGCTAGTCTGCCTTTGGTACACTCAGGGAGACAGCACAGCAGGAATTGATTTGAGGAAGCGTGGAGAATGAACAGCTTTTGCTAAAAGGAGCTTTCTCATATTTTTATCATGATTATATTTCTGGTTGTGGTTGAAAAAACACATTCAGAATAACAAAACCTGAATCGTTTGCTTCTCCTTTATCCCTCTCACTTTTCCCTCTTGTTTACTCCTCTGTTTTACTTAGCAACTGGTATAAAGAGGAGAAAAGGAGGTGAAAAACAAACAGAAATATTTTTTTAATAGAAGGGAGAGAGGGTGCTTCTATTTCTGCCAAACAAAACAGAAATGTTGCATCAAAACAGAAAAATCTGTGAAAATGTTGTTGGGGGAAATTTTGTCAGACTATTTTTATTGGTATTTCTACCAACATCATCATTAACCAACTATGCCTTCAGTGTTACCTCTCACTGCTAGGAAAGACTGATGATTTTTTCAGAAGTCTTAGAGTCAATCCAAAGACCTCAATTCCTGAGATGGGGTCAGACCATAAAAGCAGGAGGGTGTCAAGCAGCATCGCAAGGGCAATTCCAGCTGTGGAGCTGGTGATTCACTGCTCCTGTCCCTGGACTAATGACCACCTTTTCCTCATCACATCTTGATCTTTCACTGCCACAAAGCGCAAACAACAAGCAACTCTCAAGCAAGAAAGTAATCCTTTGCCAGAAGAGGTCACCTCAAAAATATCTATGTTCTGATATTCTGACCAAGGGAGATCTCGCTCCGTCCCTGACTTTTCCTTTCCTCCAAGAACAAGGAATCAGGCAAGGACAAGCCAATGCTAACAGCATTGTCAGCGCTAAACTGCTAGTGACATCCCCCTGCAGGAAGCTGGGCTGCATGCTGTGCCCCAGTGTCTCCTCAGGGCCATCGACAAAGGCCAGTACCCTCTGTAGGAAACTGCTTAAACTCAGTACTGATCAAAGCTGTAGCTGTCTAGACTCTAGGACCAAGAAATACTTTTGCACGTTTGCTACTGAGCAAATTCAAGGTAATGCACTGTGACAGCTTCTCCCTCCAAGAGGTCCCAGGGAAGAGACCTCTCACCACAGCATCACGTCTTGCGTTGCGTACCTGTCCATCATGCACAGAGCATCTAAAAGGTTTGTATGAGCAGTATGCTACATGAGCAGTGGGTTGGAAGTATTTGTCCCCAATATTTTCACAAATCTAAGCATAGCTGCTGGTCACATTCACCCCATGTTTGATAAAGCTGGTGCCAGATGCAATACAGGTCCACTCAGACAAGACAGAGATGCTGGTATTTGGAAGAGGTTGTGGTGTGAGAAAATATGATAAAAATCCATAAAGCTGTCAAGTGAAGCTATTTGCTTGACTACTCTCAGAGGTGGGAGGGTACAGCCAGAGGTAACTCTGCCCTAAGGCTGCTCTGCAGGCCAGAAAGACTTTTTCCATCATTGTCTGACAAAAGAGTAGCACTGTTGTCAGGAGCAGACCTCACTCCTGTGACCATCTGCAAAAACTGGGTCTAAGGACAAGGAAATCAAAGGTTTCAGCAACATAATTTGACTGATCTTAAAACATATGCAGAAGATTTTTAAGACTGGGGGCTCAGTTTTTCTGCTTTGTCCAAGCTCTTTCTACAGTGAAGTAAAAAAAGGAATGGTCAAGGAGCTGATGTAGTCCCACAGGACAAAGCAAAGGGATGGGAAATAGGGTCCTTCTCTGTGCTTGGGAGGAGTTATACAACTGTAAAGAAAAAGTACTTTGACTTTGGTGACTGTTGTGCAGAGTGATTTATCATATTTCAAATTCTCATTTGGATTTGAGACAAACAGATTTTGGCATATTAGCTTCTCCCATGGGCATGTCCCAGTCATTCTCACTTTTTGGTGGGGAAGACTATCATGGAAAGAATTAGGCAGGTTGAGCAGTACATCACTGCCCCTGTTCCTTCAGCTGATGGGATGTGTTCAGTCTCTAGGGATTATGGATTATTAATTATGGAGAAATGCAGCCTCCATTTTAGCAGGTCCAACAGAAGAGGCATCCCAGCCATCTGTGAAAGACTGGTACGGACATAACAGCACTAGGCTTTGACATTTCCCTTGGAATCATTCAGTTCGCAACCATGCGCTGTGGGCAGCTCTGGTCGGTGCAGTGACTGGTGGACAATGTCATAAGCAAGAGGGAGCTGCCTCCCTGAAGCAGCCTGCAGCAAGACCAAGACAGCAACAGAAGGTGGGGATACACATGCTTGTGCCTGAGCAAAGACAAACTCGCTCCTGGGGGTACAATGACACATGAAGAAAGGAAGAATTAACCGTGCAAGGCATTTGCACAGAAATGGATGGGTCCTTCTCCACAGCCTTCACCATGTCACTGGCCTGCAAAACTACACAGCCAGTTGCAGAAACTGCGTTCGATCTGCCCTCGTGCTGAGGAGAACCAGCAAGCAGTATGATGGCTGCTTGCCCTTCCCTTGGCTTCAGGCCACAGGAAGACTCTGAAGTAAGTGAAAGCAAAGTATGAAGAACATGAATGCCCCTGCTCCAAATGTGTCGCGTGCAGGTTGCTTGACGCAGAGACAATGAGAGGAAACAGAGAGCAGAGTGCCAACAAGGCTGTCAATCACCATCTGCTAAGCATTTTGCAAGTGGTTGCCACTATGGCTGAAGCTGACGAAGATGCAGCCAGAGGAGAGCAGAGAGAAGACTGAGCGGCAAGTGAAGGAGGCAGAGGAAGCCAGAGTATTTTCAAAGAGTCAAGAACCCTTCAGCAGCGGTGGGAGTGTGGGAGGAGAGGGTTGGGTAGAGGAAAAACAGCTGCAGGTGAGTAGCAGGGGAAACAGATGGATGTAAGGGGATGAAATGAGGGGCGAATAGGAGACAGGGGAAAGCACTGTGTCTTAAGGACCCTTCAAGGGTCACACCAGAGGTAGAAATCTTTCCTTTAGGGGTTGCAAATCACAATTACATGGGCTGGATGTGGGGGGCATGGCACTGTAAACAGAAATGCTTTATCCAAAGAGCAAACTTCTCTGCTAGGAGGTTATCTAGAGAAGTATGGAGACATTAATTTAGGGGGCAATTTTTAACCTTGACAGCTGCCTTACCCAGTCTCCCCAACAGGGCAGATGAAACCTGATGAATACAGGGTTCTGCAATGCTAAGGGATATTTCTTGTTTAGTTAATATTCATGATTTATACAATGATAACCAGAGCCCAAGGAAAGCACAGCTCTGACATTTTATCTTTATACACCTTTATATGTATCTTTATACATCAGAAGTTTAAGTTTTTTGTATTACCATCAGTTTGGTTTTTTAAATATTGAAATACCCAGGCTGGACACTGTATCTCTTTTCCACTAGCTGGCATTCTGCAGCAACAGCCTCATTTGTATTCTGTCTTTCACTTGAGCGAAAAAAACCACTCTGCATTGCCACAACTAAGTACTTACCCACTGCGATACAGAGATTGCCAAACAGTCACACTAAATTCAACATGTCCCTCCTAACATATTTTATTCATATTGATGGTCTGCTTCAGAGTATGTTCCCAAAGACTTGTTTTAAAATTTAAGTTCCAGACTTCTAACAGAATATAAAGCAAAATAAAATTAGTATCTTTTTCTACGTAGCTGTACAGTGGAACTGCCTCTCCTTCAAGGCTGATCTATATCACATATTTCAGGCTGTTTTTTGTTCCTCACACAGGGCTTGAGTGTCGTCCTGTACAAAGGAGAAATCTGTGACTTCTTAAATAGTTATTGTCTATAGAGTCCTGTTCCTTTTCCAGTTAAAAATGAATTTCCAGCTTTGGAGAAGTTTTGGACTGGATGATCTCACAAAGTAAGGCTTCCTCCAAGACCATGTTCATGGGTGGACCCCACCAGGACATGCAAAGTCTCTCACACCAACCCAACCCAACTATATTTCTGTCTTGAGGAGCAGGAGTGGCGATATCAACTTTAATATTGAGACATTAAAGTCTCACTGAGCACTCTTAGTTGGGTCTTTGCACAGTAGCCTTCTCCTCACACTCTGATTTTGTTTGTGAAAGGAAATCCAGCTAGACGCATGAAGTCACCTCAAGTAAGGTGTTGCAGGGAATCTGACAGCTCTGTGGGCCAGAGCCATTTTTTTGCAGGGCTCTCCCTTGCTGTAAGCAAGTCCAGGGTTTCACCTGTGGGTCTGGGAAGAATTTACAGGACCATCCTCCTGGTACAATAAAGGCTGTGTAACATTTGGCACTCTAACACCCATTGGATACTCCTTGGGCTGGGAAGTATCTGGGCTAAACTAGACTCTTTCCACAGCCCACAGGGAAAGACAGGATCTCAAGGGCATGACTCACAGCCTCTCAGACATGTCTCAGGGTAGGAGGACTCACCATCCTGAGCTTCCTCCATCATGTCAGAGAGATGCAGGCAGAGTTCACAGTAGGCATCGCTAGTTTTCCGATACCCAGACTGAACCAGGCAGATCTACCCCTTCTTTTGTGGACAAAGCAAAACACCTGGGGAGAAATGGGGAAAAAAGAAATGTCAGCTGCTAGTGGTGACCTGTGTCAGGAGCAACAAGCCAGAAAAGATACCTCCTCTTACCCTGTGTGAAGCATTTACTGCAACACTTGGAGTTCCCTCTAACTGACTCTTATTGCAACCACTTTTTGAATTTTCACTGGCGTCACTATGAATCCACCCTTGGTGCCACATGCACTCACTGTGGTCATGAGGTTGAGCGCTGGTCCATGAGTGACAGTGCGGTCCAGGGATGGCAAGACTGGGCTGCCCCCCAGGGGAAGGCAAGCTGCGAGCCAAACAAGGTGATCAGGGCAGGTCCAGTGGCAACAACCATGATCAGCCCCAGTTCAGGGATGTCCGGGCAAGGTCAAAGTGACAAGGGAGGTCTGAGGTCAAGCTGGGAACTTGAGCCACTGCAGTCCAAAGCTAGACGCAACACACACTTGAGACAGCTCAGGCAAGAGCTAGGGCCAGGGGACTAAGCTCCAATGCTGCTCCTGGGCCTGCAGCTGATGGAGGGTCCAAAGAAGGCTGCTTGGAGCAATGACACCTTGCTGGTGACAGCCATCAGGAGGGGAAGCCTAGGAATAACATTACCCCTTGGCTAGTTAAGCACTTCTAACCCTTAGGCAATAACAGGAGTTATGCTCAGACATTCAGCTTCTTAATTGCCACCATACTTTATTCTAAGTCCTCTTCCTCTCCACTCTTCAATGTTACGTGACTATTAATAGCTTCTCCCCCAAGGAGCTGGAAGCAGAGGGAGAGTTAAGAACATTATATTACGAAATGCTAAATCGATGCCCTGCAAAGGAGTGGAGAAGAGATGCTCACTGCCAGCTTCTCCTTCTCCCAACAGAGCCTTCCAGGCAGCACCAGCTCCCTGGCTCGGGTAGCTTGGCCACAGCTATAATTCAGCGTGAGTCAAAATTTTTATTTCAGCAGGAAAAGCTGAAACAGCAGAGGGCTTCTTGTCACCGTCCCTGGACAAGCCCAGGAGAGGCAGAAATGGTGTGTTTAATGCTATCTCTCATTATTCCTGGCACTTTATGACTCATTAAGTGTTCTAGTTTTGTAACTAACTCCTGCTGAGCTCAACATTTGATACACATTTATGGGTGGCCTGTTGGCTGTAATAACGATTGAACTATTCATAATTCCCCTAACTATGTTAACTCCTTCCTTTGTGTGCCAGTTTTCCTCTAAACAGCTGTAAGATAAAGATACAGGGGACTTCAGTTCTTAATGCAGAATGAATTACATTTATCTGGACAATTTATTAGCATAGCTATAGATTGCAGTTTGACACACTTGTCCTGAGCCTAAATAAACTATGTTGTGTCCCACTGTCTTTTACTCTGCTCCCCTTCTGTATCTACTATGCTTTTTACGATGGATTTATCCATGCAGATGGATGCCTGATACTCATTTACCCCAGAAGAAGGTCAGCAGCACGCACACCAGTATTCATTCACTTGTGTGGAACGGAAACAGGAGACAAAAGACCCTTCTTGCCCATAACAGGCGGGAATTAGAAGTAAGGGACCTCTGTTTGGGAACCTTCTTGTGATATGAGTGATCTTGTCAGCTTCTGCCCTGTTTTCCAGCTTGCCTTCTTCGCAAAAGGTCAATGAGAATTCAAAACAGAGCCCAGCAACATGTTGACCCAGCCTGGCAACTGATGCAAACAGGGCAACCGCAAGAGCTCAGCACAAGTTTGACCGACACAACTATTTTTTGAGATGACAGCACATTTAACCTGTCTCTTCTGAAAGCATCATGCACAATCACCTCCGAGATAGGTAGACAGGTCTGTGATTTAGGTTAATTTTCCTTTCATTCACTTGAGGCACAGAGTCACTTAGCCTGGCCATTCAGAAAAGATGTGACTTTGCGTCTACAGTCAAGCAAATTCAGTCTGTGTATATCTTTTAGCATGACTGAAAAGTCACCAACAAAATCACACAAGTCTAAAACGAAGGTCAGTATCTTGGGTTGCTTTAAACTCAAGCTGGAAGCTATTTGCAGCTTCACCCTAGGGTCTGACATAGAAACGTGGCTGACTTCAGATTTCTGATTTGGAGAAGAACGCTCTCAGAAATTAAGCTGTGTCTAGGACAGTATTCAAGATGACCTTGTACTGGGTCTGGCTGGGATGGAGTCAACTTTCTTCACAGCAGCCTGTATGGTGCTGTGCCTTGCATCTTTGGCTAAAATAGCACAGGTAACACATCAGTGTTTTGGCTAGTGCTAAGCAGTGCTTCCACAGCATCAAAGTTTTCTCTCCAGTGCTCCACCACCAACCTCAAATGTCTGTCAGCTGGAGATGGGCAAGAGCATCAGAGGGGACATAGCTGGGACAGCTGAACCAAACTGACCAAGGGGATATCCCACAACTTATAATGTCACGCTCAGCAATAAAAGTTGAGGGAAAGGGGGAGGATGGGGAGACATTCATGGTGATTTGTCTTCCCAAGCAACCACTATGCATACTGAGGCCCTGCTTCTCAAGACGTGGCTGTACATCTGCCTACCAATGGGAAGTAGTGAGTGAATTCCACTTTTTGCTTTGCTTCAGTGCACGGTTTTTGCTTTTCTTAATAATTGTGTTTATCTCAGCCCATGAGCTTTTCCATCTCATTTTCTCCCCCAGTCCTATTGAGAAGGGAGAATGAGAGAGCAGCTGGGTGGGTGTCTGGCAGCCAGTCAAGGTAAACCCATCACAGGGTTCTGGACAAGTATTAATTCTCTTGGCTGATTCTCTCCATTTTCGTTACTGCTGATCACAAAGAAAACAGATGATGTAAACTTCAAAGGCATTTTCATACAAGAACTGTCAATCTGATTCAGTATTTCCAACCTCAAACATTCAATAATCATCAGTCCTGATTAAAAAGAAGAAAAACACTTGGGGTCTTACCTTTTAAGTCTTGGCATTTGAGTCCACAAGGATGTGGTTTTATGACCAGTACATTCTAGTTCAAGCCTGTGTTGCCCTAATGAGAGTGGCCTCACTCTCACAAGTGCCTGTTTTATATTCCTGCTGCTTGTCTTAGGTCAACACTAGCAGTCAGGAGGCGAGTCAAACGAGCTTCATGATCTGGCTGGCAAAAACAGGGACAAGAAGGGTCTCATTCATTCTTGCAAAATATTTTGTTTCAAAGGTGGTTTGCAGTTAGCAGCCGGGCTGTGTTTGGAGCCTGCCATAGGGTGGCCCAGGAGGAGCAGATGACGCAGGAGGTCTGCACAGGAGTCCAGTTTGTTGCTGCAGCGTTTCTCACTGCGAGCAGCAGTTCCTGTCAGCATGAAAAAAAAAAACAACAGTCAGATTTCTGTCAAGTGCTTTGCCTGCAGCATATATGTCTTTGTCCTGCATTGTTTTATGCAAGGTTTAAACACTTGTCTCAGGCTTTTGCTGAAGGATGGTGTTTCAAAGTTAGAGACATGGCTGTTACAAAAGAAAGAAAATGCACAAAATCACCTCTGGAGGAATTAAAACAACAAATTGCAATTCACAGGCTTCAGTGTCAGCGAATACGCATCTCTGAAGGGATTTAGTTATTTTCTTACCCATGAAACAAGTGACATCTCTCAGGAAAGACTCCCTGTGGGGAGCTTGATCCTTTGGGAGGGAGGATAAGTTAGTGATTAGAGATGAAATGCAAAGGTGTTTTCAGCACAGTGGCTGGTTGCTCGATTTTCTAATACGCTACATTATGTTGTTAATGGAAATGTAGCTTTGCACCTTCTGTTTTTCTCCCAGTAGAATTAATTTCAGCACTGTTTGCATGCCAAGCATGCACACTCACAGCTGTGAGCTCTGGGGAGGGGGAGAAGGCACAGCTTGGACCTGCACAGATAAGATCACAAGGAGTCTGAAACTGGGCCGGGGAGCTGAGCCTGCTGCCTTTGCCAACTGACTTCACCACAAGACCATCTTTGCTCCTGCCCACAGGAACTGTCCCACAACACTACAGACAGACCGCAGAAGCCAGCCGACCGGGGGAAAGCATCTGGTTGGACAATGGAATCCTGGGCTGCATAGGGAAGAGTGTGGCCAGTAGGTCGAGGGAGGTCATTCTCCCCCTCTACTCTGCAC
>JAOXNO010000001.1:86017816-86038951 GCA_028565335.1 Limnodromus scolopaceus | reverse complement strand
GCCGGGACGCCTCGCCCGGCGTCCCGGAGCGGGGCCCGGGCCTGCGTTCGGGAGGGCGAGGTGTCGCCCGTCCCTGTGGCCCTGTCGCCCGTCCCTGTGGCCCTGTCGCCCGTCCCTGTGGCCCTGTCGCCCGTCCCTGTGACCTTGTCCCCCGTCCCGGCCTGGGCCTGGAGGCAACCGGGGGCTTTCTAGGCTCCAGCCCGGCGGTGGGGGCGAAGGGGGCTGCTCCCAGTCGGGGTGGCCGTTGCAAGGTCCTTGGACCCTCACGGTGGCTTTCTTTCTTTATTTATTTTTTTCCAACCCAGGAAGACCCTGCCTTGCTCCGCTGGGCCTATGCTAGGACACAGAACGTTTACCCGACTTTCCGCCCGACACCCAAGACATCTTTTCTGGGAGCTGTTGTTGGGTTAGGCCCTATCCTCTTCTGGGCTTTTGTCTTCAAAGCTGACAGGGTAAGTCGGTTGACAACACTGAGTGTCAGTGACCACCACTGATCTGATCGGAGACTTAACTAGTGGTATTTTGCACCTACAAATGATTAACACTATTAAGGTAATGAGTGAAGGGAGGGTGATACCAAGTATTACTGTCTCAGAGCCTCATAACTGGTTGCAAAGTTCCTGCTGTGCTAAGAGCCCTGTATTGTACCCTTGGGTACAGTCAGTCACAGTTTCCCTCCTGAGGATATTTTGCTATAATAAAGCGCTCTGTAGCACTGGCAGTGTAAATTAATCATAAAAGTTGTTGACGTGCAGTAACTGCACTTTCTGAAATAAATAGGTAGGGAGCTTATGGATGACAGACCTAGCGAGGTCTCTGTGAATTGCGTAACTATTTCTCTGATCTCATGAAGCAAATGGGGAGGAGTACTTACATTGATTAGAGTGCCTGATCTCAGCTGGATTTTTAAGGTTTTGGAAGGCTTATCTTGCTTCTCTTCTAAGTCCTGAAATATGGTCCTCAGAATCTGAGCAATGGTAGATCATTCTGAAAGTACTCGGCTATATACATACATAAGAAAGTGCTAGGTGACTGGCAGACAGTGACTGTTTTTACTAGTGCATTTGTGGCTATTGTAAAACACTTTTATTTCCTTCTTTCGCACAAAGGTAGCGTTTTTAGATGAAGTCATAAACCAGGAAGCACAAACCTCAATTAAAATCAATAGAATACTTGTAGGCAATGCTGTTAACTAAGATGAATCAAAAATACAGGCTTAGGAAACATGCTGAGCATGTTGATATAAATGTTTTTAAGACATCAGCATCTCTGCAGTATTTTGTCATCCTGGTTTGGTTTTGTACATGAAGACACACTTGGGCTTAGCCACCAAGTGTGGCTTAGCATGTGAGTGCTTGAAAATAAACCTGTGTGAGTGAAATCTAGATGTACTTGCCTGGGAATGTTTAAGCTGAAGTCTTTAACGTAGACTCCAGGACAATTTGTTTCCCGAAGTCTTTAACATAGACTCCAGGACAATTTGTTTCCTTTATTTTAGTTCCCTTACTGATGTTTGGGGATTTGTCTTTTGTTTTCTGGTAGCATATAAAGCACAATAACTGTTACACTGTTTTCTCTGAGGAGTGTTTGTTGTGTGTCTGAGAAAGCAAAAGATAAATTGCTGAGTCTTAAGCAAGTCTGGCGGTTTTATCCAGCAGAAGGAATGTGGGTAATATCTGCAGTGTCTATGTGCTGTAACAGTACCTGTCAGAAAGGTACATGGCTGCAGAGTGAGATACGAATGGGCTGAAAGTGACCACAGGCACATTTAGACAAGTTACTAAAAAAGTTTCTCCACAATGAAATCTCTAAACTTGATTATTCAGCAAGAAGGAGGAGGTAGAATCTAAATGTATAAATTAACTGACACAACTAATTTGGCAAAAAATACATCACAGGAATTGGTCTCTACTGGCCTGCAAAAGTGGATAGATGTGCAGAGAGGTCAGTCTGAGCATGTCTTCCCCAGCTGGAAGGTGAGGCTCAATGCCTTGTTCTTTTTTGGCTATTTAATCACAATGGCTGTTACCAGAGTTTGTGCTTATAGAATCATTTAGGTTGGGAAAGACCCTTAAGATCATATGTGGTGCTATCTTCTATAGTCCATGCTGAAATACTACAACTGCTTTCCTCTTATCCCAGGCTGATTGAAATTTCTTCTCTAATGGGATAATGATGAGTCTTCTCTTTCTTCCACAGGATCGTAAAGAGAAGCTTATCCAAGAAGGTAAATACAAGCGACCGTTCAGTGTATTTTAAGTTCCTGGAATTGCAGTGCTCTTCATGGAATATAAATAAAATAAGATTTATTGGATGCTGATGTTTCTCCTTCGTAAGAATAAATCTTAAGTGCTCGTTGGTTGTCTTGCATCTTTAACAATTATGGAAAGTGCAAAAATGCAGGATCTTTGTATCTAATGCAGATAGATACGAAGAGGGTGTCCTGAACTCAGCCAGTGTACTCCTTTGGTTTACATGCGGAGGCTGCTTATAAACTGTGGAAGTTACTGCTGTCAGAACAGCACAGGCTGAAGTTTAAAATCAGTAGCAGGCTAAAATGTTAAGCGAGCCCAAAGTGGTTTTCCGAAGAACTGCTAGCTGCCTGCTAGGTATTTCTTCTTGGCATCAGTTTGACTATGTAGTTTGTCCTAATTGGATAATAGGCAAGTTCTGTAATACGTTTTTAATAACTTTAGGAGCCTGCCTGACTGCTCTCAATAAGTTGAGTTAATTTTTCTTTTCCCTAATAAAATACAAGCCCAAACCATGCATTTGTTTATTGCAATAAACTTTCGGGTAAAATTGCCATACCAGGCTTGGAAATAGGGGGCTTAACATTGTCATGCTATACGTGGCTAGCATTTTCACCAATTCCATGATTCTTGTGCATGGAGACAAGAAGGAAAAAGATAAGGAGGGGTTTTTTTTGACACCTCTTCCCTTACGGCATAGGACAATTCCATTTCACCCCTGCAAACGGACCGTGATTTAAAAAAACCAAACCCACAAGTTGCAACTGAATCTTGTGTCTGCAGAAATGTCCGGGTCAACCGATGTAGAGGGCTCTGGAATTGTTACTGCCAAAGCACTGAAACATGACTGCAAGGAAAAGATTTTTCAGACTTGAATTTTCAAGTGGCCTGTAGGTGCCATCGCAATGCAAACAACTCTCATTCTTCAGACACCGTACGGGAGCGGTTTCTTCCCTCTTCCTGCTGGGAAAGCAGCCTGTGTTCTTGACGGTGAAGTCAGCTAGAGCAGCTCTGCTCTCTCCCTTTCCTGCATGATTAGGGTGTAATATGGGCCGTTTGCAGTCCCTCTCCATCAGAGTGAGTTTCACAGAAAGGCTGAGGTTGGAAGGGAGCTCTGGAGGTCATCTAGTCCAACCCCCTGCTCAAGTAGGGCCACCTTGAGCAGGCTGCCCAGGACTGTGTCCAGATGGCTTTTGAGTATCTTCAAGGGCAGAGACTCCACAACCTCTCTGAGTAAAAATGTGTTTACTGATTGATTAAGTTTTTATTTTATTTTTTGGAAAGTATTTCCTGTTGTAGCTCTTCCCTTTCCTGTCTGGGTCATGAAATGTTCCGGCCGCGGGGGCTTGGCACCGAGGCAGCGTGCAGCAGCCTCGGACTGGTTTTGCAATCCCTTATGTGCTCCCAACAACCCTCCTTGCACCTGTCTCTGGGGCTTTTTCCTCTGCTAGCTTCAGGAAAGCAAGCCCAGGTTATTCTCTCTGCAGAACAGCTTCTAAAAGACTGTCACAAATGATATTACAAGATACGGCTGTGGGTCAGTGGAGAGAGAGAGAGAGAGGCATCAATGCACGGAGAAAGTGGTATTTAGGGAAGGAAATAATTGCTTGTCTGAGCGTGCTAAATTAACTATCTTCTTGCTGCCACGAACTAATTTGATCTCCCAGGACCCATTTCCTCAGCTAATTGGAGCTTGAGTTGCCACACATGTAAATTCTCCCGCGCAGCTGTGTTTGTTTCAGGCCGGCTGAGCAAATGGTTCGGGATGGGTGGTGGATGGGCGCTGCGCCTCTCGTCTTCTGGGCCAGCCTTGGGCTGGTGCTGGTGGCACCTGCCACAGCCCTTCCCTTTGCAGACCAGGGTGTCTGACGCTGCGTCCCCGCAGGTTTGAGCGCGGTGCTCGGGGAAAGGCTGCCCTACTTTTCCCTCCCTCCTTATTTGCAGAACTCCTCCAAGCTGTTTACTCGCAAGGAGCGAGCGCGCTGTGCTGCCGGAGGTGGGGTTGGTGGTTTGAGGCAGTGGTTCTGGGGAAAGAAAGGGGAATTTCCCTTCGCAAGTGTAGGATGACAACTGGAGAGTGAATGTGCCTGATGGAATTTTACCCTTGACTGATGTGTTAGCACCCATGTCTGGTTGAGTCTATAGCCAGAGAAGCTCAAGCCTGCAGGTCGCTGGATGATAATTTGGGTCCCAAAGAGAAAACAAGCTTGTCCCCTCTGCCTATGAAACATTTAGACCTCATTTATCTCTGGATCAGTCTGATTAAATCAGCTTCTCTGGCAAATTGATTCTCCTGAATGTCCTTTTCTGAGCTGGCTACTTTAGAGTAAACATCTCCCTGTAGATTTTATAATTTAATACTTTGCTCAAAGCTGATGCCTTTTTTTTTCCCACCAAGGATCTGGTGCAGATCCAAAACCAATGATGGATGTAGCTGGCTGAAGTTAGGTGTTGCACCCAGACATTTCCTTTGCTTTTGGAAAATTGAGGATTGCTTCTCTTGGGAAGTAAGAAGCATAACACCGGATGGCATCAAGCTTAGTAACTGTTTCACGTGGGTACATGGTAAAACACAGGCCTGAGGTTTGGGGTTGTGCTGAGGCTGTGCTCCTGGTTCACAGCCTACTTGAGGCTTCACTTTCTGCCTCCACCCTATGGAAACTCACCACCTGCAGGTGAGGCTTGCGTACTCCAATGAATTTTTAGGTCCTCTGCAATGTCTGCACTTGAGCTTTCTTCCAGGTACCTTCCCAGGAACAAGTGCCTGGACTGGCCAGACCAACCCTTTTGCACGTGCTATGCTGCAAATTAGCATTTGACTAGGGAGAGAATTGGTCAAGTGCTGACAAACGAGTCAATGTTGAAGAATGGCCGGAGGGTGGAGTTGGAGAGGAAACTTTCCCTCACTTCACAGTGAAATGCTTTGGGTTCCCCAACCTTTTCTAATTTGCAGTCAACTTTTCTGACAGCAAGTCTGTCCTTGGCAGCCCTCCACAAAGCAGCAGGTTGAAATGGTTTGCTCTAATAGGAGCCTTAGATCCGCCAGAGCCTTCAGCTCTTGTTTGGAAAGCTCTTCCCCTACAGACAGCATAAAATGCTTTATTGATCCCCAGTTTCTCCCTGTGAAGGATGCACTGGGTCGTATTTTTCAGGAGACCCTGTGAACACGGGCTGGCTGTTGCCTCTTACCCGCACCAGGTACAGCATTCACACCAACTGCACATAGTGAGAGCCGCGCAAGTGCTTCAGCTTCAGCGTGTCACCAGGAAAGCTTTAATTGGATACTTGAAAGTTAAGAATAATGGTGGCTTTGTTTTTTTTTTTACTGCATTTCCCATGTTACATAGGGATGATCATTTTTGTGGCTCGGTGGCTGCTGGAAACGCCATTCTGTGCTGGAGCACTCTGCATGGCCCGGGGCGACTGTGCCACCACACGTAGATATGCTGGATTTGCCTGCCTTCACTCACATACTGCAAGCAACAAATACTTCTCTCTACTTGCACTTAGGGTTGAAATGGCTTTTCAGAGGTTCCCAGCACTTGTAGTAGTTTTTATCTAGGCGGTTGGAGGTCTGGAGGCCCCATTTGGTCACGGCCATACTGAGGGATGATTCGAACATGAAGGCCTGTTGGGAAGAGGGAAGGTAGGTTAGGGCAAGAGAGCGAGAGTTTGCGTCCAGGCAAGGTGGCTCTACTGTACCACAAAGAGGAGTTGCAGACATGGTCCAGCCCTGCTGGGGTCTACCTCCAGCCCCATCAATCCAAGGGGAGAAAGCTCTTCAGAGCTGGCATTGCAATGCTGGTATTAACCAGGTCTCAGAAGTGACTTTGGATTCCCTGCACACCCAGGAAGGCCAGGTTGTTCCAAAAGCTCTAGTTCCAGCTCTGTTGATGATCGTCATTAGATTTTAGGGGGTGGAGAAAGGAGGACAGTCAGGGGTTTCATTTCTTTGTCCATAGGCTAAGACAAAAATTAAATTAATCAGCATGAAAATTCCCAGCTTCCTGCTCAGGCAACAATTTATGTGGGCAGATGATCAAAGCTGCCTGGCATCACATGTCTCCAGGGGAGCTCCTGGGAGCTGAGTGGTGTTGATTGGTAAGGGAGGCGAACGCTGCAGCTGTTTGGTCCAAGTACTTTTCCAACTTCCCAGCAAGAAGCGAGGCTGTACTTGAAGAGTGGCACAGCCACAGTATGCCATGATGTACTAGAAATCTCACCAGCTCCTTTGGCTCCTTACCATGGTCCCTTCTGCAACCCTCTCAGGCTCCAGCTTGGCTTTGCTCGCCTTCTCAAAGCAGTCAGCATCTGGCCCGTGAGGAGTCATCATGCTGTGCAAGCTGGCCCCTCCAGGCTGGAAGCCTTCCTCCTTTGCTTCGTAGTGGCCTTTGATGAGCCCCATGAACTCACTCATGCAGTTCCCTGCAGGAGGCATAGAGAAGAGGTTGCAATGCAAGGCAATTAGGAGGCATCACAGCTGGGCTGCGAGCTCCTTGAAGTCCATAGAATCATAGAATCATCTAGGTTGGAAAGGACCTTCAAGATCATCTAGTCCAACCATCAACCATGAGCTAAGCTGGGCTGGGCAGTGCGTGAAGTGGAGGTTCCTAAGCAGGGTATCACAAGAGAGGACATCTGGGATCCTACAGGTGATGCTTGTAAAGCTGTACAGGTTTTATTCCGCTCTTAATTATCTGGATTCAGAAACTGACAGCTCCCTAATGAAGGTGCATTGATGTTGGCACACTTGTGCTTTTCCTACCGTCTCAAGCTGTGCAAGCGCTGTACTTGCGTGGTGTAACCTGGTATTTACAGACTTGGATTAGAGATCTTAAAGTGCTGGAAAGAAAGTTCAGTATAATCATCCCTGTGTTATAGGCACTGAGCCATAAAATGCCTGGCCAGCAGTTTGGTGAGAAAGCCTGCTCTGCTGTCCCAGGTTATGGGCTTGAAATCATTTTCTTCGATATTCTACAACCTCCTTCAGTACCTTATGCTTTTGGTTCGTGCGTTATTTACTTATTTCTTGAGAGCCACTGTGTGCCCAAAGACAAGGAGCCAAATTCATCTTTCCCTAAGGAAGAATACTTTTAAGTAGACCCTCTGAAACCAATGGAGTAATGAACCACTAACTTAGGTAAGGAAGGCTGTATCTAATTCCTCAGTATTTACTGAGTTACGGTCCCTGTAGGGGAGCTGCCACCCCAAGCTTTCAGCATCACTAGACCTGATGTGACTAAACAATATGGCAACTTTCTGCTTAGCGGTCAGCTTTTGCAAAACCAGGACACGCTTCTGTAGCTGTGTTATATATAGCCCTTTTTAACCACTAGTTCAGTCTTCGCTAAGTACAATCCAGGGTCTGAAATGTTTAATAGCAAAACTAATTTAGCTTAAAGCAGAGTTGGCCTATATATGTATGCAAACATTTATTAATTTTCATCCCAAGTTGTCAGTATCTCATTTAAGCCCAGATTGTTACAGGCTTTTCATTGAACTTGCTCATGTACCGCACTTGGCATGCTCAAGACTGCTGTACGGACCCTGAGAGCTGGATTGCCAACACATCTGCAACAGGACTTACACTATTGCTTGGGAAGAATGGGCTGGTGAGTAGGAAACCAGGCTAAGACTTCAGAGATGAGGTGAGCCCAGTTTCTTATTCGTTCGCAGATTTCCTACATCACCCCAAGAACTTAGAACATGCCATTCCCTATCAGTAGAATAGCATGTTCCTCTACAAGCAGGGTGCTGTGAAGTTAAAATCCCTTAGTGGCCATTAGACACTAGGTCCCACCATAACGAGAGTTAGACCAGTACTCTCCCAGACACAGGTGTGATATGCGGTATAAAAGCTGTATCAGACACATTTTTCAACCTGTGGTCCAAGAACTTCAGGAGTAATTGACAGCCTCCAGGGACGCAGAAAGGTGACCAAGACAAGTCAGTATTTATGAGCGGCACAGCCACCTCTGTATGTGAAATTGTCATGGTGTCTAGGGGGGAATTTTGGACCACCATTGCTATATTTACACTTTGGGCAGAGTTAAGGCAAAACGAAAACTGACTCTGAGTGCACCAAAGTTCTCTGAACGCAGGCTTTCCACTGCACCTGAGAAGAGGAGGCAATGGGATTTCTGGCAAACAAAATAGGCCTCTTGTAATATATTTGGAGAAAGGAGAGTTCAGCAGCACTGAACTTGTGCTACTCCTCTCTCAGAGTTGCTCTGTCCTGTTATGCCGCTCTAATGGTACAAGATTCGTGTCACTGCAGTGATTTCAGAGGGAACTAACGTCCAGTGTCTTGATAATTAACTGTTGCAATGTCTGCCTTACCCACGCAAGCTTTGCCCTTCTGTGGCTGAGCTACAGCAGACAACCAACCTGCTCCTCATGAATTTTTTGCTCAAGCCTATGGCTGAGGTACTGTGGTCAAGTAAGAAGCTGTGGTAGCTGTCTGCATGGGTACTGATAGCTCACGACACAGCCAAGAGAATGAGTTATTTCAGCCGTCTTTTACCACAGACTAAACAAGGTTGAAGTTCATGTTGTTCCATTCAACGTGTCTGTGGAAAGTTAGCACAGCTCTGCTGATGCCCAGCAACTTAATCATGGTAAACCAGCTGTGTGTCTCACCTTTTAGGGTCTAATAAAAGAGGTGACTGTGACCTGGCGCGATCCCAGACAGTCAGGAGACATGTTTCCACGTCACACGTGTCATTATTGGGAATGGAAGCAGAATGAGTGGACAGGACTTTGCCTGTGGGATTTACTCAGATGGCAGCACAGCTGCCTACTGTGCTTCCAAGCGCCACTTAATTCTGCCAGCCCCCAAGATGCTTGGAAATATGTCTAAGTAGCAGGAGGAGCTGGCTATTAAACTGTGGTTAGTAAGTGTGGAGAAAGCCTCTCAGCACTTCAAAGTGACCATAGTGCGACCCTGATAGCTTCTGAGATGGGGCCTTTTAGCTATCATCAGAAGGGGTGCAGCATGAGCAAGCTTTGCCCCTCACTCTCATAGAGCAGGTTGCCTCACCCCTACCCTGGAAGAGCAATCCCATGTGAGCAGCTGGATTTCTAGCATCCATTCAATGCAACACAGGGCCATGCTCTGCCAAGATGAAACCAAAAAGCTGCCAAAAAGGAACAATCTCTGGTGATACTCCAAAAATCAACCAACTGCCTGAGAAGGAGCCCAGTTCCTGATCTGTGGCTTTTTAAATGCCAGAAGTACCTCCATCACTGTGCAGGTGGTGAAGAAGGGCTCAGAAGAGCCAGTTCAATTCTTTGTTGTGACTTTGATCTCACCCTGCCTTGGGCAGCTCTATGTCTCTCTCCGCTTCTCACCACCTGTGGCGTCATATTTTCCTTTATCTATCTACCCTAATAATACATTAAGCAATTCATGGCTGGATGCCAGGACAATTTCTGATGCATTTGTGCAATGCCAAGTTCAATAAGCAACCGGTCTCAGTGGGAGCCCCTTGAGTACAGACGCATCCCTCTATGCAGACACCACCAGCCCATCACCTCCGAGTTTTCCTAAGAGGTTCTAAGTAGGAACATCTTTGGGTTTGTTCGTGTTCCAGGGAGGACAGGCTGACTCCAAGAAGCTGACTCTAACTGTGCCAAGGGCAACAAATGAGACTGCTTCTTCCCCACACGTGCTCTCAAATAAATGGAGGCTTATTTTTTCCCTGAAATCTTGTACTCAAGCAAAACCAACAAAGAGCAGACGTACGGTGGTAGTACGGTGGACGGAAGGTGTTGTTAGCTACCCCCCATCGCGGGGGGAATATGACGAAGTCAGCAATTGCCACTCCAGGACGGGTCGACTTGGCTGTCAGGACAGTGAAGATAGAAGGATCCTGAAAAAAGCCAAGCAAAAAGCATGAAACAGAGCAAGGCTCAGAGCTATCTGCCCTGGTCATCCAGCCAGTAAACCTGACTGATACAGCCTCTCCCTTGCAAAAATACTTTTTACCACCTCCACCTGGTGTTGTGGGTGAGATTTGTGACCCTGTGTGACAGCACCCGGCATCTCAGTCCCATGATGAACAAGTGATGGGACTGGATGGCTCTTCTTTTAGTCAGCCTTGGAGACCCTTTCCTGTCCCAGGAATGATGCCCTTGGAGTTGGCAGCACAGGTGCAGGGGAGGGACCTGCCCTAAAGATGGGGTACTGTAATTCCAGGAGCAGTCTCCAGCACCCCTCCTACCATGAAACTGTACCTCTTTCTTAGCTGGTTACAGAGGACAGAAACATCCTGCTGGAGGCATCTAGCCTCACAGCCCTGTTATTTTACAAACAGGGAGAACAAAGCGCACAGAAAATGTGGCTTGCTTCAAGGATTTTTGAAATCTCTAGTCCAGTAAAGTGATTTTCTGGGCTTTGATCCCAAATCCATCCTTCTCCTGGCAGGTTTTTCTGGAGCTTAAACAATACTTTCTGTTGGTTGTCTCACTAGAAATGCTCCAGTCTCCTTGTACACCCACTTGCAGAAGCAGCGCCAAGAGATGGCATCGCTATGGGCACCTCTCCCACTGGGCTGGTTTCCTTTTTAGAAGAGCTGCTCACATTAGTTTTGACTTTAGTTATTTTCTGTAAGATCTAGAAATTATTGCAATGAAAGCTGCCACCTCTTTGAATGAATTTCAGAGCTGGGCTCAGAGGAACCAGGGGAAGGAGTCCGTGCCATTGCAAGAAATAAATCAAGGTAAGAATTTGAAGCAAAAGTCTTTTTGGTGAGTTGCACAGTGTGTGTTGGCTTCAGTATTCAGCTCTCCTCCAGGGTTCAGGAATTCTATGCTAAGCTGCATAAAGCTGTTTAAGAAGCTGATCAAACTCCAGTTATGTCTTTGTACCAGAAAGGAGATTGTCTTTCTCTACAAGAGTGTGGTTTGGGCTTAGGGAAAGCAGCACAAGAGGTTTCACGCTGTTTCTTGGAGCACAACATATTTTTTAACAGATACTGAGCTCCTGGAGCCCAGGGTAAGTTTGGATGTGACAGTGTCCTTGCAGCATTGCCCTGTCTTGCCAAGCTCCAGAACTTACCGCATGGTCAAAAGCAACAGCATTAATGACCATGAATTTCTCCAGATGGTATTTGTATGGCGTGTAGTTCCCGTGCCAAGCTACAACATTGAAGGGGGAGAAATCCTACCAAAGCAAAGAGACAGAGAGTTACCATACACAGCCTTCCAACTTGCTGCACGTATGCAGGGCACATGTCTTTCCTGAATTATAAACGGGTTTAGTGCTGGTGAGAGGTAGACCAGCAGCCTAGAGCATGAAGCCCTTTAGGCACAGCCTGACACCACTGATGTGGTTTTCCCTAGCATGTCCACTTAGCGAGCCTCAGTCTTCCCTTTGGAGTTTGGTCTCTAAGGGCTTTCAAGTGCCCTTAGAGAGAGCACTGGCTCTCTGATAAGGAAACCCTGGCTTTTCACAGCAGCCCCAGCTCTTCTTTTCTACTCTCTCACTATGAACGTATGGAAACAGTGATGCAAAGACTATCATTGAGTCTTGGGGCAACCAAGTCTTCACAAACGTTTTATCCAGGCTTCCCTCAACTGGGAAGATGAATGACACAACAAGGCAAGGGCTCAGTCCTGCTCCACTTAACCCAGCAGGACCTCCTGAGACTACATACATGCTGCTGAGTTGCATATCCCAGGGCATGCCCTGGCAGTCGCTGTGCTTCAGCGTTACCTTGTCTCCTGGGACATCCTCACCTGCTGGGCTGCAAACAGCTTGCCCTGGTACTTGCTGATCACTGTGTAGCCCCCCGGCACTTGGCGGTCCTCGTACCATGCGACAGGCACCAAGAAGTCACGGGGGTTGGCCAAGCCGTTGGCTCCTGCAAAAGAAAGAGAGATGCCAGAGCCCTTTGGGCAACCTGCTAGCAAAGGGAGAGGTTGGTGCAATTCCCCGGCTTTGTGGGTGCCCTTCTGCATTTTGAATGACCTTGCTGCTTCTTGGCCCACCACAAAACCTGACATAGTCGTGTACTTCTTGTTCTCCTTTGAATAGGTAATCGTAATACACCCTAGTATTTAAGTCCATGCTCCCCTTATATGACTAAGACAGATGTCTCTTAGTTGCCTTCTGAACAAGATTAGTACGTCATCCTCAATTAAAGGCATGTAACAACTCGGAATTAAGCAAAAAATGGAGGGCAAATTGCTCTCTGCTCCTGGACAGTCTTCTTGTTGGACACTTAGCCATGCAGAAGTTATGAGACATGTCGTAAGGGGGGCAAATAAGTTTCTGAATGTTTGTAGAAAGAATGATAAAATATGGGCTAGTGGTACCTACATGCCATCTGGGCATACTGAGGGGTTGGTTGGTGTGAGGAGTGCATTTTCAAAGTGTAAAGCACCATATAGGTGCTGAAGTATTCTTCTTCTTCTCATTAGTATTATTGTTACAAAGTGTTTTTGAATTCCTTGGATAAAAACGCAGACATTACTACCTGCTGCTAGGGTTTAGCAGTCAGTGCTTTTCTCCAGCTGTCATTTTTTCAAGTGAAAAGTGAAGTTAGAATAAAGTAAGACTGAAATACAAAGGATCTTGGTCTCTGAGGGGAAGGCAGGTAGGTGGTGAGAAGAGGAGCTCTTATAATTACCACCTCCTGAAAAGGTTTACAGGCAAGTGCACTCATTTTCTTTTTCTTCAGAAAGTAAATGTTATAATAGATTCCTGCCTTCTGGAGACCGAAAAAATCCCACCCCAGTCCAACAGTGTCTGAAAAACTAGCTAATGGGAAAACTTATTACAACCAGGCTAGGGCAATAATATCAATAATCAAGTGGAGCAGGCACAGGGCACAAGAAGTGGGTGAAGGCAGGTAACCTCAGCTGGCTGAAAGGAAAGCTGCTGAAAAACTGTGGTAGGCTCGGTGCAGAAAGAGCTGTGCAGAGCACATCACACGGGAGAGGTGCTGGAGCAGAGTCCCACTAAATGGCTGGAGATCGGGCTGGTTCCCCACTGCAGGAATGACTGGCTTCAGTTTCACTGTGGCTCTGAGATGTTTCCAAAGGCCCTCTGAACGCAGGTGGGCCACACCAAGCTTGTTACTGATTGATAATACCTACTCAGTTTACCTCAATCACGGCCAGTCTGTTAGATCTCACTGAGAGTTACAGAACAAGCCCAGTTGGGGGGTGAGAGGGGGAGGCAACCTTAAAATGAAAAACAACCAACCCCAAAACCCCAGTCTGAAAGTGGGGAACTACTGTTACCGGTTTTGTAGTTATTTTAGCAGTTATTTACAGCAGTTACTTTCCTTCCCTGAGACAATCTTAGTAGCGCTAACCAGGAGGTGTTTTTCTCAGCCAAAAAGAAAGTTTGGATGCAAGTACTCCAGCGATAAGGAAGGTGAAATACCTGACCTGAGAACCCCCAAAAAGCTGGCTGGGAAATGAGAGGGTTCAGTTAGGCTTCAGATGGTGTGCACCCTCAGGGTATCTTTGTCACAGCAGCAGGAGGCTGTGCTGTTGCGATCTTGCCATTGCACAGACCAGGAGGCGGCTGGCAGAGTGGGTCTGCAGTTTATGACAGCTAGACCTGTGCTCAGCAAAAGCAGATCCACCCTGGCAGCACAACATGGCGATGCAAATGGGTTGCTGATCCTAGTCCTGTGCTGCTCATTTCATCGATTTCTAATTCTCCAAGGGCAACAGCTTCTGACACTAAGGTGCTCTGGGCTCTAGAGCTCTAAGGCACCTCTGAGAATAGAGGTGGGGGGAAAAAAAAACACTTGATGAAATTTAAAATGGGGCTTCGAGAATATGTGTTGCCCCTGAAATCTGCATTTCCTTTTACTGGGTAATTTCTCTCCTATTACTCCTGTTTATGCCATATCTGTAAGTGAGAGGCATCAGTGATGATGGCCTTTTGGGTTTCTTTTGATAGGAACACATTCAGAGCCAGCAGACAGGGACCCCCAAACCAGAAGGAAAGAGAGAAAGTGTAAAAGGGGGTGGGAGAGAAATGGCCCCTTCAGTCCCAGGGGAAAATCGGGACAACTGAGCTGTCACATTTTTTCCATCCAGGGGATGCTTGTGCTGCTGGGGAATAACAGTGCTGGGATGGAAAGTGTCTTTGGAAACAATCATGTGCACGGGAGGATGTATTACGTAGGCAATAAAAGGATGGTTTGGGGCCTGTAATTCCTGGCTGTATATATGAAATTCACTGTAGTTCTGATGGAATATTGTTACCAATGGGTCCTAGGTCAGGCAGCTCGAAGTGTGCCCCGTACACCTCCAGGATGTAGCCTCTGGTCTCTCCAAACACCTCCACACTGAAACGCATTCCTTGCTGGAAAATAAAGGAAGATATTAGGATCCTCCCAGGACTTTCCAGACAAATCACAAACAGCCGAATGCAGGAGCTGGCTTGCTCTAACGCTGGGCTCTGAGCCACAGGCAAGGCACAGTAGGCCCTTACCTGGATGACGCAGATTTCATTGGGCTCCACTAGCATCTTCCCAAACTCGGTTGTGATGAGCAGTTTCCCTTGCTGGGGCACTGTGGAAACAAAATGCAGGCAGAAAAGCTGAAGCAATGTGGTGACTGCAACCTCCTCTATCCCCCCAGAGCACCCGAACCCCAAGGAAGAGCAATGGGCCCTTTCTGACCCTGCTTCACAGAGAGACTGGGCTCCCTCTACCACACAGAGCCTTGCAGCAGAGATGCCTGCACTGGAGGGAGAGCTTCCAGACCAGCCCTATGGCCCCCACATCACAGCAGGTACCTAGCTGAGGTTAGGCCATCCGTCGCGTCGTGCTCCCTTAACATAGGGTTTGTGCCACAGTCCAAATAAGTGAGACTTGATATATTGGAGGCCATACCTCCCAGTCTCATGATCTTCACATAAAATGGTGCATGTACTCATCCCTGTCATGACTGTGGCAGTGTGAGATGTCTGGAAATAGCTAATTCTCCCTGCTTCCTGAGGGCATAAGTAATGCTTCACTAACGTCTGCATTATTTTCCTTGACTGTCCTGGTGCAGGAGAGCTCACATTTTACCTTGAAAAACTAGCAGATTTACAAAACCTGCCCTGGAACTTTTACTTCACAGTAGTGAGGGAGGTGAGAAAGAACAATTTAATAGCTGTTTGATGGGAGAAATGTTTCTGTTGGTGACCCCAAGGCATTTCTGTCCCTCGGTTAAGAAAGATACAAGTAAATATCGGGCTTCTGATACCGCTCAGAATATTTTTCAGCATGTGTGCACATAATGATGTGCCAACCTCAACACTCATCTTCGCAGTCTGGTTGCCTGAGGCTGGCGGAGTGCAGGAGCTAAGCTGCCATGCCGAATACTCTTGGACTGAAGCAATGAAGGCATCTAGCTGTAAGCCGTTCAGAAGTCCTGAGGCTTATGTTTTCCAGAAAACCTCTGCCTGTGGTGTGCCTCATACCAATCTGGGGAGTGCTGGGAAAGGATCCCTGAGCACCACGCCAAGGAAGCTGGGTCGCTGCTCAAAACCAAAGTTGAGGTCTGGGACAGACGGGCACTCTCTGAGCTGCAGGGGAGTGGTACAGCCCAGCTGCTGCCAGACCACCAAGTCTGGATGGCATGAGGGTGAAGCCAACCCTCTCCTCCAAATCTTGGCTGGATGGCCCAAGGCTCTGGGGAAACAAACAAGCAGGCAGGTGGCAACCCTGATAGACCCTCGTGGGGCAAAGGAAAAGCCAAAGCATCAACTCACCAATCAGGAAGTCGCCATCCGAATTATAAAGGCATCTAAAGAAAAAGGAGAGCAAGAAAGTCAAGGTGCCTTAAACGCCAGGCACTTGCACCTGCCATGACCACAGCTGGGGAGTTTTGAGCCGGGAGACTGATGTGGCAGAGGTCTCCCCTTCAACACCAGACATGCTACTCGTGGGCCAGCGAATGCAGTATACGGACAGGTGCAGAGGAGGCAGGGAGGTTGGATGTGCCTGGCCTAGAAGCAGAATCTCCTCCGACCTCTGCCTCCGACCTCTGCCTCTGTGTGGCCATGGGTACATCAGGAGTTGTGAACTAGGGAGCAGGGCTGAATTCCCCCATGAGCTGCTGCTGGAGGCAGCGATGCCCACCAGAGGCATGTTGACCTCCAAGGAGCAGCTCTGGTCCCTGGGATGAGAGCACCTGGACCCAACACATCCCCGTTTGCTGCATCCCCATGCCCAGCTGCTTCCTGCTCTTTGATGGCTCCCTGCCCACTCCCCCAGTGCTCAGCCATGGAGCACAACCTGCTTCACAAACACCTGCCAGGACACCCTCGACACCTTTGCTTGGGCACACAGGAACACAAGGACACAAAGACAGCACCGCTGGAAGCAGCTGGACTCAAGCACAGCGGTGACAAGACAGACGGACGCAGGCAGCCCGCCCGGGGCAGCCCGAGCCGCCAGCGTGGCACTCACTGACCTGTCGAGCATGGAGGTGTTGCAGACGAAAATATGGACGGCGATGCCATTGCGTCCTCTGGGCTCGCCAGCGCCACACAAGGTGTGCAGCCCCTACGGGCAAACCCGAAGCACGGGGAGTGAGCGGCAGGCAGTGGGGCAGGAGCCAGCCCCCTTTTCTCCCCTCATCCCATCCCCTTACCGGGGCTCACCCCCCTCTCCCCACTTCCCATACCGCTACCGGCCTTTCCAAAGACGGCCTTTTGCCAAACGTGTTGGCTTTTCTTTAATATATTAGGAAGGTTCTTAAAACTCCATGTAAACTGGTGTTTTCCAGCCCAGGGACTGGAGAGAACTAGGGATTCGGGCTTTTTTTTGGAAGAGTTCCTTGAAAGGCAATGAAGAAAATCAGGTCCACTGTCAGTTGGTCAGAATCTGGGATCCGCTCCCCTCCCACGGATGCTCTGCAAGCCCAGAGGTGTCAAAACCACTGCTGTTAGCCTAATGCTGAGCATCCCACGTGCCCCCCCGTACCCCCGAAGGGGGAGGATCCCCAAATGCCCCTCAACTTACGCTCACAAAGTCCAGCTTATTCTGAGGGGCTTTTGGGATCTCAAAAGGTTTCCAGCGCAGCTAGATTGTTGAAAACAAAAAGGAAGAAAGCCATGTCAGTGGTTACAACGCAAATGGTGGCAATTCAAAAGAAAGCAGAACCCTGCCCCTACTCCTCCTGCTTCCCTGCCCTCTGCTAGCTGAGGCAGCTTTCTCTTTCTTCATTGCATAGCTTAATTTGGTTTACAGGTTTCTTTTGATTTGTGAAGATTTTTTTCCTTTTTAACCATAATTTTGTAAAATAATTGGCAGGCTTGTTTAGTGCCTAGGTTTATAAAGAAGTCCTGTTTAAAAGTAGTCCTCTTCCTTTATTACTAACAACGCTGTTGAGAGCAAAGAAATTCAAATGCGCTGGCTTTCCACATCCAAATTGTCACGGTCCTGTGCTCCACTCCACGCTGGGTGATTCACTCCATCCATGACCTGAGCATAACACTCCTGTTGGCTTCACCTCATTTTCCCCACATCCAAAGCAGAAATATCTCTACCTGCGTGAGTGGTAGCTGTGAGCAGCACTAATTACTTCTTGCAAAGCCTGTTGAGATCCTCAGGCAGAAGGTAGCAGAGGACTCCAGAGTATTTATTAACAGTAATATCATATTTAGAATCTTTGCAGCTCTTGGGAATGAGGTGCTGTAGTCGAGAGCCCCCTCACTGGAGGGGATTCAGCACAGACCAACCCAAACACCCAAAATTAGGAGGATGATGATGAGCTAAGCCAGATGCCAGATATAACCCCTGCATCGATATGCTTGACCCCAGATGAAAATGCCTGTGACTCTGGGCATTCACGAGAACATTTTCTTGCTTTTAGCTACCTGACCTGGCAGTTCTTGACATGTTTCTAGGCTGGTGCCCTGAGAAATTAAAGCTTACGGGACTCTCTGTCTGTGCCTGCCTCTCCCAATAATTTTGAACTATGTGAAATTTCAGCTAAATTTGAAAGGAATACAAAGGTATTAAATTCCTCCAAGCCTCATGGAAGTTTTCCAAACCCAAATCAAAATGCGGGTGGCCGGGCGACTTGTCAGGCTCTCCTGGAGAGCTGGCCTTGGGAGGAAACAGGGAACTGTGCCCAGGGAGTGCATCTGTCAGTAAAGCTGAGCAAAGCAGGGGCTTATCACTAATTAATCATCTGCACCCTAGGCCTGGCCCCGCAGCTTGGCCCTCTCTGCTCTGCTCTCTGAAGCCATCTGCTTCCTGAGGACATCCAACTACCACAGCTTTGCAGCAGCCTTGGTTCTCCTGGGTTGGATCCACCTCTTGTCCCTTCCTTCCCTCATCCCATCTGCTGCCAGGCAGAACCATGTTTTCCTCCCTGGGACACCTGGGTGGCTTCGTGATGGTGCCTGCTCAGGGTCACACCGCTGGGCTGCGGGGCAGAGGGGAAGAGGCTGCTGGAAAAGCTGCGTATTCTGGATGGACACACAAACGCATCCACCAGTGGATCAGATGTCACCTTTTTGGGAGGTATTGACACCCCACAGATGAGGCAGGAAGAGAGTGCTGAACCTCAGGTTTTGTTTTCGGACTTCTTTAAAGCATGTTTTCCTCTGGTTTCCAAGACCGACTTCCAGACACGAAATAGAACCAATGCAAAGCATGGTCAGAAGGTGCTCCTGAGCCTGCTGCCACTCCCAGCAGTGGGAGCTTCCACAGTTTCTGTTCATTTCATGGCAGCTGTGAAAGCCAGTGGTGGCATCTCAACATGAACTGTTCCTCTAATGATTGTTTTAAGCCTTCAGGTTGGGAATTGGGACTAAGCTGACAGGAGCCATTGGGAAATACTGACAGAAAGGAGGGGCAAAGAGAGAAGACCCTGACGACTTGGGGGAGGGAGAGAGAGGGAGAGAGAACAGGCAAAAGGAGAAATAAATGTTAGGTATAAAGATGGTCCTTTCTCCCTGAAGAATGCAGAAGATGACAGTAACTCTACAGATGAAGCAATAACTTTAGCGCAGTTCCTGCATAACAACTTCATTTTCACTTTGGTCCCTGTGGACACCTCCACAGCTGTCCTTCCTGTGGGATGAGGAGAGTGGGAAATGTGATCCAGCCCATTGGCCGCAATTGGAAACGGTGTCTGGCCTCTCTCCTCTGAAATGCTTGCAAACAGCTAAGCCAGCTCTGCCCACCGCTTGTCTAGTGTTTCTCTGCTGCGTTTGGGTTTCACCAATGCAAAAAGAGAAGAACAAGTTCCCTGAGCAGAAGAGAAGTCTAAGACAGCCAGCAGCTGCAAGTGCCAGGTGCTTAAAACAGGGAAGCTTTTCGCGTTGTTTCCCTGCTGTATGATCCATGAGCCTCCCGAAATACGGCGCTTCTGTGCTTCCTATTACTTTATAGCTTTTCTCTCTCCAGGGTTTGTCTAATCACTTTTTGAACCCACCTGGATCCTCTGGCAAGAAGTTTCACAGTTTATGCCTTTATTTATTTTCTAATGTGACATTTGTTATTGGTATTAATTTTCTCCCTGCCCCTCAATCATAGCTTCCCTTGGTCATCTCTGTTTCAGGCTGGAGAGCTTTCTTCTGTTTCAATGTTTCTTGCATGGATGTTACTCCATATTTTTTCATCATCTTAGCTCCCTTTTCTGTTTTGTGCCCTGTGCCTTTTATAATTCTGCCATTGTCTTTGGGCAACACAAAGGGATTTTTGTCCCATTGACTTCAATGGGCCTTGCATAAGCTGCCTCCATATGGCCATCCTTTTAGATGGATGAGGATTGGGAAAGGTCCTTAAATGAGCTGGGCAAAACACAAAGCACTGCAGGGAAGTGTTGCTCTTGTCCAACAAACTGCACCTGGTCTCTGGCTCTGCTTCAGAGAGGATGAGAAGGAAAGGATGAGAAGAAAGTGGATGGCTCCCACTTACTGCTAAGAAATAACCCCTTTGGGTCCAGTGATTGCCATTGAAAGCAGTGAGAGAGAGAGTGGGTAAGAGTTTTGTTGCTGTTCCCTTAGGTAAAAGATGTACTACACGTAAATGGCTTGAGATGCCTGAGAGCTGGGCAACTTGGAATTACCGTAATCATAAATAACCATAATGGTAGACGCAGGCTGCGAAAGGCCATCAGGGATGGATGAGATAACAGAAGTCATTGGAGCTTCATTTAGGAAGGAACACCAAAGGGTCCTAAATACAAGCCTGTCACCACTTCTTGGTCAGTGGCTGGAAAACATATTCCACCAGAACTGGGAAAGTATTTAGACAAATAGCAAGGCTGCCGGCAGGCTGGAAATTAGCTAATGATGATATATCAAAGGGCAAAACCTGAGAAGAGAAAAAAACGATGACCATGATATGATGTTGGGAGGAGAACGACAGGAGGAGAGAGTCAGATTAGCAAAGCCAAATGTTCTGGGGCTGGCAGGGAAGAAATCATGATTAAAGATGATAGCAAGGCCGTAACAGAGGAAGACAAATGCCATGTCTCTGTGTGACTCTCCAGAATGAAGCTTGATTTCCCATGAGGGCTGCAGAGAAACGGGCTGGCAGCCAGCAGCCTCAATGAAAGCACCGGGAAGGAAGGGATGGATGGCAGAGACATGCTGCTGCTCTGCCTGCTGGGCTGGGGCATGATGAGCCTTTGAAGGGGGAAAGTGAAGAGGAAGAGCGAGCAGCCTGAAAGGTGGCCAGCAGGAGCCCCCAGGGGAGATGCTAGTAGCACACTCCAAACCCTGTGACATTGTGGCTGTGCTGTGAAGCAGCACAAGCATCCATGGAAGTGAAAAGCAACAAACATCACATCAAGGGCTGTCCTTCCTTGGATGACCCACAGGTGAGGAACAACAGGTGGCAGTCAGGACCCAACTCCTGTATTGGCCAGATTCCCAGCTCCCTACCACTCTCCTCAGACCTCTTGC
>JAOXNO010000001.1:85950592-86017716 GCA_028565335.1 Limnodromus scolopaceus | reverse complement strand
CAACAGGTGGCAGTCAGGACCCAACTCCTGTATTGGCCAGATTCCCAGCTCCCTACCACTCTCCTCAGACCTCTTGCAGCTCCGTGTCTTTGCACCCTCGGGTAACTTAATATTCAACTGTCCTCCTGGCAGGACCATGGCTCTTTCCAGCATGGTTACCTGGTTGGGGTCAGGCTCAACTTCATCCCAATCGTGTGTCAAGTGGCCCTCCTTGAGAGGTTTGAAGGGTTTGTGGCAGACTGAAGGTAGGATCCGATACAGCCAGCTACAAAGAAGGAAAAGACCTGAATTAGCCTGGGGAAGAGGTTAAACCTTCTAAGTGGCTGCCACCTGATTGAGCTCCTAAAGGCATGAATAACATTTACATTTGTGGCAACTGCACCAAAAGGTGTATTAAATATCAAACACCAGCTCACAGCCAGAGACTTCCAGAGCGATGGCTTTTTGTCATAGGCTTTAAATATAAGTATATGCGGTTATATATAGCTAACTGTCTATATGTGTGTATACATATAATTACATACATTTACATTCACACACATATACAAAGTATATAAAAATTAAAGATACAGCTATCTCTGAAGTGGAAAAAAAGCCTATTTAAACACAGATACAAAGCAGCTCAGAAAATACAGGGACAAACACCGTATCTAACTGAAAGTATAGAGGAGCTTTCAGGAGACAAAAGGCCACAGTCGGTATCTGAATTTGGGTGGATTACTGAAAGTAGCAGCCTATGCCTGGCTGGCCATGCCCATAGGACCACCAGTGAGATCATGCAGCAAAGACCAGAGTTTTACATGGGATGATGCTTCCTACTACTGTAGGAGGTCCCCCATGCCTCCCTCACTGCCTGGGACCATCGCTCTTCTTCCTTGTTACCTGCTGTGTCCATGGCTGCCACCCCCACCACTCCAGCAGCTGTGGCTGGCCTCCACACACCAAGCACGGGCACAGCCAAGCCTGAAGCTGGGTTTTCAATCAGGCAGGAGAGCAGAGGTAATCAGGAAAGCCTGAACTAGGCAGGACTGCCAGCGCCTTTGATGTGTTAACAGCAGTGGTTGCAGGTTGGGTGGGTGGGAGAGGGGAGGAGGGAGCTCTCCCTTGAGAGCTGGAAAATTTCCATCAAGGACATCTTCGTGCCGCAAACAATGATTCATCCCTTTCCCACGCGCACCGCGAGCTGGCACCAGCCTGGAGAGCAGAGCTCTGCTAGGCAGCTCAGATGATGCATTTGCCTTTCATTTGAGCGAACAACAGAAGGGACAGAAAGGCCGCTCTGGGAGAAGCAAAATGAGAAACCCATCTTCTGCAATCTGGTCATAGCTGGAGCACAATGACCGGGACAGAGCTCTGGGACGTTTGCTGCTGGCTGGAACAAGCTGTCCCCAGCACTGCTGGGAATGCAGGGTAGTCAGCAGCACGCTGGGTGCCTGGCACTGGTCTGAGGCCCTGGCCAGCCCCAGAACAGGTACAGCCTGAGCAAGAACCCCACTGGCCTTGACCAGCAAGCAGGAGCATCCCTTAGGAGGAGGGAAGAGTCCTGCTCAGAGCCTTGGTTTCGACACTGTCCGTCAGGTGCTTAGCAGTGCCAGTTGTAGTGGTGGTGCTTTCTCAGTGCCATCAGGGCTAAGACCCCAAGGTTGTTTTGCACAGCACACAGCCCCCTTGGGACCATCTGGCCTCCAAGAACGTCCCCTCCCCTTCCTCCCCTCACTCAGGAATCCACTTTCTTCCCCATCCCGACACCCTCTTTCTCAGCATTTTCACAAACCACTCACCCCACCCAAGCACCCTCTCCCTTTTCTGTGGTTTTCTGCCCTTGCCCCTCTCCCACCATACAGTGGAGGTTTTTGGATGCATCTTTTGCTTCCTTTACCTGCCCGGGCTCACAGAAAGCTCTGGTGGCACAGAGGCAGCCTCTCCATCCCTCCTTGTCCCTCACCCCAAACACCCCACATCACCCGCTCGCTGCCGGGGGTCACGATACCTTCGCTTATTTGTCGGCCGGGGACAGGTGAAGGCAGAGCCCGAGAGCTGTTCAGCGTACAGGCCGTACGGGCACACTTGCGGGTTATTCTGAATGGGAGGAGAAGGAAAAATAAGGAGTGAGAGGCAGCGGCGCGGGATTTAGCTCTGGAGCCCCCGGCAGCAGACCACAGACTGATGCCATGGGACGGACTGTGCTCCTGAGTCTCTGCATCAGCCCTGGTAGTTGCATCTTCTTACTCCTGGGAGGCTGGATGCCCTGTGAGTACCAGCCAGATTCCCAAACCCATTCCCACATGCAAGAGGCTACGGAAGTGCCCTAAAGGAGTTGGCACAACCATTGAGGCAACATGCAGGCTGCTGGAGCAAGCTGTACGGGGCAGTGCTCGGTAGGGTGGGTGACAGGAGTGTCAGGATACGGGGATTATTCCCAGCACTTACAGACTGCAAAGCAGACCGTTATTATGCACAAAGGTTTTTGAGACCAAGTGTTCAGAGGGGTTGCCCCAGAGCGCCATGTGTGTCTGGCTTTCCAGAGGGCTGATAAAGACTGGCAGCAGCTGCACTTTTTCTTCCCTCCTACGCATTAGATATCGCCTTCTCTTCCTGCCCTCTGCCCGGGGGAGGGATGCCCGGAGCAGGGATTTCGGTGGCGTGCTGCTTCCTTCTGCCACCGCTACTTGCTGCCCAAGAGCGGGAGTGACCTGTGTGGGAGCCTTTGCTTTTCCACAGGGCTTCTGCACAGTGACAGTCCTCCTTTGGAGTACAAAGGGGGCACTTTCCCCTTTGCAGAGCCGTGGGTATGGCTGGCACAGGTTTAGCAGCCCTTGTGAGTTCATAACTGAAGGACAGATTCCTCCTTTTCAGAGAACAGAAACTAGACATTTTGATCTAAGTAGGCCAGCATCTATTTGAGATCAGCGAGAAGCAAAGGCATCCAAGAACTGCAGGAAATACCCTGGTGGGACAGTCATACACCATTTGCTATCCCATCTCCCTCCTGCAAGGTCTAGTTTAGCATCCTGTCACCCTGCTGCGGCTAAGCGGATCAGCCATCCATGCAGTATCAAATACTGCCCTGACAGGTGGGCAGGAGGAAGAGGTAAAGTTCTCGTAACACACGTAGCTTCCAGCCCTCGAACTCCATCTTGTCAGTATGGGTATGCAGTGAAGCAGGGGGATCAATAGCCCTTGTCATTTTTATCTTAGCCAGCACTACTGCAGATGCCAGTCTTATAAATACTGCAGAGGAGACAGGATCCACCCCTGGGACTGGAGATTTTTTGTCTAACTTGTTTTCAGATTTTTCTATTAACTCTTTTGACACCAAGTCAAAACTCTGTCCAGATGAGGGAACCTCCACCAGGAGCTGGAGGGGTCTCCTCACCCAGAAGGTGGTGTTGCTCTGGGAAATCATTCACCACAGCCCACTGCCTGTTCAGACCAGCATTCACTGCTGTTGATCTCCCAGTTTTAAGGCACTTCTTTCTTACATCTTTTCTCCACCCATTTGCTATAGCCAGTCTCAGAAACAAGACACTGCACCAGCTGAGCCATCAGTCTGACCTAGCAGAGCAGTTTTTCTTTCTTGTGGGCACACCTAAAGCTGCAGTGCAGACCTAGGGGACATATATACACGTTCAGTGTGCCCCAGTGCTGTGTGTTACTGTCCACACTGCCACACAATGTGTAAAACATCAGAACTGGGGAGATCCAGCAAACTCAGGAAAAGCGAGGGGTGAAGTTCCCTGTTTGACCTTAACTCTGCTGGCTGCTTTGCACAGAGGGGGAAGAGGAGCTGACTTGCACCAAGGGATGCCATTGACAGAGCATAAAATGCTGCTATCCAGCTGCAAGGGACCACAGGGCATCCAAGGGAGGGCATAGTCAGCTTCAGAATGTGTGCTGGTGTAAAGGAGATGAGTGAGCTTTAATTCTTCAGGGTTTCCTTCTTGCCTCTGCAGACCGAGTGGCTAGCATCACATGGGTCACCATTCCTTTCCTTAAAACAAAAGGACCTGACATAATTTATTTTAATCTAACCTGCTCAGAAGTTACTTTTAAGAATTACTCTCTTAGTTTATTACTACAGGCATTCATGTTCCTTCCCTACAAAGAATCTGCTCTCCTGCCAAAGGCTTATAAGCCAGCTTTATCGAACCCACTTTCTACAGAAATCCCAAAAGCTGCATCTCCTGCATGAGCATGTCTCTCTGCCAAGCTTTAAACTTCTGCTCAGGTGTATTCCAGCGCCAATGGATTTCTTCTCAGTGTGGCTGAGACACTTTTACTGCAAACTCCTTTTGGAAAAAAACCCTGCTGTTGAGCAGAGGTAATTCAGGCAAGTCTTAACCCCCTAGGTGAAACTTGGAAGCTCACAAGTAACTTAAAAATAGAAAGGATGAATGGAAATCTTTAATTCTGATTTTTGCCAGCATCTTATTATTCCAGTCCTGCATAAAGAAGTCTCCTGGAGACTTTTGTGGTGGCAGAGAGAAAGGAAACACTTTAAGATGAAAAGAAGCCCAGGGAACAGATACTCACTCTATTCCATGTCATTTTAATAAGGCATTTAAAAAACCTCGGTACCTGTCCCTCTGGTAAAGCTCCTGGACAGCGTGGATCCTCAGAAACATGTTCATTTCCAAATCCCGACATGTACTGCAAAATAAACCACACAACTGATCACTATTTTGAAAACACAAGCAAAACCTCTCCAAACACGCCATCCATCACTTCCCTGTGCTTTTTTTTTCCAGGCTCTTTGTATGCATTAAGACTTTCCCAAGTGATCTACTTGCATATTGCTATGGACCTCTTTGGTTGGCTTCATTGGCTAAATGCATGGTGGACTAGGAAGCGTGGATGGGATTTGCTCTTCTGCTAAATCTGCATGTACATTTTGACCACATTCTGCACCATGAAGGCACCTGAGAAATATGCCAAGTATCACATATGCAGTCAGACTCAAGAACAATGGAATGATGTATAAGGAGAAGAACTTACACATCAACATCATGGAGGCATGCTAGCATCATCCAAGTTAAACCTGACTTGGCTTGAATGGTGGATGTTCCAACATCTGCAGACTGCCTTGTACATTTGTGCACTGAGTCATGGCCCTTGGACCCTCAGGGATTGAAACTGGGAGTCATTTGGTTGCCAGGTTATTGTAATACATCCCCATGACCATCAATAAAAAGGTCCGGATGTAGTTGTGATGAGGGAGGAACGGAAACTCCGCTGGGACTTACACTGTGTCACTGATTTGCCCTAAACAGGTATCACCCAGTTGGGCGTGAACTGGTGGTAAGCAAGAATTAAATCATTACCAGGTGATAATCTGGTTTCCTAGGGTGATGTTTTCCTGAGAGACCCATGGACTGAACAGACCCGCATGACCTCCCAAGCCTGCCCTGCCTACAGCCTCTGTGGTCTGAGCACGGCTAAAAGCCACAGGTCCCCGGAGTATGCGGCTCCCAGCTTTGTGGCACCGGCAGAAGCCCCACAGTAAGCCCGAGACACACAAAAGAAGCAGGTGTAACAGAGACCTTAGCTTGGCACTGACAGAAATGTAAATACAGTCCCCTCAGATGCTACAGAAAGGCACGAAGCAACTCTGTTGAACTCTGCGTGAACGCAGAGGCGTTTTGGCAGCGATCAATGGTTCAGCTCCGTGGCCTGGGGAGAGAGTTAAATATTAATGCTCCCCTCTATCAACTGCAAGAGTAGCTGGGCTACTCGTCCGCCTTCACACAGCGGCGCTGGGGTGGCAAAGCCCAGGAGTCCCAACGCTTGGCTGACACACGCATGCCCGCAGAGATGGGGTGGCTGCGGCGCTGCGATGCTGCTGCGCCCCTGCAGCTGCCTCGGGGGGCCAGCACTGAGAAACCCCAGGAAGCCACAGGCACCCTCCCTCGGTGCGGTGCGACACCCCGAGAGGCAGGGGTCTGGAAGAAAGGTGGAGGCACAAATCCCCTAATCCCTTCTTTATCATACTATTATAGTGCCCAGATAATTTCCCCCAGGGTCTCTCAGCCTTGTGCAATTTGCAGCCCCCCCTACCTAGAAATTTCCCAGTCTGGCGGAGACTCTGAGAGCAAACCTGAAACCTCTTGACAAAGGGTGTGTTTCCCTCCAGCATCTTTCAGGGACCTGAAAGAAAAACCCATTCCCAGGGGGAGCCAGGCTGGTGGGAAGCCCTGCTTAGCCTGGGCCTGAAAACAACTCGGGTCCTGTTGGTTCAGGAAGGCTATTCCTCTCCTTCTCACAAAGGAACGTACATCACTAGGGCTCTGCTCTCCACTGGGCTCTGCAAGAAGCATATTGATATGCAAAGCAGCAGGTCACCTAAGCAGCCTTGGCAAATGTATTGTACTGGAGCATTTCCTTTTTTTTTTTTTTTTTCCCCTCCCCTGGTTTAAAAGGAAATGCAGCAATATCTGATGGGACTGCAGTAGTTCCAGAATTAACTGAGACCTCCGCACTGCATCCTGCTCTACCTGCAATGGAGAGGTGGCTGGAGCATTTGCCTGCTGGGCAGCCTCAATCAACAGGGGAGGAGAGGGGGGAAGAGGAGGAGGAGGGCATGCTTATTTTCTGGAGGCATAGCCAGCAGAAATAGCAGCCAGCAGAGCCTGGCATGTTCTGCCATTAGCACAGCAAGGAGATGGTTAATGCAACGTGCAGGCTGCTTTGCTGAGCACCACCTGCAAAACGCTCAGCTAAGCTGGTGGAGAGCTGGGAGGGGATCTTTTGTGGTTCTTTGGTGGGTTTGCGTATCAGGTAATCAACATGTGCTCCCCGACAGCCCCCTGCCACGAGGGGGAAGGAGGCACAGAAGTTTTGTTGTGAGAAATCCACCCCCCATCCTCCAGGCTGATTAGGTGGTGACCTGCCCAGCTTGGCCTGCCCATCCACATCCCCAAAAGCCCCTTCGCTTCCGCTTGCTGGGATGGTGGGGGAGAAGGAAAAGAAAGAAGAGAAACTCGGCAGCAAGCATCTCGTGCCGGCAGCTGCTGCGAGCCCCTGTTGGTGCTGCACAGCCTCTCGCCAGCCCCGGGCAGGCAGCTGGCTCCTGAGCGCAGCGATTGCAGGCAGCTTCCCATCCGGCCGCTGGCTGGAGAGCTGCTGCCTTCCTCAGCTGCTCATCCTCGGGGGCTGCAGAGCTGCCGGTCATCGCCCCGCGGGGAGGCAGGAGGCTGGGTGGTCGGGGCAAGGGAAGCCGAGTCAGGGAACAGGGGGTGTTTGGGAGAGGGTGGCATCGCCCCGCTGCCCCCAGGGCAGGAGCAGAAGCTGCTGCATCATTGCTTGGTCAAATCAATTCTTCCTCGCCAAGAAAAAATAAAAATAATAATTAAAAAATTAATGCTCAGGTAACTGCTGAAAATAGACATTGGCAGGACTGCAGCCGCGGGAGGGGAGACATCGTCCTCCTGGTGATTTATCACCCTGAGTGTGGCTCCAAGGCTTTGCCTGGCTGCTCAGTGTGGATTTTCTCATTCACTCATTTTATTTTGTCTTTTCCCTGTGGCAGATCTCAGAGAGGTTTCACTCCTCTCCGTGCCCTCAGGGGTCAGTGCCAAACACTACTTGGGCTGGCAAAAATGGCTGAGCAGCTCCCCGCGTGCATCCAGGGCTCTGGAGCACCAGGCGGGGACCCAGCGCAGATGCAGGTCGGCCAGGAGGAGCAGCAGCACAAGGGCCAGGCACACGGTGGCCCTTCTCCCTGCCAACCTTCTGAGCCCATCTCCACCTCCCAGTTTGCGTTGCACAGGGTGGCCCTGAACCAGAAATGACCTCTTTCTGCCTTCCCGGCACCCGCACCAGATCATCCTTCCTGGGTGAAAAAATCTGGAGAGATGGAAACCAACCCTTCTCCTCCATGGCACAGTGATGGGTTTTTAGTCCAAAGCGACCTCCCCTTAGGTCACTGCCTGGCCTCCATGATTCCTAGCCATGTTGTGAGTACCTCCAGGTTGGGTAGGTTGATGGAAACTATTTTGGTAATTGGACTAGTGGTTTGGTAAAACAAAAAGTTGTCTGCGGTCCTTTGTTTTCACTTCTGTTTTTAATTACTGTTGTTGTTATTTTGTTCAAGATTCTGTAGCTTTTTATGCAAACGGGATCTTAGGAATTCATCTGACTCCGCTTTGTTTTTTGTTTTGTCATTTTTCAATAAAATGGTAGAGATAAAAGCCCAGCACAGCATAAAAAATTCAGCAAAGCTCATTGATTGGAATAACCGGGATGCAAAGCAGAATGCTCGCAATGGGTGTCATGCTCTGACCTATAAACCATAACCTTTTGTTCACCGGATTAGACAGCAGGCATGGGAAAAAGGCATTTGAAGTCTGAACACATAGACTGCAAAATAATTAAGGCCCTTCTTCAAACGCTGCATAATACATTTCTCCATCAGCTCCTGCTGCAGGACACAGGAAAATAACATTCATCTCTAGACAAAAGGCATGGCCCTTGGTATCAGCTCAGTTCAGTCAACACCGGAGCATCTAACACAAACTCACAGAAGCAGGGATATGAGCATTTGGGGCGATGAGTAGGTTCTCCATAGCCTCTTTGCAGGGTAAAACCAAAGCACCCACAGCAGAGCTCTGCCCTGGTGCTGCCATGGTGGTGCAGGGCCAACATCACTGGCAGCAGCTGCCATATCACCGATGTCTAACCAACTGTCTACTCCAAAAGTGCTGGGGATGGTCACAGAAATCACAGAATGATATGGGGTTGGAAGGGACCTCTGGAGATCATCTAGTCCAACCCCCCTGTCAAAGCGGGTCCACCCTAGAGCAGGTTGCACAGGAACGTGTCCAGGTGGGTCCAGGGCCAGACCCTTCCTGAAAGAACCTGCCTAGCTCCAAGGTGGGTCAGGGTACTCAGTGGAGGAGGGAAGAGAGGGATGGATGCTAGGAAGAGCAGAGAGGAAGGGTGAAGTAACACTTTCGGAGAAAAGATGCAAAGAGGATATTGGCTGGGGAGAGGCGATAACGGGGTACAGATGTATATGATTTCAAGGAGGGGAGGTGCTGGTAGAGCAGCCCGTTCCCATGGCCAGCTCTGGGCAGACCCATGTTCAACCTGCAGCCAAAGTCACACCAGCCAACAAGGTGCTAGGGTCTGCTAGGAACAAGTCAGTGATGAGGACATGGGAGATGCTGTCACAGCTGTGACAGAAACCCGTCAGCCACTCCTCCGGAGTGGTGTAGGAGGAAGGCTGCCCTGCTGCTGGAAGAGGACAGTGAGAGCTGAGGGGGGTCAGGGACAGGCAAGGAAGAGGCATGGTGAAATTTTGCTCTATGAGGAAGACGGGACTTTTCAGAGGGACTGGCCCCCGCGCGACGACGGCGAGGTGCCGATGAGATTCAGGGTTGTGAGCCTCATTTTCCTGGGCATCAGCCACCCACCACATCCCGCCCTTCTCCCCAAAATCCCCCATGCTCTGGAAAATGGCAGCGGGGAAAGCTCCTGCCGGCTGCCCCACTGGGGCTCAGAGAGGAGGGCATGGCCAGAGCCCTGGTGGGACAGTGTGTCCTCTGCAGCAGACTGAGAAACTGCCCCGGGATGGAGCCACTGCTCCCCTGGGCTGCCGGTAAGATGGCTGCCAGGGTTGCAACATCTGGGCAGATGTTGCCAGCCAGATTTCATAGGCTGGGGGGGAAACACCCCCTTGGCAGCCGGGGCAGGAGGAGGGGTGCGGATGGAGGGCGGGGGAAGGCCAAATTCCCCAATGAAGAGGTTCTGTGCTGGGACAGCCTGACCAAGAACGATTCCCAAAGGAGGAGAAGAGGGAAAGAAAAGCCTGTTTACAGATGAAACACAGCAAAATCCTTTATCCCAAGAGAGCTTCAAAACACACCTCAAAACACAAAAGAGGGCCACAAAAAAGTGAAACAGACACCAAAAAAAATCAGTGTCAGCGGAGAAGGGGTGTCCACAGCCAGCCCTGGTGGGTCGCAGGCACCCAGCCCCTTACCTGCAAGCCCGCCATCCTCCTTCTGGTCCTCCTCCTCTTGGAGCAGACACAAACCCCAAGCAGGTATCTGGACGAAGCAGCTTGCCCAGCAAAGCCTGCTAGCCCGTGGAGTGAGCCGGGCTGGCGGCAGGCTGACAGTGCTGGAAGTGAGAAAGTCCAGGGGAGTTTTCAACCTGTTTGCTCAGCCCAGTCTGTGTTTAACCAAAAGCCAGCCCTTCTCTGCAGAACCAACCCCGGGATCGATTTGAAGATAATAACTGGAGGGTGAGGGGGAATTGGTTCCCTTGCCACTCTTTTTCCTCTTTGGATGTTAAAAAAGGGGTCATAGTTCCCACACATCGCGGGGAGGAAAAACCCCAAGGTGTTTAAGAACAAGTAAAAGTAATTTTTGCACTTGTTTTACAAGCTTCTTTAATAAGCTACACCTCTAGCAATTTTCATATGCAACCCTCTAAATGTGTAACAAATATTTGTTCATTATGCTTCCAAGCTGTGTTACATTTGGGATAGAAAGGATCATCATATCCCCATCCTGGTGAAGGTAGTGGTACTCATGAAACAAATTACACAGTAGTTTGGGGCCAAAAGCAGGGGAGGATTTTGTGTTCCTGTGATTAGAGCTAGTGAGGGGAACTCACAAATTCTGAAATATTAATATTTTTCAAGAAAGCTGTTGCTGAGGCAGGAGCAGCAGCAAGCATTTAGCTACAGAATACTAATGAAAGTAGCTCTGCATTTCCAGAAGTTGCAGAAAAAAAAAGATCAATTGATTTTATTTGATTTTTTTACTTTGAATTCTCCTCTCTCCTTAAAAAAAAAAAAAAAAAGAAGGCAGTTGTGTTTTTTTTTTCTTTCTGTGACCTGCTCTATTGTAAGTCCTGCCAGGAGAAAATCTCTGGGAGGCACAACTGAAATTCAAACATGACCCTGGAGTTAATGTCTCCCCCTCTCCTAGAGCATCCTGGAAGCCTTCCCTCCCCAAAGCAGTTACCAGTTCGTGTGGTCCCCGCAGCAGCCAGCAAGAGCTCAGGCTGCAAGAGGGACAGGTCTTAATTGTTTTGTCTTCTCTAAAAACTGGCGCTTCCTCACACCCTGAGTAGTACGTCAGAGCCACCAAAAGCTGCCACTTTTTAAGGTCTGGCAAATGAGGCAGGCTGCTACAAGGGAGTTGGTGTGTTGTATGAAGAGACAGTGGTTATTGATGAGGGAGAGGTAGAGATAGTTTTCCCTGGTTATCCCCTCTGGTCTTAGGATCATAGGATCATAAGAAAATTCAGGTCAGAAAGGACTTCAGAAGGTCACTAGTCCAACCTTCAGCTCCAAGTCAGGTCAGCTCTGAGATCTGACCAGGCTGCTCAGGACTTTATCCAATCTCCTCTCGAAGATTTCTAAGGATGGAGACTGCACAGCCTCACTGGGCAGCTTGTTCCACTGCATGATTGCTCTCATGGTCAAAAAGCTTTTCTTTATATGCATCTTGAATTTCCCTTGTTTGGACTGATGGCGGTTGTCTCTTGTCCTTCCACCATGCACTGCTGTGAAGAGCTAAGCTCCATCTTCTTGGTAACCTCTCCATAGGTACTGGAAGCTGCTGTCTGGTTCCTCCAAAGTCATCCTCCAGGATGAACAAGCCCAGTCCCTCACAGTATGTGGTCTCCAGCTCCCAAGCATCTTGGTTGGCCACTGCTGAACTTGCTGTAGTTGATTGGTCTTTCCTGTATTGGCAGCCTCAAAACCAGATACAGGATCTCCACTTCCCCTGTGACGCTTGTCTCCCTAAAGCAGGAGCACCCCAGCCCTAGAAGGCCACGTCACTTCACCTGATTCTTCTTTGTTTCTTTGCTTGTCTACACAGCTAAGATGTTTCGAGCCAGTTCTGTCATCATTTTTTGCATTCTGTTTTGCACATGACAAACACCAAGCAAATAGCAACAAAGCAAGCACAGATACAGCCCCGGAGACATGGCGTGTGGGGCGATTAATTGAAAATGGAGGTAGAGAGCTGCAGTTGAAGACTTGTCTGGAAAGTAGCAAGGCTTATTTATTGACAGCACTGGCTGCAGCTGGTGCCTCAAACCAACAAGCAGGAGTGTTGTGGAGAGATGACCTAAGAAAGCGAGTGCCCCATCCTTTCCTAAACTCTACGGGGACTTTCTGACTGCTTGAGAGCCCCCTTGACCCACTGGCTGCAACACCCCCAGCTTAGGGACAGTGCAGGGGCTGAGCCGAGCTTCTCTGGTTTCGTGAAGCTAATGGTTTTATTGTGTAGTCACAAGGAACAGACTCAGTTAACCTGGCTGCACAATATTAAGTAGCAGCGCCTCACTGACGTTTGCTCTAAAACAGATCAAAACAGATCAAAATTTCACCCCATTGCATGTGGATGGGCTGAAGATGAGTACAACTGCAAACTTCCACCATTTTATTACAGCAGTACCTGAAATTCTTGAACCATAGATCCAGCCTCCCTTGTGTTAGGCTCTAGAAGAGCATAGACTGAGTAACCCCCAAGTTATGTCATCTTTAGGTCTCCAGTACCGCTTGCTGTCTTACCATTTGCCCAGGAAGACTTTCTCCATACCCTGGCCTCTGCCAGCTTTCCCAAAAAAAAATTGACCCAGCAGTGAGGAATTCTTTAACTTAAGGCAGAAATTGTGAATATGTTAGTTCACCCTGAGCAGTGACTCATCATTGCCAAAGAAATAAAGTACCCGGCACCTGCCACCTACCCTGGACACTCCTTTCCTACCAGGCAATATTTAAGAGTAAATACTTCACCTCACTTGTTTTCTGACAGTGATGAATTATATGTTTGACTGCAGTTTTGGAAACCAAATTGCAATGTTTCAGGGGTTTCCAAGATCCTCTTCCCCTGAGCCATGTAGCAGAAGAGGTAACATTGCATTTTAGCTTACATTCCCCTTTGAGAACCTATATTTCACCTTGCTCACACCTCTTTACAGGCCCTGCTCTCTTGTCATCTTCTTGTGGGACAGGTGAAAATAGCAGTGTTGCTTTTTAATTATGGGTAGACCTGTGTCCTGTTTGTTCTTGTTTCCTTCTTTAAAGGAAGGACAAGGTACGATCCCTTTACTCACTTGACACCATGCAAATGTTTTAAAGGTTATCAGGCTGTCTAACCTTGCTTCTCCATTCCATAGAGGGAAAAACATTATTTATCGATAAACTGTGGAAGTGACACTGTTGGCTTTTTTGATTTATTGACCTCCAAATTATATGAAGTGCAGAAAAGAAGATTTCTTAACACTTCTGTGATGTTTCTGACCTAGCCCATCCCATTTAAGAGTGAAATCAGAAATCCACGCTGACTACTCCCAATCATCTTCATGTCCGTGATGCGTCTGGAAATGGTTTTCAGGATTAGTTGCCTTGAAGCGATGGAGCATCCCTTCTTGGGCACAGAGGTGAGGCTGTCTGGCCTGCAATTCTGAGGATTTTCCTTTTGCCCCTAAACATGAACATTAAGTTCTCCCCAGATCCTCCTTTTTGCACTTAAATGTGAATATTAAGTGGTGGCCAAACATCGGAATAGGTTGTCCAGAGCTGTTGTGTATTCTCCAGCTGTGAAGATATAAAAAACCGAACTGGACACAGTCCTGGGCAACCTGCTGCAGATGACCATGCTTTGGCAGGGGAGTTGTATTAGATGATCTCCAGAGGTCCCTTCCAACCTCAGTGATTCTGTCATTTAACTTAAACAATCCCTTTAGTTAGTTGCAGCAGCTCTTCAATATAGATGTTATAAAACATTAAGTAGAGATGTACTTCATTAATATTTTAGCAACTGTCTTTGTAATCACATAAATATGATTCAGAAACACAATGAATTGCTATCACATAAACATGATTCATAAACACAGTGAATTGAGCATGGAAGAATGAGCATTAAAAGCGTTCAGTGTCTTCTCAGCTCTCTTTCTGGTTTTGTGACACCTGCCCAGTGAGTGGCTTCACGTGGTCTTTACCCCAAAGAGATTTCGGCTGAAATACATGACGAGAACCAGGATCTCGATACATCGATGCAGCAGTGTTGGCTATCACATGATGTACGTACACCTCTATGGTTCCAGCAGCTTACTGGATGTGAACTGTTCTCACAGGCATCATGATAGAGATATGGAAGGAGCTCATCTAAGTCAGAGAGACAGAGTAAGAGAAAGTACCAAGGGTGCTGCTCGAAAATTTAACAGCTTGAAAATGGCATCTGGTGTTCAACATCTCAGTGGTGAACGAATGATGAGAAGAATTGGAAAACCTTTTAAATAGAAGATGAGGCAGCTTGTACTTGACCCAATAGGCAAAGGGAACTCATATAACTTAACTTCATAGAATGTGCATTAAAAGGCCTTTCATTTCCTGCCAAATCATTTAAGGGTTCAGGTGGTGAGCCATTGCATGGGTGAATGACCTGGGAGAAAAGGGAGGGAGAGACAAGGGACAGTAATCCCTTTGCTTCCCTATGCTCTCAATGAGCATTTTTCTATGCAATACATATTTCATGCCATGCGACAGAGGTGAGGCTGTATATTCTTCCCTTTCCCTTTATCCTTGTTTATCAAGGTATTATCAAGCTTCCCAGAGCTGGGCCTACACCTTCATAAATTTCTACTCAGTGCTTAGCACAGGGCTTCCCAGCGTGGACAGTAGTCTGCAAGGCTGCTGTGATGACTACAATTACTGCACCATGGCTCACCATCACTTCTTGTAGCAACCGGTTGTCCGGTCCCCAAAGGAAAGCTCTTCTGTCCCATGTGTGTTGGTCTGAACATGGTCACAAGGCTCAGAAAAGGGGACCAGCGTGAACAGAAGGAGCCAGCCATGCATGGACGCAGCACAGCCCTGACGGGTTTTGTCAATTGGTGAAGGCAACAAGCCCTGCTGGAACGCCGGTGTGACATCTTCAACTGGATGTCACAGAATAGCCAGAACCACAGCAGATGTCACCCTGGAATGAATGATATGAAAGGTCCGGTAAACTGCCAGGTTCAGCATACGTGCACAACGTACATAAGAGCCAACTGAGAGAGACAGATCCTTTCTGACGTGGCCATGGACCTGCTCTTGCGGTGGCCCGCTGCCTTCCACAGTGATGTATCTTCTTTCTAAAAGGACCAATCTCTTCTCCTGCCTGTCTTCATCCAGCTAAAATGCATTCATTGATGTACATAGCAGCTTTCCCAACCTGCATTTCTTCTCTGCTTGTTAACCCTTTACACACTGCCAAATGGGACAGGAGATCTCTAAAGCATCTGTCTTTGTTTATCTGCCAGTGTACTACTTAGTACCAGAGGATTTAATCTCTTTTTTGAACCTTTCATCATAATATTAAAAAAATGAAGCAACAATATTTATACTTTTTTATCACTGCCAACAGCTTTGCGGCAGAAAAGGCTCTTTTAAATGACGTACCTTTTTGTAGAGTGGCTCTTATGAAATACGTCCTTGTCATTTTTCTGGGACCATTCAGCAGCAGATGCCAGACAGGTTAATTATTATCATTTATTTGTGCAGGAAAGGTCATAAAAGTTGTCTCCAGTGGAAAGCACACACTTCTTTTGCCAAAAAACAGATGCTGGATGAATAGAGGCTGGAGAAGGCACCTGCTCACCTTGTTGTGACGTTTCTGCCCTCAGGCTAAAAGAACCACTCATAGGAGTCCAAAGAACATTTAGTCACCTTACCCTGTTCTGTCCATCCCTGCTGTGGTGCAGCAGCTAATGAGAGTGCTAATTTGGGGCAGTGACTGTATCTTGTGATCTGACCTTTCATTCATCAGGGGTAGGACAGCCCATTACATCCACTTAAGCCACAGCAGAAAAAGCCTCAGGAAGAGAGGATGGTCACAGACAGCAAGATAAAAACTCTGGACATAGTCCTAGTCATCAAAGCTACTGGGCCTCCTTGTCCTTTAATAAATCTTTAACCCAAAGCCAGCAGTTCTTTTCCAATTTGTAAATGTTAACTTTCAGGTCAAAGGGAACATAGATGTGCATGGGTTAATCACATACTATTTCACTTCATGCTCCTTCTCCTAGTCAAAAGAAACGACTGAACTTTGAGTTGGATTGCCCACTCAGCCCAGACTTCCATTTGGTTGATCTAGTCAAGGAAGAGCGTGTGCTTTCATTTATGAGTTTGTCTCGTATTCGACATCTCTATGAGAGGAGTCCATTGTGGTATGCTGAGAAGGAATTATCCTATGCAATGCCAGTAGGTATGGAAACAGAGTTTCTGTGCATCAATAAGCCCACGGGGCACAACAAGCTGTGTCTCAGTGATATAATGGCAAACTGTGAAAAATAAAACACATTTCTGTACTTGGAGCAGGGGTTGGCTGAGCACCAAACTGCCCAAGCTAGATTTCACCTGCTCTTTCGCTGCCACAGATAGCTCTGATCATCTAAACCAACTTCCATACAAACATACCAAGGTACTTTTCCTCAAAGCTGTGTTAAAGCACATCTTCACTACTAATTCTGCCCTGACAAAACCCAAAGAATGACAAATCTGCTTTTTTTCCATTAGCTGTTTCAGGCACCGTCACTCTCACTGTTAGAGAACTAACTAATTTCAAGATTCTTTGACTTGTTTTCCGTGCTTCGTGATGATTCATTTTGTTGTTCGTGTGGTTCATGAGACTCTTCTCAACTTCTTCACCGGGTTCCCAGGTACCATAAAGAAACATATTTTCCCCATTTGCTGATCAGATGTTAGAATAAATCCACAGTGATGCAAGTGGATAATACTAAGAATAATACTTCAGGTTTTGATCTCCTTCCCCTCTTCCACCTGACACCTACCTGATGTTTTTTCCAAAAGCAGTGTCTGTCTGAGGACCCAACGCACGGCACCGCAGCAAAGCGCGCCCTAAGGAAAGCTTTACCTCTGAGCACTTTCTGGTACCTTGCCAGCCAGTGACAGGTTCATCAATAATGATAATGGCTTTTTGTCAAAGAAAACTGGTGCACTAAGCCACAGACATGCTCAACCCTATAAAGGAATCAAAGTAACTGGCGTCCTTGTAAGGAAAGTGAGACAGGAACATGACTTCTAATGGCTAACAAAAGAAATAGACGGATTAAGCTCCCTTTGCTGAAAAGCAGAAGCAGGTTTTCCATCAGTAAAGCCTGTCACCTCCTTATCAACTCACAAACAGGGATTCAAGTGCCGACTCACCAAAAAAAATCTATTGACTACAGGCTACGACACAGCAGTTTGTATCTCATTTGTGACAAATGGAGCACATTGCAGCTGCCTCTGCAAATACTATTATCAATAATGAAATTTGTATTAAGGTTGCACCCAAATCCCCATTACTGGATAGGTTTCACATGCTTAAAGCCAGTGGCACTTCTGCTAAAGATTGCTGCAAGGAGCAGGCAATCCTGTTGCTTTGAGTACAAAAATAACGTATACTCAAGAATTTAAGGTTACACATGGGTTTCCTACTTTTCTGCATGGAAATCAAGAGGGGCAGATTTGGGGCATTTTCCATATTTAGCACACATTCATGGTTCTGACTATCCCCTCAGTCATCAAACTGGTCATAAATCAACCAGAAAGCTCTGCCAAGCCCTTTGGGAAGAGGGAAGGCTCGTTGTTTATTTGCTGTACATTTCACCTGCGTGCACGCGGGAAGTCTAACACAGCTCAAATGTACCTACATGAGCCATCTTCACCGACACCTCTGGTACACAGCATCTGGGTATATATTTCTGCCTGGGAAATAACACAGAGAGAGTAGCTCTGATTTAGAGGATAGAACTGCTTTGATGTGAAATGTGTGTGCCTGTGACAGACACCAGAGAGACAGAGAGGAGAAATGTAAGAAAACAGAGACAGAGATACGCAGAGAGAGGCGAATAGAGGGACAGAGAGAGAGACCAGGTGGTACAGCAAGCGAGACAAAGCGTGCTGGAGAGAAGTGGAGAGAAAAACAGGGGAAGAAAAGAGGAACCAGAGGGCAGAGCAAGGGGGAGCATAAAGACAGGGGTCTTTGTGACACATATGACATGAAGGGGTCAGACAGGTGGGACACATGGAGAGAAAGAGGGATAGAAATCGGGAGAAAGGGATCTGGAGGCATGGGGGAGTAGGGGCATGGGTGAACAGAGGTAAGACGGGTAGAAGGCAAGACAGACAGAAGGGTCATAGAGGGCTTGAGAAAGTAGGAGGGAGCAGAGAAGGAAAAGGTGAAACACACAGATAGAGGAGGAGTGAAGTGTGGCACAGAGAAAGTGTCCGATGCCACAAACCCAGAATTGGAGGTGAACCTTCTCTGGACAGTGGAAACAGGTGAGGTGCAAACAGCAACGCAACTGACTCCAGCTGCTCACAGTCCTGGTTCTGACAAGAAGATAGCACTTCCTTTAAAAATAAATGTAACATCATCAACATACATGACTCAATTACACATCACCTTGTCCTAAAAGGAAAAATTGTAACTAATTGTGGTTACCTGCTGAGACCTAAACAATTAAGATACTTAATCTGTACTGGAGACATATTTGTATCAGAATAGCTAAATGTAGTGTCGTTAATCCAACATCTAACACAGGTGTAAGATGGCCATTACACTCAAACCTGTGATCCAAAAAACAAAAACAGTTTGGCTGGACAATGAGAATCTGTGAAAAAGACCAACAGAGCTCCTTTTTAATGACAACTTGACACTGATGTTCAGACATTTTAAGACAGAAGTAAAGCAGAAGCACAGAAGGGACTGGGCAGTAAGTGTAAAGTCTATGAAAAGAAAAACTGGGATGGCCATTCCACATCGCCTGCTGGATCCTGAACATTTGATATACACCCAGCAGGTGCGAGATATTCTTGCTCTGTACACAACAACAATAAGGCTACAACCAAGGTACGGTGCTAAACTGGTGGCACTTGCGCATGGTGCCACTACCTCCTACTAAAATAATCCCACACCACACCTAGTCAGCAGGTTAATGGTGCCTGCAACGGCTTTCGGCCAATTCTCATGATTTGTCTTATTTATAATTATCAGTCCATTCTGCCTCTGCATTACATTTAGGAAAACAGAAGCTACCACTCCAAACAAAAATCGTACTGGCCTATTTCAAGAGAGCTGCAGTGTGTGCCAGTCATGTAAATGTGAAAACTACAAAACAGGGACAGTGCAATAATCCAAACCCCAAGCATAAAAAAAACCATAAAATTTCAGGATTATATTTGAACATAACTTGAATATGTTAATATCCTTAACTCAGCCCTGGTGAAACACTAGAAGAAAACTAGGTAAAAATACCATAGAAAAACCCACACAAGTGTTTTCCACAGCAATCTATTCAAATCTGGGACCCCAAGATCATAATCCTGGTCAGATGGGTCCGCAACCATTTTTCAGGGCTGCAGTTGGAGAACAGCACCGAAATTTAGCCTTCACCCTTTAGAATTATAAGCAAATCACAGCTACCTAAAGGATTTCAGTGCATTAAAACTAACAAAGCTAAATGATTTATTTATGTAGGACGGAGTTAAGGCTGGTGATACCAGAATAAATATTGTGACAACACAAACAGCTTGGAACAGCCCTGGTACTCATTTTCAAGTTAAACATCCAGACTGAAATTAAAAAGGGTAAACTCTTTAATTCCCAATGTACTGAAAGCACTACAATTTGATAAACAGATATATCAGAACCATGCCTCCGAGGAAGGATTCTTCACTTTGCACATGGGACAGCAGGTCATTCCAAGAGTGGACGGAGATATCCTGGGAGGAGTTTTATGGCTCACAGCTGGATGAGTGAGCCCAGGCAGACTTAGCTGAGCCTAGAGCAAGAGCCACAGCCTCAAGCAAACTTCTCTCTCAATCTGCTAACCTTCTACCGCTTGCCCATGTGCTCTACTTTTCCTGGATACTATTCCCTTTATCTTTTCTCCCTCCTATCATAACAATATCTCTTTCTAATTTGCTCCTGAATCCTGACTGTCATAACCTTCAGTCCCACTGACGCACAGGACCTATGCATTCTCTCCTCCTCCTGGAGCATGAACTGACCTTCACAAGATTTCCCATCCGAAGACTTTGTTTCTTCTTTGTGGAGCCTCAGGAGCAAAACGCACAAATACAGGCAAGCTGCAACGAGGGCTTAGGCCACCCTACAGCATGCTGCGCCATCTTCCTTTTTTCATTAATTGAACAGGGCTACTTTGGAGACTTGCTTGCTCTGAATCAAAGACCTGTGCAACTGTTGCTTCACGCAGCCTCTTATAGCAAACGCCTCCCTTATTCTGCAACACTTCCAATTCACCTAAAGCCATAGGGCAATGGAAGAAATAAGCCTAGCTTTCTTGTTCTGCTCTGCAGTTCCTTGGTAACCTGAGGGAGCGTAGATCTAGTTACCCTAAGACAGCACCTGACCTTGAAAAAAATAATTCCAGCTTTGATTGTCAAAGGAGCAGAAAGAGACATCGGTACTATCATGGAGCTGCATAGCTCCAACATGAGTTATCTGCTATGAATATTTCAGTACCTTATTTACCCTGGTGTAAAGTAAATGTAAACTAATAACCTATTTCATACAGGCATCTAAAAGTTACTGCAATCATGTTTGCAAATGCTCCAAGACCTTTCTGGAAACGGCCTAAGGAAAAGCAAAGCATCCATATTTTTAATAAGTTTGACTAGTGCACCTAGCTGTCATTTTTGTGCCTGATTAGTGGCAATCGGCAGTTTTCCATTTATTTCCAGGCAGCTGCTAGAGAAGAGCTGCAGGCAGAGGTAATCTGGAGACTGCAGAAGTCTGCTCGCTGTCAGTTTCACACCAGCATTTTACTTTCTTGTATCTCCATTTATTATTAATCTGTATTTATATCTAACTCCAGCTCTTAGTTAGCCTTTGCCAGAGGCTTAACTATTAGAGGTTGACTGTGAGGAAGGAGGGGAAAGAAGAAACTGCCATAAATCACGCTTTTACCACTCCATAGAATTCTGGGAAGGTGAGAAACATTGCAAAGCTTTGGCTATTTAGGAAGACAACAGCTTGCAGAGTAGTTCAGATCTGGTCAAGTCTCCTTCATCCTTAGTACTAAATAAGACAAGGAAACATCCCTATCACAGAACTTTCCTTCTAATCATGCTCAGTTCCCACTTTTTACAGGGCTTTACATCCATTCTAAATTTCATCCATTCTAATTCAGAGGATGTTCTTGCATTTCATGTTTTCTGAATCCGCTAAGCCCTGAGGCTCAGTAAGACCATGTCACATTTGTTCCAAATAAGCACTGTATAAAAACATACTTTTCCCATCAGCTTTCAATGCACTGCCTTTTGATTTAAGAACAAGACCACACTCAGTTATGAAAAGATAAACAGGAGTACCCGATTCACTTTGTCCTCTCCAAAGTAAACAATTTTAACTTAAGCAGCAGAATTAATAGCATGTTCTCTACTCATGATTGTCTTTTTAAGGCTCCAAATCTTTTTTCATCTATTGCCTATTGCTTTTATCCCTTTTGAATAGGGCTGAACAGTGTGTTCTAGGTGAGACAACACCCTTCATTTAATGAAGGCATTCCATTATTTTTCAGACCACTCCTTTACATTCTTACATTTTGCTCACTTGTTTTGTTCACTTTACTGTAAATAAGCAGCCCACACAGTGTCATCTTTCCTTTAGAGGTAAGATGAATGTAATTCATTACAAAGACTGTCCATAAGTTTTCCAAAATGGAAACAAAGATGTCATGTATACATACTGTGTATGATAAAGTTTCCCACAGCAGTGTGAGAGGCATTCAATTTATTGCACACTTTCCCCAAATGTTCCCATATATCCAGATGGTCTGCAATCCTACGAAACACTCAAGGCTTCAAATTAGATTTTTGGAAATTCTTCCCCAAGTCTTTTCCAGTGAAAGTAGCTTCAGCAGTCTACCTGGCCAAAGCATAATATAATTTAACTCTGCTTGACATAAGCATTATTGTCTTTAAGTATCCAGTCGGAATGGGAATGTTGTTAGGAATTTGGAGAAGTCATCTTCCACTTCTTCAGTATTCAGTCATAATGAAGGCTCTTCAGCGTTCCTCCTCCAAACCTTTTCCTTTCAGAGAAGCCAGGAATCTAGACACAGAAAAGATAAGTCGTCATGTCAGAATCAGCATGAGCTCCCTCTACCCCACATGAGCGCCTGTTACCAAGCCAACTGCAACAATGCCTTCCTCTTCCACGTTGTTTCCAGAATCAGGACTAAAATGCTTCAGCCTACTTCTAGAGGAGCACCATCAATTAAACAAGATGCAAAACTTGAGTATGGCTCATTTGTCCTATGGAGCTCCTTAATGCTTTTTGAGCAAGGGTTACAATGAAAGCCTTAATTTCTTGGGCAAACCCTAAACCAGTAAATTACAGATTTCAAAGTCTGTAACTCAAATTCAGATTCAAATGTATACAAAGATTTCTCCTCCGTTCTTTTTTAAAACTATAAAATAGTATTACCAAGTTCTATTAAATAGATGTTAGATGCTGAGACTTCTAACCTGAGACAGCAGCACTTTACTGGTGGCTGAAAGTACAGTTTTATCAACTGTTGAAAGCTTTAAGGAAATCATCAGAATAACCACAGCCACAACAATGCAAAGGATTAGCAGTCCTGCTTTTGCAGCCAATCTGTAGAAAACTTCTTACACCGTGACAATGAGTGCTTACAAAGAAAATCTACTTGAAACCATCAGAAGCTTCTCTGGCTTAACGGTATTTCAAACAGATTTGCAATCCAATGCACTTGAGAATCCCACAAAAGAAAGAGATGCACTGCTTTTGATTAAGTGTAAGATGTCTGTCCTATTGGCGGCATGATAAAACTATTTAATGACAGACCAGAATAACTTCTAAATATCTAACAACATACAAGCAGAAATAGTAAACGCATCCCCTCAAAACAATTCCACACTCTCACAGGAAATAATATATATATAAAATGGAAGGCGTCAACCAAGCAGTATAAAACATACCAGGAGAACATGGGCATGTATGGATAGCATGGGAAGAAAATGTAATTTACAACACAAAGTAGATTGCTTAGGTTGCACGCTTCATTGATAGACTGAGAAAGCTAAAGAGCTTACCCAAAATAAAAGTCCACCAACAACCCCCCAACCCCCCTCCCCAATTTAAATTTAGTTAGGGTTTTCAGGCTGAAAACTCGAACAGATATACAAGGTATTCATTCAGGAATTGTTTTGTTCATCTCTAAGGGAAAAATCAGGCAGATTTTGCACAAAGGTTCATCACATCAAAACTACTCTGGGAATTAAAAAAGGAAAAATGCAATCATTATAACTAAAAAGTAGCAGGCCACCACAGCTAAAAACTTATCTGCTTTAGCATTTTTTTAACAAAGTTGCTAATTAAGAGTAACAATTATTTATTTATCAGAGATGTGATCAGTCATAGCTACAAACAATTTGAAACTTATCATTCTTTTCATCCTGAAGAAGTCTATAATAGAAATACCTCAAAACACGAATGATCGAAGAAACCTATTGTAGAAAACCCACAAATACATTTGTAAGATTTACGATAAGTAGATAATTTCAAATAATAACATTAAGAGGTTATAATGAAATCTCCAGTTTCAGTTTGGATTTTGCCTCTTTAAATATGACTGTCCACTACTTAAGATTTGTTTTAAGCTTTTGAGCTGTTTTCAGCGAGGCAGATGAAAGTATCCTCAGAAGGCTGTAATCTTTGGCACACGGCCATAAGGAATATAAAATTAATCCCTGGTCACTAAAAATGATGAAATAAGAAAAATAAAACTATTGCATCATGCATGAAAGACAACCTGCACACAAGCATATTTCTGCATTAAGCTATTATCCCCATGAAAGGGAGACTTCCTTGCACTAGAATGTGGGAGGGAGCGAGAGGGGAGGAAAAATGGCATCATGCAGAACTGAAACAGGAAAAAGCATATTTATTTTTAAGAGACATTAAAAAACGCTCAGAGAAAGTAAGCATTTTGTAATTCGTGACTATTTTTTCCCCCACTCTCCCTAAGGGGCTTTCAGCACAGCTACATCTAGTGAGCCATTCGACTGCATTTCCGTAGTGCTATTCACGGTAATTTGCAAGCACCTCGCAGACAGGATAAGTGGAACCTCGCTACTTCCCGCATGGTAGACTGCGCATGGGACGGTGGGGGGCACAAAAAGCTGAAGTAGCCTGCCCAAACCGGGAGAGTAATTTTTCTAGTTCTTCACCAGCTGTACTGAAAACAGTTAATTCAGCCATTTAGGAATGAATTACAAGCTGGCATCATACCGCCATTTTCCTTGTGGCTCCACTGGTTTTATGAAAACTACCTGTACAACACTAGTTGTAAATGTAAAAAAAAAATAAAATGCTAGTTTCCAGCTGTGCAAAAAAAAAGCCTTTTTTTTGACCTTCAGGACAGCATCTCTAGCCTAAATCTGCAATCAAGCAGCCTGAAGCTGACAGATCTGAAAGAGATCATATTTGCCCATTTTACCTCACTCTTGCAACTTCTACTGTGTTAGCATGCTTCATTATTTCATTGCCAATCATTACAGACAAATACTTCAGCTGACAAGTCAGCCATTTTTCTGGCTATTCAAAACAGCTGTGTTTGTGTTCCCACAGATTTAAAAACTCAATTACTAGCATAGATTATCATTTAAGTCACACGAAGCCCATGCTTTATAAAGAATTCTATCAGCAGTTCACATTACACAGGGAGAAACAAAACAAAAAATGGAAGAAAAATGACAAACCTGATTGCCATCTCTTAAGAAGTATCTCTTCTCTATGACCTAGGAAAAACAGACAATGACCTTAGCTGGCACAGCTTATGCATAACCTCAGATTCCAATCAACACTTCACATGTAAGCACTGAAACTCACGGCTAACCGGGATAAGGTCTGAACCCATATCCCCTGCTCCAGGCCTATTGCTATAAGTGCAATGCTCTATTACAAATAGAGAGTTGCCACCTCCAGCCATTCTTAGTAAAGCTGTGTTGTCCTCAACTTCTAAACATCTAATTTCATTAGCCCTCCTTAGTAACGGAGGTGATGGTTGGGTATCTCCTTACTGAGGAGTCAGTTATTCCCACCCCCCTCGGCAGGCGCAGCAGTTCTGAGCACTAGCAAAAGCTCTTTCTGCAGGTGGATAGCAACTCCAGACGTTCCGAGTAGTCCCTGAACATAGGTGATGCTTGAGAAGAGGTAGCTTGACTCGCTCTCTGAGAATGATGCACAAATTGGGCTAAATGATACCTATGGAGGGAGTACCAATGACCTAAGAATCAAAAAGTGGTTTGCATCACCCTGCACAACCTACACCCTCCTCCAAAAAAAATTCAGGCTAAATTTCTTCTAAAGCATGATCTGTTTTCTGCTCCACTATGATCTCTTTGTCCATGAGATGCTTAAACCAGAGCATTTCTTCTGTCATTTTCACAATGGGCCTTGATGCTCTTTTGTGCAGGAGGGCAGAGTAATACACCAAATTTCTTAATTCCTAAAGTTTGCTTTAACTAGGAGCAACAGAGTCTTGTACTTCCCACATTGCTACCTTTAGCACACTGCAAACCCTCTGGCCTGCCAAAGGACTACAAAAGCATATGCAGTGTCTTTGCACATTTGTGAGTTAATTGCTCTATCCACATCAAGAGTCAAACCTTCAAGCAGATCAGCTATTTTCTGGAGGTTTCCAAAAGCAGACTAATCTTTGGCCTCCCCACACCTGGCTTGAACCAACTCAAAAAAACAGGAGCACCTAACTGTTGTTCCACATTCAAATCACAGACGGCGTTCAATACATAGAACAATAAACGTGATTTAATTGACTTGACTTACCTTATCAAAAAACCTGCTTAGTTTGACAGCATTGGATGAACCTGCAGCCAGGTAACGAGGATTGGTGCAATCCTAGAACACACAGAAGACAGCAACAAACCAAGCACAAGGAAATCAATGCAAGGAAGCCATAAACATGGAAATCAACATACCCTTTCCCCTGACACATTCACATGTAATCAGCTAGGGATAACACTGTATATCTGCTGATTTCTGCTCCACAGTCATTTGAGAGAAAAGGTCAACTTCTGTTCTGTGAATCAACTGGAGAATTCTAAGTAGGCCACTATATGCTCCATGTCTTCCTTCTGCTACCAGATATACAGTCAGCTAATACTTTGTACACGTGAGATTGTGTGCGTGTGTATATACAAGCATTCACACAGCACATGTATATTTTTATACATGTATATATCTATATACACATTACACATACATATATATCAATAAAGTGACCTTGATGTTTCATTAAAAGATAGCCTGTGTCAGAACTAAGAGCAGGGAGGAGAAAATGTAATTCCCATCCACCAATTCTAAGCTTTGGTGATCTTAGCTCACATCCGCTATACGACCTTATAGTGAAACAAAGATGATCGTTTCATCAAGCAAGGGAGGCGGCCAATCAAAATGTGAATTTGAGTGTCTCACTTACTGAGAAAATCTCCAAAAGCCCAATTTTTGTAACAACATCTTTACTTACTAAAAATCAGACTCACTCCCATATAAAAGAAAAACAACACTGGTGACAAGGATACTAACCAAATTTATCTCTTCAGCATTGAAATCCTCAGCCAAGAAAGCTGTTCTGGTCAAAACTTCATTCCGCTTAGTTTCTGGGATCTGATCCAGCTTAGTTCCTATTACCAGCAACGGAATCTGGTTATCAGCAAACTGTTCACGGTCATAGTCACTGAAGAGGGAAACAAATACAATCCTGAATGAAGCACCGGTCATGTAAGTGGGCACAGGGCTGCCATCAGCTCCCCTGTCCCTTTCAAATAATGATCATTTATTTTTTAATGGTCATTATTTATCTAATTGAGAATGTGCTGTATCTGTAAATTAAGGAAGGGCTTCTGCATCTGAGTCACTACACAGGAATTAAAAGGAAAAAGAAACCACAAGTTGGAATTCTTCTCTGCATAGATGAATGGCAGAAGAAATGCTAACACAATTAGGAAAGAAACAGGAATTCCAGTATTGCAGCAGGCGTATGCAGCCACCAGAGACAGATCAGGGAGCTGGCATCTCTGAACATCTAAAGTTCCTACATACATACACTTTTTAATACATACATTTTAACTGTGAAACACTATCCCTTTCGACCTTAGATCAAAGAGGGTTGCAATAACAATTATGTGGTGTAAAGTCACTAATTCTTCTACATTGAAGTAAAGGTAGCCACCATAAGCTGAATTCCAACAAGCTGTGATTCAGATATGGATAATGATCAATGATAGCCTATATAAAATAAGTAATATTGCAATTAAATATTAACACAAATCCAAGCTCAAATAATTCTCCTCAGCTAAGATAATCATTTGTCTGTCATTTTTACCTAAACCAAGCTTTGCAGAAAGTAATTTTACAGCCAACAGCAACAACTTGACCAAGCAATTGCTAGTGGCTGAGAATCTGTCCCTGACAGATTTTAAGCTTTTGAAAATAAAAATCATTGTCAAAAACTTGCATGTGGAAAAACTGGAGAAATTTGCAGTTCATACACTGCAAACCCTCTTTCCCTTCTCCCATGTTTCTACAGAAACACCTCTATACCAGCACAGGCAGAAAACCAATTGATATTCTTCCTACAAAAAGCCACCCCTTATTATTGCTTCCCTGCTCATGTGTGAGGTTGATCAATGGTCTTAAAACCTCCCTAACTACATGTATAACAGGAGCACAGAGACACAGGAGGAAATACTTGACAAGGTGTTGGAAAGCTGATTATGAACATGCTGTTTAAGCAGAGTTTTCTAAGCTCTATTTTAGCCACGCTGCTGAAATAATTTCCCCACTGCCCAAAACAAAAAAATAAAGGGAACTTCCACAGTTTTGGTGCATGGAGGGAAAGCCCTTTGGAATAGAGACAGGCTATCCCATATCTCATGACACTTCCTGAGGCTTTGCATGTCTCAGTAAACACATAAGTCTTCAGCTCACTCTCACAGAGGCCTCAGAGAAACAAAGGACACAGTAAACATATTTTCCCTTAAAGCAAGGCCTCTGCCATACAGTTTAGGAATCTACTGGCAGAATGACTTGATTGGCAGTGTAAAACAAAAACAAGAGCGATTTTCTTTGATACCTCCCATTTTTTTCTTTCTTTCTTTCTTTCTTAAGAGCCTTGCCACATCTAATTTTGTGTGGACTTCAAGTAGTCCTAGGGATGAACAAAGACTTCCGTAACAGCTTGGAATTACCATGTCTTAACCCTGCACATATGTTTTTCACTCACCCATTTGTCACAAGAACTCCTGTTGGAGCGATATCTCTGTTGAGTGCTTCCAAAGACCAGCGATACAAATTCTGGGATGATTTCTTGTTGGTTAAGTCGTGTACTAAAATTATCCCTAAAGTAAAAGAGAAGGCAGCAAGATGCTATTTAATGATATTTTTTTTCCTTATCTTACCAAAATGACATCTGCATGTTCCCAGATATCTGAGAATGAAGTAAAGGAAGTATAACCGATTCAGTTACAGTGAATGTGTAAAGCTGAACATATCAGGATGCAACAGTTTTTTTAAAGCTGCTTATCAAGAATTGGATAAGAGCTAAAAGAAAAATCTCATGAAAGGAGGAAACGAACAGTCATCTCAGGGTTTAATCCACAAGAGGCTTGCAGGCATTCCCTGATTCTGCTGTCTAGTCCTATTGATACTGAAACTCTGTATTACTGTAGCAGAGAATTAAGCTTTTCTCTATTTTGCCTAATTGGTAAATATAAATATCTTTTTGTCACACCATCTGAGAATTCTAAAGACTGTTTCTTTGTTTCAGATTTTAGAGAGCACTATTGCTCTCCTTCATTTTCAAGAACTAATGCTACTTGGGGAGGTATCCAAAGGGGAAACAAGCTCTGATAAACTTTCACAGTCCACCAAATGGCTGGCAGAAACATGAATTATTAAGATTTCAGGTATTTAAGATTAAGCTTCTAGCATTTTTCATTACCACGATCCTTCAAAACATAAATTCTGAGATAAAAAACAGCCAGCCAAACTTTCTAGCTGTGCTATTAACAGACACCCACTTCTGATAACCACAGTTCCTAACTCAATTACCAACTCTTGCTAGCAAATTTCTTCTATTTATTCACACCTTCTGCGACCTGTGGAATGTTCCCACTTCCTCCAGACTTCAAAGCATCATTAAGTCAAGGACAAAATGGAATTACACCCCATATTTTCAGGATTTGTTCTCAACACACTTCACAGTCCACAGGTGGAAAAAAATGACTCATTTAATCTTTCACCTTAACTCCCAAAGGTGCCACCCACTGTACAGACTACGAACAAACCACATTTCCACAAACATTCTCCACTACCCCACACAACTATGCACAGACTCTCCTGTGAGAGTTCCCAGCATAACACAACCATTGCCCTGTTCCAAAGCATTTATCTGAGGAACAACACGAACAGGTAACTCAACTGCATGACTACCCCCCATGTAGGGAGAAAAAGCCTGATGCCATATGACTTGGCCTACTGCAACAGATTTCAGAAGCACTGCTGCATAATCTGAGAGAAACACTCTCCACCTCCAGACACTCTTCCCCAGTTATGTCTTTGATTGGTCGGTTCCCTTATCTGCTTCACAGAAAACCTACATAGTTAGTTGCACGAGCAGAAAAACAGTATGTCAACATCAAAAAAGGGCAGGCAGGACCAATGACTACTCAAGGAAACGTTCCTCCCCCATTAGGGTCTGCAAGCCACAGCCTTACTGCCTAGTGACTGTCCTAGTCTATCACAGCTCACACACCAGATGCAGAGACACCAAAGCTGAAGATCTGCAGCTGAACCAAGAGCAAACCATACCTAACCTGGTGAACAGCCAGGTCTCGCTGACAGCCTGCACAGATGCTGCCATGACCAAACATTAACTGTCTACTGATCTCAGAGTTCTCAGGCCACTGCAAGCCCAGAAAGCACAGGCAGTCAGGCAGAAGGAATGCATTCATCTTCTCTTCTTAAATCAGGTAAAACAGAGGCAATTTGTGAGACAAGCTCTAATGAAGGAATTAATCTAATGAAAGAAACCAGAGCCAAGGCTAACTACCAAAGTCAAGAGTTGTCATATGCAAGTTGCATAATAGTATGTTTTGGACAGTGGAGATAAATAACTCTATTTTAATAACTTAATCAATTATAATTCAGACACATAAGTTCAAGATTTCATCTCCTAATGGGCTGTTTTAGGATATTTCCAAGTCTGACCCACACTCACTTGCATACTATGGATTTTCTATCAAAAGGAATAAATTTCTTTCACATACCAAAGAGCCTTGCTTTGGGGCACATCTCAACTCAAATCTTATTTACATAGGTCTGGCTAGCAATATAAGCAAGAGGTACCTACACAGCAGAAATGTTTATTGTATGGCTTAACACATTACTGAAAGGCCCTCAAATGACTAGGAGCAAGAAAAGAGAATCAAACAGAACATTTGAGACAGATTTTCAGAAGCAGTTGTTAATCTGGTATACAACTATTTTTAGTGAAATATCCTTGCATGCCAAAATGTAACAACCGAAATACTGCATTATTATGTTTATAATCTCTTGTTTACTCTTATTAGTGGTAAAGATGAACTACTAAGGCCTTTAAGTCAGTATCTCAACAGAAGGAATAAAATACTACATTCTATCTACAGCAAGTTGCAAAATTCAATTATTAAAAATAATTTGGCAAATTAAATGAGCAAGATGGTTATCAGCATATTGTAATTTTATGGGAGAACAGTTCAAATTTGCCAGGGTAGGATATAACTATCAAAGTTCATATAAATTCAAATAATGATTTCCCTGCTGTAGGTTTTGGAACTGAACTGACAAGAAAATAGAAATCATACTTCTGCATGTATATCAGGCTCGGAAAGGTGAAGGTAACCTTTATGTCTGCAAGTGTAGCTGGAACGGACATCAGTGCAACTTCAAAGACTCTCTGCTGCACCAGCTGCACAAGACTGAAGTGAAAGGCAGATAAAGCACATCTGCCACAGGTTTGTCTAAAACAGCTTTCCTGTTGAAAACTGAATCCATAAAATTCTGCCTACAAACGGTATCAGGTTTTTTCCTGTATAAACGTATTGGAATCAGAAAAGAGAACAGTATAGTCCTCAGCCAGACTTAAACGAATCCTGCCCCAGAACCAAGAGACAGATCATAACAGAAACTGTGACAAAACCAGATTTACACCAAACAAACTTACCATTGAGCAAGTTATAAAAGACTGCTCTTGTGCTTTTCACACTAGTAGCACTACCCACTGAACCTCCAACATCCCACAGCTCAATGTAGTAGGTCTTCTCTTCTGGAGTCCCTTCTTTGTAGTCATGGATCTGATAAAAAATTCACATCACAAGTCAAGTCAGCCCCAGCTCACGGGAGTTAATCCACACAACACTTGCACATTCATCTGAAAGGATTATCATACTTGGATAGAAAATCGTAAATTCTCATGTTGACACTATTTCAAATCTGCCAAGTAGAAAAGAGATGGAATGAGTCAAGTGGTGACCACCAGATACCACAGCTCTTACATGAGATGGAGCTTGGTGAGTCAGCAGAGAGTATCCTTTCCATCTCAATATAAACAATCTAATGACTCATGATGTGCTCAGAAATAGCATGTTGCATGTAAGGTCATGACTTCTTACAGTTGTTAGAACTACATGTAGTACTGCAAGAATATTAACACAGGTGACCACATCAGATTCCAACTGACTACATCTTTTTCTTCTCCATGCCAAATTCTCACTGACATCTCAACTGAATTAATCAATTAACAATTTTTGACCCAGGATCTCCTAGGTAGTTTCGCTCCACAGTCAACCAGGACTGCCATGTTTCTTTCCCCAAATTTTGGAAATATATTTTGGCATTCTTTGGGGTGAAACTCACAGACAGTAAGACAGGATCATTCCTAACCTATGCCAATATGTGTCAAGGAGAATGCAGCAAAGGGCGATGAAGGAAGATAGCCTTTATCACCAATCCATGAGGGCTGTCGATTGGGCCGAACACCTATTAGATGAATATGCTCACTCTTCTAATAGCAGGTCCTGCAACAAGCAGAGAGGAAGTGCAGCAACCTACCTGCCATGGTAGGCACCCTCAAATTAAACAAGCAAATTGTTTTTGGCTGACAATTTAGTTGTGCATTAAGTGTTTCTCAGGGAAGCATAGCTTAAGTGCTGTGCTTAAACTCTCCACTCTGTGACTTGTAACATGCCAGTGGCCACTGCAGTAAGGAGAGGTGCTATGAATGACAAGTACCTTGCTTGCTTTTACGGTCAAAGCTTGTAAGGTCAAAACTTGCTCAACACAAGTGCTTGGCTCACATTTAATACTATTTTCATAGAAAGATAATATGCTCAGCAAAAGAAAACAAAGAAACACACCTCTTTCTGGGGCAGAAAGTAATGAAAAGAAGGAAAAAAAAAGAAGTCAAGGCCCTTCCTTTCCACTGTAAGCTAGGGCTACCAAGAGGTCAGGCACGTCACCTACTCGAACATCCACCGAGCAGCCCACTGTCCAGGACGGGTTCCCCAGCACCTGGTTTTGGCACAAGAGGTGAACAAGCGAAGATTTTCCGACACCTGCAAGCACACACAAGAGGACGGCTCCTGGGAGACCACGCAAGGGCAGGTCACAGGGCCATGAGGTGAAGGGACAGGAGCATCAACCAAATGCCACAGTCCTGCCACTGCCCTTCTGCTGGTGGCGGCAGGTAATGGCCAAAGGTCAGTGCCCAATGGCCAAGGGGCAGTGCCCAATGGTCAGGGGCCAGTGCCCAACAGCCAAGGGCAAGTGCCCAAGGGTCAGCGCTCAACGGTCAGTGGCCAGTGCCCAACAGGCAAGGCTCCGTGCCCAATGGTCAGGTCAGTGCTCAGCGGCCAAGGGTCAGTGCCCAACGGCCAATGGCCAGTGCCCAAGGAGCAAGGGTCAGCACCCAACGGCCAAGGATTGGTGCCCAACGGCCAACGGTCAGTGCCAAGGGCCAAGGGTCAGTGCCCAAGGGCCAAGGATCGGTGCCCAAGGGCCGGGGCAAAGCGGGAAGGTAGGGATCTCCGAAGACCAGCGGGGGCACCGGCACTGCTTGCCCCAGAGTACCCGGCGGGCAGGGCCGCGGGGGCGCAGGGCAGGAAGCGGGGTCTCCCGGCGGGCGGCGGGGCCGGGGGAGGGAGCGGGGCGTCGCGCATGCGCCACCCGGCACCTCTGAGGAGAGGGAGAGAGTTGGGGGGGAGGAGGGAGACTCACCGGAGTCGCCCAACACCAGCACCTTGACCCTGTCCAAAGCCGCCATCTTACTCTACCTAGCAACAACCCCGCAGACCGCCGCCCTCTCCCGGCGCCGCCAATCGCGGCGCACGCTCCTTTCCCTTCGTTCCACCCATTGGCTGGCTGCGCGAGCAACCAAGGGCCGCTTTCACTCGTGATTGGTTTAACTCATGCGAGGGCGGGAACGCCGGGGAGGGAGGCTCTGTGAGACGCAATTGGCTCCTTTTCCTGTCGCTCACCGAGGTGGATGACTGCAGGAAGGCAGGGCCTTAGCTGGGCCGAGCGCCGTTGGGCGAGGCGCTCTGCTGACGCCACAGGAGCGCGCGGCTGTGACGCGGCCTGGCGGAGCCGCCGGAAGCGCCGCCCGGAGCGGGGAGAGCTGGAAGCGGCGGCAGGTCAGTGCCGGCCCTGGGGGCGGTAGCTCGGCCCCTGCCCACCCTGAGGCGCCGGAGGGGGCCCCTCTTGGCTCCCCTCGCGCTGTCCTCTTCTCTCCCGGGCCGGGTCCCACCCTCCGCTTACCGGTGACCCCGCCGCGGTGGGCGGCGGGTACCTGCGGCCCACGGAGGCCCCAGGCCCAGCGTTCCGTCTCCCCTGCAGTTGCTGTGTGTGTGTATGTGTGCTGCCGGGGCCTGTGCCTCTCCGCACGTTATCTGGCTGGGTCCTGTCCCAGCTCCGGCTCTGTACCCCACCACCTGCCTCTCCTCTTGCGTTGTTTGTGGGGATTTTCTCGGTTTTGTTTATTTTTTTTTTTTAGGAGGTACTGCTGAGCCCCTCAAGTCTCTTGTCCTACAGAAGCCCTACACAACTGGATGTTTAAAACTCACCACGTGGAAGTGGGTAGGGAACAGGAAGGCATGCAAATAGCATAAGGCATTCTCTACTTCATTTAGCTTTAAAGCATAGGCTGCTACTATAGCCTAGAAATTCTGTGCACTTTCTAATTTGAAGGAAGCTGTAAAATTATGGAAATTGGAGGAGTAACTGACGCTATTACAAATCTCACTTATTTCTTTCTGATAGATTTGACCGTTGGTTGCGCTCATACTTTGAAACCATTCCGTTGTCTAGGTCAGCAAAATATTTTTCTTTTGTGTGTTGGTTTTCTTCTGGCTTCACGTGCTTGCTGGTTCCCTGAGAAGCAGATGAACATCACATCTCATAATGGCACTGACCTGTTAAATAGGTCCAACTGGGAAACAAGTGACTCATTCTGAAAAAGGTGTTCAGCAGCGCACAGTTAAGGCACGTTATCATAAAATATAGGTGGTTTACTATTTTGCAGCTATGAAAGGTAGTTTCTTCTCTCACCTGCTGTGCAGAAGGAGAAAGGAAAAAAAAAGATATTTTTCTGTCTTCTGGTGATGCAAATTGGTGCACAGGCAGGTCTTGTGAGTGCCAGAGCTGGCATGGGAGAGGGCAGGGCCATGTGCTTGGGAAAGAAGCAAATAGCCTTTTTGTAGCAGTAAGGGATGATGGGTGTTTCATTCCTACGTTTCACTTCCTTTAAGATACTATTTACAGCTCACTTTCACACAGAATGCTTTAGGGAATTCTTCTAAACAAGAAACTACATGAATTAAACCTAATCTAGTATCTTGTTATTTAGTTTATCTGTTTCTTTATTGCTTACATCCACAGTACATACACTTGTTTGCTACACCCTGATTAACTGAAACTTTTCTGAACCTAATACTTTCATAAATCTTTGTGTTACTTCTTTCATGAATTCCTGAGAGTCAGACAATATCACTCATGTTATCTGTTCTGATTCACTGAATTCTCACTGAATTACTACTTTCTTCCTGTCAGAAACTTAACAGGGAATGCTGGGATTAAACCCATTGTATTTCAGTGTAATCATGATTTCTTAGGCTTGATATTTGTGAAAAATGCTGTTACTTTTTTCCTTTAAAAAGCAAACCTGAAACCTTGCAACTTCGTTATGCGAAAGCCAACGCTGAGGTCTCCAACATAACAGACATTCTTCTGCTGGTATACATTCACACTGGAATGTAAATTGTAAGAGATTCTGATGTCCATGGTTAAAATTTTCTAGTGGCTTCACGTTACTTTTGAGCTAATGTAACATCTTTGCAAACACACGGGGACAGCTCAGTCTTCTCAGTCCCTAGCCATGCTTCCTTTTCTATGCTTCGTGTAGGCTCTAGTCTGGTAACGTAAATTATTTGCTTGTTGAACTTTTCTCTTATGCCCTCCCTCAAAAATACCCTAATTTTTTGGCCTGTTAATCCTTCAGATTTTTTCAGCTTGATTCACCTTGCTATGTGAATAAGCAACTGGCAAAATTAGTGCAGAATGGGTAGGGGTTGTGGCTAAAGTCTGGGAAGGAAAAGAAAGACTTCTTTATGGGAGCGTATAATTTGACTTAAGCTGTAAGAAGAAATTTGTACCTCCGCTATTCTAGCCACCAAGATTGGCCTTCAGTAAAGAGTGCACTCCATTTTTTTCTACAACTACCACTTTAAAGAGTTTGCTAATGTGTATTTAAAGTACTTCTGAGTATTATGTCTATTTGTATACACGCACATAGCTAGTCCTTTAACTTACTGATATCTTGCTATCGTTATGTGAGGTTTAGATTACAAATGTGATTGGGACTTACATCCTGAGCCTGCATTGTTCAATTTCTGTCTTGTGTGGTCAAGCCTTGTGGCCGTATCATGTGTGGTTCCATATATTTTTAATTGTGAAATCAGGTGAAAATGTCCTAATTTCACCCAGACCTGAAATCAGGTGAAAATGTCCTAATTTCACCCAGACCCCGCAGCGTTTCTATGTGCAGCTGTAGCACAACTTTTCATCTTAGGAGAAGAAACCCCTTTGATACGTGTGGCCTCCTGGTTTCAGTTTATGGAATGCCAAAAAGAAGGTAGACTTTGAGTGAAAGCAGATTGTTCTTTTCTCTCTTAATACTTCAGAGCAGGTCTTGCAATGAAAGTACATGATTTCTCATCAAGATGTAGTGCAGGAGGAAGGCTGAGCAGCAGTATTCCTGAAGTCTCCAGGGAATGGAATTCAGTAAGCTTTTGGTAAAATGCCAGAAGACTGTGGGTTTGCAACTGATGTGGAATAAAGGCAGTTCTGGATAATAGGGACATGTTGCACAGATGATCCACTCACTACAGAGAAAGGCAAAAAAACCACCCGGACTTCAAAATGGAAGACTCTGTGCCCTTTTCCAGAAAGGACAAATAGTGGCTGAGATTACATTGTACAGACGTTTAAAATCTTGATGGCGTGTCTTCCCGCTGTAGTCCTGAAATTTGTGCCTTCCTTCCCTGTACTCAGGAAGATTCAGAATCACTCCTCTCAGCTTAACCTCATCATCTTCTGGAGGACAGAATTTTAAATTTTATTAGAGCGAGAGACTACAAAACTAGGATCTTGTGTTCCAAGTGGCTGCTGGAGTGGGGTATGGTATATGCTGGCTCCCAGAAGCCTGTCATACTTTGGCACTTTACAGGTGAGGGACTCTCTTATAATCTGATTTTGATTTTTCTTGAAGAAACTCTGTCAGTGGTGTAAGCAAGTAATGTTTTTTGCCTTTTTTAAAAGAGATTTTGGCAGAAGCCTGCAGAAATTTTTTCCAACCAAATGAACAAAACGTAGTCTTAAAAGATTTAGTTGAAAAGAGCACTAACAATTTAAATTAGGTGTGGGGGAAAAAATAGGAATCATCTTTCCAAGTGGGAACAGTATGTCTGATAGACCCAAGTTTCCAGCCAACTCTGCAAGTCCAAGTTTTCCTCCAAAAGAGATCTGGGTGTCATATACCCAAACGAATCTGAAGAGTAGTCTGCTTACTTTTCAAGATCCTGCTTCTAAAATGTTTACCTTGTCAAATACACAAACAATGAGACTTAATTAATTTTATTGAGGTAAAGTTACTAGTGGAATCCATATAAGCTTCAAAGTTACATGTTAAAACAAGCTGATGATCATTTCCAGTATTGGATAAAAATTCAGTTTAATTTACTGGCTGACTCGTGATTTCATAGCTTGTAGTTCTAATTTCATCTACATTGTGACTTCTAGGTACCACCTTTTTAGCACTTGTCATCTTTTGCCTTAGATGTAGTCAGGCAAAGCAGGAAGAACAGTCCAACATCCTTAGCACAATTCCTGTTGGAGTTCACAAGAAAAATCTTGAAATCTTTGTACATAGAGAAGAAGAGTTCAGTTACTTCGATGCTGCATCAGGAAAGTCCTGACCAGAGGAGGTGTTTGCTCCATTGAATTTCTGGCTTCTATGTGGTCTTTAGTTCCATTATATTGAATGTTTTTTGCTGTCGCTTGCTCTCCCCTTGATTTCCCTTCTGACATCCAAGTTACGCTCAATACCTACGCATTATGCATTTTATTCAACCTGAGGTATGATCTCAATTTTGCAGACCATACCTGGCTTTTCTTAACCCAACAAATACAGTTGTATTGTGTAACTTTTGGTCTTCCTTCCCAATGTTGTCTTTTTTAGCCATGTCAGTATTTATTCTTAAATTTAGAGGAATTGTTTTAAAGATCTAAATGTGTATTTAGAGTTGCTGTTCTATTGTGGTAACATACATCTACTTTACTGCTGTACCCGTAATACTGAATTGAATTAATGTAATTACCCAGAACCCTTCCCCAACAGCTGTGTCTTTTAATGAAGCCCATGTTTAAATTTTGAAATTTTTCATTTGGGTATTTCTGAATATCATCCTGACCAGTGTGCTTTATTGTTGGTGCTGTAGGTGCTTACTGCATAGGGATTTGTCTTGGCCATTGTTTTTCTTTTCTTTTTTTTTCCCTGATAATGTCCCTTGATGTTCATACATTATTAAGGTCAGTACAGACATTATTATGAAACAGATGCACGTCCATTAAAACCTTGTTAGGAGATGTTATCAAATTTCTTTGCACACGTAATTAATTCAGGCTTGACTTACTGCTTCAATGGAAGGTGAAATCGCTGCTCAAGGATGCAATGGTAAAGTCCCCTGCTTTTGAATTTTAGACTGCTATTCTTGTGGCAGTGGATTACCACTCGTGAGCTAGTTCACTGTCTGTCTTGCCTGGTGAAAGTTGGTAAGGTTTTGGAGCTCATGCTGTAGCCTCTGATCCTTTGTGGCAGGTTTGCCAGATATCAGCTTCTCCTGGAGAAACAATGTTAGACCTTAGCCTGGTCAGTTCTGGCAGTGGTATATGCCCTCTCTCATGCCATTGTTCTTTGTCACCTAAGTTACGTGCAAACGTGATTATCAAGAATGATGTTACAAAATATGGCCTTTGTCTGACCATACAGATCTTGTTCAAGCCCTTGATGGTGTTAGGCCTCAATGTACTATAAAAACTGGCATTTGCTGAGGATGTGTTGGTGCTTATTTTCAGAGCTAAGTTAGTTGTGTTCAGTATTGTTGACCTTCATGTAAAAAAGCTTGATGAGGGTGTGTTTTGGTGGCTTTTTTTTTTTTTTCAGTCTGACAGTAGTCAATTGGCTGTCTCACCCAAGGGCTGTCTTCCGCAGGATTTAAAATTTAATCCTCATTAATCAACCTTTTGAAGTGGAGATTAATGGGAAAGAATGGTGTGTGGTATTTTCAGAATGCTTGTATTTCCATGTACCCAGCTGTAAACCCAGTGTTACACTCAAGATGCCCACTATTGCCTGAGGATACAAAAGAGCTGGATGTCACCAAAAATCTCCAGTAGAGGAAAAGAAATAACTCTTGGTCTTAGAGGTAGTTTTATTTATGGGTCCCCTCTAGGTCTCAGTGTCTCAGTTTAAGCTGTTTGAGTCCATTATTCAGGAAATTGTACCTTAAACCTGTTTTGAAAGCAGCTGTGGAAATCGGTGGCTGTCTTATTAATGAGGTTCTTGCAGAGAAAGTGCTTTCCATCAGTTATCAAATGATGTATCCAGAGTGAGAGATATTTATTTAAAACCACTTTTCTCTTTTTTTTTTTTTTTTCTAAGAACTGATGTTCTGAGGGTCACTGCCCACTGCAATATGTGTTGCCAAGATTTTCTGCAAGGAGTGTTTAGGGGACAGTGAGAGAGAAAGGGTTTTTTTTGTTTGTATTTGAGATTGACCCTTAAAAATGTCTTGACTTTCAAAATCTGACTTTCTAAATCTCTTCTAGGGTGCGAGGTTTTATTTAAAATTGATCTTTACATTAATGTTGTACTGTGCTTAAACTCTGAATAAGAGTTAATCAGTTTGAATAAATAAAGGCTTCTGGCCAGCTTCTGCATTGACATTGTTTTATGGTATCAGTATGTTGCTGACAGATTCAGTCAAAAGCAAGATTTATCTTTAAGTGACTGAAAGACTGTAAAAATACCAACAGAATGAAATTGATTTTCAGGCACAATGTCCTGTGACGGTATTCAGATTGGGTCTGACTTAGGGATTCAAAAATGCTGTATGGCTAACTCACGATAGGACATCCTTTATTGCTAGTGCTTTTACCTTTAATGCAAAGCTCTATAAAACTGTCCTTTGTGTGAGGTAAATCAGTATGTATCTGGCATGCAAAAGAAAGCTAACTGACTCTAGAAGTACGTGTTTCATGACTAATTCATGCCATGATAAACATAATTTAATTTCCTTGAAGGGGAGCTGGACATCCAAGCATTGTTTTTTGTAAGCTATTCTCAGCCTGCACACCAGCACTCAACAGATGTTCAGTTCATTTCAATTTGAGCACTGTGAATACCATTTGACCCTAAGTTAAGAGAAAAAGAAAAGTTCAGGCAGGGAAGCATTTCGAAAGAAAGGAATTAAAGTATTTTTTTCCTACTTGAAAGGCAGAAAAGACAGGACAGTCTTAATTTACTTATTGTTAAGCTCCAGAATCCACAGGCTAATTGCTTTGCAGTTGCACTGGCTGTAACCTTGAGAGGAACATACCTCAGTTGCAGAAAAGGGTAGGAGTTGGAGAGAAGTAAAGCTTCAAATGGGTAATGTTGCTTAAAGTTTTTTGGGAGGGCAGTGTTTCTCATACCAAAACAAATTATTAAAAAATAAAAATTCAAGCAGGCTACTGTGACAAATGAGCACAGATTTTTGAGTAGTCTTAGCTGATGCAAGTGAGTCATCAGCTGCTTGGTCACATGTGGAGCTTGGTGATTCTTGTGGGATGCCTTAGTGTGGGGAGTAAAGAAAAGTTCTGTAATGGTGTTTGTCAAAAAGGATATTACAGGTTTTATGATAGCAATGAGGAAAACAGGATACCCATCCAGATCCTTTCTTCTGCTGTCACTCTCTTCCCTTTGTTTGAGCTTTGAATGCTGGGGAGGTACATTATACAGTGTGAAACATCTAATGGAAGTGAAAATTGAGACTGGCAGAATTTTACTATTTATCATATGAGTTCACAGATAAAAAATACTTAGCAATGATGAACAAACAAAACTTCAGGTGTGGGGTTCTTCTTCAGCTGAAGGAACCTTTTGCTTAAGAAATGATTATTCACGTTCTAAACCAGCAAAGAAGTCTTAATGAAAAAGACTATTCAACATTTTATTTGAAGTTAACTGAAAGTACAACCCCCTGAATATTTCAAAAGCCCATATAATACTTCATGCTTATCTTGAATCTTTCATACATGGAAATCCAAGTGAATTATGAGTGGAGGAGAATTTTGTTATTGCCTATAGATGTATAGACTTGAAAGAGTAAAGGGAAAATGTGCAAAATCACAATTTTGTAATGACCATTTGTGCCATTTGATGTTATGGTGAAGAAAAATGAAGGGAAAATACAGTATTTCTTTAGAGAGAGCAGGGTAAGTTGTGATAAGTAAATCAAAGGGTACTTCATGGCATACTTTTATCTTTTTAAGCACGTTGTCTGTTCGTGGTCACCAAGTCTTGATTTTTACTTCATTTATCATGCTATGTTATCCATGTGCTTCTAAGGCCTGAACATGAGACACTTTAAATGAAGGATCAGTCCTTTGGAAGGACTTGTTTGCTCATTGAAGACCAAGGCTGAAGCAGTCGGTGGTGTAGGAGCTGACCATGCTAACAGTTTCCATGCTGCAGACCGTTGAGTAAGGTCTGTTTATCAGAAATTAAGGAAAAAGTCTATCTGTTCTCATTTTGCTGCTGGGCGTAGCAAGCGGTCCTCATATAATATCTCTGCCCAGTGATGTCTGAGGAGCAGAAGCAGGCAGGGCTACTTAAAATGAGATCAAGTGACATCAACAAAGGCCAGAAGACTATTCCACTGTTGGGCTGTCTTAGGACCTTTCTTGCTGTGGTCTTTTTCTGCTTCTCCTAAGCTATGTCTTAGCTGATCATGAAACTGTCTACTGGAGCTCAGCTTCAAGACAGCTTTCTTATTCCTGCTCTGTTGACTGTGACTGAGTAGAAATGAAATTATGGTACCAATTTCTTGTGCGATTTTTAATTTTTCCATCATTTTGTTTTGAATGAGAGGTACACGTTTCCTAATTCTATTTCTGTAGCGTTGGAGTTATTGATACCTAAGGAGACAGTACAGGGCTTGGGAAAGAGAAAGAGAGAACACCCATCCTTTTCCTAGCTCTAAGTAAGATAAATCAAAACTTCTGAAGTCAGAAGGCTAGCTAAGAATCCATCTGCCTTTTTTTCATTGCAGTATACATGAAGCTTAAGATCTGAATCTGCTATGACTGACCCAGACGTCCTCACTGAGGTCCCGGCAGCTCTCAAACGCCTTGCCAAATACGTGGTGCGTGGCTTTTATGGCATTGAACATGCTTTGGCTCTGGACATTCTCATCAGGAACCCCTGCGTGAAGGAAGAGGACATGTTAGAGCTCCTTAAGTTTGATAGGAAGCAGTTGCGAGCGGTGCTAAACACCCTCAAGGGTGACAAGTTCATCAAATGCAGGATGAGGGTAGAGACGGCTCCAGATGGCAAAACCACCCGACATAACTACTACTTCATCAACTACCGCCTTCTGGTTAATGTGGTGAAGTACAAGCTGGACCACATGAGGAGAAGAATAGAGACGGATGAAAGAGACTCCACCAATCGCGCCTCTTTTAAATGCCCCATTTGCTTCAGCACTTTCACAGACTTGGAGGCCAACCAGCTGTTTGACCCCCGGACAGGTAAGGGTACACGTAACAGAATGTTCTTGCTCTCTTTATCATCATGTAAGTGCTGGACTTCTAGGACACAGACTTAGGAAAATTCTCTTGAGTTCAATCAGATCTAGAGGGCACTCTTTCTGCAGGTGGTAAGTGTATGAGCGAAATACAAAAGTAATGTATACAGACTTACATAGTCTGTATAGGCAAATAGCAATGTTGGTAAAATGTTGTGACAGGCAGTAGAGAAATTGAGGTCTTATCACAATTGAATTCAAGGGTGAATAAGGCAGTCGGTCCTTGTTGGAAGCTGATAGTTTTTCAGTGTAACCTGGTCTTGCAAGGAGTGAGTTGTTACCATTTATTTTTTCCTAGCCAGTTCATTATACTGCACAACCTTGTTTCCCCAGTGTAAAGCACTCACAAAAGTTAAAGGAAATTAATTACAGGCTTGTCTGTGGTTGGGAGTAAACAAGATTCTTTTTCAAGTGTGTGTCTCAGTCTCAGTGGAGGTGCATATTTGTCTCATGCATACGAAATAAGAATCTTTTTTGGGTGTCATTGTCTACAGGGGCAGTCCAAATACTTTGTCTTCTAGGCCAGGGAAGAAAAGGAAGAACACCTGCACCTAATGAGATCCTTTTTTGCTAGTTCAATTTGGGATTGTTTTGGGGGCAAAGCAGGGAGCAGGTGTTGGATGTTAGTCTTCCACCTTCTTAATTACTTTTTGATTTTTCCTTTTGAATTCTTTGACCTGATCTTACTTTTCCAGAAAAAATAAAAGAGCAAAAGTCAGGAGAGCTCTCAGAACCATTGGAGTGTGGTATTTTTTTTTGAGTTACCTTAATGAGGAACTGTAAAATTTCATTGTTTAGAGGTACTGAAACTTTTAATGTAGGGTTAGTGATATCTGCTTTGGAGAAGGACGAACACCCAAGAAATGTTCAGCCTATCATTTTTCCCTCTTTCCTGCCTCCAAAGATCAAGAACTGTGAAACTCCTTTTACTCGAACAACCATGAAAATAGTATTTAGTACTAGGGGAGCAGAATTCACTAAGTCAAGTAACAGTCATTGCTGTAATCCAGCATAGCTCTCCGAGTAGAAGTTGCTCCCTCCTGGGGCACCAAAACAGCAGTGCCAGCACAGATTTTCTGTGCTCACCACTGAGTATAGAAACTACACGTTCTCTCTACAATAATGATCATCTGTGGCAGCTACAGTTGTGGGTGTCAGGCTGAAGGGGAACAGTGCTTTTGGAATTTGCTTCAGTAAGGAGAGAGTTGAGTACCTATACAGAGGACAGACGTAGTTGGGACTGTGAGACTGTCATCCCAAGGGGACCTGTAACGCTTTGCAGGTAAATCCTCCTGGCCTGTGTGAGTGGTGAGTTCCAAGAGCAAAGAACTGGCTTTCGAGGAGATGCAGAGAACAATAATGCTCGGATTCAGCTTTGACGGCAAGGTCTGGACTCCAGGAACTGATGAGGTCAACCAAGGGTTTTTCTGCAGCACAGGCACTGGCTGCCTTCACAATGCAAAATCGTTCACTGGCACACGGAATGTTTTGCAGTTTTGCTGATGGAAGGAAAGGTTGAGTGCTGTTTTCCCAGCAATTCCCAGCGGTTGGTTTCTGTCAGTATTAATGCAAGTAACAAGATAGCCCGTTTACCTTCACTTACTTCAATAAGAACATACCTGTCTAGAATTTATGTGTATTCTGTTTCTCCTTATTTAACTTCAAAGTCAATGATAGCTTCATCTAGATGGTGCGTGATGATGCTGTTTTGTTCTCAAGAGCTTTTGCATGGAATACCAGTTTGGATAGGGCTTTCCAGTCAGTGTTTAAGAAGGGCTCATACTGTCTCCAAACTGTGAGATACCCAGAATGGAAACAAGCTGCTAAATAAGTGGGCAGTTTTGTTTGTGGTTTGTTTGGTTTTTGTTTTTTTTTTTTTTCTGTAGTGAGAATGGCTGCTTTATGTTGCCGTGGATTGTGTTGTCTGCATGTTTGTCTGAAATTCCATATCAGAAAAGAACTGAGACACCTTTGGGTTTCTCACAGGGGGAGCTTGTGAGCGCAAGGCATGTAGAGGAACAAGGTTTGTTGGACGGTGAATAGCAATCCTTTTCCAAGGATGTCTTTAGCTCTGATCAGCGCTATACATAAACATCTCCCACTCATTGAAACTCATGGCAGTACAGCTGCTGAAGGGTAGCTGAAAGCCACGTGAATCTGTCACAGTTGACCTGAGCTGTTCCTGGACAGCAGCCATGTTCATAAAATTTTGTGAATTAAACGGCCTGCAGGGCCAAAGTCTGTTAGTCTATGGAGCAGGTAGAGCATGGAAGGCATCTTCTTCACTAGTCTAGACCAAGCTGCACTTAAATTGGCAATCTCTTGTTAAAAGATGGCCTGTTTTACTATCTGCTTCTTGTCCTTATCACTCGGGAGCTGGGGGTGGTTTGAATGTCCTGTGTTTTCTTCTGCTTTGCTTTCCTCTTCCCTAGTTACAACTCGAATGCAAACTCTGAGCAATTGTAGAATGAAAGGGTTAGAAGAGGAAGTTATTGCTCTTGCCCTTCCTTATCAGTGATGGTGAGGAGGTTTCCAAGATCTCTCTGTGCCTGTAGTCATTCTATTGCAATTTGTGAATTAAGCCTGTCTATAAGTTGGATCTGTAGTGCTCTTTAATTTTTAGCACAGCATCTGTGGCTGTCTCTTGGCTTTAGCAGAGGTCTGTTTCCTAAAGGTTACAGGCCTCAAATGGAGGCCTTTTCAGCTCAGTGCCTTACTCCATTTGTGAATAATTTTGAAATAAACTGAGATGTTTATTTTTTCATCAGAAGATGTAATTATTGATGTTTTTGGCAGGTGGAAATGTGTCTGCTGAGAGAAAGTATTTGATAGTAGGAAAGGTGTATTTTCAGGGCACATAGATACAGATGTGTTATGGTTGCTCTTCATCTAATATAGTTTTTAACAGAGTAGCAAGTTTGCTACTAAGGTGACTTTTAAATGTAGATTTTAAATGGTATAAATGTTATTTTGTGAACTCTTTGTTTTTAAAAGTATTATATGATTTTTATCCATTTCTTCTTTTCTGCCATTAAACATCTCAACCCCAAAAAAGCTCCAAAAACTTATGCTGTCAAGGTTTGAACAAATATTGTCTGGTACTTGTAGGAAAAGCAAGGACAGTTAAAGAAACTGTCAGACGGTGAAGGTCAAGGTAATGAAAAAACCTAGAGTTTTGCTGCTGCTTGAACTCACAAAGTGAAAATAAAAGAAACACGTGTTGCGTTGGAGTCACTTGGTTTTATGACCAGTGAGTGCCTGCTAGCTCTAAGCATGCTGTGCTGAGGTCATGAGTTTTAGCCCCACATGGTCTAAATGAAGAGCTTGAACAGGTCTCCAGATACCACACTTTCTTCTCCTCAGTGGCAGTTTTTACTGTTGCCTCCAAAGAAGCGGCATCAGTAACTGCTACTTTTAGAGACAAACAGCTTGGACACAGAGTGCTTTTCTTTTGCAGAAGTTTGCTGTGGAAACTTGTAGCAAAGATGAAAAACTTTCTGATTCAAGAAGTCGCAGAATTGTGGTTTGCCCAGTGACCTGGCAGTGCCTTTGGCAGGAATTGCTGCAGGCTGGGTTGTTACACTGAGCAGACAGTTCTTGCCCACTTTTGTGAGTGTTTTGATGTCTACAGGTGGAAAAACACTAATAGTGTATGAACAAAATGTTACATCTAGCCTTGTGTTTCAGATGGGATGACTGACAAGGGGAAAAGATTGTAGATTTCCTGGAATCTCCTGATACAGGCACTTGAAATACAGATCATTGCCTTTCACTTGTGCCACGATCGGTGGTCTACCTGTGGTCTGATATTTCTTCACTCATTCTTCTGCATGCTAGTAATTGCATGCAGCTGCCGTTCCGATGGAGCCTCATGCAGGTGGAAGGCTGCAGCTGTTCCCTTGAACAAGGTAAGAGCTATCTCTTGAGGCAGGGCTGTGCTAGAAAAACTTTAATGGAGTATTGGTAAGGAAAGCCAGATGTTCAGTGTGTACTGTGAATAACACTACTGAACTCCAGCTATTCCCAGACTTGGTCTTACAGTAGACACTGACAATAAGGGTTTTCAAGTGTTCCACCAAGGGATAGAATGTTACTTTATCAGGCTCTTACACACACCTATGGGAAGAATTTTCTTCTCTGTTCTTTTCAATGTAGAAACTACAGAAATTTGGTTTCTGTAGGCCAATTCCTGAAATTGCAGAGCAATCTAAACAACTTGATACCATCTTGTGGATTTGATTTGATTTAAAAAAAAAAAAAAAAAGAAAATTTTGGAGAATTAAATATACACAAGTCTGTACTTCGGAGTGTGGGGGGAAGGACAGGAGGAGCTGCATTGTCTCACCCAGTAGAGGGAGCTGTCTTCTCTATACATATAGGCTTGGGTTGATTAATTTATTGAATGTCACAAAACTAGGAATTATGTTAATGGATATGTGTTCTGTAGCATGATTAATTTGGCCTGCTTGGGGAGGGTCTCTCTGATGTATCTTTTTCTCATACCCTAATCATATTTGTAAATCTAGTGTAGTGTTGGAGTTGACTCTTAAATTCAAGGTCAATTTGAAAGAAAGTATGTGACTAGAAACCACAGAAAGGAGACTGGAGATGAAGCGAAGGAGTGACAGAAATGAGATCTTGCAGTGCATCACGCTGTTATTCAGCCCTGGGTTTCCTTAGCTATTCTAAATAAGAAACTGTATTGGGATACTCACCAGCATAGCAGATGAATTTAATGTTAGAAACAAAATACAAAGCTAGACAAAGTAGTTTTTCCTCTGTTCTCTTCTACCTTTGTAATACAATTTTCATCCAGTCTTGCTTTTCTTTCACTTCTGTTACTGTCAAGTAAAATCTTGATGTTATGGTATATTGTAAATTACAGTTGATCTCTTTTATGTACATCTATACATTAAGTGTCCTTATGATAATGTTGAGTTAGATGTGAATAATAGTAGAAAGAAAAAGATGGAAGATAAGTAGGTAACATGAATCAGGAAGATGACGCTGTTGGGATGTTCTTAATTGCAATTGTAATCACTGGAGTCTTTTGTTGTTATTGAAAATCATAGCATCTAATTGCTTGTCTACTCTTTGCCCTCCCACAGTTTGCTCCTGTTTTGGTGAATGATTTTGGATACAGCTATCTCACTGTTCCTGAAAATGCACTGTAATATTAACATACTTTGTATCTGGATCCCCTTCTTATTCTGTGTGCTGATATGAAATTTCATTTGGGAAAAACAGATTGAAGGTGGCAATATCAGTTTTATAGAAGGGAAGACAACACCTTGAATTTCATTTTAGCCCTCTTGTTTTACTGTCAGCCTCTCACATGTCATTTGTGTACTTCATAACAGAATTGCACGTAATGTGTTCAGAGGCTGGTTTTCTGTACCTGTCACAAGGCACCTTCTATCACATTCAGGTGGCCTGTAGGCAGCTGAGTGTTTGAATGGTTGGGGCCCTGTTACTGAGATTAGAAATTTGACTAGTCTTTGATTTTTTTTTTTAAGTTTTTTTTTTTTTGCCTTGGTCTTATGTGTTGATTTCTAGAGCTACTGCCTTTTCTTCTGAGTGCTCATCTTCTCACTTCATCCTCAGTGAGCTATTCAGAACACATCAGTCTTCTCTTCTTCTTTTGAATTTCTTCTTCTTCAGGCAAGTTCTACACTAGCTTAAAATCTTCCTCATCTGATTCAAATTGCTTTTGAGCCTGTCCTATCTGTTTTGTTAATTTTTTTTCTTATGCTTTCCCTTCTCCCTGTTTTTTCCTTGCGTTTTCTTGTTGGAGCTCTTGTGTCCATTTCTCATATATTCTCTCATATATTCTGTCCCTTGTAGCCATTAGAAGAAATAAATCACTTAGGATTGACTACATATAGCCATTTATTCTATGTATTCACTCTATTTGATCTTTAGGCTGTTGATTCTTGTCCTTTAGATTCAATGATCTTCAGAACCAGCATTCTGGATAGTTTTGTCTACCATGTACAGCTATGCATGTGCCATGTGATACTACAATAATTTTCAGCTTTTTACCAGCCAAGCTCGGGGCTTAAAGTCTTTGTAAATTGGCATACCAGAAACTTCCCTTGAAAAAGAAAGGATTCAGAGCAATTCTGTTTTGAAACAACTTCAAATTCTGTGAATATTTTTTTTTATTGTTGTTAGCTTTCCAAGTGTATGTAAACCCATCAGTGTGATTTTTCTTGACTTTACAGGCACATTGTGTTTGTCTGTGCTGCCACTGAGAGCTTTTGGCAAACACCAACAGAAGGAAACTGCCCATGCTCTGCTTAGTTTCTCTGTTTCTATTCAAATTTCTGGCAAAAGCTCCATGAGTGTTCCTGTCAGCTTTCCTCTGCTTCAGCTTGGTAAGGCCTGGAGACACAGGGAAGGGAAAACTGAGAAAAACATATCAGAATTACTGCGTCTTTTTCTAAAAACAAGAATACTCTTTGGAATCACTGACAAGGGGTGTGTAGGTTCCGTCTGTAACTTGAACTTTGCAGTTTGGACACTCTCTCTGGAAGATAACATCTAGTCTAACCACGGATCTCTCAGCTTTGTGGAGAAATAGGTGAAGGTAGTGTTAGAATCTGTGCTATGCAAGACATCAGACCAGAGGATTATAAATCACTGGAGTAACTCAGAAAAGCTGTTGCTTGCAGAGTGCTGGCTGGTCACTTCCCTGTATTCCATGTTGACCTTTAGCTGGTGTGCTGTGTCTCTGAGATTAAAAAAAGAAAAAAAAGGTCTGATAAACACATGCTCTGACTTACAGTAGTGATACCATTTTTTTTTTTCCTCTGCAAAGGACATTTTATTATTAGAAGTGCAGGAAATAATTGCCCTTCAAGTAAAGGTTATCACTTTACCTTTTCTCTTGGCTTTGCAAATTGAAATAGATAACAGCAAGAAGATCTCTGTACAATCTGTGAATATTGCTAAGCCATTTGCAGTGATGAAAGCCGGACTGCAGCATTCCTGTTTTTTACTCTAGTAACTTGCTGTTCTTTTGAAACTGCATCCTTGGTAATACCATCTGCAAAGTGTGTCATCCTTTTAGGCATGGGAATCTGTAAGTCAGATCAGGAGGTCATGTTAGAATCCTGTTACTTGTGTTACAGTGTCTCTGTTAAATGCAATTCGAGGGTACAGAATGGTGGCTCAGTTGGTATTTTGGTGTAATCTTTCTGATTGAAGTTAAAAGAAAAATAATTCTTGAATTCCTAATGGGCTTCCTTTGGATTTTCCCGCTGTCCAGTTGCATCTTTCTCTGCTTATTGTCTGGCTCAATTTATCCACAGCAGGACAGAAGGAAGAACTCTGACAGGTCAGAGTTGCTGAGGTTGTGCATATGAGGTGGAGCAGAAACAGCTCTTACTGAGGAAAGGAAAGGATTCCTCTCTTCTTTTCCATTTTTATATTGAATATGTATTAAATCATCTGGCGCTTCTGAATGATTAATAATTGGATGTATGGCTCATGCAGTCCATTTTTTTTTTTTTGGAATGCTTAATTCAACCTTTTCAAGAGAAATGTCTTTGGATGCTCAAAAACTCTGTTACGGTACTTTTAATTTAGTTGGGCTAAAAACAGTCTGCACACTGAGATGAATGAGCAACTCATAGCGCTCCTCTAGATAATATAAAGTGGTTTTGCAGGTGATTTTTTTTTTTTCTTTTTAAGACATTAAATGTTAAATTGCTCTCCTTCTCTAATTGCAAACACAGGTCAGCAGGAACAGGAAACTGTAGCATGAAATGTAGATTAATGTTGTTGTTGTAAAATGCAGAAGCAAATTTGGTTGATATCTTTTGAACTTCTGGAGTTTGCTACCTAAACTATGCCCAAGACATAAATACGTCTAGGCAATTTTGCATATACATTGCAGGCTGTGATCAAGTTGCTATTTCATAACTGAGTTATGGCGCTGCTGGAGCACCTTGCGTGCCTCCCTGATAACCTGCTGTGGCCCCCGGGCAGAGCTTATTAGCTTGTATCCCATACAGTGCTCTAGAGGAATTCATTTTGAACTGCTGCCTGGGCCCCTGGACTGTCTTTGTATAGCTGTACTTAGTCCTTGGCCAGAAGAAGCTATTGTCTTTGTTTTTCAAATTAAGGTAAGAGTAATACAGCATGGTTTGTTTTCTCCCAGAGTGCTCTCAGGGTAGAGGCCCAAGTGTATCCATCCTGTACAGAAATTCATCTTCCAGCACATAGTGCAGGTCTGGCATGGGGCTGGTGCGTTGTCAGTGTTGCCAGATGGGTGGTGAGATAGCATAGTAATACTGTAATTATGGTGGTCAAAAAACTATCCCTAACAGTGAAATGCAATAGGCATCTGTATGAATCCTTTATAAGTCTATAAATAAGTCTTATAATATTGAGAAATATGTGGTAACAGGGACTTTACCACAAAATACTTCATCATGTAGATTCAATCAGCTTTACTTCACCTATTCGCAAGTTCTAGAGGGTGAAATAGAAAGACAAAGTATCTGTTGTCATCTGGTATTTCTTCAACATGAAGTATTTTACTTAAGGATTTTTATTTTTTTTTTCATTTTTCTGCATGTACCTCTTAAATGCACCAGGGATGTGTTTGTCTTTCTGCTGCATGGAGGCACACAGCAGAAACTTCTTGGCTGTCTTGACAGCATATTCTGAAGGAGTCTTTTGGGAGCCCTGAACAAAATGTGATTTAAAGAAGTAAATGTAGTAGTCTTGAAAAGATTACTAAGCTGTACACAAACTCTTAAGAAGACAAATTAAAGGTGCCCAGAACAGTTTCCTGAAGCCAGTTCCATGGTTTAGAGGAGTTCTGACTTGGTTTGAGTCATTATAATGTATTATTTTTGAGGATGAAAAGTAGGTCCTCTACAGACAGAAGTAGAAATTGTAGCACCTTGCAGGGTAAGATGTTATACCTTACCTTGGCAAGGTGAGGTGTTCCAAGTTAAGTCGCTACTTATTAAAGGAAGATGGCTTCTCAGGCAGGCCTAATTTTCAGTACATCTAGTGAAGTAATCTTCTGTTCTTGATCTTTTTTTCAATGCCTGAATTTGAGAATAACCTGACAAAAAGTGGTTGTGGCAGACGAGTGAAGAGAGGTGGGAAGGCAAGGGAAGAGATTCTTTCTCTTGCCAGTCTGGTAAAGTGCTTTTAGGTTGGTGTGGGTTGTTGGTTTGGGAGATGGGCTGTGCATTTTCATTTTGGGAATTTTAGTGGTTTGGTTTGAGGCTTGTTTGTTTTGTTTGTTTGTTTATTTGGCACTTTATTTGAATTTGTTTGGGGTTTTATTTTGTATTTTGCTTTTTGCACTTTAAAGACATGAATGCCTTTTTTCATCTGCTGAAAAGAAGGTCAAAGTTGTGCCTATTGCCACTTAATTTTGTACTCAAGAGGTGTACATTTGAACCTTGATTTGTGCGTTTGGACTAATAGCCTTTTCCGCTAATCTGTTACATTGTCTGAAAAATTGACGACTTCCCCTCTGGCAGCATTCAAGCTGTTCTTTCTGTTACCATGTCAGTGCAGACTGGTTTCCCAGCTTACCAAGAAATAGCAGTTGTATGAATGAGTGAGAAACATGGGGTTTCTATAGCGAGCTGATCAAATGTGCTGCAGGGGCTCCAATGAGGATGGTTTCTGCTGGCTGGTTTTCACAGTAGCTGAGTATGGTGAGGACAGAGTTTCTTGCAGAAACAAGCCAAGCAACACTGCAACAGGTGCCCTAATGGAAGTGCTTGACAGCTGGCAGTGATGCCATCCCCCTACATGCCAAACGCACATTTTTTGCAGTTGCCATCCACACGTGCCCTGCCAGCGCACAAAGTCTGCTTTCTCTCACGTACAAGAATAAGAACTATTTGTGTCCCTGCCAGATTCAATCTGGTTCTTAAATGTGGTGGATGGGTTTGAGGGTTACCAATAGCGAACTCGAAATTCAAAGCAATATTGAAGTGCATTTTAATAGAAAGTTGCTGGTTCCTTCTGCTTTGTGTGATGTTTGGGGACAAGAAATTCAACAGCTGGTTTTCCAAAAGAGTGATGAACTACTATGAGCTGTGTGCACATCAGTGTTGTAGATAAAGGTAATGTCAGTATAGTGAATGGAGAAATATAGACGCAACATTTAGGAGAGTTGCCCAGAGATTTGAGTAGATTACAAAGTTCGGAAGAGAAGCAAATGTTCTTTGCTTCTGTTGAACTACAAGAGAGATTGATCTTCCACTGTGTCTGAAGCTATTGCACTTTTCAAAAGGTTACGTGTATGAATTGGAATTTTCTCTCAGAAATACTCTTTCTGAACCTGTTTGTGTGGCCTGTGAGGTGGCCAACTCAAGGGATCTATGCTTTGGTGGTCTGATTTGCATGCTTGTGGCAAAGCAACTCTTGAAAAAAGACGGCAGGAAGAACACGAGTGTGAATTCTTCTAGAAAACCCTTCCTTGCCCACAGACTGTCTGTTGGTTGTCATTGCTTTCTTTAATCAGAAGTGCAGACAGCCTCGTGTAGATCTAAAACTCGCACAACTGAAATGGAGAACCAACAGTATATGCCAATGTTGAACAGATTTGTATTTAAAATATTTGAAGGAGCAAAAATGTTCCACAAGCAATAGTGCTCATTCAATTTCTTGCTAACTGTTTTCTGAGGAGTAGGTGCAATTGGGAATGCATGTAGATAATATGTTCATTTTCATTGCCTTTTTTTTTCCCTGGAGTCCCATTACAAAATAAAGCCAAAAGTAAGGTAAGTTTTGTATCGATAGGCATGCTGCTAATCAGTTACCAGCTATCAACATTAAACTCTCTGTCCAAATTTGTTGGAAGTTTGATATGTCTGTAAGTTTTTACTGATACTAACCTATCATTGTCAAATAGTGTAAAATTCTTAATTTCTGTTCCTAAAATGAAGTAATAAAACCCCTCTGAACTCCACTTCCATCTGTATAGAGTTGCTCATAAATACATATTTCCACTGTATTTTTCAGTCTTGCTTTAAGCGTTCTAGTGATTCAGTATAGGCCTCATCACTGACTTCAGGAGAATATTTTGCACTGTGAAAGATTTTATCTGGAGAGCTATGTCCTGTTGCACAAACCTCTTATCTTTCACTTGTGGACGTAATTATCTTTCTCTCTGCATTGTCCCCCACAACTGTGGGAAATTGAACCAAAAGAACAAAAGTATGCTAAGAGTCTTCATATTGACGCTCCCTTGCTTCCTGAGAGGGTCAGATTCAGTATCCTCTTTTCTGCTGTCACATATTTGATTATCAGTCTGTGTGCTTCTTACTCATTCTAATTATATTCCTCCTTTTTTAATTAAAATGCTATTCCCATGGTCATGCTCTCCAAAAAGGGGCTGAGGAAGAATTTTTCTGTTAATAACATGAAAAGAAGCATTTGGGCTGGATGTTTATTCTGTTAAGGTCTCAACATGTAACAGAAATAGTTAATATTTGAAGAAAGTCATTCTATTGAGCCATACTGGCTATGCAGATAAGAGAATTAATGATTTTGCTGCTGGAGAATCAAGCTTTTTTGCCATCTAGAGGTAACAAGCTTTTTTGCTTGAAAAATGTGATACTTGGGGAGGAGGAAAGAGGAGAATGAAAATGGAGAGATTAGGGGATCGCAAGTGCAAGACAATATTCGTTTTATAAGATAACAGTCCACTGTTTACCACCTAACGTGCTCTTCAGGGAGAGGCAACAATAGCAAGAGGCATGAAACCTACTTGGTGAAGATTTGCATTTCAAAAGGATTGGCAAGGCTTTTAATTCCCTCCACCAGGGATGGCCAGGAAAGGCATTTCGTCAGAACATAGCATCTTGTCTTCAATGATTAAAGGAAATCTGGGTGTAGGAAGGAAATGGGCAGCTGCTTTGGCAGAACAGGAGAAAGCTCAGTAATACAAAATCGGTCAGATAAATCCAGTCTAAAATTGCATCATGGAAGAATGTTTCCTCTTTGCAGTCAAAAATTTTCTTCCTCCAGGGTTGTTTAATAGTTTTATTCTTATTCTGCTGCTTGTTCCTGGGAACTTAACCGTGGCTAATAAAAGTTGTTTTGGTTGTGCTTATAGATGGAGCTAAGGCAGACTGTCTTTTCTGGATTACCTTTGATGTCAGTATGAAATGGTATGATCCAGCTTAATGAGAAAAAGGGTTAAACTATTCTGCTTCTGAAAGAAAACGTTCTTATTGAGAAGTAGTTACATGCTTTTAGCAGTTTTCTGCATGACTTGAGTATATAGATTCTACTGTCTGTGATTACGGGAATACTTGAATACTATAGCTTTAAGTTGCAAAGAAGATTAGCAACTTCTGAGTGTAACTCACTGGAGTTGAGAGAAGAGAGACCTGCTTTTTAATTTCCATAATAATTGCACTGAGCTGGTGAAACTGATTAAAAAGGGGTTACTTGTCTATCCTCAAGCCTAAAAAGAAGCAGATGTAGGATCTTGCAGTGAGTGGAGGACAAGGATGTAACTTGACCATAAAAGACAAAGGATTAGGTGATTTGTGATACTTCACTCAAGCTGAAATGGAGAGATGGCAGGCTCGGTGGTTCTCCATGCTTTGTGAACAAGATCACAGGAATATATGATTATTGGTGGGAAGAGACTGCATCAACTTTAAGAACAAACAAAACCCCACATTTTTTTTCATAGAAGTCAGTAACAGTTGTAATTAAGTTGGCTGTTGTGTATGTGTATATAAAAATATTGACGTAAAATCTTAAAAATGTCAGAGAAACTGATGAAGGAAGAGGAGATAACATCAAATACAGGAGGTGAGGATTATATAAGCTAAAACTTTCAGAAGACTTTGGGCTGGTTCTCTGCTTGACTCGATCCTTTTTGGGATTTTGAGGTATTTAACTCGGGGCGATCTGGGTATGCTCAACAGAGTCAAGCTGCCTACTATCACCCAAATATTTTTATGTGGAAACTGAATATTGGGTGTCCAGGCTGGAATGTTTTTTGCTGAGGAATGGATTGCCTCTAGTCCTTCCTCTAGGCCAGGGGTCTTGTCATGGGTAAATGCTTTTGTTTCATCTTAGTGTGCCTGGAGCAGAAAGTTAATGACCCACAAAAGCAGTAACTTGTAAAGCAAACAGAAACTTGCTGCTTTCAAGCAAGGAAATCTGCTTTGCTCCTAAGCAGTTTAAGATTTGCTTCCAAACTGTTATCATCATCTGAATCTGTAGTATCCATTCAGGAGTTTGAGTGTTAAGGATTTACTGCCTTGTCTGTTGTCAAGACTGCAGTGGTTACAGCCTAATGGAGGGACAAACAGCTTCAGTTGTGGAATTGAGAAGATGCGGCTGAGCCTAAGCTTGACCCATGGCCATATCAGCATGCACCTTTTGGATCCTCCTAAACGTTCCCTGGGTGACTCTGTCATTTAGATACCACAGCAGAAACTTGCAGGTTGACACACTGAGAATGAGCTCCAGAGATCCTCCCTCCTTCTACCGCATACTTGTATTGCTCTATGACTTAGTTCTCCATATTCAAAACGGGAAATGTATAGCACCTTTTCTTCACACTTGCTTGATTTGTCTGGTTAGACCAGCAGCTTTAGAAGCAGAATTTTTCTTACCAAGTATTTTTTTTGCAGGTCTCCCAATTCTGTGCAGTTCTGGGCCTCTAGATCCCACATGAATAGGACTGATGCCTTAGAAATACTAATGAGCCTCTGGTGGTGTTCAGCATTGTTCCAAAATTTCGTCTTTATAGTCTACGTTTAACTAGAAGGCAAAATTATAAACAAGGGTTTACAATTTTCTGAGGTTCTTCTATCTTTCTGTCTTCTCTTGGATTTAAAGAGACTTTGTTATCTTTGGCAAAAATGAATCTTTTTATACCCTGCTTCTCCCTCTTCAGAGTACAGGTGGTGAGTTATATCACAAATTCAAGTTCCTTGGTGCACTGCTGCTTTTCCACTTGTAAAGGAAGGGAATAAGAGCTTGATTCTCTTAACCCCTTTTTATTTGAATTTTAATTTATTAGCTCATTTATATCAACTCTGGTAAAATACAATTTAAATCTGTACACAATGCATTTCTAGCAGCAAGATGGCAATTTTTACGTTGGAGCTGTGCCAATTCTGCTTGCTCCAAGAGAAGCATTTGTGGTTCTAAGCATGAGTGCGTACTTAAGGAGAGGGAAAGCAAAAGCAAGTAAACAGCACGGCGGGCCTTCTATTTGAAACTCCCTGTGAGAGCTGAGAGATTTGCAATTAATGTCTGTATGTTTGTTTATAATCAGTTTTGAAAGGAGCATTAAGACCCTGTAAGCTTCTGAATGCTGAGAGACAGGAAATCGGTTTTGGAAATCTGTGCCTGAGAATTCATTTACGTAGTTGTGGTTTTTTTTTTATCTCCAATCACTGCGTGTATCAGAATTTGTGTGACAAAAAAATTCAAATATGCATTTGCTGATTTTTTTTTTTTTTTTGAAGGCTATATGAAGTCACTGTCTTTAATGTAATGGCAGTGTTTGCTTGCAGGTATGCTATACAATTTCTCAGTGTCAAAACATTGATTCCTCCACTTGTGATGACTCTTCATTTAGGAACTGCTGTCAGCTGTGATGCAAAATCCTTTAATGTAGTCTGTGATATGCTTTTTCTTCTCAGATTATAGCAGTTAAAGCTTGGAATTGGTATCTTACTCGGAAGTTATCTTGTTGGAGAGTATTGCTAGTGGTATGGTCCCAAGCATAGGCACTCATTTTGATCTTGTCTGTGTAGGTCCTTGTAGGTGCCCCAATGTTGCAGTGCCTGGATGTAACATGTTTTCATCCCTATTCTGCCAATCCAAAGATGCCTTAATAAGGCTCACAGCAGTCTTCTGTAGGCAGTATAGAAGGTTAAGTGCTGGTATGGGTGAATAATATAAAAAGCATGATGCTTTGGACTTTAGTAAACATCATCTTGTTAACTGCTGACAATTCCTGTAGTTTATAAAGACAAGTTTTCATTACAATTGTGTATTCTACCAAAGATTTGTCACCTCTTCCAATGTTGTTTCAATGCACGTACAATTCTACAATCAAAATCTTGAGGAGAAAATATGAAATAGAAGCGAACCAGGACAGACCCTTGAAACACCCCTCTAAGGCTGGTAGTGAACCATGATATTTTTCTGAAAGTGGTGTTGTCCACCGGTTATGCAGTCATTTTCTGATGAATTTATCTGGACTGTGTTTCTTTAGTTTGGTGATGAGCATGCAAAACAGTTGAACATCCTCCCTTCCTGCAAACAAAATAGATTGCTTCCCATTTTCCCCATTATCCTTTAGCTTCTCCAGAACTTAAGATTGGGCTCACTTTTTTTTTTTCTGCAGTAACTCATATTCCTTCTCGGTTCCCTCCATACGAATAAATTCTCTCCTGTGCTTTGGCCTCCACCACTGTCCAGTTTTCCTTGGGTGTGTTATGAAGTGTAATCCCCAGCTGTGAGTTTGAGCTCTCCTTCAGCCTTCCCCAAATCCTGAATGCCAGTCACAGGGCTCGATGCTGTCAGAGTTGTTCATCTCTGCATTAGCTCAAGGTAAATGCTGTTCCTCACTGGGCTGCAAGAGAGCAGATAATCTTCCTGGGAGTAGAAAGGAGAAGAAAAGGCCGTCTGCGGCAGTCTCCAAAGTGAAGTGTGTACAAAACAATCCATTGGGGTGTATCAAGAAAAGATTTTTTTTTTTGTACCATTAATAAAATTAAAAAACTTTAAAATCAATTTTTCATACTCATCCTATTTCTATTTGTGTGTTTTATAATGTATGTAATATATTAGTACAGTAGTACAAGTACGTAATTCATAAGCAAATATCCTTATATTGAGGGGGCGTACTCAAAAAAACTTTTTTTACTGATGGAGTGTGCAATCAAAAACATTAGGAGACTAATGATCTGAAACTTCAGATTTCTTCCCTTCCCAAGATAACTTACAGTCTCTTGCCCAGTGTCAGGATCTTTGTCTTGGATTTTATTTTTAGTTCAGAGCATTATCATTTTGTTATTTAGGGGTTAAATCAGACTCTGGATTTGTTTATAAATTTGAAAGGCAGTGTTCTGTGCTCTCTAGAAGACTTGCGTGGATTTTAATAAAGTACCTTAATCTCTTGGTGACTGCTTTTGTCAAAACCGAATGTTTCTTCTTGCTTCCACTGAAATCTTTTGTCTGTCTTCCCTTGACCCTGAAGTAAATCCTTGATAAGTACCGAATACTTTGTCGTGAAATGGAGAGAGATTTCTCTTGCATCTTTGACCTGTATCACCATGTTTTTGTGAATCTTTTTGGCTGTGCGTTGAGCAGACAATGAACAGATTAAATGGGGATAACTGTGACTTTTAAATGATGAACTACCTGAAAGGTAGTCTTTGGAGCACAGAGGAGAGGATGCCACTAACTTTGTAGTGCTGTTCTTCATCTTGTGCCCAAGGAAAATTGAGAGTATTCTGGTTTGGGATTGCAGTGATAGCAAGTGATTGCTTTTGTGTCCGCTTCCCATTAAAAGCCCAGCTTTTCTTCATGCAGCAAGTGAGTGGTGCAGGTGCCAGCAGAGCAAGGTTATGTGGTTTGGGGTTTTGGTTTTTTTTTTTATTCTCTGTTCACCTCATTTAGTCTTAGCTGTAAGGCAAAACATCCCTCGATCCCTGTGTGTTCAAATGGAACCAGAACAAATTGCTTCATTCCCTAGATTGTTGTGAATAAGGCAAAATTAATTTGAAAATATTTAGGAAAGTCAGAGTTTTTTGTTAAAAGGAAGCTGATGCAAAAGTGATAGAGAGGGTCTTGGATTGTGTAAATAAGGAAAGACCCTTGATCTGAGTGGGAAGAGAGATTTTCTGATGGAAACTTGCACTGTAAAAATATATTTAATACAAGGCTAGAGAAGTACTCAGAATACTGTTTGTGTTAGATTTTTCAAAAATGTACGCATTCTAGGAGGCAAGGCAGAGCAGGGGAAAAATTTACTGACACTGGACTCTAGGAGTTACTGCAGTCATGAACATGAAAGATGTAAACAGAACAGTACTAGAGCTTTCTGGCTTTGATTGAAAAAGAGTGGATGGCTGATACACAAACATCAGTAAATTAGCAACGTTAAGGTAGATTTGCAGCTTTATTTCTGACTTCTGTACATATGCATCTGACACAATAGGCAAACACCCTTTCTTCTCAGAAGAAATGCCATATATTGTTTTTCTGTAAATGAGTTTACTGCCTTGCATGCTGTATCAGACAGAGTACGCTTGCACTAAACTGTAATTTCATGTATAATATTAAATTATTAGTAGCAAAATTAGTTTATTAAAAAGAACTAATAATTGGGTGAATAATGGTCTTCTCTAATGGCGATAACTGACAGTGTTACAGTGAAGTCTTGCGAAGCTGTATACATATGTAGACATAAGTTGTACAGATATGTATATGATGTGTTTCTAACTGGAAATATCTTGGTGACAGATCTAGGAGGAGATTCTTGAGTTCAGACTTCCAGACTCATCCTCAGAGAAAGCGTGAAAGGCTGGGATATTATTTTCTTTCTCGAGTCGCAATTTGAAGATGTAAAACCTTTCATCTGCCTGTGCTACAAAATATCAAATGTATGGCTGCACTCTTCATTAGTTAATACTGCTAAAATAAAAATAAAATGCAGCTGAGGAAACTGATGCAGATAACTTTCATACTCTTTTGAAGACTTTGACAGGAAGCCAAAGTTAGGCTCGACACTGGCTTTTTAAAAAAAATGTATTTGCAGGACCTTAGAAAATGTTCCAATGGTACAACTGGATAAATGGGAGAGAGATTTTTCCCAAACATAGGCATTGACACTAGAAAAGGTATTCCTCTTTCCTAACTGAAAGCATTTACAGACCAGACATGGACACTGGAGGCAGAAATGGTCTTTAATGGCGCTTCTTTCTCTCTGCTGCCAGTGAAGGGATCACTGTGTACTAGTAGCCCCTATGTCCATGTCTGGTTTAAGTGGGAAGCATCAAAAATGGCTTTTCTTTATTGGTGACCAGTTAAATGAATTCAAGCTGAATTAAGCTCTCTTCCAGCCCTCTTTCAAATCAGCACGTTCACTCCATCCAGACTCTCCCAAAGGGTGAGTGTGTGCCTTACAGCACAGCTTGTAAGTGAGCTATAGAAAAGATCTTCACATAGAAAAGAATGTGAAGATCAAGAATTTCTCATAGGAATCAACCTGCAATTTTACAGTCTTTCAGCCTGTATGTGTTGGAGACTGGGAAAACAGAACAAGAGCATCATGAGATGTTCAGTGCCGAGTCAGACACGAAATATTGTGTTAAAGGGAAAAACACTGCTGTGACTTTCACTTAAACAGGTTAGCAGATGGTCTGTGTCAGTCATATGTGTAAGGCTCTGGTACAAGTGTTTGCTATGATCCCAGTAAGAAAAGCACTCGGGTTCTGTGAGATATTGATTAAAATATCATTTACTGGAAATATCAAGAAGGAAAGGGAGAGCGGATACTCTTAACGTCCCTTCTGATGCTGCGAATCCCACGTTGTGCAGCATTGGACAGAGCTCAGGTCAGGGCATGGCACAACCTGCAGAACCCCATCCCCATGACGGTCTTCAGCGTTCTTACAGGAGTTTCTTAGAAGAAAATATTTTTAATAACTTGTACTGTTGAGCAAAAGAGCATTTGCATGAGAGCATGATGCTTCACTTTAAGATAAAGACATGGTGATGTAATCACTGGAGTGAGAGCTGCCTTACAGAGTCCTCCCGTATGATTAACTGGCAGAGTTTACCTGCAGCCAAGGGTATATGTGCGACACCAACCTGAAGGCCAGGTGCTATATGCAGCACAGCACAGACCTGCAGCTACTCAGGCTCACTGTTCTGTGCATCACTGGCTCTGTGTGCAGCGGTCTCCTGGTTCGGATCACTACAGCATGCAGCCCAGCAACTGGGGCAGCCTGCGTTGTTCCTTCCTGCAGCAAGGGAAAGCTGTATCTTGCAGCTCTCAAGTCACTGCTGGTCTTGCAAAAGGACAGTTGACCTGATCATTTGCTGTGATTCCAGTATCTTCTAAAAGGGCCAGGTTTTCTGTCTGTGTGCGCACTGTTGCCCAGAGTTTGCACATTGAACCGGATCTTTCTGGACACTGTTTTCATACGACTGATGGGTTAGTTTCAGGAAGGAGCATAGGGCTCCGGAGGTGGTGTGCTGTTTGGCACCCCTCAGCTGCCATGACCCTGGCTTACTAGGTTTTCAGCATAAGCATAGTGGAAAACAGTATTCTAAAATTGGCAATCTGTTGATTAAAATGTACAGAAGAAAACCTAAAACGAAAGATAAAGCATTTTTTTGTGAACCAAAATGATGATGCACAATGAAATTTTCCAAGGAAAGCTGCTGTTAGCAATCTAATTTATTAAACAGCCCTCGGTGGGAGGGAAGTGCTGTTTGAATTTTTCATACTGGGTTGTCAATTCTATGTTTGTTTGCAGCTTTAAAAATGTTATGTTTGTTTCTGCTTTGAAAGTAGGTACAAAGTAGGGAATGAGTATACAATAAAAGTATCTGCATTTCAGTATGTACTGAAGAATATTTTCAGATACAATGCAGGGCTACAAGAGTTATCCTTTTTTTGAAGCAGGATAAATTTAATCTCCATGGCTAGCATATTCCAGGCTTCTCATCCTCAGTTTTTCTTACTACCCTAACCTAAAGCTTTTTTTACCCCAAATTAAAGCTGTGAGTAATCTTTTGTGTGTATGTGTGAAATTGAAGGACAGTTTGTCACCGTTTTCATTACTGTAACATATTAAATATCCAAAATTTGCTTTTCCCTACTACCACCTTCCTAAAACTAAACAAGTCTGTCTTTCCAATTTTTTTTGCTAATGAAACATGTGTTAAGCTGTGTCATATTGTTCCTTTGGAATCATTACAGTTGGACCCCATCTTCAAGTATGGGATCTGAAGCTGCACCTGGTTTGTCAGCAGAGATATTCATAGGGCAGAATAAAGCAGGATCATTCTATTGTCTCGTGTTTTGCGTGATGTAGTTATTAATATACATAGCAGCCAGATTTTCTTTTACTTTTATTGCAGCACAACACTGTGGTTTCCTGGTTTTGTCCTTTGTTATAAACCTGAATTTTTTGCAGTGTGCTGCAAAAAAGGCTACCTCCCCCCTTTTTTATTTTTTTTAACTCCAGTGCAGTTTATAATTTAGAAATGGGCAGTTCCAACCTGATATCACATCTTTTCACCATGAAGCATGGTGCAAGTGCAGCAGGTTGCCAAGAGAGGTTGTGCAGTCTCCAGCCTTGAAAGGTTTCAAGACATGATTGGAAGAAGTCATGAGCAGCCAGGTCTGATTGCCCCGATTTGAACTAAAGGCTGGACTGGAGATCTGCTAAGGGCCCTTTGTGTTTCTACTCTTTCTCACATCACTCAGAGCTTCTCTTTTTGCCCTCCGTTTGTCCTGAGAGTTTGATGGTCCTTGTTCATATCCCAAAGACTGCTTTCAACAGTTGCCTCTTTTCTGTGGGGCAATCATCAGATCTTGCTGACAGTATATAAATGATATATAGTTCATTTCACCGGCTATACAAAGCTTTAGGCTCTGCCACGTTTCTTTCTAAATCTGTATTATGAGACATCAGTTTCCAAATATGTCGTCATCTACCTGCAGTAGTTTTTTGGTGACAACAGCACTTCTTGGCAGAAGCATAGCTACAGTGACACTGTAATTGTCACCTCCTGGACTGTACTACTGTACCTGAAAAGTGAGCATGAAGGCAGCGAACAGGGCCATGCAATTATAAAATGAACCTCCTCACTGCTTTCTGACTTTATCAAGCCTGTGGTCAGGTCGTTCCCTCCCACAACTCCCAGATAGCTTCCCATGCTGATGTAACATCTTGGTGCTTCTTTTCAAAGGAAGTTAATAAATCAAGTCCATGCTACACAAGGGATCTCACGGGTTGAGACTGCCTGGCGCAACAGCACACCTTGCTTGGAGCAGTGTCTGTGAACATTGTGTAGTTTTAACATGCAGAGGTGAACGAAAGTGATCGAAAAGGCTTTTACGTTGAAATTTTGCATGGGTCAGTAAGTGGAGGGATGCATATTCCCATCAGTAAATGGTCAACATACATCACCTCCCCCTAGTTCTGCTAGCATCTTGGACCATTTAACATTATCCAACCTGCCCAAAGAACTGAAAAAACAGCAGGCGCTCCCTGACTGCTGGAGGAGAGCAGGCAAGTTGCCTGCCCCTATGGAGAAACAGCAATTTTTCTTTCCTCTGATTCGGCGTTTATCCATCTGTTTCCTGTCCACTGGGATGCTCAGGGCTACGACACTGGACGTTCTCCCCTCGCCCCCTGGTACCCTCTCGCAGCACGGCGCTTTCCCAGGGGGAAGGGTGCCGTTCCTGCCACGCTCGCCGCACCGGAGGGAGCGATGACTGGTTAAAAATAAATCTGGGAGCAGATGGCGAGGCAGATTATTGTTCATCCTAGGGCGATGATGATGATGTGCCAGCTAACTGCTGGTTGTCTATCAGAATTAATCAGGAGCTGTTGTGGCACATGATCAGTGAAGCCACTGCTTCCCCTGGGAAAAGGGAAGGGAGAGGAGAGAAGCAGCTCTGTGAAATGAATTGTCAGAGAAGCACTTGTTTTTCAAGATACGAGAAGTTTCTTATGGAGAAAAGACTATATAAAAGGATAAACAGGAATGTTTTTAGGGTTTTGGGGTTGGTTTCTTTTAATGTACTCATACTCTTTTATATATCTGCAGATATGCCTAGCTCCTAAAAGGCAACTGGGAAAGCTTGGTCACTTTCTTTTTGCTTTTGTCTTAATGCAATCGTAGATAATCAGAAATAAAAATATTTAAGTGGTTTATAGGACCTTTACAAGCACTGTCTGTGTGGATAGTATGAAACATTATCCCTGGATGCTTCTGGTTTGGATTTGTGGCCTATGTCAGAGGACCGGACTTCACGCTTGCTGTGCTCAAAACACTTCACAAACATTAATTCTCTATACACTCACAAAACAGACTAGGCGAAAGCTGACTCAACCCCTTGAGCTGAAAGGCAGCATCAGAGGTGTAACTCCAGAGTTTTGATGCTTTAGCAATCAGAAGGGTAATTTATCCATATTACTGTTCTTTTTTTTTTCCCCCCGTTTGATGAAATGAAATAGTGTAAGAATTATCAGATGTTTTGTTTGATCAAATGAAGAAATAAAATAAAGAGTGCATTTTTGGTTATTGTTTTTATAATGGAAATCAACAGTAAGTTTTGATCACTTAGCCCACTTAGGTAACCTGTCAGTCTGTTTTGTTAAACTAGTAACATCTGTTAAACTAAATTTCTTATTTTGTGTCTTCAGCTTCTTTTGTCCAGGCTGTCTGTCATGGCATCTCCTTTCAGTGTACATCCAGTCTGTTCTCCAAAGATATGTTTTGCTGGGGTGTAATTTGTGGAAAAAACACTTACAGTTTTGTTTTGAAGGACATTTCAAGTGATACTTTCAGTCTAAGATTGTCCAGTATATGCAGTCTATCTTAAATAGCACATTATCCACAAACATATATTATAAAATACAAAAGATGAGATGAAATTTGGTACTTCCTTACGTTTTTAACTACTCTTCTTTTCTTTTGTACTTTCTTTTTAAATGGTAGTGCTGTGTTAGGTTCTTAAAGAGGTATTTCCTGTGCAAACTAATCTGAGGGCTCTGTTTGTATGTAACAGTGAGTGGAAGACAAGACAAGGCTGAATTAAGCTGCTTCAGCTCTTATTTTTCAGGTGATCTAATTTGAGTTGTTGGCAGTAAGAAGAAATAAAGCAAAAATAAGATAGAATGACATGAAGAGAGGTGGTCCCTCTGGATGCTCAAAATTTGCAGATGTCAAGGAGGCTTTTTACTGCTTTGTCTGGTGTTACTATAAGCTTTATTAGTATCGTTCTGTAACAGTTCCATGAGTGAGGTGGCAAATGACTAGCAGCTTATCTGCGACAGCAGCAATCCTTAGGTCAGAAACACGGTTAAAACACTCCCAATATATTAAGAAGTCCTTTTCTCTTGCTGGTGTTGCAAATGATGAGATTGGAAATAAATTATTTCAGTGGCTTATTTCTTGTTACGTATAGGTCAGACTGAACTGGAAAACTAATCTTCCTTTGTTTCTAATTAACTCTCCTGTGTGCCACTGCAGGAGGGCTAGATTCGTAGTATTTTTCATCCCTAGTGCCTGAAATGTCCTGTCTTACTTACATTTTAATAACTGAAATAATCTCAGAACCAGTTTATTTCATTGTCCCTGCTCTTCCAACCTGCTTTGTTGGCCTGCAAGTTGATGGAGTGAGAGGGCAGTTTAAAGACAGTTATGTGCACATGGGATGGCTTGCTCTTTAAAACTTTTAAGTGGTTGGATGCTGGTAAGACAGGGATACGTACAAACCCTGCAGTGCAGAGGTGCCATTGGTGAGTGTTACTGATTTTTAGCATGAAACCTGTGATCAGACATTGCAGTGCAGAAGGCAAAAATCGCCCTTAGCTGTAGAAAATCTTTTTCGTCTTAAAAGAGCAATAATTGAAAACAGCACCTCCTTTCCAAGCAGATGGTAGAGGTGAGAGTGCTGGGAATTTGGTCTTTGAAGGGTTGTTAGCAGAAACAGGTGCCCATGGCGCTTGTGGCTGTCTCAATAGGCCACACTGTCATTTCAGTCCCTCTCACCTCTGTTGGCCCCGTTGCTCAAATCAAAAGGAAAGGGATAGATAAAGCTGTTCTCTGGGAAGGTAGAAGATAAATCTCCCCAGTTACATCTTTCTCTGAGGCAGCGTGGGAAAGAGATGCTCAGACCTCAGTCCTGGCTTCATGAGAGATCCTGCTTGGTATCATGGGCCAACATTTGAGCAGCCTCAGCAATTTCTCCTGTACATTTCGCCTGGTGCCCTATTTCCCCCCCCTAATTTCATTTTCTGACATTTTTGGAGGCCTGGCCTGTGTTAGCTTCCCTTGTGCTCCAGGTTAACTCCTGGAGTCTGTGCAATTCTTTCACTTAGAATCTGCCAACTTTTTTCTCTCTGTGGCAATTCTGGCACCATCCTGCATTTTGGAGCTCAGCTTAGTCCCAAGGAGCCTCTCTTTCCATTTGCTCTCTCTTCTATTTAATGAGAAAAATCGGATCCTTCCTGCCAGCCACTGCCTTGGCCATGGAGTGCTGCCCAAGCTTTCAGTGCCGCTCCCATTACTCTAATGGCTCCGCGTGGGCAGAGAGGGAAGAGGGGCAGGCAGGCACTGAGTGCACGGTCTTTGGAGGAAGCTTTGCCATGGCACTTCGTTGGACTAACCTTCATTCCCTTCTTCCGGCACTGGCCACAGCGCTGAACACAGGGTTATCTACAGGGAGTCCTGCAGGTGGCATCTGGCTTGGCTGTAATCCTTTCCCAGCCATGAGAGGTGGCCCTTCATGCAGCATTACTTGGACCAGTTTGGAGTGTCTCATTTGGCATGCCCGGTTTTCACAAGAAAGGGGGAAAAGATACCTCCTTTGAGAGTAAAGGAGATA
>JAOXNO010000001.1:85923263-85950492 GCA_028565335.1 Limnodromus scolopaceus | reverse complement strand
TTGGAGTGTCTCATTTGGCATGCCCGGTTTTCACAAGAAAGGGGGAAAAGATACCTCCTTTGAGAGTAAAGGAGATAGAGAAAGTTCTGCATGAAGGAGTTTTTAAAAGTCATAGCATTAAGAAGGAAGGAGAACAGAAGACTATCTAAAGGTATAAAAAAGAATACACGGGTATTCCAGCTTTCTTAACAGCGGGTAACAAGTGATGCTTCATGTGATAAGATGTGAGAAATATGAAAAGAATTAATACATGTGTCATCCTTCATATGCCCAGCAAAAAGTGAATCACAAAAAGTCAACTGGAAAGCAGTACCCATTCTTACCGCATACTTTTGTATATTTTTGCAGTGCTGGGGCAGTTTCAAAAACTGCAGGCTAGGACCAGTAAATAGCTGGCAAGTGATGTCTGTGCGCTATTCCAGACCTTCAGGAAGGAGGGTAACATGACGTCTATTCTGATAATAGATCATCTTTGTTCTTAAGTAACCAGCATCTGAAAAACCTGCTTTCTTCATTGTGAAGGGCCTCCAGAGCCTCATGGAAAACAAGAAGGGGAAAGCAAGCTGAAGAGCACCTTATCTTCTTGGTGTTGGCCCATCATGTGACGACATTGAAAATAAGGCTGGAAACAACGTGCTGGCTTGGAGCTTGCTGTTGTGCTTCCTCTTTCTTCCCATTGCCAGCTCCTGCCATCCCAAGGCCCACCGCTGCTTGAAGCACTGGTATGGAAACACATGCTTCTGACAGTGGCCCCGTTAGCCTTTCAAATACTGCTTTGGCACGATGGTTTAAGGAGTTCGTTCTTACTCTTTGTTCTTAAATAGATTTCTTGTGAGTACATGAGCAGATTTGCATGAAATGCAAAGTCTCAGCATTCATGGCATGTTCCCTTGGGTACCCTTCTTTTTAACAGGAGTTTATTATAATCAGGAGAAAATGGCATTTTTATATTTTTTTATTAATCTATATTGTTCTCTGTTGGTGGGCCTAGTAGCTTTGTGGAGGAAGCTCATGCAGTAGGGAGTTTTTCTTGCCGCAGATTAACTCTGAAGAGAACTCGAAAGTTTAGTTGTTGGCATTTCTGAGCCACCATCTATTGAATTTGAAGCCCTTTTTGACTACAAGTAGCACAGTAGGTGTGCCGGAGTTGTAAATCTCTCTCCTTGGGGAATATGTTGTATGTTACTGAAGGGATTCAGTAGTGACAGCGAACATGGAAGAATAGATCTCTTCCAGAAAATCAGAAGGGCTGGTGTAGTTTAACAAATGAATCTCAGGCATGGAAAGTATTTGATGTTTGCCATTGCCTGAAACAGGGGAGTCTGGAACGAGCCTCTGAAACCTTCTGTTTCCCTGTCTCTAAGTGCTTGAGATTTTCAAGGAAGAAAAACGCTGTCCTTACGTATTCAAAGGTGTTGCCAAGGGTGTCTTATCCCAGCAATTCCTTTTATTGTTAACAGCAGGGTTCATTTTGTGCCGAGTGGGTCCAGAACAAGTGCTGGACACTATTCTTGGCCATCTGTAATAACATTCCAGCACCACCATTTTTCAAAATTATGCCTAGGATAATGAAACTGCCTAAGTAAAATCCGCTCTGCAGCTTAACAGAGACCTTCTGTTTCCAGGACTGCCAGTCCCTCAGTTTTTATACATTTACACACTGCTCTCAAGGAGAATAAATAATACATGAACATATGCACTGTCTAAGTGAAATTTAAGTGAAATTTCCTTCTGATTATAGTGAGACGCTGGTTAATGGCAATTATAAAATATATTTATTTCAAGTTTTGCTAATCCTGCTGTGTATTTAAAAGAATGCCTTTCTCTCTTTTTTTTGTTTAGTTGCCATCTTGTTTTTATTTTTTAAGCTAATTGTTTTGATCATTTTTCATATGTTGGCAAGTTGCAGTTTTGAACCCCCTTGAACATGTTTCTGGCAGAATTACCTCACCCGAATCAGAAAAAGTGCTACTGCAAAAGTGCCCTCAAATGCTGTGTCTGCTATATCTATCTTACAATAATAGAAGCTTTGGAGAGAAACTGATCGACATTAATCCCAAATGAAATATTTACTCTCTGTTTAATACCTGGTGAGCAGTTCAATACTCTGAATCTATATTAAACAAACAAACAAAAAAAAGGTTTAAGGCTCAAAATCAGGTACTCAAAAGTCAGAACTGTATCTTGGTGTGCATGTATTATGAAATGGTGTTGAATTATATGATCCAATATTGTTTTTTGCACTTACTGAATTAATGGAATAAACCTTTTTTGAAGGCTGATTTGGAGGGTACAAGTATATAAATCTCCTTCTCAAATCTTATACGCATGGGCTAGACAGTTGAATGCTGCTGCTGAACTGTATTTTATTGTCCTGCCTTCACTGTAGAGTCCTGCATCGTGCTGAACAGGTTGGTGAAAGCAAGCTGTTTGCAGGTGAACAATCCTTGCTTGTTCTGTGATTCACTGAAAACTGTCTTAAAACCTTATGGTCTGATACTGAGAAGTATCGAGCTCATTGCTGTTGACTCAGTGGCATTTCTGCTAGAATATGTATGTACCTAGGAGAAACTAGATCTAGATTTGGGGCATATAAAGTTAAAAGGATTTTTTCTTCCTTTTGGGGTCTTGATCTCATTTGTAAACAGTAGATAACACAACTTTCTTAGGAATTCAGATACTGCACAAAAAAGTCATAAAGAGATTAAAATCTCTCTTCAGATAACAGTATTACATTTTTTGTTCCTGGCCCCATTTCTAGCTGAACTGTTGTGCTTGACATTTTGTAAAAGCGCACTCCACATGCTTCCTCACTTATCTGAAGCAGAATTGTGATACAAAAGATGTTTTAGCAAATTTCAGTCTAGGATCTGATAATAGGATGCGTCAGGCAGCCTTTCGTATTGGTTGTTGCTATCCTTCCTGCCCATAATACTAATTGTATGTCCCTGGTAGTACTTCTTCAAGAAAGGCAGAGAGGGATGGAGGAGATGCTGTACTTTCATAGCCTGTTATGAAGAGAACTGTCAGTTCTCGGGGCAGGATGCTGTATTTAGCAGTACATATTCACGTCTGCTCAGGCCTCGTCTGGCGAGTGTCTCAATTTGGTTGCATTGCCGTTCACTGAGGTGCAGCACACTCAGCTTCAAACTGCCACCACTGCACTGACCATCTCCTCCTCTGGGCAGCATCGTCCTGTGTACTTTCCAGTTCTCTGCTTTTAGATATCACTCGTGTTCTACATTTGCTCCGTCACTGTCTCTGCTCAATGTTACGCGTCTCAGTTGCAATATACGTCATCTTCTCTGTAGTTAGAAAATTTAAAGCGAGCCTTTTCAGACTGTTGGGATGAAGCCTGATGCATTTTGGGTTTCAATGGCAAAGCTGGATGTTTTATTCCAGAAGTGGGGTTAGCAAATCTTCCCAGAATGCTGACATTTCCTATACATGGTCCAGTGTCTGTTCTTGGCCCCTAAGAAGCTCTGATAACAACATCTGTTCTGGACTATCCCAAACAAGACTAATATAAAAACATACACTTTCTGTGTCACGTTTCAAGATAGAATACTGCAGTCAGCCCCTGGCTGTGGAGTGTCCTCAAGAGCTTGAGATCCAATGGACCATGAAACCCATCTTAGAAAGATGAGATGTGGCATTACATTTTATGTAACACACTGTGCTCTGTAATTGGCTCTTTCAGTGCATGTGCAGAAACACTGAATTACTTGCAAGGTAGAATGGTATTGCTGTGGTGCTCAGGAGACAGAATTTATTGGTGGGTTTCTCTATTTTTTGCCTAAAATGTCTGGGTTTTGAGAAGTCAAATGAGAATACAAATGTACTTTGGACTATAGGTCTGCAATACAGGGATTTTACAAAGAGAGACGGGGCCAGGGAGGGCTACCTGATAAAATCGACAGGAGACTCATCTTTCTGAGGGGCAGAAGCACATTTTCCACTCTGACACACTGGGTTACTTTCTTGTTGAGAGGCTAAGGACAGTTTAATGAGGGCTGAGAAGTCTGTTTAAGACTGGGAGTCACTAAAGATCAACAGCTCCTGCAGTCTAATGTGCATTATTATTTAACCAGTTAACAAGCAACTGTATTAACAATTAGCTCTGTTACTAGCTTGTTCCTTTAGGTCATTAAAACTCTCTTTGCTTCATGTTGACCCCTCAGTTTGCTACTTTGAGTAGGTGATACCCGTGTATCCTAATGCAGTTTATGTTACGGTAACTAATGATCCGGGTCTGTTGTAGCCACTCAGCCTACTATTTGTGTCTTTAATGATTCAGGAGAGAAGTGCCTTTAGGTGCTGTCGTAAACAATCCTCTAAATCTTGAAAATCAATGAGAAATGAAAGGAAGTTAATTACACTTTGTACTGACAGCACTGCCTATTACTTAGGTTGCTAAGTATTTCCATTACATGAGCTTGGATCGTTTGCAGAGGGCGGGCATAGGAATTGCTCTGTGTTTTTTTGTTCAAAACTCTGTAAAACAATTTATGCTGAGTTTTTCCTATTCTGTGCATCCAACTAAGTTTAAATTGCTTAGGAGAATTTAATCAAAAAACAGTTTGGCCGTTTTGAAGAATGGGCTGATGAGAAAATGAAAGAGGATACCAGAGAAATGCATATTCCTTTGCCTGTGTTATGTTGTTCTCAGTGAGAGGTTGTGCTGTGAAGAGATATTCCATCTCTCTGGCTTGAAACAGGAAATTAATCTGATGACTGGGACTGAAATTAAGAAGCAGAATTAGCTGATCAAAGAGCGTGGGGCAGAGAGCCATGGGAGTGGGAAGAGGCTGAGATTGGAAAAAGCAGCCCAGGAAAAGAAGGGTGGATAGGGAAGCCTGAGAAGCGAGAGAAGCCCAGGCTGAGAAAGCAGGACTAGATAGACCAGGACTTGCTAGCGAGGAGAACAGGACCATCAGAGTGGGAAAAAGCCAAGAACTGAGGTGGGAGCAGATGGGAAGAGGTGGGTGGGAAACCTCAGGCTTGGGGCTAGCAGGTAGGATAGCAGGTTCCCACAAAGCACATCTCTTCCAAGAAGCTCAAGTAGGACCCGGAGGTGTTTCCTTCTCATCCTCCCTTTGTTGCCAGGAAGCAATCTGGCAAGGCATCCTGCTCCCCCTGCAGCCGATCCACACAACTCTAGCAGGTTGTCATCTTCTCTGTTACTTCATTCCGTCAAATGGTGAAGGTCTGTGCGGAACTGAGGGCTCCGGGTCTGCAGATTAACCATATGGCTGTCACCACAACATCACATGGCAGGAGACATTTGTCCAGCTTCATGTTAGTAGGAACGTAGGAAACTCCTTTCCTCAAGATATTAATATTCTCTTTTTAACATCAAAATGAAGCACTCAAGGTTAGAGAGGGCTGAAATTAAAGTTTCTTATGCATCCTGTAATTTTTTCTCACAACATCATTTTTTTCCCCTCCCAGAACATACTTTGCTCAGTGAGAGAGAGGAGCTGTGTGCTTATAATGCACTTTTTGTCTGGCTTGCTGCAGAAGAAGGAAAAACGTGCAGTGTGAGAGTCAGGGAATTACTTGAAGAAAATGACTGTAGTAGCCACAGGAACATGATCTGATCCTCCAGGCCAGCTGAGTTTCTCTGTGGTGTTGGACTAGTCAATTTGAACTAAACTTTTCAAAGGCTATCATTAGCTGTTGTACCTAACGCGTTTGAGATGCCTGATTCTACAGAAGATTGGTAAAAGTACTGCATGCTCTTTGCTGAAACAGAAGTTTCAGAAAAGCATTTCTGAGGCATCTCGAATCAAGTACTGCTCAAATCAGCAGATACTTCTGAAATTGTGCCATCTGTGCCTCAGCTCACTTTCTATGTAACGGTAATAATGCTACTTCTAAAAGAAGGTTGTGGGAGATTTTGAAAATAAATTAGCTTAATGTTTTATGATGCAGTCAAGAATAAAGAATTGGATGAGGATGAAAGCTGGAGGAGCTGAAAGATTATAGTATAAAGTACAGTGTCATGCACCTAGCATCTAATGCAAGTGTCTTCTATAAACGTGGAGCTCATCAACTGGAAACTACAAAGGAGGAAGAAAGATCTGGGAGCATTGCTAGATCTTGTGGTAATTGAGGCAGCTCTTTCATGATGTGTTACACTCAGTTGTTAAAAGGTCTCAATGGCTATCAGAGAAGCACTAATGTGTTGGGCTTTTGGGAAGACTCATCTGGATGCTTGTATATACTTCCAGCTTTACAGCAGAACGATGAGAACAAACTGGAGAAAGTGCCCAATGAGGCTGATAGCGTGGTCAGAGGAATGGGTGGCCAGTTTTAAAAGGCAAACAAAAATGTGGGGCTTATTGAGCCTTGCAAAATGAAGATGGGAGGGATGAGTAAGACAGCAGTTTGTAAATACACCTGAGGGATTAACAGCAAGATGGAAGTTATCTGAGCTGAGCTACAGTTTTGGCACAACGGTAAATAGGCCTGAAATGAATAAGTTCAGGTTGAAAGTTAAATAGTTTCTAAGTATCAGAGTAGTGAGAGTCTGGGGCAGTATCCCAAAGGACAGAGTGGAAGGAAGACACCTTGTTGGGCTGTAGATGAGGCTTGAACCCTTTGAGAACGGTGTGAGCTGGACCTGGGCTGAGACTCAGGAAGCTGTAAAATGTGTTAATTATAGCAGATGCAGCATGCATGCTTGGACATTGTGCATGCAATTCGTGTGGGCAGTTGACCTTTTCCTTCTCTCAAGTGAAATCAAGTCATTAGGCATTATCTCTAAATATTCTGGCCCTGTACTTCAGAGTTTGAGCTTCTTTAATCTTAGTAAGCCTTCGGGAGCCAGATTACCAGCATATCTGCCCTGGAGAGTCTGGGAGCAGATGAGGAGATCTCTTTCAGATGGCTGGTTTTTAACGTGTAGCCAGAAATCTCTGTTGAGTACCTGAGCATGTGTGGAAAGGAGGGGATGTATGTGCTCTCCATTAGCATTTCCAAGATGCAGGAAAGCCTCATCTCTGTTAGCTTCAGAATATCTACCTGTCCTGGTTTATGTAGCATATTTGAATGGAACGCTATTGGTTGTGTAAGGGATGAAGGAGAGGAGAAAACTCCTTGTCAGAGTGGGAACATTGCCATTCTCAGCCTTTGGATGGACTCCACTGCATGTTTGTCATATACAATTCCTATCTGTATGGAACATGTGTCACTGCTGATGTGATGTGCCATGTCATAAAAGCTCTGGTGACATTTTGTGACCTCTTAAAGTCTAACAAAAGAGGTTTGCAACATATAAATGCCATCTGCTATAGCAAAGCAACTTCCTAGTTCTCTAATCACATATGCCTCTTGTGAAATGATGCATCACCTCGAAAAAAATCAGCATATTAATGGAGGAAGCTTGTCATTTCACTCATTCCCAGATTCTTTACATAATTCATCTATTAACCTTTTTTTTTTTTTTCTTATTAAGAACCCTGAGGGGTGGAAGTTGCAGCAAATCCATGATCGCTTTAGGAGTTCCGTTTCATTAGAGCTGTATTTACTTTCTGATTTTTTGGTACTCTGAATTGGAACCATTCTCCCTACGATCTTAATCTTTGCAAATACTCATGGGGTTCACAGATGGAAGCGTGAAAAGTCTGAGCAGTCTCAGGAACATGTAACAGGACTTTCGGGGGGGGTGTAAAAAGAGGAGAATTTTCCTCATTAAGCTGTGTTTGTTCACTTAGTCCATTATGGGAACTGAGATGTGCTAATTATTTTAAATTGATTCAACTTGTTTGCCAATTTGTCACGCTAGTAGCCTCAGATGTGGGGTAAGGAGACCAAACTTTGGCTTGAATTTTTGCCGGGCTGACAGCTTTATATAATGTATGGGTTTTGAATCAGTTGGGGCGATTTTTACAGCCTGAAAAAAATAAGCAGAGTGTTTCGTGCTTGGATGGGAGAGAAGAGCACTTTACCCACTTATCCTTTACTCCACATACTGCTGTTGTTGGGTGCTCTAGCTTTTACAGTTAGATAAGACAAACTTTCTAAAGAGAGAGTTTATTGCAGGAAAGGCATGCTTATTACAGGCCACATATACAACACACTCACATAGTAATTTATCAGTAACGATGAGTGAAAGCTACTTCAGATGGTGCCAAGGTAGAAAACTGCATCTCTACAGACTGTGATGAGAGGCAACAGATCTACCTCCTGTCATAAACAGTGCTTTTGTGTGTTTTCCAAAAAGCGTGCAAGCATTGTCTAGCCCTCACAGCCGTCAGTGAAGAAGTTAGGTCTGTTTTTATCGCTGTCTTGCAGGCAGAGAAAAAGGTACACTGAAAAATGAAGTGACAAGACTAGCAAATCTGTGTAAGCAGCAAAACAAGATAGCAGAAGCCCTGGCTTGTCTGCCTGTCTCATTGCATCATGCCCGTGTGCCCTGGGCAAACCCCATTCTTTCGCCTGTGTTTGAACGTAGCTTCGGTGATATAGCAGGCTTCAATACTGATTGAATACTGATTTTTAGACATAAGCTTATCCTTTCCCTAATATGACCTATCCTTCCACTCCCTATCAGTAAAAAGATCTTTTCCTTTCTTCATTGAGGTATTTTGAGATGATGCTAGATGTGTATAGATTTCACAGAATGGATAAATGAAAAAAAAGCACAGAGGGACAAGGGAAGTCAAGAAGCCTGTGAGCATTGCTCTGGATGTGTTCTGAGAAGGCAGAGGTACATTCTCAGTCCAGCACTTGCAAGGATAAGTCATTACACTCTGCTGCTCCCCTTGTAGTGGACCATATGGCAAGGTCCTACGGTGCATGTACTGCCCTAAGGGTCCTACTTGCAGATGGAGTGATGAAACTGTAAAGCCTGCTGTGCAGAAGTTCAGTAGGATTTTTGTAACTGCATTGCCATGCAACCATTTCAGTTGCCTTCGTGTTTGACCTGTTTTTTATAGATCCTGATGAGGTCTGTAAAACGAGCTTATTCTTAGTTGCCATTCATACAATTCTTATCTTGCCATTCTTAATTTCAAGAAGGGAATAAGGGGGTTAGGTGTGATAAGTTTTTGCATTTGCTGCTCTGCAGTAATGACAATTTTTGCGTGTTTTGAGCCTGAAACAGAAGGAGAAGCCATCTTTTTTGCATTAGTTGCAGAGTGAAAATGGCTATACTAGCAGCTACTGCAGAGTGGTTGGTGTAGTGTAAAACTGCACCCTGCTTCACTGTGAAATTAGCCTGGTCATGTGGCCTGAGAGATACCAGTGCAAGCACCTGAAGCGGGTATTTGAACTCCTAAGAGTATATTGTGAAGCTTTTTATCACAGCCCAGTTGTGACTGATGTTCAAAATGTGCAGCAAGAAAGAGGGACTGAGATTAGGTGATGTCTCAGCAGAGGTACTGCAGCCTATCTGGGTTTTTCAGAGCGAGAAACTGTACCCAACTGGGTATCACTGGATGGCATCAAAATGCTTGCTTTGTTTACTGCTTAAATAATAACAAGGTACACTGTGTGTGGGAAGGGATCGTCAGGGGAAGAAAAGCTTTTTAGCATCAAGCTAAAAAAACAGCAAAGCACTGCTGTTTAAAAGGCTGTATAAAGAGCAGGGCCTGTTGCTTTCCTTCCAATGCTTTGCAACTTTTTTCGTTTTAGGAACTTTCCGCTGTACTTTCTGTGAGACTGAAGTGGAAGAAGATGAGTCGGCGATGCCCAAAAAGGATGCAAGGACACTCGTGGCAAGATTTAATGAGCAGATTGAGCCCATCTACGCGCTGCTTCGTGAGACGGAAGATGTTAACTTAGCCTATGAAATCCTCGAGCCAGAACCCACAGAGATTCCTGCCCTGAAGCAGAGGTGGGAACAGATCTGGTCTTCTCTCACTGCTCTGCTTCCTTGTAGTGCGTTCGTCTGCTCTGCGAGGCTTTCCCAGGCCTTGTGCAGCCTCTGGCTGCATTGAGGACGTAACTTGTTCAGCACCAACTATGCAAGCCACTGACAGATTCCCCAAGGAATGTGTGGTTTATAAGGAGACAAAGGGCCATAACCCTTTTTTACTAAATAAGGCAGATGACTCTTCTCTGGTCAGCTTCCTGCATGTAGTTTTCTGTGGGGGGGGTGGTATTGAAATTGCCTGCTGCTTGCTGTGCTGCAACTGGTATGTGTACCAAGCCCTTGCCCCAGTATGTGAGAAATGCAAACTGCAGCCATTTGGCAAAGCTCTGAAGAGGCCATCTTACGCTGTCTTCTTTCAAACCCTTACCTTTCATTTATTCCTTTTGCTTCTACCCAGCTTTTGAAACAATGATATCTGCATTCTACAATTGGCGTTTCAAATCCACATGTAACAACATTCTAGTTCAAAAGACATTACTTGTAATAAGGATACTTTTTTCTTCTGATTTTCTCCTACTTGTTACACACCCTTTCAGGAGGAGACCGTGTTATAGTCAAAAACTCTTTTAAAATCTTCCTACCCATGGGAAATGACACTTTTCTTTCAGAACATTCCTAGCTGTACAAAAACAGATGATGTTTAAATAATGCAGAAAGATGTGGGGAGCTGTCAGTTTTGTCAGCTGTGGTGAAATGTGATGCACTTCTCTGTGTTTTAAAAAAATTAATTAAACACAAGGGGGAGGGGAAATGTACCACGAGGGGAAGCATTCCCACAGTGCCTTGGGGTGCTTGGCTTTAGTTAATGTGAGAGCAAGCAGGATACTCTTTTTTTTTCTCTCAAGCTAACCTTGAGAGAGAATGTTCCTTGTATATTCATGCTGGACAGTTTCTAATTAATACAAAAAGAAATTCTTTTCTATTCATAGTCTTTTTCTAGCCAAGGAGGTAGCTAATTTTCCTCATCATTCTGATAGAAAAACAGAAGCAATATAGAGGGGAGAAGAGATTTTTTTCCAAGGTCACTCAACATGTCTTTGGTGATATGGGGAGTCTTTGAAGCCTTTATGCCCAAGCTGAATCACTATTCTTTGCTTTAAAAACCCTTTTCTGTAGTTTGAGTAGTAGAACTGGGATAACCCCACCAAAAAGAGAGTGATTTCTCAGTCTTCCTCTTCTGTGCACAGGAAATTATCACAGCAGAAGCTTGGTGCAGTTCCGTGATTAAATAGCAGCACCCACTTACTTGACTGTTAAACACTTAAAAAACATTGTAAATGATTAATTACTCTGTGCAAGGAGTGACAAAATAAATAGGCGGCTTTTTAAACGCTTACTTGAATACAACTTGCTTCAGTTCATACAATGATTTAATTATTTATTAATTCAAAGCAGCTAATTGCACGAAAGCACTGCTGTGAGATTTTTTTTTTTAAAGTGCCAAACCCTGGGTTATTTATTCCCTCCATTTTTATGGAGTCTTGAGTGTCTGAAATCATTGACAGAACTGACATTTGGTGATTCTGAAACAAACAGAAAAGGTCACGAAGTGCCTGCATTGTCTCTTTGCACTGACACAGGCAACTTCATGTGTTCTCAGAAGAGTTACAGCTCTAAGAAACCCCACTGACGTTGCATAACTGTCATTCACCTGCCGTGGGAAACCAGGCAGGTCTTCATTTATATCTTTCTAGGAGGCCGTTAATTTTCTTAATGTTGGCAGAGCATGAATTAACCCCACAGGTTTTGAAATAAACCTACTTTACCTAAGCCCTTCTCTGTGGTTTTCTAAAACAGATGGATTTTAATACCTCTCCATTTTCTTATGTCAAAATTGCATGATTTTGTATAACAAAAATCTTCACAGAATTAATTTTCTGTGGTCATGCTATCAAGGACCATGGGTTGTCTGTTGTGAAGTCGAAGCTCTTAAGAGCGCTTTATTTCAAACACAGCACAAAAAGAGTTATCCCTGTTATGCAAGACCTTTTCTTAATAGTCTGGGCAGGATTGAGATGAAAATTTCAAGTTGTTTCCCCGTTGCACAGTGTGGTTTCTGTGGCCCATACCTAGCTATATCAAGGATTATTTATGTCGCCTCTAATGGCGGCTAGCCACTCATTAAGGGATTTCCATCAAGGTAAAACAACTGATGGGTAACGGAGCAAATGTGGTCACATGTGGGCCACTGAGCTGACACAGTCTGAATAGTTCCTGGTTGCAGGATGGCCATGCAAAATCTGGAGCTAGGTGGGGGAAAGCAGATCTTGGATCTGAGAGAGAGAGATTTAAGAGTGCACTCCCTTCATCTGCGCTGTGCTGCCCGTAAGGCAGCTTGTGCATCTGGCCTTTTGCTGGTGCCTGATCCATGGTGTTTAATCCTGTACTTTGGAAAAGGGTTGCTGAACAGGAAGAGCTCTTCTGGCAGTAAGGAGTATTCCCCTGGTCACGTAGTCTTGAGGGGTTGCTGGCTCCTACCAACAGTGTTGCTGAAGATACAATTCCACAAACAAGGCAGTAAATTGAGACACATTTGCAAAGCTCACCAGGGTCTGAAAGTTGACAGAAAGTGTCTAGATGCTTCCACCTAAGTGTGGGACATTGCAGTAGATGCCTTAGAGACACCTACAGTATGAATTACTTTTAGAGTTGGTACTTTCATTTTTGAAATGTTCCCGACGTTATGGCATAAGTGTTTTGCTGCTAAATGATACCGCGTAGGAAAGAAGTCCCATTTCAGGCACACTTATGGGCACCTCTGTGCAAAAGTATTATTAGGCAATTCCTGGCCCTCCTGAGTCTTTAGCTGTCACGCTGCAGTCGTGAGGAGGGAGAGCTCGAGGGAGAGCTGCATTGTGTATCTTGTGAGGAAAGTGGATTACATAAAATCGTCAGGGAAACGCTAGTTAGAGATTTCTATTGTGTGGGAAGCAGAGTGGTGCTTTTCACAGAACACACGCCTGTCTTGGAGAGCTGAAAGGTACCAACACTTGAAATAACACACTGGGAAGAAGGTCTCTGTGTGGTTCCTTAGGTTACATAAGCAATACATGTGCATGAGTCTTCTGCCCCAAAATTCAAGGCTGATGTGAAGCTCTCCTAGTGGGGCTGGCTGCAGGAGAGAACCGACTAGTGAGTGGAAACATGCGAAAACCGATGCTGTGGGGTATTTTGCTAACAGACCCCAGCAAGCTCACTGCTGAGAGGCTGTCTGCAGCTCAGTCCACACTACAGCTGAACACACCACTACTTTTTACCTGGAGAGATGATCACCTACCTGCATATTTTCCCCTCACTGTTTACCCCTAAAAATCCAGCAGACTTAGGTCATCAAGCAGTGGTTCAGTCCTTGCTGAATTAAAAAAATTGCATATTACCCAGGTCTTCTCCAACTGCAACATTATTTTAAGCTGCTGAGTTGGGGGGAAGGTCATGGGTAGATAGCGGTGACTGAACCGTGCTCACTGACAACTTCTGTCAGCTCAGCTGGCAGCAGGGCAGGGACGCCATGAGTATCATTGATGGATTTGCTTTGGACAAGAGGAGGAGTCCAGGCAGGTCTGTTACCTGTGAAAAGTCAGATGACTGAAATTATATGGCTGAGGGTGAGCGCAGTCTGCAGTGGATCTTTTTCTCTGAGAAGATGAAATATCATTTTGAAGTAGAGGAAAGGTCACATTTGGCTTTCCCCACCTGGAAAGCAGTGGGTTTCCATTCAGCTGCTTTCCTTGATCAATGCATGTGTAGCAGCACAGACCAGAAAGAGTATTTTAGGCTCATTGCCACTACTGTGCAGAAAATACTCCACCTGATGTCCTCTTTCCATCAGATCTAAGCAGGAATGTTTCTTTTCTCTTATCAGTCTCCTGAGCTAGAAGGGAGCCTGGAGGAAAATGTTCTGGCTGCAGCTTCTCTCAGAAAACAGAGCAGGGCAAGACTTTGACTGTTGTACCCTTTGCAATGGTCATCGCCTTTCTTTCTCCAGCTTTTCCACAACAAAGACAGTTCTGTCTTCCTTCCTCCCACACACCATCACCACACAAAGCCCTTTGCCCAGCCCTAGCTAGTCCTCTGGTTTCAAGGTGTCCTCTCATCTTTCTTCTCCTCTGACTACACTCCCTGGTCCTCCCAGGGTTGTGGATAGTACAGATCTCCTGTGTAACGCAGGAGATGTTATCATGAGCATTGTCACTCACAATTCAAACAAGGGTTTGAACTGTCTCTTTCATGGTGAGTTAACTCCTTCACGAGTCCTATGATTAATAATGTTTCACAGATCTGAGCATGCAGGGTATCTGGGCCTCTCATCTGACTTTCTGTGCCTATCATCTGACTTGTTTAAACTTGGTGCTTTTTTATGCAGTATATGGTTGGTGTGTGAAGGCCAAGAAGAGACATTTCAAAATACCAGGTTACTATTCGACTGTGTTTTGCTGCTGTGGCTTTTATTTCAGGGTATTCTGGGATCCTATGTTTTCATGCGTCCATCAGCAGCCTTAGTGCTGTCTCTTCTTTTCAGTGTCTGGTGTGGAAGTTGCCATGGCCTCATGTAGGGTTTCCCATTAGAGACCCCCCCCAGGTTCACCAAACCAGCAAGCTGGTGTAGAAATTCCTGGCAGCACATGTTGGAAATGAAAATGCAAGTTCTTGGTGCAGATCATGGAAGACTAACTAGTTGTAGCTTAAGTGTTGTGATGCTGGCCAAGAGGGGGCTTGTTCTGAATGTTCTGGTTTTATCTCTTTGACTTTTATGTAGCAAGGAACGTGCAGCTGGTGCTGGTTCAGGGACAGCAGCTGGCCTTGCAGGTGGACACCATCGGGAAGCATGGACTACAAAAGGACCATCGTATGAGGACTTGTATACCCAGAACGTTGTCATCAGCATGGAGGACCAGGAGGATCTTAACCGGTCTGCAAGTGAAGGAAAGCCAGCCAGAGAGAGGCCGATTTGGCTACGGGAGAGCACAGTGCAGGGGGCTTATGACCCTGACGAGATCAAAGATGGTAAGAAGATGCGCAAAGCAGAAGTACTGCTCTGCTTATGTGATGCTCTCAAAGTGTTGTCAAAAATGTATTCCCCTGTGTGTGTACAGCTGCTGTTCCCAACACTCCAGATTTTGTCTGCTCCCTTCTGCTGTGCAAAGCACCTGTGTGTGTAGATAGATGTAAAAAATCCTGATTTATTAGATCCAGAATTGAAATCTAGGTCAGTAAAGCTGGGTTGCCCACAAAATTGTGGGCTTCTGAAATGTTAATTATCTGTTACGTCTTCAACCTTGAGAGTTTATTACTTTTGGATGAAGGTCTTTCGGTTTCATCTGGAAAGCTGCCTCCCTAATAGGTCACTGCTGAAAAATAACATTTATTAACATTTGGTCATGCTGAAGCCTACCAGATCTACCAGTAGTGTTTTTGTGCTCCCAGCCTTCTTATTGCCAATTTTTTTTCAAAATGTGTTTTATATGAAGAATGTGTCAGAAATACAGCTTCTGGAAGTACAGTAGGAAGGTCTGTTACCATGGCAGGTGAGTCTTTATTGCTTTCTCTTTGTTTCTTGTTATCTTTGCTTTATTTTCATTCATGTTGGGGTCAGGTTTTCCATAGACTATAGTCAAGATCTTGTAACCTCTATAAAAACATTCTTCTTTGTTAAGTATACTGTTTCAGCTTACACACTAAAAATAGGAAGTAGACACTTTTTATGATTTTTACGAGAGTGAATCAATAAATGCAATCTTCCAAGTCATTTGAGGATTATAGACTGAAACTTTTGATGCCCTAGGAAGAGAAGATGGTGAAAGGGGATCGCATGTGTGAGCATGAGACCCTGGAACCAGTGCAGTGCTCAGGAGAGGAGTGTAGCAGAAGTGAAGAAAATGGATGTGAAATAATAGTCAGAAGATATGTAATAATCTTGTGTGCGTATAACGCCCTTCAAACATACGGATCCCAAAACATTTTCCAAATAGATTAAATAAAGTGAGGTGATTGAAACAACCTCCTTCTGCAGTCTGTAGCAGATGTTGTTGTTACTCACCAGCCAGGGTGAGTTCTCACCCCATTTTTCTGCTAGACATTCAGTTCACCTGGAGTTTTAAATTGGCTGCTTGAGTTGACATTTGGTGTATACAGCATGAATGTTCCTCAGATGCTGCTGAAGGATGTGGAGGAGCAGTATATCTCCATACAGCATGATGACATCGCTGCTTAACCTCCACCACTACTGGAGACCAAAGAGGGGACTTGTGGAAATAGCCTGAAATTGCTGCTGCAACACATTTCTGTAGCTCTTGGATGACATAAACAGGGAGGAAGGAAACTCGGGACTGTTAACAGAAGAGATCCATGGCGTTTAATTCACTGCTTGGATCTGGCAGGAACAGTTTTTGCAAGCAAGAGACAGCCCCACGCCTGAGCCACAAAGTGAGACTTTGTGGAGCTACCCCAGGCTGTGGTCGCTTCACAGCTCTCAATGTGATGAACTACAACATTATCTCACAGGGGTGCTCTCCAATAGCCTCTTATGCTCCACAGTCACAAGCGACAAGCTGAGCCGAAGGCTGCCAACACAATGCCTTCATTCTTCCTTCCTTACAAGAATTTTGCCGGTGCATTAATAATAGTAGTTGCAGCCATCACCCATTACTACAACTTCATTTACAATAAAAACATGAGTCCAATGAAGTTAGAGGTGGGTCTTTTGGCCTTTATTTTACTGCAGGAGAGGAGTGACCACAAACTCCTCTGGCTTTTAGCACTAAATGCAGAACTAACTTCCTTAGTTCACCTGTTTCTCAGCATTTTTTAAAAATAACCAGTGTATTTTTGACCCTGGGGGAAAGGCTTGGGTGCCAGCTGCCTCAATTTGGTGCTGAAACCACAAGGATCCAGGTCTTGGAGAAGCAGGCAAGTGGCATTTAAGTATGAAGGCAGAATGCCATCACCTCAGCTGCACCGATTGTTCATAGGCACCATCAAGAGAGAAAGTTTGCCACAGGGCATCTGTCCTACTTTTTAGGCCTTGTTTTTACATAAGGTTCTCTGTATTTCAGTATTTGTTCTGGGCTTGTTTATTTCCATACAGCCTGTAGGTTTATTGGTGTTGGGTGGACTCACAGTCCTCTCATCAAATGTAGGATGAGGAGATGTTTTCGGCAGAATGCCATTTTTTGAACAGAATTTTACCTTTTGAATCGTGAGCTGCAAACACTCTGCCTACCCAAGCCACGCCAAACCCTGCCAGCTATTGTACAGCCAGGCTGACTGAAAGAGGACCACTGTCTGTGTGTCTGTCAGCTGGGAAGCTGCAGTCCCCTTCAAATAAGAGGTCCAGGTAGGGAGCCAGAGAGACTGGCTGGGCTGCGTTTCAGCTTGGAGAGCAGGAGCTGTTTTAACGCAGCCTTCCTCGCTGTGCTGCACGGCTTGGCTGCGGGCTGTAACCAGCATCTGCTTTGCGAGATAGGTCCCGCTCGCTGCCACCATGTTCCAGTAATGAGCTTTTCCCGTTCCTGCCTGATAGCTGCACTTCTGAGCTTACCAGGCACGGCTACTTTGAATGTTGTTTTATAACACATGGTTTCCGCAATATTCCCTGTCTGCCTGGATTCATCTGCTTCTCCATCTTAATCCTTAGAGATGGGGAGCTGTATACAGCACAGGGCCTGGTTTTGGTTCTGTGTTTATGGTCTGTGCCAGCAATACCCCATGGTCTTCATCGTCACCGCAGGTCCTCCAGGATGTGGTCATACAGGCTGGAAACAAAGGGGCAAAAAGGAAACAGCCTGTGCTTGTTCACCTGTGAAACAGCACTGAGATACTTGCTGTATCTTGACAAGCATCATCATTAGGTGCATAGTCTGGGTATCTGTAGCTCAGACAAGCGTCAGCATTAGGTGCAAAGTCTGGGTATCTCTATCTCTGACAAGTGTCATCACTGGGTGCACAGTCTGAGTGTCTGGAAGCCCACATTTAGGTCCCAAGGACTGTTTTCTGCTCTACAGCGAGGAAAATGCATCAGTCCAGCTGAGGGCTGCCTGAGTTGGGCACCTCCCTGGAAGATCTTTTCCAGGTGTCTGCTCCATCATGTGGTGTTGACTTCTCTTGTGATGTGCTCCTGACTGAGGCTGTTAGCTGGGAGCCACAGTGACTCCAGGCCTGTCAGCTCCTAGGAAATGTCAATACTTGCTCTGCTGTTACGAGAAAAAAAAACTATCTCTGCCTTTTAAGGGAGAGGAGCTGGCATAGAGAAAGGATGTGACTTGGCCAAGCGTGCTCAGGGGCAGTAATTAATATGGGTCCAGAAAGCCTTCAGGGCCATCACCCAGATCTCTGTGAGGAAACAATCATTCCCTTGTGTCTTTTTGCAGGGGGCCGGGATCTGGATGCCTTCCAGGAGCGTGAGGAAGGCCGGGCAGCTCTGGATGATAATGAGGAAGTGATGCGTGCCCTGCTGATCCATGAGAAGAAGACACCTTCTGCTTCAACAGTCACTGTTGGAGGTGCTGCTCCTCTCTCCGGTGCCAACGCTAGTGACTCTGAGAGCGAGACAAGCGAGTCGGAGGAGGAATCTCCTCCCCGCGCTCCTGCCACAGCCACCACAACATACGGGCTAGAGGATGAGGAGGAGGATGAAGAGTTTGAGGTGGTCGCAGAGGACCCCACTGTCACAGTGGCTGGGCGTCCACACTCATACAGCCAAGTGAGCCAACGACCAGAGCTGGTGGCCCAGATGACGCCGGAAGAAAAAGAAGTTTACATAGCCATGGGGCGACGCATGTTTGAGGATATGTTTGATTAACTGCTTCCTGCCATGGCATTTTTTAAAAAGTGACTTTTTTAGCCAGAGACTCCCTAGTAAAACAGAAGACTGAAGTGTATCTTTCCTCCCCTGTGAACAGGGACACTGGGGCTTGAGACTATGAATTTCAGGCATTTTGCCCACCAGAGAGGGGGAGCAGGAAGGCTGCATGTGCCAAAACAGGTAGAGAAAGACAAGTCTCAGAAGTGAGGATGCTTGCAAGGTAAAAATCAGCTTTAGCGTGGCCTGCACAGGCACTGCTTTAACATTCTCCAGGGCCCCAGCAGCTGCCTCCCCCCCAAATGCTTTGAGTTGATTTTTGTTGCAGGTCCTAGTGAAGTCCACATCCCTGCCCTCGGAGGACGTAGGTGCTCCATAGTCTGATCAGAGTGCTCTGCAGAGGAGGGTGTAAGTAACATCACAGCTGCCTGTGCCCTGTGAGGGGAGAGGAGAGGGAAGCGCTCATCAGCTGATGGCAAGCTTGGGCAGGGCTTGTAGCTGACCTCCTGCCAGCAGCCACTGGCCACTGGAGTGCTATTTCTAAGCAGCCCTGTGGGCAGCAACCTTTTCTGGCTCCCATTCGTTCTTTACTAGGTCTCAGTACCTCAAGGTCAAGTGTAACTTGAAGCATGCATAGTGAAAACCTTGGCAAGCACACACAGTTGCTCAGTGTCAGTGTAATGAAAGCCCTCCGTGGATCTGAGCTGTCAGAGCGCTCTGACTTACCAGGAGATACCTTCATTTTCCAGTATTGCTCCCTGTCGCTTCTGCCTAGCCCTGTCCAAACTCCAGTGTTGCAGACAGTTCAGTGGGCAGGGTCCCAGTCAGGCAGTGTCAGAGAAATAGCATAGCTAGTTTTTATTTGCAGTCACAATGGGGCTGTATCATTTTAATAGGAATTATGCAATTTCGAATTCTGCTTTGGCACACTCTTTTACCATAGAAGAACATTTATCAGTGCCTACAGAGCAATATCGTATTTTTAATGTTTTTCTCTTTCAATTGAAAATGTTGTTTTTTTAAAATTCTTGTGTTTTCCTATCCAGTGCTACAATAAAATAAAATTATAAAAGAATTTTGTGTTCCAGAGGGTAGGGGCAGTATTATGTACTGTTCAATTTACAAGGGCAGCATGAATTTGCTGTTCATTGAGACTGTAAATCTGTTTTATACTAACTATGCTTTCTATGTTCTGCTAACCTTGTAATGCCTCCTTTGTGGTTTTACTTTCAGCTTCTTGATATTTTGGACCCCTCTTTTTTTAAATAGTGTTTAAATTTGCTTTTAAGTCATTTTAAAGAGGAATAAATAAACAGAAACTTCTCCCCTTTGTCATCTTCCAGTTTGTCATGTGCCTAGTTGGGAATGTTGTTTGCTTATCATTTTGATTTACTTGATTCAAGAAAAAAACCAACTATTTGAGGCTCACCTTTGAGGGAAGGACTATTTGAAATCCCACTGCACATTGTTTCTTCTCACCAGAGCTTCCTTGAATGCCTCCTGGAATCTCCTGCACTTCCAGGAAGGATGTTTCATTACACCGGTGCTGCAGGAGGCCATTTCTGATAAACACTTCCATTCCTTTCCCCCTTTCTCATGGGAAGTGTAGGTTGATGGTGGAGGTCTCACAGACATTGTATTGCTAGATGAAACGGTACTCTTGTGTAGATGGACTTCCAAGATCTGCTATCAAGCTTCTAGATATGAAGCCACAGCGCTGGTAAGTCAGATTCGATGATCAGCTAACAGGAAAAAAAATGCTGTACCAACTCTGTCTAGATTTAATGTGGTTGAATTCAGGGTTACCAGGTAGGTTTACAAGGGAGCCAAAGAGAGAAACTGAAAACTAATCCTGAAACAGTACAGCTCAGAACTCACCAGGAGTTTATACTGAGTTTTTAGCCTGCAAAATCAAAGTGTAGGTTTGTTAAAGCTTAAGTGGAGAAATACAGGATTTTATTACAAGAGCACTGATACTGCATCTATATCCAGCGTAATCATCTATAAAGTAGTGGTTTTACTTTATGAACATATTTAATTGTGGTTTGTACGGCGGTTGTAATTTTTGCCATTCGGCGAGGCATGTCCTGCGTGTGAGGGAATCGGTGCGGTGGTTTGTAGGGCCGTGCCTTCTGCCTTTCTTCCACCACATGCAGCCCTCAGGAGGACTGGCGAGGTCAAGATCCAGGAGCAGATGCCGTCATTGTTTCCTGCCCTTTCTAACAGCTTCTGGCTGTCGGAAGGGATGGCTGCTCTGCTCTGTTCCAGCCGGTTAGGGATGCTGTCAAAGGACAACTATGTGCTGCTACTGCGCTGTCATGACAAGCAGTGATTGAATGAATAGGAGCAAGTACGATCGATAGTTCCTTTTTTTTTCTTTTTTCTTTTTCTTTTAGCAATTGAAGCAGGGCTCTGCGCACATGCCAGGAGAGGAAGAACGGCCGCTGCTGCAAGCAAAGCCGGCCGCTGCCAGGAGGTTGGTGCTAATGCAAGGGATAAAGCCATCAATTCTGAGGAAGGCCTCAGCCATTTCCTCTGGCTGCCGGACCACATGTGCTGCATTAACGCTAACCCAATAACACCGGGGAGCGGGGTTGAGCGCTGAAGCCTTCCTGGGTGAATGTTCTGTCTAACCCCATTCAAACCAGTTTCTGTGTCTGCTTTCAGCCTGAAGCGCGTTTTATCTGATGAGTGCACTTCAGGACAAGGCGCTGCAGCTCAGGCCGGAAAGAAAAGCACATTTCTTGAGCTGTTCATACTCCTCTCCCCAAAGGTCAGCGGCGCTGGGTGCCTCTCCCAGCTGGGCGAGAGCTGCCTCTGTCCCTGCTCCTATTGTGGGTCAGGGAAACCAGCACAGAGCAGGCCAGAGCACATCAGTGAAGCTGCTGATGGAGGGGAAGATCACTCTCAATGCTGGAAAGCAGGAATGTTTTAATTTTTTATGCTAAGCTCCTGAACATTGGCTTCCTCCATCCAACTCTCCTTTTCCTGTCTTGCTGCCTCCTTCAAACAGACTCAGATTAAACAGACTGTTGCTCTGTGAGAGTCGAGGGATTTGAAGATCCCCTGGAGGAAGGGCAGAAAAATAGCATCATCTCTTCCCCGAGACATCTAAGGCGCCCTGCCTTGGTGATGCCTGCAGGGCCAGGGCGTGCTGCGGAGAAGTTTGACAGGGCCTGGGGGGAGAAGCAGCCAGCTGTGCTTGCGTCTCTGTCTCCCACCGTGCCCCCATGGGAGGAGGGAGAAAATTGCCTCAGGAATCAAATGCAAGATGAAACCATCATGGAAATGGAAAGGTTATGAGCAGGTGGAAGGACATGCCAGCAGCAGGGCGAGCCAGCGGGCTGTCCAGTGTGCTCTCCTGGGTGGGTTGCAGAGAAGAAGCAGCAGCAGCCCTGTTCCTCTGCTCTGGTACGTGTTGACATAAAGAAGTGAGGCTGGGGGCTTGGTCCCTTGGAGGAGGGAGGTGTCACACAGCGCTGCAAAAAATTGCCCTAGGCTGTTCTAGGACTGGTGTTGCCTTATCCCTCTGGAAGCCCTGGCCAAGGTATCCTTGTCCCTAGTTTGTTCACAGGAGGTTTTGGAGTACTGATCGAAGCATGGACTGCAAAGGATCCCTAAGCATCACAATACACTCCAGTTTAAAGTGTACTGACTGTGAGTCAACATAGCCTCTTCTCCAGGAGCTGGGGCTGAAAAGTAGCTTCTGTCTGCTGAGCTGCTTCCAGAATAATGATCAATATTTATTAAGTCCAAGGAGATCATCACTCATACAGTCTTGATAGGAGGCGTAGCCCAGACGCTTGAAGCTGTTTAAGATGTGATTGCACACAGGGAGTCATGGAGAGGCCACTGCCTAAAAGGACTGGCAGCCCAAAGCGTAGGGAGCGATGTCTGACTGCTGGTGCTCCTGGAAAGCTGCCTGCCTGCCTGCCTGCTCCCTCCTAGCAGAGAGCAGAGCGCCGGGCTGCCCGGGACTACAGCCCTGTCACTACGGCAGAGCTATTTTCTCTCTCTTTCAAAGTTATCCAGGGAAATAATGGGCTTTTTGCCTGTCTGGGATACCTAAGTGAGCTGCCAGAAGGTGGTTTCTTATTTACCAGCATTAATTAGATTGAGAGAGAGAATGAACCTAATTTATATTTAAACAAAAATCAGATTTTGGAAGCGTCTGCTGTACCATTAAAAAACACGTTAAGGACAGCGACTATTTGTGCAACCATCCTGGAAGCAGTAGACAGACAGTCTCTGAACAAGATGCTTTAAATATAATAGGTATTTTTTGCTTAAAATATGTTTCTGACCTAAATATAATTTAATTTCCATCCCTTTGAACAGTTTGATGGTAATGAACCAGCCAGGGATGGCAGAGAGGAGGCTGAGCCAGCCGCATCGGAAGCGCCTCGGCTCCACTGCAGTGCGTTAAGAGACCCTGCCTGCGCTTCACCCCGGCTACACACAGCCAGGGATGCGCAAATCCTGCCCAGAGCTGGCCACGGCAGCAGGAGGAAACCTTGGGCTGCTCAGACGGAGAAACAGACAGGGATCCAGCCTGAAAATGAAGGCTGATCAAATATTGTTCCACGAGCATTAATGTCTGCGCACAAAAAAAGGTACGTCTGGCAAGGAGGAAAAATCACATCTCCTACAGATTTGATTAAAGCCCTGACATACTGCTTCTGCTTATTTTTCACCTGGAATCCGTATCGCCAGCCTCTGCCATCCCATTACTTGCTGGAAGAAGGAGGGTGAGCAGTGCTAATTTTGCAGTGAGTTAAAATTGTGCGTAGAGCTGAGAAACCTGGCTCACCTGGTAAAGGGATCCTCTTAGACTTAAACAATGGGGTTTTTTGTGCTTCTGGCAATGGAAATCTGCCTGATCCAATGCCAAATTTGCCAGGCATTGTTAGAGTCCCTGGTTTTCCTATAGGTTGGGGCATTTTGGTCAGGTTATCCATACTGCGCTTTGCAAAGGTGCTGGCTGTTGTTCTTCTCCCAGTCGATGCTGATGGGCTCTCATAAACTCAACCCCTTTGCGATCACACATAAGCGTCAATTTAAAACAAAGTTTCAGTCCCTTCTCCACCACCTCCATCACCTCCACCACCAAGCAGCTCTGGCTTGTCCCACATCCACTCTTGGGGCATGTGGTACAGTGATGCTGAGGTCCACCATGTAGGTCTTGGCCATGACTGCTTCGGGCTGTGCCATGACTGCTTCGGGCTGTACCATGACCCAGCAGAGAGGTTTAATGAATGGTAGGTCTGTGCCTTCTCCAGAAGTGAGGCTTTGGCTGGGCTTGGGGGCAGTGCCTACTGGGCCCCCCAGTTTCCTACAGTGGGAAGGGAACTGGCACCATCCCCAAGCTGGGTAATTCTTTATGCACAGTCTTTGCTGATTGAATTCAATGTGATTTGGTAGGACTGGATTTGATCTTTCTTTTTTCTTTTTTTTTTTTTTTAACCCTTCTTCTTTTTGTTCCTTGGGAATATTTTGAGTTGCTGAATTTCTTATGTTTCCCTGCTGCTTCTGACAAAAAAAATTCCAACTTTTTTTTTAATGCAAATGAGGCTGTAAAATCTTTTTAGGGAGACATATCTGTTCTCCCTGCGCTGTCAGCACAATTATTCTTCCTTTGCCATACAATGCTTTCTTCCAAGAAGAAGTGCTTTCAACACCTCTCAGCCCTTCTGGTGATGTCAGGGGATGAAAACTATCCCCATTCCAACAGGGAAAAGTAGAGGGAAATGTGGTTAGAGGCAAGTATGGCCTTTAGAAAATGACGCATCTTGAGAGAAATTTCGCTTTCACAGTGCTCTCCCAGGCCACGTGGGTGCCATATCCACGCAAAGGAAAATACAACATCTGAAGAGGGACTTGGCTCAGGGTGCATTTATCCTGGTGGATTCCATTTCCTCAGAGCCCAATAGGAATGGCAATATTCTCTGAGTGTGCCAAGCTCTTGGAAGTTATAGAAAGGCATCAGAAAGGTCCCAAGTTAGCAATCATCTTCAGCAGGAGCCTGCAGGTCTGTTTGAATGATCTGATTCCTACTTTCACCATGCTGGAAGGTTTGGTGCAAGAATACCTCGCAGCAATGAGTTGCCAAAATGAGTTTGGTGTCACAATAAAAAGTACCTCTTTCTTTGAAGGTTTCATCTGAGTGTGCTGTTATGTCTTGTGTATGAGAAACAAGCACATAAAGTCATGTAGGGGTCCTGCCCACCTCTCCTGAAACTCCCTTTGGGAATGTTAACAGATAAGGAATTTTGTATGGTTTAGGAAGGAGCTACTGCCAAGAGCAGCAAGTAATAGTTGAAATTTTTGTTATCTAGACCATCACGTCATTACAGCCTGTCTGAAGTCCAGAATAAAAGAGTTTATCTCCATAGACAGCAGACATGGCTTCTTGCAGTTGGACAGGTGTCAAAATGCCATGTTTTCAGGCCATTCAATGTTGCATGGGCTTTTTTTTTAACTCTTTGCATATTTTGTGCCTCATGCAGCGGGCACTAGCGTCTTTGGTTCACCAATGGACCAGGTGCTACCATGAACTAGAGACCTCTGGCTTGGCACCGTACTAATGAGCTCCTTGTGGGGATGGTAATTCACATGCTAATGCAGTCTGCCTCGGGAAAGGTGTGAGTCAAGCCATTAGAAATACCGAAAACAAGCCAAATGAATACTGTGCATGGAAGCCCATTTGTTCAGGTGGTGAACAGGAGATAAACGGCTCCCTGTTTGCAGAGAGTGTCTAGTGCACTTCCAAGTCCGCAGTGGACATAAAAACTGCTTCGTATCTAACTCAGGAATAAAAAGAGCATCAACACTGGAAATCCATGTTGGAAGGGAAATAAATCAGGCATTACTAAGGTTTTATTCATAATGTTTGTTGAGGAGAAAGGGGCAGTGAGACATCACGTTTCTCTGTCCCATATGAAACACCATTTGGCACCTGGGGATGTAACAGCGAAGCAGAAATGGGAACTGCTCTCACCTCACAGCTGCCGTTGGATTGCTCTGGATGGGAAATCCAGCATTTTTGGGGGCTAGAAGGAGCCAAACGTTCAGCGAGACCGGTGCAGCCTGTGCTGCAGCAGCAACTGCTGCAGAACCATAGAGAGCTGCTGTGATTCAGATACTCATGCTCATCCTCTCTTTTTGTTCCAGAAGCTGTGCCTGCGCTGCAGGATTCATGGAGCATGTTAGCAGAACGAGCTGTAGGCAGAGCACAGTCTGCTGGAGATGGTTACTCTCCTTCCTGCCTGGCCTGGCCACTTCCCCCAGCTCTCCTCTTGTATTTTGAAGCAAGAAAGTTCAAAAAAACCTAATTTGCCCTTTGAACTGGGAGAATGAAACAGATGATACCCAAGCCTATAGGGTAATGGCAAGGGATCAAGGAGAACACGTGGTTGCAGGTGACTCTCGGTCCATCTTGCTGGTAACTTTTCCTCACACCAAGGGTTGTAACTATAAAAAATCACAGAATCAGAGAATGGGTGATGTTGGAAGGGACGTCTTCAGGTCACCTGGTCCAACCCCTCTGCTGAAGTAGGACCACCTTGAGCAGGCTGCACCCAGGACCATGTCCAGATGGCTTTTGAATATCTCCAAGGATGGAGACCCCACAACATCCCTGGACAACTTGTACCAGTGCTCAGTCACCCTCATAGTAAAAAAGCATTTCCTGATGTTCAGACGGAGCCTCTTGTGTTCCATTCTGTGCCCATTGCCTTTGTTCCTGTCACTGGAGAACAGCCTGGCTCCATCCTCTTCACACCCTCCCTTCAGGTATTTATATACATTAACAAGATCCCCCCGAGGCCTTCTCTGCTCCAGGCTGAACAGCCTCAGCTCTTTCAGCCTCTCCTCATAGGAGAGATGGTCCAGCCCCTTTATCACCTTTGTAGCCCTTTGTTAGACTCTATCCAGTATGCCCATCACTCTCCTGTACTGGGAAGCTCAGAACTGGACACAGGACTCCAAGTGTGGCTTCACCAGTTCTGAATAAAGGTGAAGGATCACCTCCCTTGACTTGCTGGCAATACTTTACCTAACGCAGCCCAAGATACCATTGGCCTTCCTTGTGGCAAGGGCAGATTACTGGCTCATGTTATACCTGGTCTCCACCAGGAACCCTCAAATCCTTTTCTGCCAAGCTGCTTTCCAGATGGTTGGCCTCTAGCACATATTTATGCATGGGGTTGTTTTTCCCCAAGTGCAGGACTTTGCACTTATCCTTGTTAAACTGCATGAGGTTCCTGTCAGCTCATTTCTCCAGTCTGTCGAGGTCCTTCTGGATGACAGCACAACCCTCTGGTGTATCAGCCACTCCTCCCAGTTTGTTTTTGTCAGCAAATGAGCTGAGGCCACACTCTGCCCCATCATCCAGATCATTAGTGAACATATTCAATGGGTTTGGACCTTGTATTGACTAGGGTACACAGTTAGTTACTGGCCTCCTACTAGACTTATAATAACCCCCTGCACCAGTACAGGTTGGGGGCTGACCTGCTGGAGAGCAGCTCTGAGGAAAAAGACCTGGGAGTTCT
>JAOXNO010000001.1:85894871-85905221 GCA_028565335.1 Limnodromus scolopaceus | reverse complement strand
ATCTGCATAACCAGTTCCCTAAGCATCTAATCTCAGTAAAAGACCACTTCTGGGACAACCTGAAAAGCATGAAATGATGGGCCAAGGGGTTTAAACTAACAGACATACTTGACTGACCAGCAACGCCCACAGGGCTCCCAAATAAGAACCAACACTTTCCTGGTAGGAAGATCATCTTGGCCCTGCCAAAGGCTCCAGTGCCATCTGGGATCTCACCGCACAGCATAGTTGCTGCTCAGTGGATAAGCAGGCCTCCGTTTTTAAAACAAAAAGATGCACAAAGGACAAACTTAGGGTAGTTGTGGTGATGTTCTCTCAGGCGCTTTTTCATAAGCCGTTAGTGAAGTAGCATCAGAGCAGACCTGTGGAGTGAAGGAGTTGGTGTTTGGGGAGCAGGACAGACTAAGTCTGGTTTGGACCCATGGACTAAAGCACCGTTAGCTGTGGAGTGAACCACCGTTAGCAGCTGACTCGTGTCAGGAGTGTTTCTGGAGCATGTCTTTGGCTTCCATTTCACAGGAAAGGACTCTGCTTGTGTGCTCCATGGCTGCTCCATGTTGCAAGCCAAAGCAGGAGGTGGGGGACAACCAGGAATGTCTCATCAAAAGCGTTCGCCTAATCCAAATTAAAATGCTGATGTTGAGACACCTACAGCTGCTCACACTGCAGTATGCAGGAGACTAATGGAGCTGAATATTTTGGGTTATCAAACCGTGATAAAAATTGCTACCATTGGCACATCTTTTTCTTACAGGGAAACTGCTTAACAGGGAAAGTTTTTTTTCCCCTTCGAGTCATCACAGACGGTCATCCGATTTTGTAAGGGTGCCAGACTCTCACGTCTGCTGTTAAAGTGATGGAACTTCTGTTCCTAATCACACTGTGGCTGATAATGACATGGGAAGGACAATCTTGCACATTCTCTTTTTTTCCTCACTTAAATGGGTACCTTGAACAAAATGCATGTATGTACGACGTGGCTTCCTTGAATGTCATTGGAAGGAAATATAAATTGGAAGCAGTACATTCTTTCTTGTATAGCTAACCCTCTCCATAAATGCTGAATCTTAGCATATAGAAGTGTCTGCTTTTAGTGCAGAATCAGTGTTGGGCACGTTCTGCAGAATCTGACCCAAAGCCTATTGAAGTCTATGGAAACTTCTTTTATCTTTGACGGGGCTCTGAACGGACTCACAGAGCTGTTTGCCGCAATGTGAAGCAGACTGGTTTAGATCATAGGTTTTTCTAAAACGTCCACAAAATTAAGACATACTGAGTGAGAGACAGACAGCATGCAGGAGAGATCTACCTACCTGTCCTACATATTTCAGCGAAACAAATCAAAACATCTGCCAAGACATACAGGTTTGAGTCTATAAAGCTCTAAGCACTCTTTGAGGTGATGAAAGCTCTTACCTCTCATTGACCTCTTTAGAAAATCTACCACTGTAAGGGTCAAATCCCGAGGTTTAATGAGGCAGGAAGTCTTTTTTTTTTTCCTACTCTTTTTCCTTTGGACATCAATGGCTTTCTTTTGCTTTCCTCTGTTCTGGTTCTCCGAGCAGTGTGTTGCAGGCAGGGAAGGAGAACAACTGAAGCATGCAAGCCCAGACATTTTCTGTTGGCTTGTGACACAGCATGAATATGCTGTAATGGCAGGAGTTTGTATTTATCTCTAGAGTTTCATTTCAACTCCTGTTCTTTATCTGCCTATCTCTTCTAATATTCACCGGATACAAGGAAATGACATTGCAATAGCCATTGATGTTTTAGGTGGGGGATGCTTACTGGCACAGTAGTGATGATCAAAGGATGACAGGCTGCTCTTCACATGTATGAAAAGACATTTTAGTTATTCAGAAGCAGCACTGAAAAATCTACATCGCAATGAAGGTGTGAACTGTGTGGCTTGCAAGGTGCAGGGAAATGGTTGCAAGCCACCTCTGCAAAGACTGCTGGAGAAATGGCAGCAATGGGTGCTGTAACAGTAGCAGAGGGAGAAAACATCACAGATACACACGGGATGGGAAGAAGTGATACCATGATCATCCATTTCTGTGAGCTTGTCTGGGGCTGTGGAGATGACAACTGCAAAAAGTTCCTAGTTTTTCCAATGCCTGTGAGCATGGATTGCTGCTAACCACCTGTGTGCTCGCCAGGTTGCATGACTATCTCCCCTTGCTGTAGCTGGCTCCCCAGGTGCTGTGGGGAACAAAGCAAAAATTTGATTCCTCTTCCCACTAGAAGGTTTTTACCTTACCTAACATCAGCTAGCAGCTTCATCGGCCTTCTCTTCTAGCGGGTCAGTCATGAGTGCCCATCTGCCCCTCCATCTTTTTCTAATCTTGGCTGAAAACATTACTGGTTTTCCTTTCTTGCAGTCTCTTAACATCCTTTTTTCTTTTTTTTGTTCTTTTTTTTTTTTTGTACACTACTATTTAGTGTTTAAAGCACTGCCTGTATTATTTAATTCACTGAGCATTTTGGGAATATGGTTTCCATGAAAGAGGCTGTGGAGCATCACTGTGCTGAACTGTGAAATAACACCACCGAGCGTGCCTCCCTTCTCTGTTGGGACAGCTTTCTACTGCCAAACTCTTCACAGGTCTAGAAACTCTAATTATTCTTAGGTGATTTTGAAGTCCATAAACATACACACACATGCACATGTATGTGTCTGTGCGTATACTTCCCTGTGTCTGTGGCATGTGTCAGGAGGATGTGATAACAGAGTTATCCTGACCTAACCTGAGTTGGGTTGATGGTTGGACTAGATGATCTTAAAGGTCCCTTCCAACCTAGGCGATTCTGTGATTCTGTGATAACCTGCCAGATACTCTGCAGAGCCTTTGCTCAGCTGCAGCTTTCTGCACCCTGTGCTGGTTATCATGTCCCCTTGGCTGCTCCGCCGGCCCACCAGCCTGCTTCCCAAAGAGCTTTTGTCTGTAGCGCTGTGTCTTGGATCTCGCCACAGCTTTTCTCCCCTCCACACCCAAACCGGCCGCTTTCTCCAAACAAACTGGCTAACCATTTCGCAAACCCCGACTCTCCTTCCGCCCAAAAGACATTTCTTTTCCTCTCTTCTGGGCATAGATTGTCTCTGGTTTTTCCTACACATTGACTATTCTTTCTGCTGATCCACCGTGGGACTATTTAGCAACTCCAGCTGAATCTTCAGTCTCGGGGATCAAGGGCTACTGTGTGATTTATTTATTTTTCGCCTGTGATACGTTAGTATTTCTCTGACTTCTCCCCGTGCCACTCCTCTTCCTCCCGCTCAGCCCTCGCTTTGCCAGAGCCTTGGGCCATGCATGCTCTGCAGATCTGTTTTAGTTCCCTGTCAATTATTCCTCCTTGCTTACGGTAACGGCTCATATCACATTTTATTACTGTGGCTCATGTGCCTTTCACATCACCGCTTTCGAAACACTGAATTTATTCTGAAATGTGTCTGGTTTTCAGTCTAGCTCCTCACTATTTCTAAAACCCAGAGGCATTTTGTTGTTGGTTTTGCATCTTTTTTGCCGGCTGAAGCTGTGTCCACCTTCCAGGGTTATTGCTCAAGTTTCTGTAAGAAACATGGAAAATTTTTTCCTTCTCTTCCTTGACTTGAAGCCCTTTAGCTACCTCTGCCCCTACTTTCTCTCCTTCCTGAGCCTTAAGTGCTGTGCTCCCTTGCCGGCCGTTGTGTCGAACACAAAGATGAAATGACCAGGGTGTGTGAAAGCACTGGCTGACACTTCAATATTATCTTCTCCTGCAGGATGTCACAGTTAACCCTGCCTCTCCACTGCCCTTTACAACCACCTCATTTCATTTTGAGAGGACTCGGTGCTCACAGCAGCATGGGATGAGCACCTCCCCTGCTGCTGCCTTCAGGCAGAGAGCCGGGTTCCTCGCCCATCACGTCGCTGAAGTGTCTCGCACTTGACCACCTGTGTCACTGCGTGATTAAGGGCAGCGCTGAGCTGTTTATCCCTCTTGCAGTTCTTCCAAATCAGTATCCCCTTCTGTCAGCGCCCGATTTCACCTGTGAAGCTGAATTTTCTAGAGGGCACACGTGATAATTTTAAAGGAGCTCCTGCTACCGCCTTACCAGAAGGAGGGAAGCTCATGTTTCTGATGGGGACTTTTTAAAAAATCCACTATAGCTGATCTGGGAGCGGGGGAAATGGGAGAAATAATGTGCTCTGTTTATAATGTACAAGGATGTAAGGCTTCCTCAGATGCTTATACTTTTGTCAATTCCAAATGATAAAAAAGCATCAGGTCTCAAAACACAAGATTGTCTTTAAAATTCATGGCATTTAAGAATATCAGTGTCGAATGTTTATTCACTCCCCACATTCTAGGCCTGGAATTGTATTTAATAGAACTTCCCTTTTTCTTTAAGAAAGGAAGCTTTTACCTCAGACGCTGGAGCATGGGAAACGTGAGCTGCCCAGCAAGGTTATAGCTCAGGAGCAGCAAAATGCTTCAGTGACTTCAGCAAAGCTGAATTTTACTATTCCAGGGTATTGGGAAAACGAGAGAGAAAAAATGGATAGGCCTGGATGGAAGAAGTAGGAGAAAGCCCTGGAGATTCGAGTTTGCTGCTGCTGCTGAGAAGAGAGGGTGGCGAATTCTACCTCCGAGACTTGCTGTTCCCCACCAATTCCAAAGGCTCGGGCTCTTCTTTCAGCAGCACCATGTAACTTGGCTTAGGCAAAGCAGGCTGGTTTTTTTGTTTGGTTTTTTTTCTCTCTGCACCTAAGAGTCTATTGTCTTAGGGACAACGTCTTCTCGACATCTAGAGCCCCCTCCATCTTATCTCCTGGCATAAGTCTCTCTGTAAAAGGAATTTAAGGAGATCAGGCTACAGGGTGCATCCATAAGATGGGGGAGAGTGCCAGGCCCACCCTTTTTCCTGTGAGTGGCAAAAACAACTAGGAGAAATTTGGGAAGCATTTTACCCAAACTGTATCTCTGGCTACTGCAAGAAGAGAAAGCATCTCAGGAAAGTGAGAACTCCATTGAGTGGGATCACAAGCCAGAAGATTGGGAAAGGCAGGTGTTTCAAAACCTCCTGCATGTTCCTGAAGCTGGATGGCAGATCCTCATATTCATATGTTGTTGAGCAAACCAGATAATTAGACATAGACACAGACAGCGAGACAAAAGTGCCATCACTCAGGTGGTCTTAAGCAGGGACAACGGAAAACTCTGGGTAGGAACTTGTAACTATGATGAATCCTCTGCCTAACAGCAGGTTAATAGATGTTTTCTGCTAACAGCAGATAAGAGATCTCCAAAGGAAGAGTCTGTAACACCGAGCAACTGATGGAGTCAGACCCGGAGAACTCAAGTTTTCCACCTTAATTGACATAAGGCAACTGCTGCTGTATATTTCCACCAAAAACATGATACTGGCCTGTGACTTGTGTTAGAGGGATTTCTAGCACTCGACGGGATCTCACCAGCTGAGAAAACTGACTCCAGGGGGTCCTGTACTGAATATATACTCTAGTGTGGCCACTCTTAATGCAGGTCTTATGGACTTCAATCACAGCTGGCACCTCTCAATGAACTTGGAAAAGTCCTACACCCTTTCTGTGCCTCAGTTTGCCTTTTCTAAGAGATAGCAATAATGATATCCTCTTATTACAGAGGGGCTGTTGAGAACATATTAGTTCATGTTAATAAAGCAGTTGGAGACCCTTCAGTTACTACAGGAAAGACATGCAGAGTATTTTGGTTTATTGTAGTTGTATGCAGATTGAAACGCTTAACTACTTTCCACTGAAAAGGAGAATACCTTTAGAAAGCCATACCTAATAGCAATTAGGAAGCAACAAGACAAATCACAAAACAAAGCTATGATGCAACCATTTCAAAATGAAGACACAGAAAACTCGAATATAGACTATTAGTCAATGTAGCACAACAAAATGTAAGCTGGGTAACCAGCTGAATCACAGCCACTGGTGATTACTTGTGAGTGTTCCTGAAAGGGAAGTGTGACACTAAATGCTATCTGTTGGAAAGAGTATAGAACAACTGTCTCTTTCAAGAAAAGAGATTATTTCCTCTCTATACAGGTAATGGAGGATGGGGAATTAGAACACAAAGAACACCACATCAACAGCTAGAAAATTGGTAGAGGAATTACTAAAGCAGTTGTGTAAGCAGCTACTGCAAAATAAGGTGATAAATACCAGGCAACTGGGGCTTATAATGCATCTGGCAAACCAACTTAATTATATTCTTTGACAGGATAACAAGCCTAATGGACAAAAAATACTCCACGGTAGCTTTTTGTATAGTTCCCTGAGATGTCCTATATGTGGATTACTGAAATCTGAATGGTACTTCTCCAACTCCAGCTCTTTCAGTGTGTGCCAAATGCAGGGAAGTGTGTCACACCATGTAGTGTTTTGCAGCCAACACACAGTCATTTTAAACTACATGGCTGTTTGAAGGATGTTTTCTCAACCTACAAATCTACAAAAGCCACTGAATGAAAAGCGGACTACACCATATCCTCTTTCATAAGACAGATTTGAATCTTAAACTTCAATACTCCAGAGGGGCTCAAAATCACAGCTATGCAGATGTTTTGCTATTAGAGCAGCCAGTAGAGGTGATGCAGATAATCTTGGTTTATTTCACCACCAGATGGTAGTTGGCAGTTTGTTGGAGGTGGAAAAACTGTTGGAGCTGTGAACAGACACCTTCTTCATCAAGAAGGTTATTGCCCAAAGGTACATACTTCTCCTTGCTGCCCATGATGGCACTTACCTGCCTGATCTCTCATGCTGGGAGGTGGAATTATTCATGCACCCTTACTTGTTTCAGCCAGCGTAGGAGGAGATCTTTCCCTGGCATTCTCTATAATATGTTTTCAGGCAATTAGCAAGGGGACTAGGAGAGGCATAGAATGGTGTAAATCTAAGTAATGCCATTCCATGTCAGACACTCTCTGAAGGGGTTATAGAGCTCTGTTTGAAACACCAGCCATGGTCAGCATACTGGCATTCCTACAGTAAAATCTATTTGTTCCCTCCGTTCTGTTTTTGGCTCCATAAACACCATGGGATCCAGTGGTTAAAAACTGCATAGCTAGCACAAGGACTTTATTAGTATCACTGCCAGGAGCTAAAAACATGAGCCAGGTGTGGCATGGATGACATGGGTCAGATTGCTAACTCAGAGATACTAGAAAATGCATGAATCTCACTGTGGTCTTGCTACTGAAGAAGAACAAAAAGCCATATTCTCAGAACAAGAACACAGTTTGGTCCATTTCTCCTGAGAAGGCGTGGAGCAAGCATTGGAACTCTCTGGTTTCTGCTTCAGTTGCACCCTGTATGGCTTTGTACTCCATGAGTCCTCTCTTACCTTTAGGTTAAATGACAAGGAAACAAGAAAAGCTATTTCTTTGGGAGATGGCAACAGAGTGTCCACTATAGGAATGCCAAGTGGGGTGCGAAACTGATGACATGTCTGCCCTGTACAAAGCCTGGTGAAAAACAGCCAAGCACCCAGGATAGATAAGTGTTAGTGGTGGAAGATGAAGAAAGGAGGTCTCCTGTCATGCCCAAGCAGCCCCTCTCAGCCTGAGAACAGACTGCGCAGAGCCTAACCATACCTGCAGGACGGAAAGATGGGAACACATACACAACTCTGGAGGGGGAGAGTGCACAAAGTGTGAGCCAGAGGAATGAGCTGAAATCAATAAACTGAAGTTCAATCCCAATAAATATAAAGGAAGGGATGAATAAACATGAGTACAGAGAAATGGAGAGATCACAGGAAAGAGTTGTGGGGTTAATGAGAACACAGTCAAGGGGGAATTGCTAGATGCGGCTGGCACGAATGCACAAAATGCTGGTTATTGGGATTAATAGGTGTCATGACTTTAAGCAAGTAACGTAGCTGGAGAGTATCAAAGCATGTTTTGGTCAGCACAATTCAAAAAATACCTAAGCCAAATGGATAGAAATGAGCTGAAAGAATGCAAGAATCAGCAAATCTGGGCCCATTTTGTTTGTCAAAAAAAACCACCCCAACACTCAGTGTAAGGTTTTCTTAATGCTGATACGAGTAAGTCTCCCAACTATAATGCTTAGTGGAGTAAGCTCCCTCCATGGGGGAAAACGGAATCAGGCATTTCTAATTAGCCGCATTTGCAGGAATTACAGTTTTGTTTACTTATGGCTTCACAGGCTGTGCTCTTTTGCTTTATTTATGAACAGAACAACCCTTAACTAATAATATGTTATTGCTGTGACTGGGCCTGTTGAAAGGCACAGGGAAAATGTACATTTAGGCTTTAGAGAGGGTGAACCACAGCCATGCAACAGGATTTGGGATCAGGGATGCAAAAATATTAAGAAAAGGAAGAGAGCTCTGCCTACAAGCCTCTACATCACTGTCAGGAAGCCCACACTTTCCAGACTCAGATCAGGCCCTTGGACTATCCTTGCACCTCCCAAGGCTGGCCTGGTGATGGTAAGGGGAACTCACAGCAAAAACCAAGTCAGACCATTCGCAAAGGTGCACAGGAGATGTGTGATGCCTGACTGAACCAGCACCAGTGATGCGAATTAAACTTTTTAGACAGGTGTTGCCAAACTCAGGAGGAGGGCAGACCAAACCGGAAGCGATAAGCCACACCGGAAGGAACAGCTTTGTCTGAATTGGAGAAGACAGAGAAAAGTCCATGTGCCCCTCATACACATAACTGTGAGAAAGCAGCAACAACTCTCTCTCTTCTTCGCTTATACAGCAGCAGCTGCTACATGATGTCAAAATATCCACTCCAATTTTAGATTAGGGTGGAGGTGAGCATGGGGTACCACCTTGCCAAGAAACAGAATGGGATGGCAGAGGAAAGAAAAGATCCCAAGGGACAATGGAAACAAATTATAACTTGGCTCTTAACTTCAGCTCTTGGGAACTTGTTAACTCTTTCACTGATGGTAGTTACTGGATAAATACTCAGTAACCATAGCTACATCTACACTGCTAAAAGCCATCCTCTCTAAGAGATGCTTGCCCTGATTTCCAACCAAGTCATGAAGTGGAGCAGTCCCCCTGGTCAGGGTTAGTCCCCTTCTAGAGAATGGCCATGTGCTGTCTGCCTCGTTCTTGCTCTGGGCCTCCTCCAAATTCCCCATGGAGCTCTCATGGTTGTGAGACACAACCCTTTCTGGTGTTTTTCTTTCTTTCTTTCTCACTTCAACATGTATTAAAAGACCTGTGCTGCAGCCCCACCTGTTTTTAAGCAGGTACATGCCATAACGTTTGGTGGAGGTATTTCATTCTCCAGTCCCAACTCTGTTGGCCTAGATAGTGACTCACCTCACATGTTTCAGATTCTTCTTTTGAGGGGAGGAGGTGTGATACAGGTCCCACAGCTGTGCAGAAGATGAGAGTCTGTTATGCTTGCAAGACAGGTCTTAATTACTAAGTGCAAATTGTTATTTGGTGTTAAAGTGCTGGGAGAAGATAAATGAAAGCAGAGGAAATATTCAGTAGCTGCTGAAAAGGACCTACAACACCCAGACACAAGGAGATATCTCATTAATTACTTGCTTTAGTCCCCTTTGGGCTCAGAAGGCAGTAGCAATAGAATTACTTTTGTTTGCAGCTGTGGGTTCTGTTTTGACCGAGATATGTGTTTTCTATTTATACCTTAATGTTTTTTGACACGTTTCTTTCTGGTCTGGGAATTAATTGCCTACAACTTACCTAGAGCCTGTACTTCAATCCACGTGTCAATCATTCTTGCTTCATCGTGTCTCAAAGACAGCAGCAGAAATAGGGACTACCAAGAACAGAGCACTCCTTCCAGCATTGACTGAGCCATTCAGGGCTACAGCTGTTAAATGCCAGCACAAGTAGGTGATATTCAGCATTTGAATTCTACCCAAAAAAGTACACTGATGTAGCAGTAGCTGTCACTGGACTGAATTCCAGAGAAAATCTCTCCTCCTAGAGACCAGCTTTGTCATTCTGTTTCACTTGTCCAATATTTTCTAATACAAATCTTGAAGAAATCTCAGAGAAAAAGAATAGAAATTAGTGAGGGAGTAAGTTACTAAGAAGTAGTAACATAAACGAGTATTTTTTCCACAGATAAAACATAGCTACTTCAGACTGGCAAGGGGCCCTAACTTGTGATGTCACCTCCTAACCCCAGTCCTGCATGATCAGAGCTGTCAGGTGGTGCCTTATGAAAGCAGGACAACTCTGAAGTTTGACCTCATGTCTGAGTTTCCTGAAATTTGAAAGATCCTATGGGTCTAGGGACTTGCTTCAGAGCAGCTCCTTGTTAAATGGGGTTTGTAACTCTGTTAAAAAAAGTTC
>JAOXNO010000001.1:85849395-85886213 GCA_028565335.1 Limnodromus scolopaceus | reverse complement strand
GAGGAAGAACTAGAAAACTGTGCATGGAATACAATGCAAACTGGCTGCAGAGAGAAGACCAAAAATTCAGCCTGAGGCTGGTAAGAAATCTGTGGTGACATGACATATGGCCTAAATTAACTACCATAGTATTTACCCAGCCTCTTAGTCCAGTTTTGTGTCCCAGGCGAGGCCCCACATTGTCGTGACTAGAACTCAAGACATCCCACAGTTTTGCATATTTCCTATAGTAAAGATACAGCAAGTAGCTGCTGTGCTGATAACAATCACTGAGGCACTAACTTTTCTGTGGCTTCTGTTACAGCCTGTACTCCACGATATGTTAGAAAAAGACCCCTGCTTTCAGAACAACCAAATCTAAGTTGAGACCCCTTCAGCCTTGGGAGAAACCTCTGCAAGAAATACGTTTATCTACCATAACAGGACAGTCTGTAAAAGCTAGTCAAAATTTTATGTCCCCGACTGCTGTTTAGGTGGCTTGTGATAGTTCTTCACCGAGATACGCAGCTCATCCTGGCTAGGGCATATATTTAGAATGTAACTCAACAGGCCACCATCATGATGAAGTTATACTGTACGCCTGAGATGAATTAAGTTTAACAAACTGGAGACTACCCTCATCTTCTTGTGCACGCCTGTAACTCTGCCTGTCTTTGCACTGGCTCTGGTCCTTGTTTGACCCTGTACAGAGCTAATCCAGCTCATTAACCCGAAAGAAAATTATTGAATTTCCTAGCAAATTACTTTTTTGCTAACCTAAGAGCTCAAGTGGATACAGGACCTTCCCTTTCCACAGCAACGAGAACTGATCACCTCAAGCTGTAACAGATAACTCTATCCATGGTCTAATTTACACCTGTACTTTCCACACCCACTGTGGAAAATGGAGTTCTTATTACAAAACTACATTCTCAGTTTTGTACAGACATATCCCACCCTGTCACAGCTTCTTCATTAAGAAATCTGGTCCCTGACCATGCATAAAAGATTTAATTTTTATGGTAAATATTTCTGTCCTGTACTTGTGAAGAAAAAAAAAAAGGATAATGTATTAATATTACATGAGGATGATGAATTCTTTTTCTATCCATTGACACGTATGAAGGATAAAAATGGCACTGCTGTTTTTCAATCAGCAATCTCTGTGGCACCTGAGTATCCAAATATCCTAAAATAGTAGGAGACTTCCAGCCTTCTAATGTTAATTTTTAACAGCTCTCTGTACATTTACAAATTCGAAGGGCCAAAGGAAAGCTCATGTTATTCCAAGAATCAAGTAGAATGACCCAGGTAATAATAGACCTGGCATCCTTAGTAATCCTAGACAAAACAGTGATGTTATGTGAATTAAAGCACTCACACTATGTGTGGTTCAATCAATAAGGAGTTAAAGGGTAGGAATATAATGAAAGCAGGTCCACATGGCTTTACGGAAACAAGTCTTGACAAGCAGGCCTGACTTCACTTTTTGATGAGATTACAGGTTTGTTTGATCAAGGTAACCACATGGATGTGATAGACTTGGACCTTGCTAATGAATTTGATTTAGTACTGCTTGACATTTTGATTAAAACATTAGCATTATATAGCCTTAATAAAACACATTAAATAGATTAAGATCTGGCTAATTGATAGAGTTCAGCAAGCTGTTCTAACCAGATACTCAGCACTGACTGGGGATATTTTTAGTGGGGATCTGCAGGCAGGAACACTATGCTTGCTGCCATTTGATGTTCTGGAATCACATAGAAACATGGATAATATTGGCAAAGGTCCTGAAGTCTAATGAGGAATAGACAGCTATGGAAAGTCATAGTTTTGTCTGCATTGGCATAAATGGGTTTCTGGTGTTTGATAACGTCCTGTTTCTTCAGTTCTGTACAAGCATAGAAGTTCTCTTGCAGGGTATAGTTGCAAGGCTGTGGTCTAGTCAGCTGCTGATGGGCATACAATGATTTCTCTCAAGGGTCATATTGCTTTTGACTACTAATTCCTGTATTATCAAAAGGAGTAGTATGAATCATTTTAAAAGTGTAAACTGTGAAACCAGGAGCCATCTATGAATGATCTTTAAAAGGCAAAGAAACCTTATTGCCCACTTCTAGTTGTCTTTGTTTAAATTAGCACCAATATAAGCCTGAGATTAAAATATGTTTGCAGCTTTACAAACTCAGGAAATTCTGCTGAAGCAGAATTTGCTATCAAAAAAATAAAACAAGAAAGTCAGATGAGGTAAGCAAAAATGCCCCAGAAAGAACTGACCAGAACATTAACGATCACTCATATACAAAGCATATACAACTTCTACTACTATTGCTTTCTGGTCAGCTGATCTAAGCACGTCTTTCCTCATTCTCTGTTTTCTTGGTTAGCTCTTGAATCAAACTGAGATCAGATAATGCTGAATTAATATTAATCTTCTTTGCTAGGTTTGAGTCTGACCAATCTTTTTAATACTACTACATGTAGTTACAAGCTTACCTAAAGCAAAAATCAAAATGAGAGTTCATACTAATTTTGATAGTGTAGACTGTTAAAGATGCTCTTTCTCAGCAAAATCTTGCTAGCAAACTGTTATCCTTGTAAATTTGGTTTCTGTTTGACCTTGAGGAACAAGATGACTGATAAATGTAAAAGATAGTATCCACAAGAAAACACAGAGGAATATACTCTCTCCCCTTGTCTAAACTACAGATTCAGATAATATATTCCACAATGCATTGGGATGTCTTATTTAATTTGTTATATATCAAGTTAACATCTAAAATTTTTCCGTATTTTCATCATTTTACAAAATGATTATTAAAACTCTTGGTGTCAAAACTATGCAACCTCAGAAGTGTCCTACTAAACATCAGTATACCATCTAAACACAAAGCAAACCAACAACTGAATGCCTCATCTGTCTACTGTTCTTTCCTCCACTAAACAAAATGCAAATGCCTTTTTCTGTGTCAAAATCAAATTGTTCCTTTTTGCCTTTTTTTTTTTTTTTTTAATTTTACAACAAAACTCCTCACCAGCTAGGTTATTCATTGGGACCCTTTTCTGTGCATGTCATCACTATTACCAAGCTTTCCTATGTCCTGCACTGTCCTGTCTCCCTCTGCACCACTCCACAATTCTCATTTCCATTGCTCTGTCTCTGCTTCTGGGTTTGTGTCCAGCTTAGAGAAAAATTTTAAAAAGGGACCTACAGCCCTTATATTCACAAGTAGTGTATAGCAACATTTTTCTTGGTCGTTTATAACACAACTCCTCGGTATTTTGTTGGACAGTATCTGGTTTTGGTGTTTTGCTTTTGGTTTTTTTTGCTACAAGTCTGTTTTCCTAACAGCACATTGACAGTGTGAGGATTCTTGCCCTTTTGGATACTCTGTAATCATCAATACCCAGATCCTCATTCTGATTCTCTGAAAGACAAATGCTGTTGATATTCCAAAAATGTATGCATCTTATTCTGCTTCCAAAGGCTTTTTATCATTCTTCTAATTTTGGCCCTTCCTTTACTTTACTTAAAACTAACCATCTTATCACTGTCCTCCCTAGAACTATGGGACCATTAGATTACCAGATTTTCTTTCTCTAACACCTCCTGACTGCCAGTCTATTCTCTTTTTTTGCAAGTCTGCCTGTGACATTTTCGTCATCCTAATTATTTCACTGTTAACCTTATCTTTCCCTTTCCTACTTACAATTCATGTTGTTATCTTTCTTTTGGGTTTTGTTAGCTTGCCTTTTTTTTTTTTCACCTGTGCTGCTTGTGGTGAACATAATATCAGCAGGATGTGGCATTCTTCAAATAGCTTCAATTGAGTTTTGACTTTTCCTTATTCTTCAACAACTTGCACTTAAATCTTTATAGATTTGCTTACTCAGTTCCATCCTCTTTTTCATTTCTGTCTCCTAGCTATAGTCCTCATATATTTTGTTTCCCATACAAAGTTAAGTGCCTTTTTTTTCTGGCTACAGGAACCTCTCAACCTCTCCAATTTCATCAGCAATGTATACTTTATTTTTCATGAGGACATAAATGAAGCTACAGTGACTCTTTGAACTTCACGATCTTTTTATCGTTCAGATGGGGAGTACCTGTGAACACACAGAGATTAGCTGAAGTGGGAAAAAAACCCCTATGGAGCTCAGTGTAAGAAGCTGAAATAAACACATTACCTCGCTTCACAGAACTGAAGGATTTACAAAAACTGGATTAGGTATTAGAGTGAGTATCAGAACTGTACTAAGTGCTCCTGAAGAAGCTGCAAAAGGAGGTGCATCGCTTCTATGGTTTTGTTATACAAGAGGTGCTATATATTTAGCACCGCACAGAACAAGTTTGTTCTTTACACCGTTTTAGTCATTTCCAAGCTTCCAACTACCTTGACAGTGCTGTGCCATGAGTCACTTTAATAGCTACCTCATTTGTTTCTGACCTGGATAACCTTTTTATAGAGCCTGGTGTACCGCTAACTTCAGAGGCCGCAGATGCCATCCCACGTCACCTGCTTCCATGACTTTGGGGCAAACCTCAGGAGAACCACGAGCCTGGGAGGGCAACCACGGGTTATTTTATTCCCCTCGGGAGGGAAGAGGGGATGTGTACCCGAGGTGCCAGGTGGTACCAGCAGATGGGCTGGACACCCACCTGCACAGGCTACTCTGGAAATGGAGGCGAGGAAATGATGGTGGCTGAAGGCCCTCGCGCAGGGCCTCACCCTGTCCGTCAGCACCGCCACCTCCTCGGACATTTTCGGTTTGTTGGGCCCGAAGCAGAAAAAACAACTTCAGCTCTCTCCATTGACGCAGGGCGCCCAGACGGCCCTGTCCCGCCGCCTCCGGCCCCGGCCACCCCCGGCCCCGGCCACCCCTTCCGCCTCCGCCGCGGGGCGCTCTCGCCCCTCAGAGCGGCCGCAGCGCGCGCAACCCGCCGCAGTGGGGCGTGGCTGGGCGCGGGGGTGGGGTGCGGTGGTGGCCCCGCCCCCTGTCACGAGTCTGGCCCCGCCTCCGGGCCACGGGGGCGGGGCGTCGCGGAGGGAAGGCGTCTCCCACAGCGGTGTGCGACCTTTTCCCATTGGTGGGAGGGCGCGCCCGTCGTGGCAGCGCCCCCAATCAGGTTGCCGGGGACCAGCAGCGGCGCTCAGCCACGCTCTCCCTGCCGTAGCAAGAGGCGGCCTGAAGCTCCGCTTTGGAGGGAGTCCCCGCCCTCCTCCCCTTCCGCCACTCACCTCCACCCAACTCGACCTCAGCAACCAATCGAAAGGCTGCCGCTGCCGTCAATCACCAGCTTTTTCCCCGCCCCCCTCCCTCCCTTCCTCCCGCTCCGCCCCCCCTCAGTGGAGCTGTTGCGGCGGGTGGGGCGGGGCGTGAGGGAGGAGGAGGAGAGAAAGGGAGGAGAGAGGAGGAGGAGCTACTGCTGCTGCCGCTGCCGCCGCCGCCGGCGGCGACGGTGTCAGTACCTCGGAGAACGGCTGCGAGCGGGCGGGCGGGAACCACTGCAACCGGCTGAGACCGCTGCCGCCTCCGCCGCCCTCCGCTCCCCTGCCCCGCTCACCTCCGCGCCGGCCACAGGCGCTCCCCCGGGGGGAGCGTTAAGGAACCGTCGCCTCAGAGCGAGGGGCGGTGTCGGGCTCGTCACCCCCGCTTACCCCCCGCGGCGCCGAGGGAGTCCCGTCCCCCCGGAGCGGTCCCGGGGGGCACGGCGACGGCACAGGCTCGGTGACCAGGACAGGCGGGAGGGCTGAGGGGTGGTGGTGGTGTCCGTCACCTCAGGGAGGGTCCGGGACGGCCGGAGCTGGCTGAGGGGGGGGTCGCTCGTTAACCGTCGCTGACGGGTGGTGAGGAAAGTGAGGGGCTCCCACCCGGCCGGGAGGGAGCCCGAGGAGAGGATAAGGGAGGATCGGGGGCCGCCGGCGGTCGGTGGGGCGGTCGGGTAACCGGGGGCAGGAGCCGTGAGGAGAGCGGCGGCGGGCGAGAGGGAACCGGCTCCTCTCAAACGCCTTGGAGGCAAAGATACCCCTGACTGAAAAGAGGGAGGGGGTGGGTGGGTTTGAGGGGAAGGGGCAATTGAATGTAGCCGAATCGTTGTGGTTTCGTTAAAAATAGTCCAGCGCCGAAGGCAAATCGTAGGAAGGGGAGGTAGAGAGATGGAGCCCACTGTTTTGGATGCCGGCGTGATTTTTTTATTTACTTTTCGGTTTTAACCACTGCTAAATGTGGATTTTTTGAGAGAACCCGATGGCAGTTGTTCCATTGTTCCTTGTTTGAACGTAAATCTTAGTTCTGCCGCTTATGGATTTTTTTATTTTTTAAAAGGACCTTGCCAGGTAGCTTTTACATCTGACAAAATGAAGCCTTTGCATTTTTCAATCAATTACACCTAATACTGACATTCTGTTTGGTACAAGGGACTAAAGTGCTGCCTCACTCAGAGGACCCTTAAAGACTTTTTCTTTTGCTACATGTAGCTGAATGCGCTACGACACAGCCTTTCTCCCCCCCAAAACCTTCCGAAAGGTTTTTCCAAAATGAAGAAATTTAATTTTCGCAAAGTTTTGGATGGTTTAACTGCCTCATCCCCTGGTGGAAGCAGTGGTGGTGGCAGTGGAGGTGGAAGCGGGGCTGGTGGTGGCTCTGTGCACCCCGGAGGGACTGCAGGAGCTGCAGGGACACCCAGAGAGGAGATCCAGGAGACGCTCACTTCAGATTATTTTCAGATTTGTAAGGTAAGCACTGTAATTTTTATTTTTTTATTTTTTTTTTTACTATGGAAATATTAAAAGCCTCGTGTGTGGGGGCAGTAATATGATACCAGTAAGCCTTTTACTTGAGAACTGCAGTGGTTGTATAAGGACTTCGGGATGAAAAGACAGAGATCTCGTTGATGTTTTTTTCTTCCTGCTGCAGAGTTGGGTTGTTCAGTAAATTCATTAAACTCTTGATTTCGGCATTCAGGGACAAATCCTAGATTCACTCTTGGACCCCAAACTAGTAACGAAATTGTGGGCAGGAAAGCAAAGCAATTGGTGCTAGTATAGATAACATTTACAAGTCATTAGAAATTCAAAATTGTATACATTTACTTCCCTTCCTCACTCTTCTCATCCTCTCTTCCTTTTCCTCTTTTTTTTTAAGAAAAAGGCACCGTTTAGAAATAAAAGTGCAGTGATTACTGAATCTAGCCCTTCAATTATTTGTGAGGGATTGGATGTAGATTCAGGGTGTTTTCTTAGCATTAGTACTGAAGATTATGATTATATGACAGTAAACTTAGTGGGACAGCATAAATACCAAAAGTTGCCAGATTTGTTTGGCATTGCTTTTTATGTGTTGATTAGGTCTTTAAGTGGGAGTTTTCTTTGAGTAGAACACGTAAGATATCCCTGTATGTTTTTTTTTTTTTCTATCTTTTTTCTGTAACAAAGCTTTCAGTGGTGTTTTTAAATGCACAAGTAAAATCACTACAAACTATTTGGTACTTCTGACCACCCTTGGAATACGAAAATCTTACTTTTCTAATGAAGACCAAAAATGAGAGGAGAGATTATATTATGATTCTCTGCTGTTATCTCTAACTTTGACATTAATTCTGTTGGCTTTACTAGAAGTTTTGTTTGCTTATTTGTTTTGCTTAAAAGCTTTGAACCCAGAATTTTTAATTAGTGCAATTTGCACTATTAAGAGTAAATGAACTTCATCTATTAAGTATACTTTCCTTTTATTAACCAGATAGCAATTGATTTGAAATTTAGGTTATGGCCGGCTCAAACACATTCTCATTTGGTTTTGTGTTTTGGGAAGAAGGAAAGAATATAAACAAACAAGCCAAGCCTATAAAGCAGTTTGTGTGTAGATCTGGTCCTTGTGAAACACACAGCTTTCCTGATCTTGAGTACCATGATGCTAATTCTATTTGGTTTTCAGCTCCAGCGAGTGTCAAAACTCTTAGTAAAGTTCAGAGGAATAAAGATGAATCCCCATGACTTAGAGTCAGAGACCCTTGGAATAGGTTCTACATGATTCTAATTTCTGGAGGTTTGACAGTTCCTTGCCATAATGAACCAAAACAGATTCAGGCCTTCTGAGTCAAATTATTCTTTAGTTTAATAGAGTGTTGGTGATCAATGCATTAGAATCATACCTGTTTCCCAGTGTTGAATTTGACTCCTTTTGCTTATGTATGCAGTAATTTAGCATTTTTTGAAACTCCAGGTATTCAGTACAGCAATTTCCCATTTTTGTCATTTCAGTAAAAAGATAATGCAAATAATCAAGATACATTAAAATATCATTAGAAGGTCTGACATTCTGAGACTTCTAAGTGAGGCTAAAACTCAACATGGTTCTTCATGTTTAAGTCATTTGATAGGGCCAAAGATCTGTATTTACTGTGATATATTTTTATTTTGTATGGTGTATTTGCAAATATTGGTAACATAAGATGAAAAGAAATTAATTTTCTTCCTTCTCCGTTATTTACCTTCTTTGGCTTGATATTACTTGAAGACAGTTGGTGTTCTGATATATCAACTTGGAAACGTATCTGATAGGTCTACTTGGAAATAGATTTACTTGTATATGGGAATGTGTCATTTTGAGAAGATTTCAGTTGGCAATAGTTGCCTGTCTCTAGCTCTCAGGTTATAATGTTGTCAGCAAAGTAAATAGTTGTATGGGAAGGCTTTTGGTTGCTTGCAGCAGCACTTGCTTATGAATGCATGGTACTGCGGAAGTCTACTCTATGGTGTACAAAACACCAGCTTCCTTTTTGCAAGATACAAAAGTATGCTAAAAGCAAACTTCCAAAATACTCAGTGATTATGTGCTCATAAAATACCGCGATGTTTATTCAACAAGCTCTGCTTAATCATCTGTATTACAGTTTAGTAACATCACAAGCATGTTTGAGTGAACCAACAAAATCCCACAGGCCCATCCTGCATTATGTACTATGCAAGTGTACCGAAGGCAGTGGGACTTGACGCAGGCGCAGCTTTCATCCTGCATGCTTCAGGGTGCAGGATCTGAGCCATAATTTGTACCTAAATCAATTTGAATTAAATTGAAAAATCAGCAAGATACATAACATTCAAGCTTTGTCTTCCCCAGGCTTTTATTGTGTAGAACTTCAGGTATATCAATTGTGTATTTTCATGCTAAGTTACGTAAGTTATATAGGCTGCATATTTAAGGATCCATGATCTGTGATCCTGCTGCACAGAGAACTGAGTAAACCTAATGGCAGTTTTGGTTTGTTACCATCTGCAGGACCAAGGCAGATGGGCTTGCAGCCTAAGTAGCACCCCCAATCTGGTTTTCCTTTCTTTGCTGATTATAAAATCTCCATTTAGATATGAAACAGAAAAGCTGACTCATACTTAAGAATTAAAGGCCCTTACCCTGCAGTTTTTATTTAAATAAATTGCCTTTCTGAAGTTTATGAAAGGTCTGCTCGACTGAAAACACAGGTCCAATCCTCTACGAGAACATGGGTTTTATTGGTAACACACCTGATTTCATTAGTAACACACCTGAAAGCTGTCTCTCCATTTTGTGGCACTTTTAGGATGCTTATTACCACAGTGCCTTTTTCAGATTAGAACTAAATAGAAGTAAATTGAATATTCAATTTTACACTGGGATGTTCGTAATGAGTTACTTTTGGAATTTATATTTAAATCATTAATGTAGTCTTCTGTATTGAAGACTAAAAATGAAATATTCTTGAAACTATTACATATGATAATTGGCCTTTTTTAAGCATGATAAATTTATATTTTGGTACCTGTACTGATGAATCAGTGGCACCCTTTTAAAAGTGTTAATGTGAAATTTTGGCAGGACTGTATTTTGTGACAACAGGAAGCTGAGCTATAGTTTACATTACATGTAGGGCTGCTCCTGGGATTTGGGTATCCAAGTGGAAATCATGAAAGTATCAATTACGGTTCACATTGAGTTGAATATATGAGATACAACATCGTGCCAAAACCTAGGCAGGATTCAATAGAATATCTTAGTAAAGTCTATATTAATTTTAATGGGGCTAGACCTAGTTTCCTCAGTTTAGCTCCTTTATATTTTACCTCTGTATATATGTTGTGGTTTTTTTTCTGACAAGGATTTTTTAGACTCACCTATGTTTGTCCATAGCATATAGAAACTAAAATACAGCACTTGGGAGAGATCTCCTATTAATATAGGACGTGAGAAGATCACAGGATGTTGTTAATCATTTGAGTGGAACTTTGAGCAGAAAGAACATAAAAGGAAAAAACAGTTATTATTACTTTTGCAGAAGGTTGATTGTTAGGGGATGACGCATTTGGGAAAAACTGAATGAGAATGAAGATGTAAATTTTTTGGACATAGAGTGCATATTCATGAAAATAAGTTTCTGATAAAGCACTACTTGAGCTTTCCTTGAAAAACAGTCATAGTGTTGAATTTGTAGAGCATGGTGTTAATAACTATGCAGAAAGTGTTTGAAATCAAAGATCTCACTTAAGAGCACAGTAACAGTTGCACTTTACTAGACGTACAATTAATCTAGTCCAGTATGTTTTCTTTAGCTGTAGGTGGCAACTGGACACCCTAGAAAAGGTTCAAGAACCACCAAATTAATCTCACAGAATTATTCCCCAAATGTGGGTGGTTATGGACTGCCTTTAAACCCTCAGGCATGAGACTTGTATTCTCTCCAAAACTGGTCTTCAGTATTATTACTGGATAGTTTCACTATCTAGTAAACATCATGCTATATTATTCATATTGGTAGTATAGTCATAGTTTCAGTATGCACCTTACCCAATTTTTATACAAAACCCATGTAGGCCAGAATAGTTTTAGGTTTTTGTTGAAACTGGAATGGAAGCCCAGGGCCAATTACAATTGTGCCTTCCTAACCCTACTTATTTTTGACAAAAACAGGCACTCAGGATGCATCCTATCAGTAGCTGATTTGAATACCTTAATTATCTGGATTTCCTATGATGTGGTCATAAACTTTAATTCCCAGAGTTTATAGATGGCAATATTTTATTTTGTCAACCTGTGAAGATGAACATTTAGTCCCTCTGTCAGCAGTCAAGTAGGTACTCTAGTTGCAAATGCAACATGACGTTACAGTTCAAAGATAATAAAGAGAAGATGAATTTTGGAACGGCAGGTTTAAGAAAGATTCTGCAGTAGCACATAGTTCTATTTTTCGTTATGAAAAATAAAAAATAAAATAATAAAAAAAATCTTTATTACAAGCTACCCATAGTGTTTTAGTTAGCTTGAGCTGTTTGGTTAATCTGTGTTGTTTCCTTAGTAAGGTCATTCAGGGGGAAAAAAAAGTGTATGTGAAGTGCTACATTTCAGAGAACCCCTACTTTAAAATAAATATTAACCCTTACTTGTAAGTGCTTAGAGTTCATACTTAATATACTTAAATGGTAAATAAGGTAATGTTGGGAAGGATTTTTCCAATATACCACAGTTTGGATCTAATGTTAGGTGCAAACCCCTATTCTGTTTCAAACTAGAGTGTCATAAATGACAGTTCTGTAATTAGATGATGGTAATTTTATGAAATGTGTGATGAACATAATGTTTTGGGGTTTTTTAATGTTTGTATTAATTAGAACCAGGTTCCATCAGTGGTAAAGAGCATAGCACATTAAAAGCTTCTTTTTTTAAGAACTTTGGAGATTTTGAGCTACCTATTATATTAGTATACCTGGATTCTCTTGTGCTTTTTTTTGGCAAATACCTTTTTTTTTTTTTGCATCACTGTGTTTGATTGTTAATCAAATATTAATCATAAATGTATTAATGCAAACCCTTCATGGCCAACACATGCAATTACAGCTTCAAAACCATTTAAAAACTTGAAAGGTTGCAAAACAAAGTTCCAAATTTCTTAAGTTTGTTTGCGCATACAACCTTTTAGTTACATGATCCCGTTTTTATTCTATAGGTCTAATTTAGTAAAATGAATAGTGTTTGCTCAATAGAAAGCACTCCAATATTTCTTTGCATACTTAGAACTCAAAGCATACCTGAATATTAAGTTCCCCATGGACTTTTGCAACAGAAGTGCTCACCACTGTAGTTTTGAAAGCTTTATAAACATTAATGAATTGATCTTCGTAATATTTCTGTGAGATGGAGGTATTATTATTCCTGCTGTATAGATGAGGAACCGAGGCACAGAAAATCCCAAATGCCAGATTGTTTAGTGTCCACTGTTCTTAGTTTCCAGCTTGACCTGCTTTGAATCTGATTTTTTTTAAGCATATTTAACATTTTCATACCATTTATGTCTTCCCATTATGCCTCCCATTTTTTTCCACATTCTGTTATAACTATTGTGCACACCTACAGAGTAGTCTTTAGGCTAGTTATTCATACTGTCAATTTATATGTCCACCTTAGATAGTCAGAACTGCTCTGAATTTCCTTCCTGTCTCAGATGACTACAGATGGAACTCTGGCTCCACATTGGACCTGTGAATTGTACCTAAGATGTATGAATATCATTAACCTCCATTATCTCAAAGTGGTCCGTCACAAAATGGAAACAAGATTAGCAGCTTGTGAAAAGCTTAGTTCAAGATGCTTGGGTTGATCATTTAGAAAATTAAGTGATAAGACCGTTGATAGAATTTCCTTTCTGCAATTTTCTGTCTATCTGAATTGTACCTTGCCCGTTCCTATTTGGTACAAAATAGACAGGTTTGGTAGACATCAGCTCTTTAATTGTTTGCTTTTGGCTTGTCTGTTGGACAGAGCAGACTGTACTATGCATGGAGTGAGACAAAAGTTCTATGGCAGAAAATTTAATTAATCCCTACAAAAGGGGAACAAATGCATGTTGCATAGATTATCTTAGTTCATGTATTTTCTTATTTTTCTGCTTTTTATGGTTGACCTTGCATTTTTAACAATATAGGAATCACAGAATATCCTGAAGTGGAAGGGAGCCATGAGTATCACCGAATTCAACTCCTGACTCCACACAGGGCAACCTAAAAGTTAAACTGTTTACTGTATTTTTGAGTGCCATTTCAAGTGGGGTTCTTTGGTTTTTGTTTTGTTTTTTATTCAAAGAATTTATTAATATCACTCATATGGAGTTCTTGGATAAAGAATTGAAATTCAGGATATACCTTTTCCTCATGAGAAAGAGAGAATGTCCCTCCTCACTGAAAGTGTATATTAAGGGTAGCCAAATATTTTGTCTGTACAGGGGGCACTTTTTCACAGGCTCTTGTTTAGAGATCAGACCATCATAACAGAACCCCAGTTTTCCTTCACTGAGCTGATGATGGGACTGGAAAATCCCTGGATGTCCTGGAAATGGTGAAAAAAACAGGGAATGTACTGAGGAACACAATGTCTTCACATTTACATAGCACAGGCCTGACCCCTACAATCTGATGTGGTGATGCCACATCCTGTAAGAACTGTACTGAATCTATACCTGGGACACAGGGCTTTTTTCACAGAGTTAATTCCCATTCCCAAGTTTTCTTTTGTTGTCTCTCCTTTATTTTGGGTTCCATCATTTTTATAATCTTAACTGTTTTTCCCTGCTAGTGGGAACTGGACAGACTGGATATACTATACATCTCCTGTGGGCCACCAGTTAGTTAATAAGAAATTTTCTCACTATTGTAGTGGTAAAAGCAATTTTGAATCTCTTCTGGGAGGATGGAGGAAATTCAGCCTGGTTGGCCTGTATCTCAGGGAATGTTCTGGTCATAGACCTGTCGACTAAAACATTGGTTGTATAAGCAACTTTTTTTTTTTTTCCTATTTATTTCTGAAAGAAAAAGACTTGTACTTAATTTTTTTAAAGAAATTACCAAGAAATTGCTTAGAGGTTCATAGATAAAAATATGAAGTAGGGGGAGATATTTTTTTCCCAAGTAGAAATACATATACTGCATAAAACATGAAGCTGTCCTCAGCGGAGGTAGACTAAATCTCAGACTCCATTCTCACTTGATTTGTTTAGATGAATCTCCATTCATATCTGACTTTTATTCTGAGACATCTGATAGTCCCTGATGTATGGTATATGACCAAATCCCTTTTTGAGGTCTCTGTGAAAATGCCGTGAAAAGTTAACATTAGTATGTTCACTTTATAAACATAGAAAAGGAAGCAGTAGAGAAGGGAACGAAGATACCCTTGGCTACATGAATGTACTAGTCTATTGGCTATTCTAAGAAAAAGTGTTTATAAAAGCAGCTTATAGGGTTATATTATTTTGTCACAATGTATGTTAGAATCATTATAGGGGAAAGATAGAGGATTGTATGATTAGAAGTGTATGTAATGTGCATCTGTGGAGAGGAGAAAAAGCAATATTGTTAGGTACAGATGGCTGGTAAATACACTCAAATGTAATAAGATGTTATCTTTGTGCAGTGCTGTGTCCATTCCTAACAGATTACCAGCAAAGACTATGAATAGTAAAAAATGCTAGAGACAATCTGTCGCCTGTAGCTAGGGTCAAAGTCTGATGAGGTGCACTTTTTATGGTTCCTTTGAAGTTAAGTTGTATACAGTACTGAAAGAAAAGTGGCCCTTAGTAGTTAGGGATTTGAGTTGATAAATGCATGTACTCAAAAGTAGCCTTACTGAATACAGTGGTGTATGTGCGAATACAGGTATATACAGTAGCATGTCTTTTTGCAGAATCTGAATCCAACCAGTTAAAAATAATTGCTTATGTGGCATTAAAAAATCTGCTCTATAACAAAGTCATGAGGTCAAACACTCAGAAGTCAGGTCCCTTATTCAGCTATGTCTATACATGTGGCAATATAGTCTTTATCACATCTTTTTGTTTTCTTACAGTCTCTGCTTATATTTTGTTCCTGTCCTCCATCACATTTAGTTTGACCAGTAAACAACATTGGGAAGGATGGATGCTATTCTGTGCATGTTCTTTGCAAGAGCTACTGTGAGAAAATCTCTGCCTTATCCACTGGACATCACAGAAATTCATACTAAATAAATTATGAACGTTCATTTCAGCTTTGTTCATCCTATTCCATCTATTGTATCCCTTAAGGATGGATGTGTGCTTTCAGCTATACCTGCCCAGCATCAGTTGTATTACAGACACATGCCATTGTAGCTGTGCATACAAGTTCATTGTAGTGGGTCCAAAGAACTCTAGTTTATTTGTTGTTTGTCCCTAAATGTTTTTTAATGCTCACTGAATGAGGCAAAGGCAGGATAACTGGCATGTGGTTATGTAAACAGAGATCTGATTCTTAGGATATTTGGATATAGTATCTTCAGTTGTGTCTGTGAGCTATGCCCTTGGTAACATTATGGGCAACGCAACAGGGGATAGTAATGTGCAATATCTGCTGGATTTCACTGCTGTTAAAGGGCAAAAAGCTGCCACAAAATATATCCATTTCATTTGGAATATGTCTTCACCATATGTGAGATGAGATGCTGGCCAATATCTCCTGAATAACTTCTTGATTCAACATCAGAAAAAAAACTCCTCAAATTGGGTACAGTATGCATACAGAAAGAAGGTAGAAGAAGATTAATTATCAATTAGTAATAAATAATAAACAATTTTGTAAATGCTAATGAAATCTGGTAGTAGCATTTGTATACAGGAATGCCAAATCATGTTGCAAAATAGAAGTTTTTCACAGGAATATACCAACAGTGCAGATTATCTCTATGTCAAAGTAGGGTTTTAACACTATTTCTATAGCTTTAAAAAAACCAAAACCCAAACAAACAAAAAAACCCTAACCTTCAAGAACTTTATTGTAGTAGCAAAATTTTCTTCTATTTTAGTAGCATGGAACTTTCTTGCAAAACTTTTTTAATACCCCCAATATGGGTGATTTTTTTAAATTAAAATATTCTGAAAGCAGCAAACAAAACATCTGTTTCAGAACAGTAACCACCATCAGGCATAACAGAACAAGACATAATCAGCCTAAAGTAGCAAAGTTCCAGAAAATCCAAAAATGGGAAGACATGCAAAATCAATTAGAGTTATTGCTATGTCGATCTTCTGTAACTTTATTAAAAATAGATTTGTTTTTATTATTTCTCATTAAAGTTATGAAATTATATTATCCTCTGCATCTACAGTCATAGTGAAGACAAAAATATTTTTCTTTCAGGGCTATCAGATGTGTTGAATTCTTGTAAATACCGATAAAACAGATCTCCATCAGACAGATGATATTCTGAACCAAACTATTTCAAGTTCTAGAGTAATATAGTTAAATGATGCAAGAACAACAACAAAATCAATATGTACTACTATTTTAATTACTTTGGCTATAATGATTCCCCATTTGGACAGAAGTCTTGCATAAGTAGATAAGCCAAACTAAGCTTTGAAATTAGTGTTTTAGGCTTGGGGCAGTTTTTATTATTTTACATTAAAGCCAAGGCCAAATACAGTTTTATTAAAGTCCATGGCATTTTTCTATAGGCTGATGCCCTATTTCTTCTTGTCAGTTTAAATGGCAAGAGTGGGAAGACCATTATAGCATATTTACTGAACAACGGATGGAATTCCTTCATTGTGTTCGCCATTTTCCTCCCTTTTGTATATTTGTGGTTTGTTTTTTTTTTTACCTTGGTAGAGTTCTTTTAAAATGAATGAGAAGGGAAGAGGTGAAATAATTTCTGTCTTCTCTTGGACTTAGGATTTCTCCAAAGAGGGTAATACCTACCTTGGGATGATTATATTCATGTGTATTACCCTGTAATTTATTAACTTATTGTGCTGTAACTCGGTGCTGTGGTAGATGAGGCAAGGTGGTGTAGTTGTCAAGTGGTTGCTTGGCCACAGCAACACTGATTTAAATAGATCAAACAAGTAAGATTAAAATCCAACCACTCTGCTTTGAGCAGGGGGTGTTGGATGAGACTGTAGAGTTCCCTTTCAACCTCACTGGTGCTGTGAACTGGGAATAAAGCAGAGTATCAATGTTATTTTATTTATTTGGGGATTTTTTTTTCTGTCTGCATTCTGTTAATTTGGTATTTTTGATACACTACACTATATATCAAAAAAACAAGCGTGAGGAGAATGCTTTTTGATGTTCAGAAGGCCTTATTTTTCCCCTATGGTTCACTTAACTTTGTGTTTGTATCAATATGAATCATGTGTGAATAGGAGGACCATCCTTATTCAAATAAGGGTACCATATTCAAATATGGTCAACCATAGAATCATAGAATTGTCTAGGTTGGAAGGGACCTTTCAGATCATGATAGCCTTTACCATCCAGTTTGCAGAACTGAAAATGACAGTGGAAAAACACATCTCTGAAGTTTCTGTGGAGATATTTGTTGTGAAAAGAAGGACTTTAGTGAGGACTGCAAGATTTCTTCTTCATTTTACTTATCTATTTTTAAACTAATTGTCTGGAAAGTGCCTTTGGATGTACTTTATTTTCCAGGGCAAAGCAATACGAGGAAATTGAAAAATTATGTAATGTGTGATAGAACTAGCATGTTTCAAAAAATAGTCATATGGTCTGCATACAGAATTTTTGAAAACAGTAGAATTAAAACAATTAATATTTAAAATATAGACTTCATACTAATTTTTGCAACCTTATGTTTTAGTTTTTTTAAAGTACATTAATCTGCTTCTAAAGGAAAAAAGGTTTCATATGTTCATAGCACAAAAATATATAATATACAAATCAATTAATTTCAAATACTCTAATATATCTCTTGATTTTTTTGTATCAATGTATAATGTTTGTAAAACTAAACTGTTAAAATTCTGGTTGTGTCTGAGGTCTACTTTATGTCGAGGACAGATATTTTCTCAAAATTCTACCATAGCTTATTAAGTGACCTTCTATAACGAAATAAGTTTTGTAATTTAAAAAATAAAAGACAAAACGAATTTGCCTATTGCTGGAAGTATTACTATGCCAGAAGTAGTTTATGTAAATATTAATAAACTTTCTTACTAATCTGATTGTTCCCTATGCATATCTTTTCTTCCTGGCCCTGTATTCCCTATTTCAGTAACACTTTTATTTTTCCCTTGTGTACCCACATTTTCTGCATTTTTTCTGTACTGTGTTTTTCTCCACTGATACTGATCTCCTTTTTCTCCCTCTCTCAGATGCACTGCTGCTGGTGAAGATAATAAGCTCATAAGAAATACCCTGCTGAGACAAACCAATGGTCCATATCGCCCAGCAGTCAGTGTCTGACAGTGGCAATAGAATATGTCATTTAGGGAGAGTAATAAGTTAGATCACTTTCTGCAGTCCATTCCCTTGCTAATCTCCCATCATCCACCGTCAGTGGGTTGGAGATGTCAGAGAGTGGATCCGTAGCTGGTCCTTTTAGAATCAATTTATCAATAATGTCCATGAATTTGTATAATGCCTTTTTGAACCTGCTGATACTGTCAGCCTCCAAAATCTCCTATTGCGTAAAGCAGTATTTTTTTTTTTCCTGTTTCAGACTAATCTTTCATTTGTTTTGAATGGCTGTGTGGTTTTGCCAAATAACAGTTCCATGTTTAGCTTACCCACTGTCTTGATTATGTAAATCTCAGTCATATTCCTCCACAGCCTTCTCCTCTCCAAACTGAAGTTGCAGCATTTTTAGTTTTTCCTCATAAGGCTTGCGTCCATCACCTTGAGCCTTCCCTCTATCAGCTCTGACTTGACTACTTCAGATATGGAGACTGGAGCTGCATACAGTACTCAAGTAATGGGCTCACAGATGTTGTATATAGCCAAAAAAATTATGCCTTCTGTGTTATTCTTATATTCCTCCTAGTGATGTCCGATGTTACTTGACTTTTTGGGTTGCTGCTGCACATTAAACAAAAGGCGTCAGAGGAATGCTAACCGTATCCCCAAAATCATTCCTGAATTGTAAATGCTAGTTCCAAATTCAGCACTGTGTAAGCCTGGTTAAGATTTTTTTTTTTTCCCCCCCTCTAGAGGCCTTATCTTGCATCTATCCATACTAAAGCTCATTTCCCACTTATTCAGGCTAATGGGGTCTTTCAGGAGTTAGTCACCATTGGTACTGAATTCACTAACTGAAGAGGCTTACCATCAACTATGAACTTGGAGATTTCAGTGTTCACTACACAATTTTTACAAAAAATATTTATTTAAAAAATGAAAATTTAACTGATAAAAAAATGTATCCCTCGTGTATCATTTTCTTAAATTGGAAGGCTACTGATACCTTTTCCTCTTTCCATCTTACCCGAGCAGGAAGCAGTCTTACCAATCAGAGATTCCAGGCACAGAAACCTATAAATGAGGCATGTCATGGTCTTATAGCGATGTAATGCATGGCAGCTCATCTTTCAACCTTGGTGAAAGGTGTAATCATTGATATTTTTTAATTTCCTACATAGTTGAGTAAGAGGCTATATAGGTTTCAGTCAACACTTCATTCTCTGTTTTGGAAACCAATCAATTACTTGCTTTGGTGAGATTTTTGCATGTGGCACATTGGTTGCAATTTGGAAGTAGATTCTATGTCCTGAGTCACAGGCTTTGACTACATACCTCAATTTTAACAAATAAACATCTTAAAAATTATCTAACTAAATCAGTTTTGGTGTTGGATGTTACACAAAACAGGGTATCTGTAAAATGTTAGTAGAAAAGTAGAAAAGTTTATGCAAATTAGCAGGAACAGTTTTGACTATAAACCCTATTACTTAATTGATATATTTTAAAATTGAGTTTAGTCCTATATCTTCTGAGGCTATTTAGAGAATATAAAAAACACTTTGAAATAATCGTCTCTTGGCAGTCTAATATAAACTGCTGTAGAACAAAAGTTAAGAAAAACTCTTACACTGAAAAATTGCATTATATACCATGTGAAAAATGTTACTGGATATTGCACATTATTACTAGTGTGATTTTCTTTTTTCAGCTAATGAAATATATCATGGTATTTTAGACAGAAAGAGATTGTTATGTTCTGTACAGCATATTAAAATGTTTATTAGTTGAATACTAGCAAGCCCAAATAATCAATTTCCCATATTCATTTAGGTACATTGGTTGTGTAAAGATTACTGGAATGATATATACATGCAATTCACCATAAGAATATTTGCTTAAAATTATTTAAAAGATAATTTAAAAGAGAATAACAAAGCTGAACAAAGATTTATGCTGAAATTATAGCTGCATTTGTAATTGTTCTATTTCAAATAAATTATTTCACATATTGCACATAAATTGTATGTCTAAGGGAGCACAGACAATCTCTAGAGACACCATGCCAAAACTGAAGACATAAAAGAAGGCTGGCTAATGTGAAGAAAAGTAGTCCTGGCTCCATCTGCTGTCTGCTTTTTCTCTCTCCTTTTTGCTTTTTGTTCTTTTTTTTTTTTTTTTTTTTTTGGCACCTTCTTTCTTAGGGCATTTGGGTTAGGTAGGTCCTATATTTTTTTGAATGAATACTGATGTTTTAGGATATTTTTTTTTTCTGCTTTTGCCTGCTATTGAGATGGTGGATCTTTTTCCAAATTAAGCTTTGTTTTGTGTTTTCAGCCTACCTTCGATAGTTTTGGTTTATATTGTTCCTACTAGACATAATTCAGATGAAGTAGGAATATAATTTTTGTCACCCTAGCATCAAGATAATTTTGTTGCCTGTCTCTTCTTCATCTGTATTAGTAAATGCTGTAAGGAAGCCCAGGCACAGTTCTAGAATCATTACTCATTCTTACATGTATGCTCAAACTAGCTTTGTCAATGCATAATTGAAAAATCTACTTGAAACACAAACCAAACCGAACCAGAGTTGTGGAGATCTTTCATAAGTGTCTACATTAACATAAAATGTGACTTACTTTTCTACAGCGTACTGAAGTAGCATATGTTTCTGGATTTTTGCAGTCTAGAAACTAATAATTAGACATTCTTTTAAAAGAAATCACTTATCAGCAATAATTAAGACACGAAATGAATAAGATTTCTTTTAAGGAAGTGGTTATTTGCTGAAAAACATACATTTGGTTGTTCCCAAACTACTTGTGAATATCAGTTCAAGTGTTTCCAGCTGAAATGGAAGAGTTGGATTGATACAGCTGTAGAAATCATCAGCTGCTTTTTACTCAACAGGTCTGCAATTAAGGAATCCCTTTTGTTGAAGTTGTTCCATAGGGACTGCAGAATGCTTCAGTAGTTACACTCCATGAACAAGATAATTTCAAGGAAGAAAAAAATACCTTAAAATGTTAAATTTCATTCAGTTCAAAGTGCTTCCTCTCCAATCCCAACCATATACAAAAAAAAAGAGTCAATCCTAAATTCAATATTATATCTAATATTATAAAGCATTGTTTTTATACTAATAAAAGTTATTTGTCACCCAATTTCAGGTAAGCAGTCACACACATGAAATGAATTACAGATCATTTTTGTGTATATTTGTATAGATTAGTCTAGTTATTTTCATTTTTTTCTTATTTTCGTGTTCTCCCTCATAAGAATCAGGCAGGTCATATTGGTCATAACCTCCAGGTTAAGATAACTTAAAATATTACTTGAGGCAGTCTTCAAACTTAAGGATGTATTGCATCATGTTCAGTTCATTTATTCTCCAAGGTATCTCTGTAAAAATTAGAATTAAAAGCATGGTATTATAAATAAACATTAGGAAAGGGTGAGTGGTTCAGTGGCTCATTTTAAGAACATCTTCTCTGGCTTCTTTGTATTTTAAATTGATATTGAGGATTTTTACCTTGTAGACTCAATTCAGTTTATTGGTTTATTGGATCTATTCCCTTGGATATGTTCCATTTCTTTCTGCTGAAGCTGTTCTGTGGAGGCTGGGGTTATTTGTGACAGTCTTTTAAAAGCATATTATGTGTCTTTTTTTTCAAATTACAGTTCAGCTGCCTTGCATATTGAGATTATCTTTCAGTATACCATATAAGCAATACATATCAGTTGTATATTGGCATATACTTTGTAATCTACTTTGTTACAATGAAACTATTTAAAATATTACAGACTAAAGAGCGTATCTAGAAATTGTCGAGTGAAATTCTTGTCTTTATTCAAAATACTTTATCTTTTTAAATATTTTTCATGAAATGTGTTGCAAATACTACAACATATAGCAAAACGTAGATTCTCTTCCTATACGCATAACATAAAATGTACATGCTGTTATCAATGATTACAATTCAATCACTTTGCTCATTTGTTCTGTTTCAGACGGTGCGCCATGGTTTTCCTTATCTACCTACTGCCTTAGCTTTTGACCCAGTTCAGAAAATTCTGGCAATTGGAACAAGAACAGGAGCCATACGAATGTATCCTTTCTCATTCAGAATTTACACCATTTCTATGTATTTGTAATATAGTGATGTGAATCATCTTCTGCAAGCACTCAGGTAAGGTTACTGTTTATATTGTTATGTTCTACTTCATTTTGCTTCACTAGATGGACTGGAAATGGATATGCTGTTGAGGAATTACCATTAGGTCCTTAGGGTGTCCAAAGAAAACGTTTTGAGTTTTTGGTATATGATTTTGGCATACATTAGTTAATATAAAGCAGAATTATTTTTTGTTTTTCAGCATGAAAAGTAGACACTTTTCAGTATGTAAAAGTAGATTACAAAGTGGTAACGAGCAACTTGTGAGTGTTGTGCTAGCGATAGATAAATTCATTGCTGCAATGCAGCTAGCCAAATCTTTACTGTAGCTATCTATATATGAGATATTGTTTAGACTCTTCCAAGTGAATGGTGGGAAATAAGTGATTTTTAGGGCAGAATTCATCTGTTCCTGGAGAAGAAGGTGAAGCACTCTAAAAGTGCCTGTTTCTCTTCATTAATTATAAAGGTGCATCAGTGCCAGCACTTTATGTAGTTTTTTATGCAGTAGGTATTTTAAGTTCGAAGTCTACACAGAATATAAATAAATTGAATATAAATGTAATGAAAATTTGAAAACTTTGATTTAAAAAAAAATCTGAGAATATTTAAATGCGATGTATTTCAAAATGATTCTCTGTATATTTTTCTTAGTTTGTTATGGTTCAAATTTATTCCAGTTTGCTGAAAATACATATAAAGTAGGGGAAAAAAGAAAGAAAGTCTATTACAGGAAAGTTTAAAAGTTACAGGTTACAGAATTAATAAACCAATATTTTTTTCAACCTTTTTGTAGCTAAATAAATTCTGATTTTAAAGTAGGGGAAAACGCTGTATAAAATACCAACCAAATCTTTTGGGTTTCTTTTGCTACAATATTCCCAAGGTAACTATAAACCTAATGAACCCAAAGGCAAGTTACAGAATGAAGAAAAATATCCTCCTGGAGAACCAGTCTGTGCTTCATGTAACATGACTAAAACTTTGTTTTCTCCATTTTTGAGTGCTCTTCTTCTGAACAGTTGCATTTTCATAAGCCTCACTTTCTGTCTGATCCAGAACTTCTCACAAGACTCAACTAAATCTCTAGTTATACAACAAGCTTTGCTTTGGTAGTTCTACTCTTAATATTTACCTGTATTTAGTAGATTGAATATATTCTGTTCAATTACAAAGAGAAAAATCCCCTTGAATTTGTGCACTTCTGGGAAAGTGCAAGTCTAGTAGTCATGCTTTCTTCTTTTGGGAGGTATGCAAGATTAGAAAGTTGGAGCTTTGCCTCTGGAAACTTCATTGATATCTTCTGTGGGTGGGGGTATTGGGAATTTCATGGGTAATGTAGATGTAGGAGAAAGACCTTGCAGAACATTGACTCCTGAGCCTACCTCTTCTTTCCATCTCAGCAACCTGGCTTTTGTCAGAGCAGTGCTATTACTGGCTATGTATCCTATATCTGTATAAATCCCTCCTTTGAGAAAAATGCAGGTACAGAGCCTGAATTAATACAGGTTCATGTAGAATTAAGTTAAACCTGCATGTCCCCTGCCACAGGAATGGAACATGCAGTGGAAAACTAGCTCTATCCCTAGCCTTATATAAAACTCTTTATTATATCTTCCGTGGAAATGGATTACAAAGGGTGAGAGGAATAAAGGAGAAGAATGTTTTTCAAGGCACCATTCTCTTTCATATTTCTTCTCCGGTTTTGCTAGCAAACCCCTGCCTCATTCACAGAAAATTTTCTACCAGTTCTAGTAACTGAATCAAACAGGAGTATCAAGATTACCAGGGAATTTGATTTTTTTTTTTTGAGGTATCATCTCATAACATAAATGTTTCTTGGCTTAGGCATGCAGAACCCAGTTTGCTTAATTGAGCAGTGAGTTAATGGTAGCTGTGCTTTAAAGACAAAGGATGCCTTAAAAGTAATTATTTATTTATTCATTTTAACTAAGACTTCTCCTCTTGGCTCTCAAAGGTTCACAGAACATATTACTTAAAAAGACTAGTTGTAGACTAATAACTTTGCATTTGTACACAAGGTTGAACAATAATCAGTGAAACAGAGCCTGGGACCATACATGGAACACCACTCATTTAAGCCAGTCTTGCTGCAACCATTTGTAATTGTTGAAATCAGGCAATAAAATTCAAGTCAAGGTGTAACACATTTAGTATAACATCTGAAAATACAGTTCATAATGAAATGTTTTTAAGCGAACTGAAAAAAATTATAAACTTTAATCACTGAGTTTTCCACAGTATCCTGTAAAAATACTTTTTAGCAGAGCTGCACAATTTCATTCTGCCATGATTGTGTTAGATAACAGAAAGAGAGAACTTGTTCCACACATACATTGTGTTTGAGTGGTCCTTCAATACAGTACTGTGGATGTAGTGAGAGGACAAACTTATTTGACTATCATCAGAGAAATGCGCCTAATTATTTGTTTTATTTATTGGCAGCACCAAAAGGGCCTTGTTTGGATCAGACTATGTTGTGCTGGGCAACACAAAGGCATAGCAAGACAGAGTTTATGTTTAGTATTCATGTAATGATGTAAAACAAGTTTTCCTGTGACCAGTGTAAGTCACATAATGGTACTGTTGCTTCCCTATTTTCCTGAAAGATTCACAAAGTACTGGTATTTCTATTGGTCACAAGTTAAGAGGTCTCAAACGACAAGCTGTTTCCAAAGAAAATGAAGCGTGTGCCCCTGTGTTGTGAATTAATGTTTAACATCACGCCTTCAGGTGATCATTTCAAATGATCCAGCAGCAGTACTGAAACTGACTATGCTAAATTGGCCTGAAATAGAGTATATTATTCATAAGTTGCTATTAGGGTACAGAGATAAATGAAAGTTCATTTTGGTATGACAGTCAATTTGTCTTCGCCTAGATTTCTTTTCAGTCTGCTTTAGATGCAACTGCTGTAGCTTCTACAGCAATGGGAATTGCTGTTGCTATGCTCTACTGATCCTAGCAGTCTCTGTGGGATTCTCAAGGAACTTCAAACAACAATGTAGGTTTTACCTACACTGATGACTGCTGGGTACTGGATCCTCATAGGGCTAGCTATGCCACAGCCCACAGAATGAGAGCACACTGCAAATCACCAATGAAAGAGTATCTTTACATTACCAACACAAGCTAACAAAATCTGCAAATACAGGGCAAAAACCCCACTCTTGAAACAATTGCTGTGCCATCTGGTCATTCTTTTCCTTTGTCCTAAACACAGTAAATTTTATTTCCCCTCTGAGGACTTTTTTTCCTATCTGAAGCCTGTTCTCAGCTTCCATACCTTTGATCATTGCTCAGATCATTGTGTGATACCACTCTACCTGAACTATCCTTGATTCAGGCAAACACATTCAGATGAAGAGGGGCTATGAAATTGAATTCATTTTCTTACTGTTTCCATATCCTTCTTCCTTGTCCCAGTCTGGAAAACCTTCTGCTATTACACACGAAAAAACAGTGTGCAGTTTCTGGTTACTATCAGAGAAGGTTCTGCATCACCATACAAGGGGGAAAGAAATTAAGACTTTTCCTCATTTCAGAGGAAAAAGAGAAGTTTAGGGGTTTGTCGCATTCTCTATCTGAATAAATAGATTAAAATCAGTGTTGTTAGCAGTGATTATTCCAGTATCAGATCTGAAGAAGTGGCATATTGCTCTCAGATTTCGGGACATATATTTCTATATTGTCATTTATTCAGCTAACAAATGCTTGTTAAAATTCACTATAGGTACTTTCTGGAGTTACTGAGTCTTTTCCTTTGGACTTCTTCCATCACATCAAAGATGTGCTTAGCCAGTACAGCCACCAATTTTAAACATATAGGATAGAGCATCTACATATTTTTGTATTTAGCTGCTGATTATTTGGTGGTAAGCTGCAGTAGGAAATTCTAAGACAGACTCTTCTCTCGCTATTATCGTCTTTGCTTTGTAAGAAATGAGAGAAAGTTTGTCTTATATCCAGTGCAAAGAAAACAACTTACTGGGTCCAGAATGGCCTCCTCACCACTGAAAGCTTATCCGTCATTAAACAGGCTTAAATTAGTAATATGTCTTTGGACATGTTTTAGTGTTGTCTGTTGTTGTCATTAATACACATTCTTTAGACTTAGGGACTTCAAGTGGTCGTGGATTCAGGTTATGGGGCATGCAAATCTTTATTTTCACTGTTTGTTGCCTAAGCAAAAAAGTAAACCGTCCACAACACATGCAAGGCCTTTCTAATAGACGTAACAGCTTGCTTTTATCAGACAATGTAGTAGCCATTTTATACCTCAGCAAACAAAATTACTCTGACTCACTGGCACATGAACATGGAAGTGTTGATCTGCCCCCACCTTTCCTTTAGCTGCATGCTCCTGACACTTTCCTTGCTCTGACTCTGGTGCTCATCAAGTATTTCCGTAAGCAATTGAATTCACTAACCTGGCAAAATACTAGGGTTTTTTTGCTGTGTTCCTTGTTTGCCAGATTAGTGAACTGAATTATCTGACGCTTACCTCTGCTAGTCAGAATGATGCGTAAGGAAAGTGCAAGGAGTGCATAGTTGGGATGTGACATAGAGGGAGATAGAGGAGAAATAGAAATTTTGGCAGTGAGGAGCAGGTTATTAGATTGACTTGTCTTGCTGTGTGAAATTGCATAGAAAACCAGCTATGGCAGAATGCTGTTGTCTCTGAGATTTGCTGCAAAATGTAGAAATAGCCTTGAATTTTGAGGGTATGGAATATAGCCTAACTTTTGCTTAGGTTTAAAAAATCTTCTTAATGTAAAGACATTTGAAATCACAAAAATTCTACAGGCTTGGCTCAGGAGAGATTCTGCTTTAGGATCATATTTGGAATCATTTTTCTGACCTGTTTTATGTGTTTCTTCCAATGCATCGATAGCAAGGGTGATTTTTGAATGTCAAATACAGTACAGCAATACTTATTTTAAGAGGTACATTTTGTGAAAAACAAAACATGGCTTCAAGAAGGCCAATAGAACCGTAGCTAGTATCAGAAATAGTGTGGCTGGGAGTATTAGGGAAGTGATTGCCCCCCTGTACCTTGGTACTGGTAAGACTGCACCTTGAATACTGTGTTCAGTTTTGGGCCCCTTAATACAAGAACGAAATTAAGGTGCTGGAGCATGTTCAGAAAAGGGCAACAAAGCTGGTGAGGGGTCTCTAGCACAAGTCTTATGAGGAGCAGATGAGGGAACTGGGGTTGTTCAGCCTGGAGAAAAGGAGGCTGAGGGGAGACCTTATTGCTCTCTACAACTACCTGAAAGGAGGCTGTAGCGAGGTGGGGGTCTTTCTCTTCTGCCAAGGAAGAAGTGATATAATGAAAGGAAACAGCCTCAAGTTGCACCAGGGAAAGTTAAGATTGGATACTAGGAAAAATTTCATCACTGAAGGGGTTGTCAAGTGTTGGAAGAGGCTGCCGAGGGAAGTGGTTGAGTCACCATCCCTGAAGGTATTTAAAAGACATGTAGACATGGCACTTAGGCAGATGGTTTAGTGGTGGACCTGGGAGTGATAAGTTAACAGTTAGACTTGATGATATTAAAGGTCTTTTCTGACCTAAATGATTCTATGATTCTATAAGTTTATCTCAGTTCTTTCTATGAAACAGCCAATAATCACATATTTGATTCCAGAGTTACTGACCCAAGTAAAGGGGAAGGTGAAATCTAAACCTAAGGTAGCTCTTTTGAACAGTGTGAATCCTCAGCAGCTGATGTACACAGAAAGACTATATTACCGGGAGGTAAAACTGAGGCTGTTTGTGTGCTCTAGAAAAAAAATCAGGCAAAGAAAACAAATAGCACTAATTAAATCATTGCCTGCAGAGTTCTGAAGAGGCATGGAATTTTACAGTAGTTAAAGGAAGTGTGGTAAAAAATGTTTGACATCAGGTTGGATGTACTTTAAAAGAAAAGAAGAGAATATAACTTGAGGGTTTGGTCTGTGAGAAGGATGGCATAGCATCTAAATATAATGTGTGACAGATTTACTCTCCCTGGAACTGCTGTCTCTTAATCTAAACAAGGTTTCAGTAGATCTTTATCCTTAAAATAAACCAACTGTGTTCCATGCTGTTTACTCTATGTGATTTATTGGGCAGATGGAATGGGGGAAGCACAGACAAGATCATAAGACCAAAGTTCTGTTGTTTGACTTGGAAGAATCATTGATGCATTTCATCTGTATCTCATTGTTGAATATATTTGGGATTTTTCCAGAGCACTTGAGTGATTCAGGAACACAAACCTCACTGACAGTCAGTACTCCTAACAGAATTCTTTTGAAAAAAAAACCAAAACCCTGGGAATCAACACATACATCTTCTATTTTTTTAAATGCATAGATATCTAAATAGGTTATTACAGAAATGAATTTAATGTCAATTTACAAGAATAAAATATTATTATAAATATATAAAAATAATAAAATTTACCTGTATTATTGTCTGACAGAACCAGAGTTTGGGGAATTTTAAATCTATACTGATATTACTATGCATTTGGTTATGTGTACACTCATATGTGTAAGTATTAGCTCTCTGCAGATGTGAATAAATTTGGGTCCATTGGTCTGCCAAGCTTCTTTCATGCTTTTCAAGTAAGCAGGTTAAATATATTACAGTTACATATACTGGGCTTCCTTCACTTTCAATTGGTATTTATCCAGGAAGTAAAAATGGAATCTGACATCTGCAGACAAATCTACTAAGGAAAAAATAGATTTTCATGTATTTGGAGATGCACATAAAAATGGCATACAGGTGGATGGATCTGGCAGCATTTTATTAAAAGCTGAATGTGTTTATGATCACTGTCTGAAAAAAAAATGCTTTCTGGATATTTGTTGCAAGAATTTTATTGAGTTTAATAAAAGAAAACAACTTACTCTGATATTGAAATGATGAGTAGTAGTGATAGTCAACTATTTCAAAGAAGTGATGTGTCTTAATTAGACTTTGTGTGAGCTTTAGAGCTTTCCCTATGTTGTTTGTTCAAAACTTTGTCATTAACAGAAGTTAGGAAGTAATGCACATCAATTTGCCCTCCTCTTCAGTCTGCTAATTATCTTTTTTAGACAAATGTCCATGACCTAAATTTGGCAAACATCCTAAAAACACAGAAACTTTTAGTCATACTATGCACTTATTTATTTTGACTCTTTTTTTTTCTTTCTTTTGCATTTATCTGGCAAATACTCCTGCTGGGAGAGAGAATTGGTATCTCTCCAAATAACTTAGGAAAACTAATATGTAGCAAAAAGGAACCCCCAAAGTACATAGGTGCGTACATACACTGGGCGTCTTTTAGTACTGTGAAAAGGGACATATTTCTGTCTAGCTACAGGTGCTCATTCCATTTAAATTCTTGACAACTTCATAAAGTTAGGTGCATTTCTTGCGCATATATTGTTTATTAGAGGAAGCTTATGGGCAAAAGGGAGCTGTGGAGGGTTGAATGCCTGTCATGAGGTAGAAAGGCTACAATGACTCTGAATAATTGTCTCTGCATTGGGAATACCAATGTAGAAGATCTTTGACTGGAAAGATCCGGCTGTGAAGACCTTATGCAGCAAGGAATGTGAACCCCATGTTGGTGGCTCAGTAGGAGATGGGACATAGTCGCATGCTATTTTTCCATATTTTTTCCTGAGGTCTGAAAAATGTGGAGATGGACAAAACAGAAACTGTGTTCTCATTCAGGAGAGGGAAAGGGAAAGGTTTCCTTAAAGAGGTTCTTTTCCCTCATCCATGGCCAGCTCAGTCCCTCTTCCCCTAGCTGTGACCTAGTTTCACTCCAGTTCTCATAGTTCTTACATTTCAGTTCCTCAGCCCCGACCTCTCTTTTCTTAGTGGCATCAAACTAGCAATATTTTTTCAATCTCCATCTTTCTCCTGACCTGTGCAAAGCAGTCTGTGAATGACATATTTTTCAAAGGAAACTGTTCATGTCAAGAACCAAGATGTTTCCTGAGTGCTTCAGATATAGCTTTCAAAGCCACACATGAGTACAGAAGGAAGAATCAAAAAAGAACATCACGAGAGGAACCAAACTTGTGCAAAAGAGATTGTGGATCAAGAGCTATCAGAAAGTGAATAGCTGAAGCAGCCAAGTTTTAGGGGGCATCAAAGAATGTAAGCATAGCATCAATCTCCTCATCCAGAGAGAGCATAGGGAGGGGAAATGACCCAGAAATTTTGGAGGCTGATTCCTTTTTAGTGTTGTTGTGAAGGAGATCAAAGGTAGTTTAGAAATTTATACGTAGAAATCATCACCACTTAAGCACATTTCTACCAACCCGCTCAATCCCCTTCTGGAAACACAGTAGATTCATAGCCCTCCTCAATCAGGTACATGCGTACCATCCTCAGTGCCTGGATCACTTAGAGAATGTGGGAGGTTGTGTCTTTACTATTCCTGTCTGAATGGAAGGACAGGCCTGAGTACTTGCAGAGGTTTTACAAGGGAGAGCAGGCACCTATGATTTGGAAACAACTGGGAACGTTAATCCCATCTCTTATGTAACTCCTTGCACTCAAACAACCACTTTTGACTTCATGGCTGCATATCCTAAGGCTCACTCAAACCAGAAATGGGCTCCATCATTGTCAAGGCATTTCTGATGATCCAGCAGCATGGAGACTATGCAACATCTATTCTGGTGTAGACAAGCACCTGAATAGTGTTAAAGAGACCTTAAAAAAGGTAAATAAGGCATTAATCTTCAACAGCTCTTAGGCCAGACTTAGCAAAGGTACAGACACCATGCCTTCCGGTGAAGCCTGTTAAGATGCTACGTCTACACTGGTGGACTTCCAAGGCTTGCATAGCATGAGATGGTAGTTCATGAGGTTTAGGTTGTTATAGCAACTCTGAGTTGTGCATTAGATGTAAATGTGGATTCCATGAGCTGGCTCTCCCCTTTGTAGTTCAGGAACCTACAGAGATCAAAGACTTGGAAGATTTTGTTGGCGTCTCCTGCTATTACTATTTGAAGGAAGATAGTTTGCAGGACAGTATCTGAGGCAATCAATCACCGCTGGTGGTCTTACTCTTTGCAAACTGTTTACTAACTAAAAAGTAAGAGTTGGAGTTGCATGGCTCCACAGAGTGATTGACACTCTTGAAAACAGGCATGGAGTTCCAAAACTACACGGAAGAATGATGTAGTCATGGTACTAACTTACAGGAGAGGGGCTTTGCAACTCTGCTCCCCATCTGAAAGTTTTGCATCAACTGCTGATCATTTCACATGCAGAGGATAATGCTGATCCAGAAACAGAAGCTTTCTTTCTGGTACCAGAACCTCCAGTCAATCATACATGAAGCAATCATAGTGGCAAGGACTCCCAAAAAAATTATCCTGTCTATCTTCTTCCACTGAAAAGGAGTTCCAGAAGGAAGGGCTCATTAAAATGTACTTCCAACATAGCTTCTGCAGATCTGAGATAAAATTGCATTCCTCTTCTGAAGCACCTCATAGTCTACATTGTCAATATAGTACAACCAGGAGCAAGAAAAGTAGCAATAAGAAAAGCCTTACCTGGGCAGTGGTGGCATGTGCAGTCACGTGAGCAATAAAGTGCTTATGTCAACTGGGAGAGACACTGAAGGCCAGCAAGTGCTCCCTAGATAGTCTGTAACAAGTGAGTAAATATGCATGGGATAAGTTCCTTTTGAACTAATGTTCAAACCAGATGTCAAATTTGAATGAAAACACCTGAAATATGTAAACTGAAAACATGACAACTCTCAGCACAAAGTTCTGCTCCTGTTATAATATAGATATAACCAATGTTCCTGGAGATTTTGTATGGAAGCAGCCATGAATGTTGCATGATGGTGAGTTTTGTCTACTTATTTTTAAGTAAGTTCCACTGTATCAGCTTGAATGATCCTCTGGTCACATAATAAACAACCAATATTGGTATCTCATTTCATAATGTCATATACAGGTGTCAAATTTATCAGTTACTTCTTAAATTAATAGAAGAAACTCTGAAACAAAATTGGACAGGAAGCATGCCTTTGGTATGAAATACCAGGAAGTCAGCTTCAGTAGTTTGGGAAAGCAGTTTTATTTGTGAAGAACATAGGTGGCTGTTTCTTTTCATTTGATGTTTTTGGGAACTTCAGTGTGCTTTTTTATGGATTAGGTGCATCAGAGATGATACTATGACAGGGGAGAAATAACTAAATATAGGAAGATAACCAACAGTGATGTGCAGAAAGTTACTAGTTTTCTCTTGGCAAGATGAATCATAGAATAGTCTGAGTTGTAAGGGACCTTTAAAGGTCATCTAGTCCAACCTCCATGCGATAAGCAGGGACGTCTTCAATTAGACCAGGTTTCTCAGAACCCCATCCAACTGACCTTGAATGATCTTGCTTTTTCAAGTCCTTTGGCTTTTAACTTGGTTCCCGCTGTTCATATCTCTAAAATGGAAAAGCATCTACCAGCATCAAGAAGTTCGATAAAATGTAATGCATGGTTGTAAAATTATTTTAAGATTAAGAATACCGGAAGTGTATTTTCCAGAGCTATAGAAAAATGAAGTCCTTAAATACATTCACAATAGGGTGATAACCACTGTTACAAACATTTGTGAATTATCTTACACGTTTTGATCATGCCTCCACAGTGTGTGGTTTGTAAAAAGTGAATAACTAGCCATGCTTGAACACAAATTTGTAAATTAAAATACAATTTCTTATAAAAATGGACATAAAATGGATTTAAGGATAACTCACCTAAATGAAAACCATCATCCAGACCATAAGCTTTTCAAGCTGCCAACTTCCTGAAGTAGGCTCTCCAAGCTAAAAAGAAAACAAAGGTAGAAACCTTCAGTCTTTTCTGAAGCAACAGGAGAAGAAAATTCTTCTGTGAGGATCATCCCTAAGAATGTCTTCTCCTATGATCCTAAAGTTTGTAGCTTAGAGTTGCTAGCATTGCAACTCTCAAATGAAAGGAAATATCAATGAAAACTGTTCCTTTTTATAGGTTCCTTTAGTTTTAATTGAAAGATCATTCTTTTGTATTTGAAAGTAGAAGAATTGCTTTATTAGGCTGACAGTTTTTACTACAGGAAAGAAGGTTTCTCAGTTTCTTTTAAGAGTAAATTTAATTACAGGGAAATCAATATCTGCAATAAGAAAACAGTGTAATTTTCAGGGCTACTGAACAACTTAAGGACTTGAGACATTTTCCAGTTGCTTAAAAAATGTTTAAAATATTTTTAAAGGAATATAAATAATGCTATATACTACATATTCCTACAAGTAGGGCTACAACCTATGCTACAATAGAGGACAGAAAAACACTAAGAGTCCTTACAAGTGTTGTTTAGATGAATAATTCTCTCCTGACTTCAGATCCATTAGTTACTGTAATTCTGAGCAGCAGGTAGAATGTTGTACCTTAAGTGCCGATTTTAGCTAGCCAGCACCAAGGCTTGCCTATTTTGGCTAGTCATAGCCTTTTATAGGGCTTCACAGAAAGATACTGAGACATTATATTAAAAGTGAGTATTTTCCTTCTAAGTTCCTTCCCCAACCAATGAAATTCTGAAACATAGAACTAACAGAAGTACAGTACAGCCAGGTCTGCAGGTTCAATTAATTCATTTTCCATTAGTCCTGTATCAGTTCTGTCCCCATACCTCTTCAACTTTGCTTCTGCCTCTGTCAGGATTCTTCACCAGCCTTATGCTTCTGGGTCTGATGAGGAAGAGCTGTATCAGGGTCATTGTCTATTTTGTCATGCCCTTCACTGCAGCGAAAGAAAGAAGCACAGACATTCAACTTGGAGGAAATGAGGATGAAAGAGTGAAATGCCGTCTCTTTGAAATACTGCATTCTTTGTATTTGTTTTTCAGTCTTCTATTCTGTGAGATTGATGTTATATCATGAGGAGACAAAGAGAAAATGATGATTGTTTCCTTAAAGAGTGTAGTTGGTTGCCTGCTCCCAAAGTAGAGGAATCAAAGCGTCTGCTCTGATTTCCCTAGCCTGTTTGAAGCTTACGAGAGGGACTGGAAGTTTTTCTGTTGTTTCTAGTGGGGTATCAGGTGCAGCTAAATTTATTCATGAGGGGAAAGGCTACCAGAACTGCTGCCACTGATTCCATTGATACTGAATAATTTAAAGATGTCTTCTACTTCCGTAGTTTAGAATTGGATCCTGAAAGTTGGCAGTTAAAAAATCATAAAAGCTCTCTTCCAGCAGTTCTGATAACATGGTGCAGTTTCTAACAGGACAGGTGAAACTTGTGAATGATGGAGACTGTCAGAAAGAATGTTCACAAATATATATGCTTGGTGTCATCTTTGTCAGAAACAAGACTTCCACTGGTGCCTAATGGCTGTCTGGCTACTGATTTGTCTTTAAGCACACTTAGATGAGGTTCATGCTATAGACCTATATAAACAGGTGCACGGATGGACCCCAAGGTAGGAACTAGGGGAGCAAAGTCCCTCCCACTGTAAGAGAAGATCAGGTTCATGACCACATGAGGAACCTGAACATACAGAAGTCTATTGGACCTGGCTAGATGCATCCCAGAGTCCTGAGGGAATAGGCTGGTGCAGTTGCCAAGCTACTCTCCAGGATATTAGGAAAGTTCTGGCAGTCAAGTGAAAACCCCAGAGACTGGAAAAAGGGAAACATTGTAGAAAGGAGAAGCCTGGGAACTACTGATCTATCAGCCTCACCTCTGTGCTTGGGAAGATCATGGAACAGATCCTCCTTGAAGCTATGCTAAGGCACATGGAGGATAGGCAGGTGCTTTAAGACAGCCACCATGGCTTCACCAAAGGCAAGTCCTGCCTGACCAACCTAGTGGCCTTCTGTGATGGAATGACTACATCAGTGGACAAGAGAAGAGCTACGGATTTTATCTATCTGGACTTCTGTAAGGCCTTTGACAGAGTTCTCCACAACATTGTTCTCTCTAAATTGGAGAGAGATGAATTTGGGGTGCAGCCTTCGGTGGATGAGGAATTGGTTGGCCAGTCACATCCAGAGGGTAGTCGTCAGGGCCTCAATGTCCAGATGAAGATTGGTGACAAGTGGTGTCCCTCAGGGGTCCATTTTGGGACCAGTATTGTTTAATATCTTCATCAATGACATAGACAGTGGGATTGAGTGCGCCCTCAGCAAGTTTGCAGACAACACCAAGCTGAGTGGTGCGGCTGACGTGCTTGAAGGATGGGATGCCATCCAGCGGTACCTGGAAAAGCTTGAAAAGTGGGCCCATGTGGACCTCATGAAGTTCAACAAGGCCAAGTGCAGAGCCCTGCACTTGGGGTGGAGCAACCCCCAGTATCAATGTAGGCTGGGGGACGAAGGGCTTGAGAGCAGCCCTACTGAGAAGGATGTGGAGGTTCAGGTGGATGAAAAGCTGGACATGAGCCAACAATGTGCACTCACAACCCAGAAAACCAACTGTCTTGTGGGCTGCATCAAAAGCAGCATGGCCAGCAGGCTGAGGGAGTCGATTCTGCCCCTCTACTCTGCTTTTGTGAGAACCCACCTGGAGTACTGCATCCAGCTCTGGGGCCCTCAGCACAGGAAAGACATGGACATGTTGCAGCTGGTCCAGAGGAGGATGGCAAAAATGATCAGAGGGATAGAACACCTCTCCTATGAAGACAGGCTGAGAGAGTTGGGGTTATTCAGGCTGGAGAAGAAAAGACTCCAGGGAGACCTTATTGCAGCCTTTCAGTACTTAGAAAGGGCTTATAAGAAAGATGAGGACAAACTTTTTATCAAGGCTTGTTGTGATAGGTATTGGTTTTAAACTAAAAGAGCGTAGATTTAGACTAGACATAAGGAAGAAATATTTTACAATGAGGGTTGTGAAACACTGGAACAGGTTGCCCAGAGATGTGGTGGAGGTACCATCCCTGGAGATGTTTAAGGTCTGGCTTGATGAGGCTCTGAGCAGCCTGATCTCATTGAAGATGTTCCTGCTCATTGCAAGTGGGTTGGACTAGGTGACCTTTAAAGGTTCCTTCCAACCCAAACTATTCTATGAAACAGATCTCTGAGTTTGCAATGATAAGGAATTAGTAGGTGTGAAAACTCGACAGACCTAACAGTAGTTAAGTAAGGATATGATATCTGTCCTTGCTTCTGATATGTCCCATATTTAAAACTTCACTTGTGTTGTCATCAGCACTTAGTTTTACAAGGTCTGTGCTTTGGCAGAGGACAGGCAATGAAAGACTATTACCTTGTGTTTTAGAGCTCCAACCCAAAATATATGGCCTCAAGTTGCGCCAGGGGAGGTTCAGGCTGGATATTAGGAAAAATTTTTTGGATATTAGGAAAAATTTTTTCACTGAAAGGGTTATCAGACATTGGAATGGGCTGCCCAGGGAGGTGGTTGAGGC
>JAOXNO010000001.1:85838520-85849301 GCA_028565335.1 Limnodromus scolopaceus | reverse complement strand
GTCAGTTAGGTTGACGGTTGGACAAGATGATCTTTAAGGTCCCTTCCAACCTAGAAGATTCTGTGATTCTGTGATATTGCACTTCTGGACTCTTTGATATGTTGTTGGCATTGTGATCACAATTAATACACAATAGAATAGCAAATCAAGGTTGTACTTGCAAATTTAACTCTTGCAGTTGATAATCTTTTTGAATTCTTGGCTTTAATGTACACAGTCTTTAACGTTCCTTTAACGCTTCAGTCTGATCATATCCTAAATAATTCTCTGAGAACTAGAATTAGTTTTGCACTAGTGTAGGAATCATAACTTATTTTCTTGATTTAAATGTATTTTAAAGCATGAGTGCAAATATTGAATTAATTTTTATGTAAAATTAGCTGAATTTCAGAAAAAATGAATTAGATAAAGTGTCTCTCAAATAAAATCTGAATTAGAAATAGCCAGACCCATTAAAACCATCAGTTTATTTGCCTTTTAATTAGCAGCTTTATGTTCCTAGTTAAAACTATAATTGGTTATCATCCTGCTTGCTAGAGATACCTTTAGAATCTGAGTTACAATTCAATATTTATCTTTTTTGCTTTTTCTTCTTCTTCCTTAGTAGGGAGTAGGAAGAACTAATATGGTCTATGCTTCCAGCAATGATTACAAGGGAAAGTCGGTTGGTATGCCGTGAAGCTATGAATGGCTATTGTGAAGTGAAGCCTGGTATGGAAGATATAGAAGATCAAGTTTAATCTGCCCATGTTGCTGCTTGTGAATTAATTAAGTATCTTGAATGACACCAAAAAAAGCTTTCCTAAACAACATAGTTTGAGAATTTAATACTAAGTATTTTCAAGCTGCCTGAAGAATCAGCAGAACCTTTTGGGAGGAGCAAACTCATGCAAGCTTCTTTCATTTAAAAAAAAATAGGAAAACCTTCGAGTTCTCACTTACAAACTTTCTTAAATACATATTTAGAAAATTTCTTACTCATCAGCCAACTACAAGACTAACTACAAAGCTATCAAGTGTTATTTAAGTGAGTATTTTTATACTGTCCATGGAAATGATGTTGTCTTTTTTTTTTGTTCTAGTCAATCTATGGTTATATAATGACAGTACGTATGCCCTGGAGCCTTGTTGTCACTGCTTATTGTAGTTATTATTCAGACGTGATTCTGGAAATTTAGGCAGGTTATTTTTATCAACTGAATCTTGTAAAGTTATCTTTTAAATAGAAATTGAGCTGTGAATCTTCATGTCATATTTAAACTCATAAACGTATAGGATCTCTCAGGGGGCTTTTTTATTGCAACAATTATATTCATCAACGATCTGTATACAGTTAGTTATAGGGATTCACATATCTCTTCCTTGAATTCCTGCTGTAAGTTTAGGTTCTCCTAAATTTAGAAGTTTAGGTTCTCCTGATGTGCATAAGCAATTATACTTATTTTTAATTCTAGTGGAAATTACGTTGAATTTGTCAACTTTGCACATGGCCATTATCTTGCTCTTTCACTAAGTTTGTTTAGGTCTGTTTAAAGATCCTCACTATACTTGCTAAACCAAATGACTTTGTCACATATTAACTCTTTAGGTCTTTAACAGATTAAGAAATATAACAAACTTTATCAGATGTACGCTGGAATATTGTAACATCAGCCTAAATGCTATTGCTTTTGATGACACTGTATTCAGAATCTCAAAATCACATTTGAAAGTGGACTGTGCTCCCCTATGTCCCATCCATTTTTTAAATGCTTTTCAATTTCTTGAACATCCTACTGGGAATTTTTGAAGTCTGTTAGAATTCAGTTTTTCAGTTTACTGACAGTTAATCATACCCCTTTTTTTCCTACTATAATTTTTAACCAATGGAGGTATTTTCTCTTACTCTGTGTCTCTTCAGTTTCTGCATTGTTTTCTGGTTAAGGACCCTATCTGCAGCCTTTTGACAGCTGTGGAAATAGTTGTTCAATTTCATGACCTTTTAGAAGGCCAAGCAGTACCAAGAGATCAGTATCATATGAACTTTTTGGGAGGAGCTATTGTTATTTTTTTAGGGAATAATAATTAGACTAAATTCTTTATTGTTATATATCTCATTTTAATTTTTAAAAGTTTGCAAGGTGACAGTGTAAGTTTTACTGGTTTGAAATTTCCCAGATCATGTGAAGGAGCTGCTAAAAGTATGTATTATTGTCCATGCAGTTTTGTTGGGGGCAGTTGCTAGCATCCATTCTGCTTAATTCCAATGCTCTTTCCAAAACAGGACATTAATATCATCTGCACCTACTACAAATTTACTTAGGACAAAGGAGGTGATTGTCCCCCTGTACTCGGCACTGGTGAGGCCGTACCTCAAGTACTGTGTCCGAATTTGAGCCCCTTATCACAAAAAAGACATTGAGATGCTAGAATAGGTCCAGAGAAGGGCAACGAAGCTGGTGAGGGGTCTGGAGAGCAAGTTTTATGAGGAGAGGCTGAGGGAGCTGGGGTTATTCAGCCTAGAGAAAAGAAGGCTGAGGGGAGTCCTTATCACTATCTACAACTACCTGAAAGGAGGCTGTAGAGAGGTGGGGGTCGGTCTGTTCTCCCAAGTCACAGGCAATAGGACTAGAGGAAACAGCCTCAAGTTGTGCCAGGGGAGGTTCAGACTGGATATTAGGAAAAATTTTTACACTGAAAGGTTTATTAAGCATTGGAATGGGCTGGCTAGGGAGGTGGATGAGGCACCATCCCTGGAGGTATTCAGAAGATGGGTTGACATAGTGCTTAGTGACAAGGCTTAGTGATGTGGGGCTTTTTTTGTTTTTGTCAGAGTTAGGTTGATGGTTGGCTAGATGATCTTAAAGGTCCCTTCCAACTTAGACAATTCTATGATTCCATGATTAGCTGCTGGTTTCCCAACGTATGTTTCTGATACCTTTATCTTTAATAGTGTTACCTAACACATACACAAAAAAGGAGTGTACATAGAGGATCTTTTACCAATACACTCTTTTAAAAGCTGAATCAAAGAAATAATTAAGTAGTTTTGTAATATTCTTGTTTGATTGCTACCTTTAGCTCTGGGTAACCCAAGAGATTCATCAAGTTTTGTTGTAGTTGTTGTTTTGTAAGCTTGCCATTTCCAATGTGATCAAAACATTTCACATTTGGTTTTTTTTCCTTTACCTCTCTCAATACCCTGGGCAGTAGCGTAAATCTAGACTAGCTCCTCTGAGTTGAATGGGGTTATTCCAGATGGATATTGTACTTTCCACCTCCACATAGCTTGGCTGCATTTTCCCCCAGGTTTTATTCTCCTCATTAAAATAAAATAAAATGATGATACTCTTACGTGTTATCTTTCAGACCGCAAAGAATTCAGGATTGATTCCCTTCCCGTACTCTTTTGCATTGTGCTGCTGTAATAGCAGCCTAACAGTGTAACATGTTAAGGATAAGTCAAGTTCATCCTATGTCTTATTTTTCCAATATACTGTTGCTGAGGCTTGATCCATAGATTTTAGTTTGTATATTACAGTCATTGTACGGCTTGTGTAGCATACATGGAAATTGTTCCGAGTCAGGTTTTAAGCACTCTGATGGCATACACAGACATTGGTTTAATGTTCCGCTACATACAAAAATGCTATATAAAATCCCAGGGAAAATAGATTCAGTGTGCACATTCCTCAAACGTAAGAAGAGATTGTAAAAATTTCATTGCTCAAATGTGCGTCACTGTGTGTTATTTTAGTTCCTATCTGAAGTGAGGAAAAAGGAAATGGTATACACACAAAGAGAAAAGAGAAGAAGATATTCTTGGCAGTTGTATAGTTCCAGATTGCATTTGCATTGGGGATGGGGGGGAGGGGGGGAGGAGAAAGGGGAATCTGCGAAAATGCTGTGTAATGTGGCCACCTGTCAGGAAAATTACCACCTGTCTCCAATCTTGATCTTAGTTGTTCAGAATATTAACAGAACAGAAAAAGAGTGATATCCCTGCAAGTGAAAACAGTTGATGGGTTGATCTTTTTTAATATGGTTACAAACTGTTTATTACCCAACTAATAAAATGCTGAATAAATTGTACTGTGGATCAGAATATTGGAGTCTCAGTCAGACAGAACTGGCTTTTGATATCTTTCTGTATGTTAGTTTTTAGGTTCTGTAAGTCTGCATATTAAAAATGTCTGTTTAAATTTCTCTTTTATCTCACTAATGCTCCTTTTATTTCAGTCACAGTAGCAAATTTTAATCACTATTGCTAATGGGTTCAAGCTACTACCAACCTTATCATCCATGCTGTAGAATCCCATTGTTGGTTTCTCTTACCACCTTTCTCACAAACAGGGAACGGGAAACTTCCAGGTTCTCGTTTGTCACTTCTTCCCTGTCTTTTCTCTCTGAAGGACAAGCAGGGTTAACCACTGAATGTTCACTGAAATTATGAATGCATATGCAAAGGCCTTAGCCTTCAGTAGCACATTGCTACTGCTGCTACTACTACTACTATAGCCAGCCTAGAGTCCTCAAGCTACTGAGTGTGAATCACATCTTAAAGGAAGAACTTTCACAGGCAAGTCCTCTTCCTCTTTCTTGTCTCCAGCTGTGTTTTGTTACTAATTTCAGTCACCTGGGCAACCTCCTGTGCCACTAAATAGCATAAAGCTACCAGGTACTCCACATCTTACAACTCTGAAATGTTTCTTCTGCTGCTTTTCCATATTCTGCAAAACTTTAGGAAACCAGTAGGTATTTTTCTGTAGCTTTGCATATGTAATGTTTGTTGTACTTCCTGGATTGGAAGCCTGGCATTGTCTTTCTGGCTCTTCTGCTGAGATCTAACAGCAGAGGGTAACCAGGAGAGGGGGGAGCTGAAACAACTTCATCTCAGGGTGAAGACACAGTCTTCATAAAGTCTTCTGCTATAGAAGAAGCAGGAAAATAGATTTTTCTTGCAGGAAAATCTATTATTCAGATCTAGCATCTTTAGACTACTTATTCTCCATATAATGAGTTATTTCTGCTATTTAACAAATCTGCAGCCACTTTACCGCATCCTCTCAGTATCGGCAGATACACGCGTTAAAGCTGTCTAAAGGACCTGGGAGTCCTTTACTCCTACCTGCCTAGCACTCTTCTGCATGCTACTGTGCCTCTACAAGTTTCTCAGGCCTGATAATTGCCTTTTGTTCTACAGTGTCTCAGAACTTTTCAGTATACCCAGTGAGACTTACCTCATTTGTTCATCTGCAAGAGCTGCCAGGTCTCGCAGAGCTCTTGCCTTCTTTTGCTACTGTTTGCAGCAGGATATATTGACAATATATACTGATATTTGTAGCTGAACACAAATTATTTGCAAGTATACAAAATACCTCTGTAAACAATTGGTGTTAAATATAGGACTTGAAGATTTGGTGGCTGTAAAGTAAGGGGACAATTTCTTCTTGCAATTGAATATTCTAGTGACAGCTATAGTAATTGCTAACAATGGAATGTTAAAAAAATAATATAAACATTACTTGTTTTAACTTCTTTTAATGCAATTGGATCAGTTGAAAGGAGGGGGAGAATAAATATCATCTGATTTGGATGGTTCTCTGAATTCATCAGCATGTCTCCAGAGATTGTTCAAATACTCTTGCGTTTTCAAGTATGTTTTTTTCCACTCTTTATAAAATCTTTGCAACTTCTTGGGGTGTAGGACCACTACAGGCTCCACCAGCTGTGGGCATACCTAAGCTGAGTGCCTGGAGCACAGTTGTGGTAGGAGAGAACTCAGACATGTTGGGACATCAGCCCATGGTGATCATTGTGCAGCTGCAGATAACATTATTACACTACCTGAGCTTTGTGAGCCCACTGTGAATTACCTGCCTGAACTGTAGTTACATCTTTGCGGGCTGTATGATTGTCTTTTGTAACTAGAGGCTGTAGTCTTTTTATACTTTACAGTAGCTTATAAATGTTTAAGACAGCTTTTGAGCAATTAGTGCTACTTCTGCTCTAGAAGTTATGAATTTGTTATGTGCAATGATTTTCATAATGTGTCCCCTTAATTGATTTCAGTCAGTTTGGCAAAGAAAGGCAGTAAAACTGAAAACATGTAAGATTGCAGTTTTCTAGTTCCATGAATAATGTGCAATATGAATTCCAATCTATTTTCTTTAAAAAAAAAATAACAAATGGCTTATTCCACTCTATTCTTAGCCTGGAAATATGCTGACACATCTAATGCATCATAAAAAGTACTTTACACGTGAGTTACCTTGGTTAGCGGCTCACTGGGCCCCCACACTTGTGCCTATTTATGAAGTGACTTTACGCTTGAATGCAATTTGTTTCGTAATACTTAAAGACAAATAACCCTTTACAGCTATTAAAACGTGAAAAAATCTGATGGGCTAGAAATATCTTTTTCTACAAGTATGGCTTTTTTCCTTCAGAGATGTAGCCATCATGTATTTCTTATTCATCCCTTGTGCATGACCTATCAGACTGAAGTGGCTTGCAGAGCAGAAAAGCAGTCCCAAGATACAATACTAGGAGCAGCACTAGAAGAATTCTGATGCAGATTTACTTTTAAAAATCCACATCAAAAAAGCCATTTAAGGCAATGATTTCTTGACTTGTGACCATGGGCAAACATTTTTTCAGAACAATTTGGAAAATACATCTTGTTTATCTGTAATCATTCTCCTCTCAGAATGTGATTGCATGTACTTGATATACTTCCTGGAAATCTTGAGGATTTGTGTCTTAGTGAGTTCTTGGGTTGCAGCTGAGGTTGGTTATTTGACCTTCCTAGAGAAGGTCACCTGCCAAGGGGAGAAGCCACCTGGGTAATTGGAAATGGTGAGCTGTGATAAATACACAAACTGGATAAAGAAGTACTAAGACAGAGCAGTGCGGCAATTCCTGGGACTTTCCACCACTGCTTTCTTATTAGGTCTTCTCCATTTGCCTGTTTTTATCCAGTTTTTCCCCCTCTGTGTGTTGGGGAGAAGCTTAAGAGGGGTCTCTTTCTAGTAACTCCACAGGGAAGGTCAGAAAAAAGCACTGAAATAATTAAATTGTTTCACTTTAGTAAGTTCTGAAGAATATGCAGATCCAGCTCTTTTGTCCTGTAATTTGATTTCCCTTACAATGTCTGTTTTAGAATTCAGGATCAAAATAACTCAAGATAAGCAATTTTGAAATGTAATCCAGAGCATATTGTGCCACAGTGAATATTCAAATTTAAAAATGTTCTCTTAAATATCTACTTGATACACCTGATACAGTTTTGGAGTTTCAGTTGTTTGGATTAACTTAAACTGAAATTTGCAGAAGAAAAGAAAACCTTGCAGCAAAAATGTGTTTTCCTCTTTGCTGCTTTAATGTGTTCACAGCCAACTCACACATTAAATAAAGTTGCTTTTGATTTAAACACTTCAAGATATTTTTTCTAAGATTCTTCAGCCATTATCATTTCTATGACTGGCTATAGGCTATTTGCCTATAGCCTCAGATCTCTCTTCATCATCTATGAGCTCAGTGAAGCTTTGCTTGAAGTTCTAATCACATTGCTAGTTTTATTGTATTGGTAGTGTGACTGGAAGCCTCTCTGTTGAAACGGTTCACCAAAAAGCTTTTTTTCTGTGCTGATGCAAATAGTGCAAGGAGTAAGAAAAAACAAAAGGTTATCTTTCTGTTTGCATATTCTCCCTTTAGGCAAGTATTAATTTACAGTCTCTTCCTTTGTAAAATACCATTAGAAATAGGAAATAAGATTAATATAGAATCACTTGCTGATTGCTTTTGCTTGCTGACTTTTTGCTTTTTAATATACACTGATATTAAGTATGATGGTTACACTTTTGATTGTCACATAGTAATTTAATACTACAGTAGTTCCAAAAATCTGCAAAACCAAGTTTATATTAGAAACAAAAATGCCAAAGAGAAGTTAAATATACCAAAGAAAGTAGTAGGAAAACCCACCTAAGTATTTTAGGCTGTAACGCTATTTTAGAACCTGGATGCCTTGTGTTAGGTTTCTAGTCTATTTAGGTAGATAACAAGGGGTTGATTTTTTTTCTGAAGTAACAAGCCAAAAAATCCAATATAATCTAATTTAGTAAGAGTTTTAAAATAATGAACACCCAGAAAAATCAAGCATTTTCTCTCTCTTTTTTTTTTTTTTTTAATCTGTTTTTGGATTTGAGGAGTTCAGGACCAAAAGATTAAAAAAGTTGGAATATAATATTTAATATTGTCTCAAAGGGTGCAGCTAATCTGCATGTGTTTTTACTCTGAGGACTGGTTCCATTCAGTACCCTTCACCACCAACCAGTATTCCCATCCCTCCTTCCTGCTGCCTAGTGAGCCAAATCTGGGAACTGGGAAATACAACCTGGGGGAAAGGAGTTGTTTTGTCTTTTGTGGTGGAGGTGTTTTCCAGAACAAATGATTCCCCGTTGTGTTTGTGTAGCAGTGTAACAAGCCATAGTGTCAGCACAGGAAAGATGGGACTGTTCAGCCAGGGGTGTCAGTGAGGAAGTCAGGAGCATCACTTTTGTTGGTATTGTAGACTTAAATTTGTTTAGACCGATCATGAAACCACACAGTAGGATTTCTCCCTTTCCTGTTTAACATTTGATGTTATGGATGAACTAAAGGTATTAGCTAGATTAATTTTCAATTTGTCAGGCATCTTGCAAACGTGGTTTATCGTCAAGAAGACAATGTAAAGCAGAAAGATCAGACAAACAAGCAGGGCAGAGTCAGGTCACAGAGTTCCAAATATAATAAGATGTTTCAAAAGATTGAGTGCAATTATATAACTAACAGTCTAGATTTTTATTAACATGTCTGTGGGTCACTGAAAACTGCAAAATTCAGTGAGTAGCATCTCTGTTTTCAGCAGCTTCTCTTGAGATGTAGGATGGCTATTTAATCAGAATTTCCAAATATAAGGCCTTGTCTAGACAGTTCTATTTTTTTATTTCAGAAGGATATCAATACAAGTAGTACAAAATTACAAATAGCTTTTTGCCGTCATCTTCAAAAGAGTGATGTCTGCTTAAGCTACCTTCTTGATTAGTTTTAAATGATACAATTATCATTCAGATGTTATGGGAGAATGTGACTGTGAGAATTTGACAGTTATTTATATAAATATTTTTAATCACATTTTTGCTTTATGTTGTTTTAATCCAATCAGGTAATAGAGGTTATCCAAAACCACCAATATAACTCTTAATCCATAATATTTGCCTGAGTCTCTAATTTCCATCCTCCTCTCTCTTTACCTTTTCATTTCCCAGTACTTTGAGGAATTGTGATGGACATTGAACCGTCAACATTTTGCAGTCCACTACAAGAAGTGAACTACTGTTGACATCATTCCTGAATCAGTTAAAAGCGGGTTCCCACAGGGCAAATATTGCATGTGTACAAATTGTTTACAGCCTCTGTGTGGCCGGTGTTGATAATAAAAGTAGAAAAAAGGTCCTGGGAAGTAAGCCATGCAGAGATTTGCTCTTTAATTTTGACAGTATATTGGCTGCTGCATGATCTTTGTGAAGGCTAGAAATATTAAGTGCAGTTCTTTTTGAAAAATCAGTCTCTTTAGATTGAAATTTAATGATATGTGGCATTCAAGCACATATCAAGCACAAAATGTTTTTTCACGTGTCAACCTATTCCTTATCTTACTCTGTTTAGGTAATTTTGTCAGATCTTATTGTATTACTAAGTGATAGCTTGTCATGGAATTGTGAAGAGTGTTATGACTCTGTTTTTGCTCTGTCCCTTTTCCTTTTCTTTCACTGTTCTCTATCTGACAGTGAACACTTCTCTTATGAGTGTGTTTTTATGCATTAGAATCTGTTCTTCATTGGGTGGCTTTAAAATGTTTTACAACATGCAGATATTACTGTTGGAGCTTCTGTTCCTTTTATTTCTATGTTACAGTTTCATTATCACTGATGGAAGTCTTTTCTATCTATCTATATATAGAGAGAGAGTTTTCAACAAAAATACCTTTTAAATTAATAGAAAAGCAGGTGTGTTTCATCAGTCAGGCATAATTTTACAGTTTAACAAATATTAGAAATCAAACAATATGCATGTAACAGTTGTACAGTATGCATGTACATTATACAAAACAATATACATGGAAAAATACACATGGAATGGAGCAGATATTATGACATCTTTAATTTCCAAATTGGCTTAAATTTAAAAATGCTGTATGTTGAAGCAATATTCAAGTCTTGTTTTTTAAACACTAAAAAGTTGCTGAACTCAAATAGTTGCGAGGTACTAAATTACCTATGTTATGCTTATATTTTATGCTTCAAGTGACTGTGCCAGAGAGCTTGCTGAGTACATGCCCTTGCATCCTCAGAATGTAGGATGTGTGTAGCAGTTTTCTGTTGCACAAGCAGAACAGACCTCAGCCAATTTGTATGCTGGATGTTGCGCTCTGGACTGTAAAGGTAGAGCAGATATGTGGGAGTGAACCAGAACACATTCAGGATAGACATCTGTCAAACCTCAGGATTTCCCCAGAGCCAGGGAAAGTTTTTGCCATCTATACTTATTTTGATCAAGCTACATAGTTATCCCACTGACCTTTTGTAGTCTTGGAAAAGGAGTCCACAGTCCTTATAGTCTTAAACAATTATTTAACGTTCATAGAAGCAGATCCTTCAGGATTATTTTTTTTTAACTCTAGAACCAGAACATTCTTAGCTTGCCTTTTTTGTTTTTAATCTGGAAGTGTTTGTTAGTTGATGTGCGTTTGAGGCAAG
>JAOXNO010000001.1:85826477-85838510 GCA_028565335.1 Limnodromus scolopaceus | reverse complement strand
TTCCATTTTTTTTTTTTTTTTTTTTTTTTTTTTACTATAATTCATCTTGCTTTTCATCACTCTAGAGGCTTTAATAGTAAAGCAAAGACTTTAGTTAGATGGGCTTAAGTTCAGGATTTTATGAACAAGATTGTATTTTACACCTGATCATTTGTTGTTTTTTTCCTAATCCCTATTTATGACAGAATCTCTTGACTGTTTAAAATTTTCTCCACCCAAATTTTTCACTTTTTTCTTTTAGTTGTGAGTGCTGGTGACTGAGAGGATGTATGGGCAGTGCAAAAATGTATCCATCCAAGGAAACTGTTAAACTCCAAGAAACGGAGTATCTTGCCTCAAAACTACTCGGCTCTTTCTGTTTCCTGAGATATCACCCAGCATAACACTTGACCAGGGTCCACTGTGTGGGTCTAAGACTTTTTACTTTTGTTTTCTCTTTTCACTTCATAGCCTCTGAAATAACGTGAGGGCTGTGTTTCAGCCCTATAGCACAGTGTTCTTATACCACAAGACAAAGGATGTACCTTATAAGCTCCAGAATGTGGTAGGAATGCATGCAGTGGTATTTGAGGATGAAAACCTTTGGGGATGGAGCTGAAAGACTCTACAGGGAAGCAGAAGCCAAACTAGGCACAGCCTTTTCACGTTGTCTGTGGGTAGTGCTCCTTGGAATATTCTTCCCTCTGAACCACTCCCTGGCTAGGTCTGAGCTAAATGCATCTCTTCACAACAGAGTCTGGGAGCTAAGTAACAATTACATCACATGGACTATCAGGGAATCTGCTCCTAGCTTTGCTCCTGGGTATTATTTTACTTAGCAGAGTAGAAGCAGTAATGTCCTTTCCAAGTGCTCCTTACATTTTGGACTACTTCCACATTCATCTATTGCATTTATATTCCCTTGCATTTAAACAGTAAATGCAAATACATTTGATGACAGTTGTCAGAATCAGGCAGTCTGACTACTGAAAGGTACCTACCTGATTAGCCAGGAGTTATGTCCACTGTGGCAAAGTCACTGAGGTCTTTTCCTGGGACCAGGCATCTTAGCTAAAAATTGTGTTCCCCTGGCTTGTCAGGCAGCTGCTGTTGTCTAGCATGAATTTTTTATTTCACAGTCACTGAATTACTAAAGCCACCGGTACATTAATTTTAAATATTATACAAGATATCTGTTATGCACATATTTCATGGTCTTTGGTGCCCATCCTATCTTCCCAGGTTGCCAATAAAGTACCATATTAATAAATGAAAATATGATCCTTTATTATTTATTTATCATTAAGAATAAGACTTGATGTGAAGACATAAAATGCACAATTCACCTTTTTTCATTGTGTTCCTATAGTACCCTCATTATTTAAAAAATAATAACTTTTTTCCATGTTTCCAGTTTGCTTCTTTTTAAAATCCAGCTTTCAGGAATTGCTTCTTATTATGGCTTTCTCAGATTGAAGAGCACTTTAGCAGTATTTTTTTATTCTTGAAGCAGATTTATAGACCATAAACAAATAATCTTAGTCATTTTTTTTAATAAACTGTGCTGGAAGCTTATATACCTTCTTTGTCCTTGATTCTTTTCTGGCTGTTTTCCCTTTCTGTCTGCGAATGCCACAATATTCCATTAGCTCTTTTAACATTGTCTCTAATTTCATTGTCATATATCCAAAGGTAGTGTTTCATTTTAGAAGTAGTTCATAATGAGTTGCTTGTGTGTTAGGATTCCTGAATCCTACTTAGTCACTAATTTTCGGGATTCAGTCCTCCATTTCATTTGCCTGGGCCACAGGCAGTGGAATTCATCAGGGCTGACTTTCCTCATTTTGTTTTTTCCTGAAAGGATACCCTTTGTATTACTTGCAGACTTTACCAGCACTGGTTTAACTTTCAAGTCACTAACGAAATGTATGAATAACCTTGACCTTGACCAGCAACTCTTTGGAGCCTTACTAGAAGCATCATATCTCTGGTGACAGAAAGGACCTCATTAAATTATCTGATACCCTTTGTTTCTGGCAGGTTAGAAATGCATATTAATAAAGGCATTTTGGGACCGCCCAATGATCTCTGAGGAATAGACTTTGGCAGTCTTGCCTTACATCTCTTTAGGAAGGTCATCCACACCGGCTAAAAGATTTGCTGTGTTAATGATCTATATTATAGTTTAGGAATGGTTTTCAGTACATGCTGGTGATATGCAATAGATCCACTCTAAAGGACTGTATAGATTTTGCAATGTGTTCCACTTCTTGGTTTTGAAGGTTCATCCAGTAGTCATCTCGCTAATTTTTAATTATAATCTATCCCCTCAAAAAACCCACTATTTATCCAGTTAAATACTGTTGGCTAGTTTTCTATAAGCAGAAATGCAGGGACACCTCTAGAAGGAAAAAAAAAATAATTTGATTGTAGGTGTTTTCTGGTTGAGGAAATGACTTCACATTTACATAGGTATCGAATTTTGCCTTGCAGCAGGATCTGTGGTTTCCTCTTCTTGGGAAGAGGAAAGAACCAGTAGGAAGCATGTACTTCTCCATATCAAGAGAATGATACCATCTTCATGCAAGTCTCTTATCTGAGTCTGGTTTTGTAAGAGAGTTCTGTGGCTCAGTATAAGAAGGAAGAATGTACGATCTGCACTGCTGAACAGTGCTTAGTGTTGACATCTTTAAAACAACATTCAGTCTCTTTCTAAAGAAACAGAATCACAGTAATGCAAGAACCACATAACAAAAACCTGTGACCTGTATTATGTGAAAGATAAAATTATCTCATTGTAATAATCCCCTTTTGCCTTAAAAGCTCATTATGAATCACTTCCCTTTTAATGTAATAATTGACAAATCAGCACACATGAAGTCAAGAAGCTATTCTGTTTTCCAATAACTTGTTCATATGCCTTTTGAGGATATTCCAAAGATCCTGCTAGCAAAGAATTTGATTAGGTGAAACTATTTCCTTTGCTGTTTCTGAGCAAGATATTATCAAATTTAAAAGCACCAAAAATATACTCTGTAACTTGATATTTATAAATTTCCACAGTCCAAAATGAAGCTGGATTACTTTTACTCCTAGTTCCAGAATGGCTTGTTAAGATTCTGTTTAGACCTTTTCTTTTTCTGTAGCCCAGAAAGTTCGGAGTTGGAAAATAGTATCATTCCTTGAGTTTCCTAGATTTTTAAAGCAAAATCTATTGCACAGTTGTGCTGAATTGCACAAACTTGCAGGCAAGCTGCAATAAATCAGTGTATCACTCAGAATTATGCCGACTCAAGGGAGCATTTAAAGGTTCTCTCAATGAGTTTATGTACAATGAATTGACCATTGTTCATATATCTGTTACCTAATGGTGATATTATATCTAGTAAAGTATTTATTTAAAGTTAGAAAGACTGGAAAAATGATTTTTATTATGATAATAAGAACAGAATATAACTCAGGAAGCCATATGTTTAAAATAAAAGATTGTCATGCTTATTTCTGCCATTCTAATTTTAATTCTTTCTCTTGGAAAAACTCTAGAGGTGATCTTTAATGGCCTGTATTTTTTCCACAGGAACCTTAACACCATTAAAGTTAGCTGATGGATTATGTTTGGGATAAGGTATACGTTCAGTAGTTTTATGAACTTTATTTGGTTGCTTGCCTCTATCATAATTATTTTCCTTTGTTCAAATGTTACAAAGAATACACACTGGGAGGATTATTTATTTTTGCATTTCTAGGGTACTCCTTGCTGTTAGCACAAGCTTGCTGCCATGGTAATGCTGCTACATGGCTTCCAAGGCATGGATGTGGCGTGGATTTAGCCTGCTTGCAGCCCAAAAAACTTGGATGAGTTACTGCAGTTTTCTATCTGGATAGACTTAACTAGCAGTACCTTCTGGCTGATGCTTGGACATCTTAAAAGAGGAGACAAGAAGGGCATTGGTGACATCTGTTAAAGAATAAAAGGTGAAGCAATCTGCTCACATTCAGACCAGCATCTGACAGTAGCCTACTACCCACTAGGGAGCCAGGGAAGCTGCTAAGTTTCACTTGTGTATCCGTCATGACCCAGTTCGATCTCCCCAGCAGTTATACTCTATAAAGCCAGCAGAGGGAATGAGGTGAGAGTTTATGCAGAGATGCAGAACAGAGCAACTTGCATAAGTACCCATAAGCTGTAAAAGAAACTCTGACCTGGACTTTTGACAGCATTATTTTGGGAGAACGGTAATCTTAATTACTCAGGTATCCCTGAGTTCTTGTCCTGTGCTGTTTGTCTTTTTAATTCAGTGGACGTTTGTTTTCTTTCTGAAGTTTCTGGCCAGGATGTTCCGCTGATGTAATTTCAGTCAGTTTAGTAAGAGCTCTTAGGAATTCTTCAGACTTCTAATATAGCCAGTTAAATAAGTATGCTGGCTCTGTAGAATCTAGTCACTGGATCTCTTCTTTTTTTTAACTCCTGGGAGAAAATAGAAGAAAAAATGGCTGATCCCCTGAGGTTTTGTATACTTTGAGGCATATTCCAAGAAGCCCTGGTAGCACAGCTCCTGTGTGGACCACCTTGTCCAGGAGCTAAGGGGAAGGCACTATCAAGGCTTGCATATAAATGAACATACTTGACTCAAGCATCCTCAAATATTAACGTTTGTAAGGATATGACATATGGCATCATGTGCCTGTGTATCCTCCAATCTATTCCATGCTAAACAACCATAAAGTCAAACTTTGGTGTTTTTCATTTCAAAATGTACAGCTACATGTGGAAAAGGCAACCTGTTATAATACTCTATAATGATGACCTTAACATTTAAATGTCCATTTATTGAAAGTGATATCCTAAAAGTATGAGAGGGGAAAAAAACCCTATCCAAGTGAAAACAAAAGCAGAATAAAAGTAGCAGAGCTATTTACAACTAGCTTCAACTCACTGGAGTGGGAGGATAAATCGTCATTTTGGAAAGGTACGTGAGTGAAAATTGAAATGGACCTTCTCACAGTTTCCTAAAATGTAAAGGTGGCATTGCATGTTTTTTTTTCAAGGCATGAAGTGTTATTGCTGGTCTTTCTCTTCAAAGTAGCAAAGTAAGAAAGGGCAATGACAATTCCAAAGATAGGCAACATCATTAAAAAACACTGACTAATGCTTTATACAAATGCAGAAATGGCAAATGGGCATTTTGACTGCAATGTACTCCCTGAATTATTAAATAGCTGAGGAATGAAAATGAGCAGAATTTTGGCAAGCTTCTTAAAAAGCTCATGCAGAGTTTGCCTTTTCCTTAATTGCTGCTCTTTCTAGGGGAAAAATGCGTAGATTTTATTAGTTTGTTTCATCTATTTAGGTTAACTCATTGATATTATTAGAATGAGTTCTCAAAACACATTATTTCAGGAATCTCAAAATCTGTAGAACAGTCTGCCCTCTGCTGCTTTCCTTAATAACTAGAAATTGAGAAAGTGTGATTTCTCATCTCTTTTCTTCATTTGATTTGTTATCATAATTTCCTTATGGTTCACAGTCCTAATCTTTGTTGACCAGAATTAATTACCCTGTCTCAAAGGTAGGATTGTTGGGGTTTAAAATGTCTGCTTACAATATGGTTGTAATGTTGAATCCTTTAGCACACCAGCAACAGAAATGGGTCTATAGACAATGTTTCCACTTATATTCAGATATTCGCATTACCATTGTGAGTACACAGCAGAAACTCTCACCAATGCTAATATTATACACCACACAAGTAGGGTGCTGCAGTATTTGGGGGACAAAACAGGTACCTGTTACTGTTGGAGAAAAAGATATGGTGGCATGGAAAAGGAAGATCCTTTGTAAGCTTCTAAAACCTTGAAAGTCTAGAAAAATAAGCTGCCGCTTCTGAATACTTTCTTTATTTCTTTACTGCTTCAAATAGTGAGAAAATGGAAAGTGGACAGATCTTCACAGAAAATAAGTTGCAGGAACTTAAATTTTTTATCACTTAAAGGTTTTGTAAGTAGGTACTGTAAGGAAATCAAAGAATTCCAATTAATGATTTTTGGACGTCAGGTAGACCAACGCAGGATAAGAGGATGGTCTAGACAACTTTTTTTTTTAAGTCTTTTGATTGGTTTTCTGTGAGTTCTGTGGGTTTGTTTTTATGTTACAAAGCATATCTTCGCTGCATACAATTCAAAAAATTACATAAGATATATTTTCCTACAGCCTTGCATATAAATATGTGCTACTTTTCTATAGCCACTTATAATTAAAATCTTACTTTATGTATGTGGTTTTACTACTTTAATACATTAATTAGTTGATGCATACTTCATTTTTCTCTCCTACATGCATGGTGTATGCAATTAGACGTTAGAAACTTACATCTAGCATCAGTATAGTCAGTGTTGTTCATAATATCTTTGCTTTCCAAGTTGAAAAAAAATAGTATTATTTTGCTAACTTTTGGACATTTTACTTGATAAGAATCTCACACATTTTTTCTGTGTGCATTAATAGGGTGACCACATGATAAATGCAGAATGAGAATAAAATCAGGGAACTTGGATTCCTGTTACCATACCTACACAGTATTTTGATTTTACAAACAGTAAATGTTATAACAATGTGTCATTTAGAGATTATTTCATCTATAAATGATTATTGCTGCAAAAACTGACCGCACACAGTTTCTGAGTACAGAAATCCTTAGATCAGTAGAAGAAGGAAACTGAGCTTGCATCGCTCTAAAAAAAATCTAATTACTTTTTAAGTTGCCTAGGCACGTAACTTGAGGTGTATCATCTTAGGCTCATAATTTGAGAGTTGGGGTGATTCTTGCTTTCTTGGCTTAGCAAAGGACTGAGAAGAAAGAAATGCTTCAGTAAGGATTGGTTCATGTTGATACTATTGATCTGGTTCCTCTTGTGACCAAAGGTCATGCTGACTGCTAAAAAGAGAAGGTGGTTGAGCAAAAGGCCACTGACTTAGAGCATGGTTGTTATTAGAGGTGGCTCAGTAAATATTGTCCTTTCAGCTGTAAGCTGAGCTGGGATTTCTGCAGAAATTGTTGCTTATTTTTTATTTCAGTGAGTTCAAGAGGCCAATTCTGAGTGCTGAACCGAATAATATGATAAATGTAAGGTTTAGGAAAAGTATGGATTTCCAGTATAGCCGTCTTATTCTGTCAGTTGATTTTTATATATATGTGTGTGTATATATAAAATGTGTGTGTATGTATGTGTATATAATTCCCAAGTTTTTTGTTTTATTGAAAGGATTTGGCAGCAATTGAGAAGAGATTAAGGAGATGTGAGATCACCTTCCTTCAAAGCTTGTGTTAGTTTATGGCATGGGATCTGAAAACCAAACAGGGCGATATTTATTTTGTTTATTTTCTCCACGTTATCTGCACAGCATAGGTTTTCATAGTTATTGCCTCAGGTTAGTTTCTATCTCCACATGTCGCAAGAGGAAAAAAAAGATGAATAGACAATGTTTGCTGGATTCTAATAAATGAACTATTGTGCATCCATGGATTCCTTAGAAGTCTTTTGACTTCCTTTGTTCTCCTTTTGGATTTTCTAGTATCCTCTCTGTATACTTCTGTCTTGTTTCCAAGGTCTCCAGGAGGTAAATGGAAGGACTTTCACTATAAAATCCTTCTATATGCTAGCAACATATATGTACATATCAGTCTAACATGGAGGTTCAGTAGTTCAGAAATAGTATTTCATAAGTTGAGTATTGTTTGTTCCTGACTGTTCTCTGGGTTGAAGTAGCTTCCTTTCTTCTTTTCTAGGTTCTTTGGTCACCATTCTGGTCACTGTGCTTTTAACTGGTTCAGGCAAATGCACCTTGACTACATAGAGTGCTGCAGTGTACTTTCATGTTATCTCTAATGTTTCTGGTTTTTTGGCTTGCTTTTTTAAGGCGGTTTCTTTAATTTTCTCCATATTTTGTGCAAGCCAGCTTTTACCTGAATTTACGTTATTTACCACCCATTACTCAGTTTGTAGTTTATAATGGAAGATGACCATATCAGCATTGTAAAGTCAGTTTCATAATATGGGTTCTGCTAGTTAAATACTGTGTCTCCAGAGCTTTGAAAAGTTGTCTCTGAAAAATCAGTGACTACTGCATCTGAAGAGTGGAGAAGCAGCACTGAAAACTTACTGCAGGGTGAGTCAGATGAAACACAATGAAAGAACATTTTAGGGATTTCTGCAGTTTCTGCAGTCATTAGGAGTGACATTGACATTTTTCAAGGTAAACTTTGTGTCTCTTGAGATTGCCTGTACAAGCATTACGCTTCATGCAGCCTCACTTAAGCTCTTTGAAAGGTTTAAATATTCCATGGTCTCCATTTGTCCTCTACAAGAGAATAAATTTCACTGTGACTGAGGCAGGGTCTTTACTTGTTGAGCAGACATTGACTATGTGCTAAAGGCAGAAGTGAACTAGTTGAGTTTGGTTTACATACCTGGAGATTTTCTTCCAGACTGGATAGTTTTTAGTTTTGTTTTCTAGAACAGTAGAAGAAACATCTTCTGAACAGCAATCCATGAGAAAATGAAATGGGGAGGTCTGGGGTCTAGGATCCACTGCCTGTTTTGGAAGGGCAAGTTAGTGCATGAGGTTTTCAGCTTCAAGCTCTTTTTGCATGGGACTCATATTGGAAGTCACCATGCAAGACAGTGTGTCATCAGATGGGCCCCTTATATAGACAGAACAGGACCAGAAAGTGGGGAGTGTGCAGTGAGGGCATTTGGCAGAAGTGTATAGGGTTATGGCTGAAGAATGGAGCACGCAGGTGCTGTGGTATAACCAATGGCCAGGAGAAATGAAGGGTCCACAAGATCTCAGTGTGGTACCTTTCACAGTTAAATGGAGATTTTTTATATGTCCCTCAAAAAAAAAAAAAAAAAAAAAGGAAATATTGTATATTTATTTTATCAATGCTACATTCTTTAGATTGGAGAATGATGTCCAGATTGGGCACTAATATCCTTGGATAGTATGAAATGAAAGATATTTTTCATTGACAACTCAAAGATATCTGGGTAGTTCATGGATTGAAAATATTTTCAAAAATCAGTTTATGTTTATCTATAACAGTGTTTTAACTCTTCTGAAAAGGTAACCTCGTCATACACATAAGTACATGGTTTTTTAGAACTGGGTTAAGAAAGGATCATGATCAGCAGAATTGTTTCAGACTTTACCCTACTTCTGTGGAAAAATACTACAAACTGACTATTCCATAGTTAGCAGGGCTAATGTCTTTAAGCAGGCTAGGCCTAAGGTGAAACTAGACTATTCTCTGTGCTTCTCTCATTATGTTACCTTACTTTGTTCTGTGGGCTGCAAATGTCTGAATACTTTGTCTTTCCATTTCCCATTTAGGGATCCATGGGAGTTTTCACACAGTGTAAGAACAACTGCTGTTTAATTATCACTTTTTCATTCTGAAAAAATAAGCCTAGTGAACCATTTTACTGAAACTCTGAAATAAAAAGGAGCTACAAGTTGATAGTGAAAGATAAATTACAGCCTTTGCTATTTTAATAAGTAGTATTTATTCAGTTACAGGACCACATGAATATTTTCTGTGATTATATAAATTACAAGATAACCCACATTTTATAGTACAAACAGCAACAGTAACAACCATGTAAAATTTATGACTACTTAACTTATAAATTATTATTCTAGACCAAACTATAAAAGATCACAACTGATACGTAGCAATACCCACTGTATTTTCCTTTTATAGATTTACTTATCTTTTAGTAAAATAGTCTTGAATTTTCAAAATACTGCTGGTTGTACTACCTTGTTTATGTGACAGTCTACTGATTCTGCATGCCTCACGGATACCTCAAAGGGAATAAGAGTTTAGTCTTTCATAGGAACCTGGCCACAAATCATTTGTCACTGAAAATTGGAGGTTCTGACATATGTACACATTATACACACATATGTGTATGTATGTGTTTTATTTATATGTGTGTATATATAGAAGCTCTAATGACCAGTAGTGTTCTGCATATAGAATAAGACAGGTAGTTTGAGAGATTGAAAGCTATGGGTGTGTAAAGACAATTCAAATTAAATAGTTATCTGTAGCATTTGATGAAATCTATTGTTTTACCTCCAGATACATAATTTGTGATAGGCAGAAGGTAACTTTCTGGAAAAAATCAACCAGTTGAAAACAAAACCTCAAAACAAACATTGAGGTCAGAAAAAAATCCTAGGTTTTAATAATATAAAATAATTATCATCTGAGGTATTCTTCGAGGATAAGTATACTTAGTCAATCTGATTCTTTCTGAGTCTGTGAAATAAAATAGAGATATCAAGATAGTATGTTAACAATGCTTTTAGACATTTACACTTTTCCGCTGTTAGGCTTTTACACATATTTATATATCCCAAATATTGTAGTGATGAAGCTATGTATAGCTGTCTGCAGAGCTTTACTGCCTCACTTTTTATTAAAGCAAATGGAAAATAATAAATTGCTGTATAGCTGATACATTTTTTAAAATAGCTTATTAATAATAGGAATAGTGCAATACCATACAAATATCATGTGATAACATAAATAACTCTTGGAAAGACTTACTGTATGACATAACTGAAAATATTAAAAAGATCCCATATGGTCCCCCAAGTTTCTTCCAGATCCCAAATCACAAAAATTATCAATTTCAAAGAGCTCCCAGATTTAGAGTAACACTAAGTGTGGAGTCCCCTGTAGGTACAGACACATATAGTGTCTGAAGTATATCTAGCCAAAAGGGGCATAGCATGGGCATAGTATGGTCTTCATCCTTGTGGCAGCACATTAATCATTGACAAATTTGCCAAAAACAGTGTAGGTGAGTTCCGTTACCCCTACCGCTTCTGTTAATGACAGCTTTTATTTTGTGTGCAAAATGTGCTTAGACCTCATACAGGTTCAAGAGAAACAGGCTCATGAAGACTTAGTCTATATCAGGAGGTCAGAATTTGGAACAGTTTTTTTTTTGTCACAGATGGATCTTTTGCTTCCCTTTTTTGCTCCATGGGGAAAGTACTGACTGATAGCAACACAGCAATAGGTTGTAGCAATAGACAGATCATCTACCTGCACTAAGAGGTAAAGTGCATTTGGACTTGCAGTACTTGGAACCGTACTATTCCCAAACTGTTCAGTTCAAATTTTAGACCATTGTGGGAGTTCAGTCCAATAGAGGTCTCTTGGAGTAAAGCAGCAATGCTTACAGCCCTTTAGTTGGTCAACTTAACTTCCCCAGCAGAATGTTATAGTTCGCTTGCTCTTTTGATTCTGTTGCACTGGCAATGTCCAAGAGACATCTTTTTTATTCCTAAGCCAACAGATGTAATTATAAGACATGGCATCACTTTTCCTTTGTTGGTTGCGTTTTGGTAAATGATTGTGTCAGACAGATGAAAGAGAGGTCTTCCATTTACCTTGTGTTGGTTCCATCTACCTTTCTTGTTGGCTTGGATACCCGGGGGGAAGGTTGCTTCCCTGGTATGCTGCTGACTCCTCTCATCCATGGGAAGTTTCCAGCTGCAGGGAGAGGAAGAGTGGGGAATGGGAGGTAGAACTTCAGGGAGCTTGGTGCACAGGTAGCTCTGGTGGATGACAAAGACATCTTTTGCAGGTGCCAAAAAAGGAGTGTACTGGGTTAATATGCCACTTCACAAATGTGTAGAGATTTCTTCTCAGTAACTTGCATTTGGAGCTACCTCACTCCCAATGGATCTGAGTTTTCTTCCTTTCTCTTGTTTTGGTTCATGCCCTGAGAAGAGCTTAGTCAGCTATTCTGAGCCCCCAGGGAGCTCTAGGGGTCGCCTGCTTGGTAGGAAAGGAGTACGTGATTCTGCTGTGATGTGTGATCATGGCAGGGCCAAGGGGAAACACTTCTGCTGTGTTCTAGATGGGACATTTTCAGGAAGAACAGGGGCAAGGCTGTGTTGTGTTCTCTTTCTCCACTCTCAGGAAATGTCTAAAGCAGTGCTTTGTGCTCTCCACAAATGTAAGCCTTTCTCTT
>JAOXNO010000001.1:85763260-85826377 GCA_028565335.1 Limnodromus scolopaceus | reverse complement strand
CTGCAGTCTTAGGGTTCTGCAGTCTTAGGGTTCTGCAGTCTTAGGGTTCTGCAGTCTTAGGGTTCTGCAGTCTTAGGGTTCTGCAGTCTTAGGCTTTGCATGGTTTAATAGATCCTTCTCTTCCTACTCAGTGGCTACCTCCTTCCATTCTCTTATCTTCTTGCTAAAGGCAAATGTGGCCTGAAGAATTGAAAGAATTCCTGCTCTTCCTTATCTTTCATGATTATGAAATTGTCTTCAGGCTTGTCCTGAGTTCCCTACAGTTTCAGATTTTTAAACAAATTAGCCTCTTAGTCTAGCAGTATTTATCACCAAGCAGAGTCTTCACAGATTGTGTCAATTTCTGCTTCAGTGACCTTTTTATTATGCACACCCGGAACAGATTCTGTATCAGACATCAGAGCTTGGAGAACTAATTTAAGTGTGAGGTGACAAGATTTCCTACCTGTGTCATTTCAAATGTACTTTTTCATAAGTTATTACAAGGACTAGTTACTGGGTTAAGAATGTTTTACTCTGAAAAAAGTGATCTTTCTTGATCATCACGCTTCTTTTTTTTAAAAAACAGTCAATCAAAATGTATACTATGAAAAATGTTTTTCAGTCTCTTCTGAATGCTGTGCTTGTACTGATCGACAATCAAATGATATTAACTTGCGGAATACATACATGCTTTTATGCTGTATGTGGCATGATGATTATTAGAAAGACTACAAAAAATACTCTAATTTCAAAATATCAGACAGATATTGTATGCTGTTGCTTACCTGATATGATCTGTATTATTTTTTGATCACCTGAAATCTTCCTCCATTTTTTTTTAAATAATGCACTTTATATAGTTAGAGAATCAAAAACATTTTTTCTGAAGTCCAATTAAGGGACAAAAAGGGAGCTTATAAACTACAATCACATTCATGAGCTACATAAAGATTAACCCTAAAAAGGAGAGGAGCCATTAGAGTTGAGGAGAGTATTCTTCAACAACTTCTTGGTGCTTAACTATAAGGTTAAAAGTATTTTCATTAATGAGTTTTCAGATTAGCCAAGGCTTTATAGGTTGAATACAATACCTTGAATAGTGCCATCAAAAAATTTAGTAGAAATCTGTAGCTGACAGAGTAATTCAATGGCTAATGAACGTATTCTGAGAACCTGCTTTAGGACTGGGTAAATGTTTTTCATTACCTTCAGTCTTGAGATGATAATGGCATCCTTCTCTGGTTAAAAGTCCAGTTTTGAATGCGATATAAGTCTGACAGCTGGGTTAACTGCTAGTTTGGGCCACAGAGTGCACAAGAGTAGTCTGTAATTTAGAAAGGTCTACCTGTCTTTTAAATCACATGTTGTTTTAGAAGCCAGGGCAGAGGAGAGGAGGAAGAGACAGCAAAATAATTAACATTGAGAAATCTGTTACTTGGACAGAAATGTTCCCAAAGTGTCCTAAAAATTTATCTGGTAGTCTCTCCCTGCTGCACGATAGCAGAGGCTTTGATTATACCAACTAGCTACAGACCATTACTTTTCTGGCAACCTTCCTGGTTAGGAAGCACAGAAGTCTGATTATAGGTGGCAGCCCAAGCCATCCCAGAAGCTCCAGTATTTTTGTGAGTAGCAGCAGCTGTGGTATACATACTGAAAACTTCATATCTGCCATACCAAATCACAGCTCAGCCCAAACTTCACCTGAAAAGAAGGTGCAAAGAGATAGAGTTTGTATTTACTTTTTCTGATCTTACTTACTGCCCCTGGACTTAATGATGACAATTTTGTGACATCTGTCTTAAGTGGCTGCAGAAAAAGGCCAGTAGATACTCCATCTTCATAGACATGCCTCTCTTCTCATGAAACAGTTAGTAATTTAGATAAAGATAAAATTAATAATTTTGTTTCCCATGAAGAGGCAGAATGCATGCCTCATTTTCTTGAAGTGAATACATGATATACCTCTCCATCTATGATTCTGTACCTTAATGTAAGGCTTATTAGTTACAGAATAGTTAATTGCCTTACTAACAGGAGTATGTGTTATTGGTACTGAAATGTAAGAGTTCACTGCTACATTACTAGTTCAATTCTGAACTGGTGGTTGAGGTGTTTCTTGTAGTGGAGATATAATTTACTAGTCTGTGGAACCTAGATAAGGGCTATGTAACAAGAAGACAGTGTTTATAAGGGAAACTTTCACTGTTTTCTCTCTCTTTTGCTTGCCTTCTCATTTTGTTTTTGTGAATGTGAAAGGTAACTGTAGAAATCTTGATAGATAACAGGAGAGATACAAAAATTATTTGGTTGGAAGAAGAATGTTATAATGAGAGACTTGAGGATCTCAGTCTGATTTAGTTTATTTAAAAAAGAAGACTGAATGATGGTTTTAGTGCTTCGTACATTTCCTTTCATAGGAATAAATGCCTACTTAAAGGTTTTCCAAGCTAACAGAAAAATATATTAGTGGCTTGAAATTAAAGTCTGACAAATTGCCTTAGTATTTTTAGCAATATGTGTAGTTAGTCTTTGAAATGAATTACCAAGGAAAGTGATAGGGTCTTCATTTCTTGAAGTCTTAAACTTTATTACCTTTTGGAAGACAGGCTTCTGTTAAGCAAACAGTGTTGCGTTTGTTCGGGTAATACATGAGGTCAGACTAGATCTTTTCATGCTCCAACAAGCAAGAAAACTTGCTTTTTCTCCATTAACTATCAGAGAATTTTAGTTCTTAAAATTTAATATCAGCCAGAGTAATCTCTTTTTATTTTTTTCAGTATGTCACTACTTTGTCTAGTGGTTTGTCATTTTTTTTCTTCTGACAGTTTGTTTTAATGCTAATCCAGCAATTCTAGTATCATTTGTAAAACTGGAGCTGAAAAGAGAAGAGAGTTAATGATGAAAGGATGTAAGAGCTTTGGCTGGACAATCAATAATTGACTACTCGTAAATTTTATAACAACATGACATATTACACAGTGATCTGAAATAAATTCAGCGCTAGAAAAGGTGAGAGAATCTTGGCAAATTAAGTAAGAATCTAGTTCAAGTTTCATTATCTGTCTGGCAAAAAAAAATGTCAAAACATACTTAAATTAATGCAGGACACTTTCATATGTAAAGCGCCTTGGTGCAGACCCTGGAATTTGTGGTACCTGACTCAAACAAGGCTTAAATCAAAGGATGAGCTGCCTTTTATGCTTTGCCACCTGTATTTCTACTAGGCCTTTGCTAGAAGACAATTACAGTAGGATTGCTCTTCAACATTTGATTAATTTTTTCTCTTCAACAGGCTGCAGAACAGTGAAACCAGAGTCTAACTGTGGTATCTGTGTTATGCTAGAGGAACAGTATTGCTGGGGAAATCATTGTGGGACAAATATGGCCAGCATCTTAGTATTTTGTATCCAAAGGTAATGTCTGCTACAGGAAACAGGGTTTTTAAAACATTGCAGTAGAGTGCATTAAAGCTGGTGTCATTGTCCTGGACTCTCTGTTAGATAAAGTAGGGTACATAATGCATTGGTCATCTTGAATTAATATCTTGAAGTTGACAGAAATTTAGGTTATTGTCTGTATTACTTAAAAATAATGCTTCCCCAAAACCATAAGGAACAGCAACAACAGCAAAAACTTTCCCTATGAATCTCTAAGTATCAAAAGTTATTTTCCTTTCAGGCATCATAGGCTATAGTAGACTATAGTAGTAATGGGACAGAATAGCCAGAATAGAGAAAATATGAAAATTAGCATTGTAAAGTAATTTCTTAACACATTTTTATTTCTGGATCCTATTCATTAACAAACAAATACAGCAGGGAAATAATGTGCAAGGTGTATATTCAATGAACAGAAGTGATTGTACTTTCCAGACAAAACAAAGTCACTGTAGTAGTTTGAGTCAGTGGGTAGATTGTACGTACCCCTGTTGCAGAGTTGTAATTCAGAAGAAATGAAAGAAAATTACAAGTATTTACCATAATGAGATACTGAAGGAGAAGAATAGCTTGACTTGTAACCCTTGACTCTAGTGCGCTGTGGATTGCCTGTGCAAAAATTAATCCCCCTAAAGCTGGTAGACAAACTTTTCCATTGAATACAGTCAGCTCAAGTTTAAATTTTGAGACTTTAACGTTTTACTGATTTGTAAAATAAAAATGTATGAAATGTATAGTATAGATGAGAGTTATTAGGTAGTTAAACCATTCAGAGACTTTAATTGCTATTTGACAAATATTGTTGAATATATTCTTTTTTGATGTCAGAGGAACCACTTCATTTTGATACTATCACTATCATTTTACAGTACCATTAATAATAAGTCTGTCAGATGATTAGCGTGCAATGAATATGAATGCTGTAGAAAAGGCTGTAGGAAATATAAATGCCTTTGTGAATTGGATTTAAAATCTGCTTTGGTGTGCATGCCTTGATTTAAAAAAGATTTAAAAAGATAATAATCATAGTTTTGTTATGGGATCCTAGAAAATGTGTTGAGTAGCCAATTCTTTGTAGTCAAGGAAATACAGATCATAGTCCCAGGAAAAACTTTGGTGTGGTGAATTTATGGTTCTCTTAGTCTTGATAGAATCAGCACAGGGAATGTTTGTTTATATGCTAGAGCTAGGGCCCCTTCCCAATAGTTGATTCTTTTAAAACAAACAAAATTGAAGACACACAAGATAAATGGGACACTGAGTTGGGTAACAAAGGTCTGGTTTAGAAATTAATTTTTATGTATATAGAGCTGACCTCATTGGCAAATCCGAATCTAGAAAAGAATGTTTCACTGTGGGTTACAACAGCAAAGGACTTTTTGTGAGGTTTTCCTGTTCTTGTGGAAAAGTGAGTGTAGATACCACACGTACATATTCTACATAATCATAGCTTAACTTGCAGGAAAGTAGTTGTTGTAGACACCTAACAATTTCAAGTTCTGATGCCTGTCTTTGGCAGAGAGGATCAGAGAGACGCAGTGAGAATAAGCATTTGCCTTTAAACGTGATCAGTTTGACATCATCCCTTTCAGTGGCATTTCTTCTCTTTCCATTTACTTACTGATCAGTTTCTCATGCTACAAATTAGTGTTATGGTGTAAAATATGTAAACTATTTAACTTTATCCAAGCTACGGCCTTACATTTTTATCACATATTATGATGTGAGTATTTCTCATCTTTAAGAGAGATCCATCAGCAAATTTGAACAAGAAAGCATCCCAGCATTGTCAATAGGTGTGAGTACACCTTGTCAATGCTTGTTCTAATACAACAGTATTCTCAGAAGACCTTCCTATACAGCTGTTGCTTTATCTGTACAGATACTGACATTTCCTTGTGCAAACCTAAACTCTGAATCTGTTTACCTGCTCTTTCAAGATTCTAAGTCCTTCTCAAGTCCAAAAATGACAACACGAGGAGTCTGTATTGAAGAGAACTGGGGTTTTATTTTTGTTTAGAAAGCAAACTTTTTCTTACACTGCGGTTCCTTCATTGAAGTGAAATGGAGATAAATATCTCTCTTCCCCTAGACTTTCCTCCATATCAACCTTTTATATTTATATTCTTTTATTTATCTTTAAATTAATCTAGGTGCCAGGTTTTATGCTGAATTTGAAACAACAGTGCTAGGAAAAATAAAACTTTTTTTTGCCATTTCGATCTGTCAAAAAAGCAAATCAGGAACGTAGAGATGCAGAAAGTGTCTAAGTGTCTGTGCAGATGTGCTTTTTATATTTTAATCTACTTTTCGGGTCTTGCAAAGAATATAGGATTCAAGAAATGCAATTTTTGTGATTATTGTTTGTGGGATGGAAGAGAATAGATACAGCTTTTATGTTACTCAATGTTCAGTAATGTTTGTTAGGCTTTAACAAAATGAAAGCTAACAGTACATCTCGCTTGTTTAACCTCCCAGAGGTTTCTGGTTTGACTTTTACATTAGTGAGAGTCAAAGGTTTTAACTAGTCAGTGGTCACCCTTCTTCATCCTTCCTACAGTTTATGTGCTAAAACTTCAATATGGCTATGCGATTAATATCTCCAACTTCTGAAAATCAATATGGGGAGAAGCTCACACAATTGATGTGCAACGTGACAGCGTATACACTGTCAAGCTAGATTTCTCCCTGTTTTGCTCCAGTTTTTTCTTCTCTTTTGCTCATGCTACATGTATGATAGATTGCTCTTAGGATTCTGTTTGGACTGTAAAAGCTGCCTCTCCTTAGATGAAACCTAACTTAATAATTAAAATTCATGTGGGGACCTCTCCAGTGTGCAGTATGGATAGCCAACACCATACACCATGTCTTGCTTCCACTGCCCAGTTTGTTTCCCTGCAGGCTTCCTCCCTCACATCACACTGCAGAAACACAAATTAGATGGGCTTAAGGCATTTTTCTCATTGTCTAGAGTAGAGACCAGGGCCCTGGTGGTGTTTCATATTGTGCTATGCTGCATCTGCATCTGCTACTGCAGGTCTACTTCCTGAGGTAGAAAAAGCCTGGAGATCTTGCCAAAGATTGTAGCAATGGTAAAACAGGGCTGGATTGATAATCATCGAGCCTCAACAGTCTTTGCTGGCTCCCTTCATGCTGTAGAGGGGGATTTGGGTTAATGGAAACCACCACCCCCACTAGCACCACTTTGCTGTCAGTTACCTGGCAGAACCTCAGCATGAGAGCTATGCTTCAGCTATGGCAGTGTTTCAGTTCTCTCAAATTCTGCAAAGAATAATCCCTTGGAGGGAGGCAGAGCTCTCAGTCTTTTTAATTTGGATTGCCAAGGAAGTGTAAAAGTATGTTTGATCCCTTTTGATTCTTGTCCAACAAGATCTAGAATTGGGTTATTCTGAAATAATACTGTATTAGTATGGTAAGTTCTGAAACAGTGTCCTGCTTCACTGAAACATGCAGACTTTCAGTAATTGGCATAGAAAAACTGGGACCCTGAGAGATTTCTGCTACATCCTGTTTTATTCCCAGAAGTAGTCAGTCTTTTCTTAAAATGTAAATGCTCTTTGGAGGTTGTTCAATTTGCACCAGCTATGCTTTCAAACCTTTACTCATGGTTTAACCCATGTTAACTAATGTGATTATAAATTTTAATTCAAATGAAACATAAATGCTTAATACAACTGGCATCAAACATGAACATAGTTTCTATAACAGAAGCTACAAATGTCTATTTAAACTGAAAAAATCATAGTTCGTACTCATTTATACCTAAAGAGCTTCCTGAAATACATTTTAATCAGCTGTTGGTTACCTAGTTCATGTAAATTGAATGGAATGGCTGATTAACTGTGAACTATAGTGTACTTTCTTTCAAAATCTGCTAGAATAATTATGTGGCTCAGGAGGATTATAAGAGTGAAGAAATGTAAAAAAAAATTAACCTATGTCTTGCACTAGCAAAAAAGTAATGCCTCTTCTGTGTAATTTGTTGCTGGGAATTTTTCTTAAAAAAACGTGAGTTTTACAGTAATCGAAGGCAAAACTATTTAAGGTCAATTGTCTGATATTTGGAATGCCTCTTCACATAGGCACGTTTATACCATTATTTATATTGAACTAAACCTAAGAAAAAAAACCCAAGACAGTTCATTGCAATTTTGTCAAACCCTAGATTAAATTTTCTTCAGTTAATTTTTTTTTCAAGTTTTATTTATTCAAACTTGCATAGGTTCATTGCTAGTTTGGGCTTCTGTTGACAGCATGTGAGTTCCTGTGTGTTTTATATGTCTATTCTTGCTTAACAAATAAAATTCTAGATTAACATCTTTCTTTATTAAGTGCCAAAACTATGTATATTGATTTGCAAAAGTGCTGAGTATTCATGTAGCTTAACTGAAATTCATAGAAATATTGTTTCTCTGTTTTTCTAGGGCAGGAATAAAATTACTGCCTAATTTAACATATTGCACCTCCTTTTAATAAGTTTTTGAAAGCAATATATTTTCTGCCTTGTACCAGAAACCTTGTGGAACCATCCGATACTAAACAGATGATAATACAGCTGATGCAGTTGATGAGTTTGAGGAATTGCTCATAAACTAACTAACAGTGAGCAGTTTCCTGTTAAGTAATAAAATTATTTGATATTTTAGTCGGCACTGCTCTGCCTAAAAAGAAAGTGGTGTATGATCTCAGCATCTGTATTATCTTGTAGTTGGATAAACACTGAAATGTCTGAATGAAAGTCATTTAAAGTAAGTATTTCTTTTGGCATATTGATGTTATAGACCACATTCCTTAGAACAATGGAAATATTCAAACAGTGAAGAGAATGAACCTCTAAACCACTTACCACTTAAAAAGCCTGAGTCAAGATCAGGTACTGTCTTTCTCAATGAACCTGTGTATTCGTGCAATTTTTTCTGACGAAAGTCCTTGCATAATGTATCTCTCTAAAGGTATATGTAATTATACTAATTATACTTAGATCTCTCAGTGAAACAAAAGTGTTCTGTGATGGTTTGCATGGAAATTTTCTGACCTATTATTGAATAAGACTAAAATTGTGTCATCACTGGCCATCATCAAACAGTCCACTTTTACTTCATTATATTTGCATGATGTACCTTGCTGCTTATTCCATTATAATCAGAAAACTTAACAGAATGATGATTTAATTTGATTTACAAAGTTGAGTTCTAACAGTATATACGTGACTCAAAATACAAGCTCTACTAATAATCTTTTATTGGACAATCACCTCACTTTCGTAACAGATTAACTGCCTTGTTAGCTAGCGGTCTGGGGATTTGCAGGGACTACATTTCTAAAACTTAATTCTGTGATTATTTGTTGTTGTTTTAGCAGGTTGATTTATTAGGCTCTGCCTGTGTGAATTTAACTATAAAGAAAACATGTTGATTATAGAAAGCATTTATTTTGTGATAAAGGACTTCCTTTTGAATGCTTTGTTAAGATGCTCATAATTTTTCAGAGAAGTATGGAATTATCTCACCATTTCAGTAGAAAATTTCCATTCTTTGTTTCAGTTCCGTGTTGTTTTGTTTATAAGCTTAAGCAAAGTATGTTTTGGGAGATCTTAGGAAGTGATAGGAGCAAAATTCAGGACATTCTTATTGCAAGACTGAGCACAAAATGGCCTATGTTAAGTAGTCACGTATGTACTCCTGATGTCTTACTCTCAATTTTGTCAAAGCAGAAGCAAACAGTGTGCACAGCAGAGCTCATCTTAAAACTCTGTAATAGCTCATGGAACACAGAACTATAGTAGTGCGGAACTCAGTGCTGTGAAGTACCTGGCATGAAGAATTAGCCAGAAGTAATCAGGGCAACTGTTAATTATTCTAACACCACAAAACAAAGGTTTTTCTTCCCCCACCTGTATTAGCCAAAACAGACAGTGAAACATTTTTAGATAAGAGGGAACATTATTTAATCGTCTGTTCTCATCTCCTACAGACTATAGAATTTGCCATTAGGACCTTCATCTCCTTATTACTAGTCCAGTGGTTGGGGCTGGAAGTAGCATTTGGGAAAACGTGCAGTCTTGTTTTAAAGATTTCCAGTAATAGCTAATTGCTGTCTCTGTTTAAAAGAGAAACTGCAATGTGTATTTTCAAGCTCTGTCATGATATGGAGGTTTAATGTATTATTTTAGTTGTATAACTTTTCCATAGCAACTACAGGAGGAATTAATATTTGGAAAATGCCTTTTTATTTTTAGATATATTTAGTTTGACAGGCCTTTGACCTGTCTTAAAAGACTTATTATGTGATCACCTTTCATTCTATCTTCTGTTGTCACCAGTTGTTCTTTATAACTGGCAGCTCTAAAGAAAATCAGCACCTTGTGATCCCTGTTACGAATTGCTAAAAATTCAGCGACCACTTCAAAAAATCTCTGCTGTAGGAAAATATGAGAAATCTTAAGTTTTGATCTTAGGAAGAGTTTGTATGGATAGTCTTCCATTTTTTGCTTGAAGAACTCAAACAAAACTTCCTAAAACCTTCTCTAAACCTGTTACCAACAAATTCAGTGGTACAAGCAGGGATAATACAAATACTAACACAACATTCACACTTAACTTTTAAATGCAGTGCAGTTTAGTATAAAATCATTGTAGGTGGTTGCATTTGTCATCAGTGCATTAACATGCTTGTGTTCTGTGTGTTCTTGGTGCACAGATATACAGTGGGCAAATACTGTGTTAAATATTAATATCCGAAGGCTGAGAAAAAATAAATTAAAAAGGGCTGAGTACCTGCCTGGATTATTTTGTAAGGGAGTGTAGGTGAGACTGCCATCTGTACCCAGTGCGTACAGATGGCCAGCAAATGGTATAATTTGCATAGTCCTCTTAAAAGACAGTAAGTTGAATAAAATGCAGTTGTGTTATCAATTTTTTTATCTATATCTCTGTATGTTGTTCTGCAGGCTCTTAGTTATGTTAAAGTGTCTTTAGGATGTTCCAAAGTACACAGCCCTCTCATTTGTAGCTCAGTTTAGTTCTCCATAACCCCCAGTGTACATTAGGACACGAATATTATTTCTGTCCTAGCTTATTCTCTCTGTAGCTTTTTACCAGATGTGTCGGTAAACAAGCTTTACAGATATGCTCCTCCTTCTGTTCCCATATTTGTCATGCCTTTTACTAAACTTGTGTCTGTGTTTGTAAAATTTCTCTGAAACCAGTTTCTGTGAATATAGTCAATACATCAGTCACTCACTTCTACAGATTTCAGTTTTCACTCATTGATGCCTTTCTTGGTTTTATCTGTATGTGTCAGTGAGCTTGCTGAAGTTTATGACTACCTGAAAAAAAAAAAAAGAGGAAGCCCACTGTGAATGCAAACTCTTAATGTTGTTTGTTACTACCAAAGGAAATACAACCTAAAACTATAGATTTTTCAGGGTGGCTGCCTGGCAATGTAGAGCTTTTACAGACTAGTAACTAAATGGCTCCTTTTTTGGAGGTGAATTAGAGCTAGGTGGTTTTTGTTAATATATGTGTGTGTATATATATGTATATGCAAAATTGAAAATTATTGATATTTCACAAATAGAATATGAAATTATTCACCTACATGTTATTTGTGAAGCATTGCTAGAGTCATTACCTCTGAGTATCTGCTTTTCACAATTTGCTATTTCAGGCTTAGGGTTGATTGAGTTCACTCACGTGGTGATTGTATTTGTATTCTGTTTTCGTCATAGAAGATTTCCAATATGACAAAGATCTTGGAAGGCAGTCTCACAAAGAGATGAAAATATATAGCTCTATGAGTGTTTGTAACGCTTGTGGTATCTGCAGATATTTTGGGTGATAAAATAGCTTCTAAATTCATAGGAATCAAAAAATTGTGAATAGTGTTGATGTGAATTTGCATTTTACTTGACTAAATGGTCATATTTTTCATAGCATTCATTCAGCTATCCAACTGTAGTCTATATATATATAGACTTGCCATTAAATACAAGCTATCTATAAGTGCTTTAACCTTGAAGAAATCAGAGTTGCCAAAAGCATTTTGGGTCTGTATATATCATAATGTATATTTAACTGTTCATGAGATTAACTCTTACATAATTTGTATGTATGAACAGAGAAATCTATTTTGAGAAAAATAAACAAGGCAAAGATCATTGCAGTCCAAAATCTCATGCTTGTTGGTGCCAACAAAGTTTATCTGTATTTATAAAACACATCACATTTAGCATCCTAAGAGAGCAGTGAAGCGCAGCACTATTTCACCTTTTCATAGTGGAGGGGAAAAAAAGAAGAGCTCTTTATTTAAAGAGCTGAATGAATTCAAGGCATAATGAAGCTCATTGTAAAACTGAATCGTCCTATGTTTAAAACAAAAACCACTAGGAGTTATTGTTTAATGAAGCAGCGTCCAATGAATCCATAGCAAATAGAGGGCCATAAAGCTAGGCTTAGGTTGCATCTTCCTTTTAAGGAATTTAGTGATCTCAACTACATGTAGTTAATGGAATGAAGCTTGGTAGGGCAGCGCTTATGTTTTGCAAAGCAATGGAGAAGTCTCAAAAAACATAAAATATAGGATTTCATGATATGTTAAGGTAATTAAGAGGTATCACACGCATGTATTAAAAAACAATATTGAATTTAAGGAATAACAAAATGTCATACATGCTTTTACATCGTATTAAAGAAACTATTACCAAGATGATAATTAGCTCTGGGTTTGATACTTGAAAGAAGTTCAGCACACATTCAAGAACATGTGTAAAAAACCATAAGAACTATTAAAGAGCTAATAATATTGTTGTGTGACATGAAAATAAAGGAGTTCAGGGTTTTTTATTTATGCAGAAGATGGATAAGATACAACTTGATCATAGTTTCAAAGCAGGAAATTTCTGCTAATAGAAAGTTATTTAATTTAGCATAGAAACACTTAATGAGATCCAAAAGCTGGGTGTATGGATTCTACGTATCGCATGATATTCTTAATAGTGAGGATAACTAAACACTGCAGCAATATACTTCAGAAATCAGGAAGATTAATATCTCATGGAAAGACGGAAGAACTCCATTTGAAGTACAAAGCCTAGGACTGTGGCATTTATTTGTACCAGAATATGCACTCTTCTTAGTAGACAGAAGAGTAATATATGTGAGACTTAAAGAAATTCCACGAAGGAACTATAAAACTGTGTATTCCAGGAACTGAAAGTAACTATGTTCAGGACTGCAAATCTAGGTGATAACAATTATGAAAACATCATCTTTATCTTTTTACAAAATCCATCCTGTGACACAGATACAACTGACTAAACTTCCGGTTGGTTAGTGGTGTGGTTGAATTCTTCGACCATTCAATTGCTTAATTATTTAGTTAAATACATTGGTGCTTTTTTAACTGATAAATCACTCAACTCAGTGGAATAGGTCTTCTGCAAGAAAAAGCTGTCCTATATTCAAGTTACACGCTAAATCGATTTTACAGTTGGTTTATATAATGGAGTAACACCAGCCCACAAGCATCTGCTCTTAGGGTGCTGCATATTCCTACTCAAACATGTACCAGTCAGTGCAGATCAGATGACAGGACTCCTTCAAGCAGCAATGCTACTTCTGCAGCACCCCACAATTCCCCAGTGTTTTAAAGGAGAGGCTATAAATGAGGACCGTCCATTTCTATGTGTGTCTTTTAGTGGATGCCAGACCATGGTTTCTGCTTAATAATTATAATCCCTTGCTTTATGTTCATTTCTGTATATAGATTGGTTTTAGTCATGGAAGAAGTTAGTTAAGTAGTCAAAAAAAAAAAGTTAGAGTTGCTTATTTACATAGCCTAGTGTCATTTTCTTTTATGGAAGAGTTTCAGTTTTGAAAAAGGTGCCATATGTAATTTAGCAGTTTTTACTTGACAAGGGATACTTATTAGCTGCTTGGCATGCCTTGGCAGGAGGTCCTTTGTGATACCATGTCTTCAGTTCCTCTGCCTTGCAAGGAGGAATGAATCAGACTGCAGTCCTTGTTGTTGCAAAATTATTTAATCCCACACTACTAAAGCATCCCCCATCTTAATGAAGAAAAACATGTCTTACCTCTGAACCTTCTGGTCCTAAGGAGTTAAATACCTGTGGCAGGTAACACTGACCTCAATTCCAGGAGTTACATCTGAAGCATCTCCAATTTTGGTTCTCAGCAAACACACAAGAGATTCAGGTCTTTGGATTCCATTAGTACTAACCTCTGGAAAGAATGAGAGGCATCAGATCTGTATGTGTCATATAGTAAAAATGAGTCGTGGAATAAGAAAGTTGGGGGATGCTGTGGAAAGTTTGGTCATAGATCATGCTTATGAGAAGCTTTGCCCATTGATACCTCTCCTACGTGTATAATCATTCACTGGCAACTTTGGTTTCCAGTAAAACATATCCACGTATGCATGTCCTCAGACATTAAAGGTACAGTATCAATATGACATGACAATATCAGATATATACTAACTGATCTTTATACAAGTGACCAAAAGTGACAAATCCTCCAAAAGGACTTGGAGGAAAAATCTGTATCAGGTTGTAATATTGGGAAATGGAAATTTTCTTCAACTTGTGATAGAATGGCCCAAGACATGAGAGTGTAAATTCTTTATTGGTAACATATGCTGTCATGGAAGTCTGCATCTTGGAAGCTGAATTCAAGTACTTAAAATTAGGCATCTTAACAATTGATTTACTTTTTTTATTTTTTCAAGTGAAAACAGAGCAAAATATCTTATTTCACATATGCAGATCTTAAAACCTGGATTAGATGTTGTTTCCAGAATGAACTTTTTTCTGTTAGACTGTTACTACTGTCACACTTTTACTGCTTGATGCACATAATTCTGATTCTACTTGTTTCCCTCTAGATCACAACAGACATCCAGACATAGTTTTCATCTTTTTCCCTTTTATGTATAAATTAGGATAATCTGGCATGTCTGTGAAGGCCTCTGGGAGATCCAACATACTGATAAGAGAGAGAAAATAGTGATTGGCTTTTATCCTTGAAACACATGATGTGTACTTTGAGGTATTCAGATATACCTGTATTAGTTCCCCCTTTTAATATCTTCAGATATATTCCACTCTCCTTGATAGTAGAGTCATTATCTAATAAAAAGGCAAAAGTAAAATAATAAATTCAGTCCAAAGCCTGTATTGTAGCTACTTGTGCTGTATGTCCTGGTAGAGTACACTGGCATGAAAAGATTTGAAGAGGTAAGATTGTACTACTCTGTACTTGGCAGCAAAGCACAGAATTTGCAGAAGATGGGCTGAAGTGCCAAGAATGGGTGCCAAGTCATCATATCTCTTCAGCTCCTTCTGCTGGAAGGACCTCACTGCAGCTCCCAGAACGTTTGAAAACCACCATCAGTCAGTGATAATGCTGCTATTTAAGCATTAGTCCTTACTTCAGGGCAGTTGGCCAGACTGAAGCAGACGGCACAATTTCTCTCTTATTTTAGTAATTTGTGAAGTATTTCAGGCCGAACACTTATGCAAATAAATATGAATTATTGGAGAGTGCTTTGTTTGTTTGGGGTACACGGAATGAAGTCATCTACTTTGTTAGGGTGTTTCCTAGAAAACTGACTTGGTGTGATGCTGATGCTGAAGAGTAACAGCCACTTAATCAGGGCAATGCTAGGGTAATTTTCATTAAGGACAGCCATTAGCTACTGCCATGTATTTATACTGAATTTAAAGCTCAAGTTAAAGGGAAAACACTTACCTGTTTAAACTTTGACTCAGTTTGAAATCCCCAGTGGGTGGGTGGGTTGGTTGGTTGATTGATTGGTTTTGATGCTAGTCTTGCTTCCTCTCACCTTACAAGTAGTGGAGAACAATATAAAAAAAGGGTGCCACAGAGCAGTCATTCAAAATGGACCAGAAGATTACTGTTAACCCTTAAAAAGTATCCTAGATTGCCATATATCTTTATTGTCCATTTTAAACAGGTTGTTTAAATAATGCACAATTTGTTTTTATTTTATCAGTTATGGCCGTGTTCAGACTACAGTTTGGGAGTAAGTGGCAAATAGAGTTACTTTGGTTTTTTAATTTGTTTTGCTGTCCTATAATGGACATAGTTATGATGGTTTATACACAGCATTTCATCTGTAGATACCAGTACACTGAGATCACTGTCAAAGGAGATATTGTATTCTTTTATAAAACACTATCTCCAATTTACAAATAGGGAAATGAAGGCACAGGGAAGAAAAGAGACTTCTTTTTTTTTTCTCTCCCCTGAATTTATGCAGTAGACCAGTTGGCAAAATCAGAAGTAAACTTAGGTTTCACAAGATCAGTGGTCTCCATTCAACTGCTTGTTTAATAATTGGAAAAGTAATTACTTAATACTGTAAAGTTTTAATCCTCAAATTTGCTAATCTGTGGGCTTCCCCAAGGACAGTTTTAGAATAGTTTACTGCAAGTCTCTTCACCTGTGAAAGGGGAAGTAAAGATTCTGACATTTGACTGCAGTATAGGTAGACAGTTGACATTTTTGTTCCGGATTTTACAATATGCTAATATGATCATATATAAAAATTAGATAAGGCTTTATATTGTAAAATCTTGTTTCTGATCATAATCTTAATGTTTTGAATACATATGAAAGTGTTTCACCTGTTTCATACAACGTGATTGTTAATAATATACTTCATATTCCTCTGTTCTTTTTTTTTTTACTTTTTATCTTTGATTATTTTCTGGAAAAGCAGTTTCTTGTTAAAGTCTCTGGCTCAGATGGGAAAGGCCATCTTCTAAGTGAGTGAGGGGGCAATTTATCATGCAGAGAAAAAAACCTGGAGAGCAGATAGAAAGCTGCATTCATGATATAATTGGACAACAAGATATTGCTGCAAAGCAGTGTGTTGGTGTTGATTACAAGTGAATTAGCTGGGTTGCCAGAACCAGTGAAGCCCTGGTTTCGCTCAGACTGGGGATTGAACTGGGGAATGTAGTTCATAGCTAGACTTGGGTAACTCTGCAAGGCATTGCATTGTACTTCTGTTGATGAGACAAAGAGCAATAGTTATATGTGAGCTTTTATGTAAGTGTGAAATGACTCACTCTAAAAAGCATTTTCTCAGATTTAATAAAGAAATCCTGTTACAAAGCTGTCATTGACTTTAGTCTTAAATTATTAATTTTATAATGTCTTGATAAGTACAAAAATTGATACATTCATGTGTTATACAAGCCTATAATGTATAAAACCAAATTTAAGATGCATCCTGCTGAATTTTTGTGTTAACTCATGTACTTTATTTCACAGGCAAAAAAACCCAGGCAAGAACACATCACTCACAATTGTATGTGTTTCAGCCTGATGATGTTGGTACTTATATTAGAACAGTGGAAAGTCAGCATGAATTCTTTTGTTTTACAGAAAGCAAGAAGAATTGAGGGCAATTAAAGGTTAATTAGAGTTTAATTGGTAGTTCTTTTTTTTTCCCTCTTTACTTCTGGTGATAACAGGAATGTTAGAATCCTTGACTTTGATGGCAACAGATTGGGCAGGCCTGGTGTTGATTGCTACTGCCAACATGACAGTGGAGCTGCAGTTCTGCAGCTTCAGTTCTTAATCAATGAGGTAAGGACATATTTACTCAGATTCTTCTGTATAAATTTAGTTGAATAAGCCAATTCATGCATTGTAATCGAGTGTTATAACTTTTCACATTGACAAATTGTGCCAACAAGTAAGTGGCGTACATCCAGAGGACACTTACCATCCAGTCTTTTAGAAGACTTTTTATGGGCCTGCACTCAAGGAAAAGTATTATCTTCATATACATCAGTATGAAGTGCTGAACAAAAGGCAATCAATATATGAATGCGTGCAGGTAGATGTAAAATCCATTAAATTACTAAATGTGCTGCACAGTCCTGTTTCAAATAGAAATTAATAAATGACCTAAATCTTTATGGAAATATATTGATGGGTTTTGGCTGAAAACTCAATAGTTTGGTATATGCTACTACTTGAAGCAAGGAAAAGCAATTGCAGGGGTCATCAATCAAACCAGCATGCTTAGTCTTTGTAAATGGTTTGTCGAAATCAAGTTGAGATGACATGAAGAAACAGTGACAGATTATAGCTTGCTCTGTGCAGAATATCTCTGGAGATGCTAATACGCAAGAAGACTTTCTGGAGTATATAAATCTGTGAGTTTTTTTCCTAGAACCTCGTAACTTGGCCAAATTATAAGCTAATCATAGTTTAGTTTTAATTACTTTTCTCCCATGACATAAGAAAACAGTTTTCACAGTTTCAAGTCCTCTTTTTATGGGTGGAAATCTTAGAGCTTCTCAAGGATAGAGTTTTAGTTTTGTGGTTTTTTAAACCTGATAAGTATTTATATTTTGCTACACCTGTTTGGAGAAAGTATCTGCACCACAGAAACTGAGGAGAGAGGACTGAAACTTTAGAAACAATCAGTCCAGTGGAATCCTTTAGAGGCATGCAGGGATGAAAACAGGGAGGCCATGGTTTGAATAAGCATTCTTTCTTTTAATTAGGTTGCCATCAGAATCACTAATACACAGTATTAATTTGATTTCTGTGGTGGAGATTCTCTCTGACATTGGTCCAAACTCTTTGGGAGATGAGAATTAATGCATGGATTACATTGCATTGGAGAAGTCTTGCCTTCAGTAATTTCATTTCATAGAATCATAGAATTGTTTTATTTGGAAGAGACCTTTAAGATCATCAAGTACAACCATTAACCTAGCACTGCTCTGGTGAGACCTCACCTGGAGTACTGTGTACAGGTCTGGAGCCCTCAATATAAGAAGGACATGGACCTGATGGAGTGGGTCCAGAGGAGGGCCACAAAAACGATCAGGAGGTTGGAGTACCTCTGCTACAAGGACAGGCTGAGGGAGCTGGGGTTGTTCAGCCTTGGAGAAGAGGAGGCTCCAGGGAGACCTAATAGCAACCTTCCACTACCTGAAGGGGGGCTACAGGAAGGCTGGAGACAGTCTGTTTACAAAGGCCGGCAATGACAGAACAAGGGCTAATGGCTTTAAACTGGAGAAGAGCAGATTTAGATTAGACATTAGGAATAAGCTCTTTACTATGAGGGTGGTGGAGCACTGGAACGGATTGCCCAGGGAGGTGGTTGAGGCCCCTTTCCTGGAGACATTCAAGGTGAGGCTTTACGAGGCCCTGGGCAACCTGGTCTAGTTGGGGGTGTCCCCGCTGGCTGCGGGGGGTTCGGACTAGATGCCCTTTGAAGGTCCCTTCCAGCCCAGATGATTCTATGATTCTATGCTAAGTTACCACTAAACCATGTTCCTCTACACATATTTTAAATAATTCCAGGGGATGGTGACTCAATCACTTCCCCTGGGCAGGCTGTTCCAATGCTTGTCAACCTGTTCAGTGAAGAAATTTTTCTTAATATCCAATCTAAACCTCCCCTGGTGCAACTTGAGGCCATTTCCTCTTGCCCTATCACCTGTTACTTGGGAGAAGAAACTGACACCCATCTCACTACAACCTCCTTCCAGGTAGTTGTATAGAGCAATAAGGTCTCTCCTCAGCCTCCTTTTCTCCAGGCTGAACAACCCCAGTTCCCTCAGCTGCGCCTCATAAGACTTCTGCTCAAGACCCTTCACCAGTTTTGTTCCACTTCTCTGAACGTGCTCCAGTACCTCAATGTCTTTCTTGTAGTGAGGGGCACAAAACTGATCAGTGCTGAGTACAAGGGGACAATCACTTCCCTAATCCTGCTGGCCACACTGCTTCTAATACAAGCCAGGAGGCTATTTGGCCTTCTTGGCCACCTGGGCATGCTGCTGGCTCATATTCACCCATCTGTCAACCAATACGCACAGGTCGTTTTCCACAGGGCAGCTTTCCAGCCACACTTCACCAAGCCTGTGGCACTGCAGATCATTAACAGCAAGGATCACTTAAGAAAAAGATGGACTGTGCAGAAAAGTAATATGTTGTGCTTTATTTTGTGTCTGCTCTAGGGTGCTTTGGTCAGTGCAAGTGCAGATGATGCACTTCATTTGTGGAATCTTCGACAGAAACGACCAGCTATCCTACATTCTCTGAAATTTAACAGAGAAAGGTAAGGCTATATGAGACAAAATAAATATATCATGAAAAAAACCCCAAAATTACTTTCTGTATTTCTAATAATACATGCCTATTAGTTTGCCTTTCTAAAGGTGGGTATTGTTTCGTCTTGAAGTTTTTTCTTCCATTGAGTCTTGTTTCCATAGAACAAAAGCTTCACTTTCTGCAGCCTTTTCAGAACTAGAAAAATTTTGCATGCTTTTTGTCAAAATAGTTTTCATTTTACCTTCTATTTGCATGAACTGGTGTGAACAGTAATGTGTTTGTTTTTCTTAAGACCAGACACGAGCACTGTGATCCTTTCAGCTGATCAGTACTAGCTGTTCAGTACCTCAGCTGAGCTGTATCCGGGAAATAATTGTTTTCTGTACCTTGAAAGGGTTTTATTTTTGTGAAATACTGGAAGTTTAGCAGAAATAAATTGTTGATTTGGGAAACTATGGAAAATGTCAAATGAATCAGAGACTGGTTTTCTAAATTTTATCGTATCAGTACCTAATTGTAGAAATCCCGACTGAAAATAGATTAAATGAGTGATTGTAATTTTCAAACTTAAACAGAAGCTGAGCACTTTAAATCTGTATTTAGTCATCCAAGTAAAACCTGCTATGATATTATGGAGCTTGAATGCTACACTTTTATTAATTTTAGAAGAAGTTCCATGTTTCTATTGAGGAATTAAGTCAGTAGTCAGGAGACCAAGATTCAGCGCATGAATGCAGCAGTTGGTTTTTTGTGAGTCCTTGAGCAATACAGTTTTTCTGTACTTCATCGTTGGGATGGATTTGTTTGAAATTTGAGAACATAGATGTAACATGTAGTATGGTTTTGTCTGGAATTTTAAGTGATATTGTAATTTTCTTAGTATATACATTCTGTGTTTATTAAGGTGCAGCAACTTGTTTTAGATATTTATATATTTGCTTGTGCAGTGGTTAAAGATATTGGTACTTCACGAGAGCTGTGAAGTAAACAGGTTCATCAAAGCTTTAGCTGCAGCCAATCTGGAAATTATTATGGAGATAAACTTTTTCTTTGTTGTTTATTATTCAGATACGTATCATGTTTGCATTTAAATGTCAGCAAGTTGCAAGTTTTATTGTGGGAAGCACTACATAATAATTTAGAAAATATATATCCTGATTCCAAGGAGTTTATAACCTATAGCAAAGAAAAATTATAATGTTAATTTGCTAGCTGCTTCTGGACAGTCATAATTTTACGTATGTTGAAATATTTGAATCTTGGTATTCTCATCAGGTAGGCACATTATCCACAATTTGTCATTGATAAATGTAAATATTGTTGAGGTTATTCCAATACATCTTGGTCCAGCTCTCCCAGCTAGCAACCTTCCATACAGCTTAAGGAGTCAATACTTACAGGAATGCAGTGTCTGTTCACCTTTTCGCCTGTCATTTCTCTTCAGAGACACTAGCATGGTATCTTGGTCAGAATTTTATCAGAGTTTCTTGATAAAATAAACTCGCACACATTTAGGCTTTGCTAAGAGGAAAACATTTGTCATTTACCTAAATTTTCTTTTGTTCTGACAGCCTAAAACACTGGGCAAAATATTTGGAAGCAAGTTATTTAGAATACTGGAAACCTTTGTATAAAAACAGATTTTGTGTAATAACATTTTTGAACAGGGATTTAAAAGGGATCTAAGGATGTAGTTATTTGTAACAAATGTATAGGTAGCTATACTGCCTTTTATCAAAGACTAGTAAGTTGTGAGTAAAAAAAAATACTATTGGTTCTTTTATGCGTATTTTAAGTAACTGACACAACTTCCATTTATATAATTTTTATTAGCACATCAAAGTCTGTGAGTTAATATCCTGATGCACTGCTATGTAATATTGTCAAAGAAGTAAGTCCAGTTTTAACTTTAAAAAGAGTTTTGAATAAGTATGAAGAAATAACTTTGTAGGCAGTTCTTTTCTTCTCAGGGTTCCCTAGCACTGGCCTAAGTTTTTGGTTTTTTTGTATCCAGTGAAATGAAATCTCTTCATTTTTATTATCTTTTCTTTTAATATACATTTCAATTGATTTTAAATAATCTAACTTTCAATTTTCTAAGCTTGATTACACATTTAGTATGTAAAATTCAACATAAGCCTCTGGGCAAGTAGCAAAAAAGTAAGGCTAAAACCCTAATTAACCCTCTCATTAATTTTGAACATTTCTCTGTATATATGCCTAACAGAGTGAAGTCTAAAAGAGACCTTCCATTTTTTTTTTCTGAATATATTTTTTGTGTTGGAGCACAGACATTACAAATTATGTGATGCTAAGAGAAACAGCAAATAGTGGTTGCCTTAGCTATAAGAAATTTATAGCAAAATGGATGTAAAGGGAATTTGGGACGCTGATAAAGCAATAAGATCAAAATTGGTTTTCTTCAAGAAATTCAAGGGTCTGTCTTCCAAAAATTAATGTTGTCTTCACTGTCAGAACAGTTAAAAAAAATTATTTTCATTCTTTCTTTTTTCTTGTTTCAAGTCTGTGACCCAATAAATAACCTGGTTTTGATGTTTTTTAAATGGGGAAAAATGCTTGTTGACAGAGACTAGGTTTTAAAATACTGATGCATGTTTTTAGAAAACAGTAAGATATTGAAAAAGGCCATACAGGGAAGTGTTTAGACAGTCAAAGGCTAGTTCTTACAAGAACACCATTTATAATTTAATTTAATTTTAGATTTAGACAGCTTTTACAGAGCCAAACACATAATTATTTAGATGCATTTAACTTATGAAAATGAAGCATGTGACTGCTTCAATTTTTTCTATTTGCATGCCTCTCTTGAGGATTTATAAAAATTGTAATATTATTCATACAGTGTGTTTGCCTCCTTAATACATTGTTTGTTTTAGATTTTTTTTTCTGAACAATTGGCAGATTTACTTCATGAAGTGATGGAATATAATGCACTTTTACTTAAAATTCTACTATTTTATCTGCGTGTGATTAGGAAGATAATTGTACTATTCCACATTCTTGATTAATTTGACTTCAATTAATTAGGTTTCACATAGAATCAGTTTATTCTGAGTTTTCAAAATATTTGACGCATGAACCATACAGCTGTTAGATTCTGTTAGATGGATGAACGCTACGTGAGTCTTTGGGTATTACTCAGTGCACCAATCTTCATCTTGTTCAACTGTTTAATTTGCAATTTGCTTCTGTTTCTTGACATTTAAAATTGCAGGATAATGGACTAAAATCTCCTCAGCAGTGTTTTTGTACATTTTTATGCAACTTCTTGAGTCAAATTTCCCCAAGCATATACATATATATATTCCCCCTTTCCCTCCCACAAAAGTAAAAGACATGTTTGTTCTTTTCTTTAGATGTTGGTAAAAACACAGATGTAAAGACCAAAGAACTCTTAAACGCAGCACACTGCTTATCTTTCACTTACCATGCAGCATTCAGTATTAAGACACTGAATGATTTATGAATAATAATTCACTAACAAAATGCCCTTTTGTAGCCATTAAATCATAGTTTGCAACCTCTCCAGATTTATTTTTTTGTTCTTCTGACCTATTGTTAAACTAATGCTGATGCAACCTTAGCAAGATTAACTTGTCTGATAATTCATGGCTCCTTTACTCAGTGTCTCTTTGGAGTAGGTGTAAGAGCACTGGAGAATAAGACACAATGACAAACTGATATTTTTGTTCTATAATGTAATGCTCTGGACTTTTTAGCAAATTATATGGTTTTGCCTTGTATCCAAATAGAAGGTTATAATCTAAAATGTTTATTGCTCTAATTGGAATGTAATTCAATGCATTAAGAACCTTCAAGAAAGTATAAAAGTAAGCAATGTGTTTCAGTGCTTGGCCCCATACCAAGAACTGTAATGATAACACAGTTGTTCAAAGACATGCTTGACAGTAGCATATGGTTGATATTATATGATTTGCTGTTCCATTTAAAAATTGAATGGACAGGTAAAACTTTTTAACCCCTGGAAATGCTCCATAAGAATCTCTTCAGCACTTTTGGAGTGTAACATTATGGTGATGTTCCTTATGTTAGTCCCTGCTTTTCTTCTTTGATATCATAGGAGATGCCAGATTCACCTTCAGTAGACATTTTAGGCAAAATAAATAACTCAGCTACTGGAACTAGACACTGTCTCTTTCTGCTACAAAGAACATTAGAATTTATCTAAACCACTGAAAGTTATTATAGGCCTTAATTATTTTAATGTAGTCAGAGTAGTCTTCAGCAAGTATAACTTTAAATATACAACAGTTTACATAGCTTTCCCCTTTAAGATCAGTGCAACTGTGACAAGAAAAACCAGCAAGGATTACAGTGTGAAATCCAGGTTCTTTAGGCCTGTGTACTCTAGTTTCACTTATGAACACAGTTCATCCTCTGTTATTCTGAAGGTGATCTAGTTCAGTTGTGTTGACTGACGTGGGGAATAGCCTCCTCTTTTTCTTCTTTTAGCCAGTGCTGCCTGGTGTGTTACAAGTGAGCTGACAGCGCTACAACAATTTATCCACTGACTTATTCTCAGCATACATGAACACAGAGTACAAGTTCTGTTGGATCTTTAAATCCATCTGCATGCATTGTGCACCAATGGCAGCACCATAAGGGCCCTTCTGCAGGGGAGTCACCAGGTGACATCTGTGTAACTGGCTTTGGGGCTCTGATCTGTAACACTTTCTTCAGTGTTAAAGGTATACAGTCACAGAGGAAGAGGAGCCTTTTAAGTGAGTGACTTTTAGAGCAATTCTCAGCTGTAACTTACTGTTAATTAGAAACTTAACTTCTATGTCTGAGATCTTGCAGTATTTGAAAAAGATGATTGAAAATATTACTGCAATGCTTGGAAGCAAAGAGAAAAGACAGGTATTTTTGTATCTGGTGACTTTTCTTTTGTGTGTTGGTCTATATTCTTTCCTGAGAGTAGCTATATCTTTGTTTATCTGTCTTGCTGTATCTTTGCAGGATTTTGTGTCCTGTGTTGTTAAGAGTTTACCCCATCAAAATGACAGCAAGAGGCTATGGAATGAATACTAGTGACTGGCTGTGCAGTCTCAGCAGTACCTGTATCTGTTTACTTGTGTGTTAGGGACTTGTGAGTTACTAAACTTAGATTATCTGTCTCATTGGATGTTCAAGGAACTGAATTCCTGTGATAGCTTGCCTGCTCATAAACAAGTCTCCCTGGTTAATATTGTGTAACTGTGAACTCTATATTGTTTACATACTTACAAATTAGTCCGAGGTCTGTCATCAAGCATGGCAGTAGTTAATAGGTTCAGTGCAGTTGCACAGCCGTACTACACGACAAAACGATTCTGATTACATGGTGTGATGCATGTAATAGCATTTAGCTATTCCAAAGAACCACAGAACTGAAATATAAAGCAGTATTTCATCATGCAATCCTGCCACAGTTTGTGGAAGGGATTTAAACTTTCTCAGGTTGATAAAGGAAAAAACTGAGGAAAGTAAAAGAAGCCATGCTGCTGATTGGCATTTGCTTCCACATCTTACAGAATTTTTTACAAAACTTCCTTGTGCAGATTTTTTTTTTTTTGCCTTACGAATTGTCTCTTGCCAAATGTAAACACAGCACAGACCTCAAACACTTAAGCTAAATATTAAATATGTGTGATGTGGTCTTGCATCAGGGTTTGTCAGTTTTGAAAGAACGATGCTGAGGGATTTCAGTAACCAATTGATATTGTTTGCGTGCAGTTACTGAGCTTGGAAAGATTCCTGAAGCTCATAAAGAACACCTCTGATCTATAGTACTGTGCTTTAGTACTGCAGGGCAGGAAAGTGGACTTTGTCAAATAGCACTTCAGAAACACAAAAGACTGGATAGAAAGTTTCTCCAGTGAGACTGACCCAAATCACATTACATTACATTCTTCTGTTCGGGTCCTACATTATTTTATGGAAAATTTCTTAGTACGCTTGACCTGTAGGATCATCAAGAGCCACAAGCTTGTCCTGGAAAGGTAGTATGCAACCTAGTTGAAATGATGAAAAAAAAGTTTAGCACGAGTAATTTGTTGTTTTTTTTTTTTCTTCAACATGCATTAGCTAAACAATCAACAAAGGTAAAAATACAAAACATGTATTAGCTTGTTGATACCAAGAATCACCAGTTGTGATTTGATAGATTTATGAGATTATGCAATTCCACTAAAGTAGAATGAAAATTCACATGATCCCTGAGGTTTTCTTTTTAATAGATCTTAAATATGTGGGTCTTCTAGGGGACTGGAGCTGAAGGGACCTCCTGTCGCGTTTTGGTCCAGACTGGCCACTGACACCTCAGTCCAGTTCCCTATAGTTGCAGACCAGACAACTCATGTACCTCCTTTTATATAATGATCAAGCTGACTGTGTTATGGATCAAGAGGTGCTGGTCCCTTATGAAAGGCACTCAGGCTCTACGTTATCATTAAAAATGCAATTTATTAGCATATTTATTAAAGAATGAGATAATAGTATAGATAATCTTATGTCCCTGTCAATGCTGGGAACCCCAAGTTGTGCATCGTCAAAAAGACATTGTCATCACGCTGTGCAGACCCCATCCATATATAGGGCTACCCCATTTTGGTCATTCAAGTTATTATAGGATTTTCTTATAAGAAAAAAACTGTATTCATTATTTCTAAAACAGAAGGGGCACTCACACTAAAACTTCCTTCTGCGCTGTTAGGTAAAGGCAAGGCCACTCAGGTGGTGCAGTCAGCACATGGGAGCTGCCTGGAGGCTCCTCTGTTAGAACATGGTGGCTGCATTTATGCTGCAGCCAAGGGATGCGTGCAGCATAACACAGCCTGAAGACCACCCTGTACGTGCAGCCCAGCACAGCACCAGCTTGTACCTACTCAGGTTAACTGCTGCGTGGATCACTAACTCCTCCACATGGCAATGATCTCCCAGTCAGGATCGTGACTATTTTGAGCTTAAGTCCACTACTTCTCCTACTAGGGAAAATTGCTCCATGCTAATTTCGTCCTTCTGATGGCAAGAAACCTTCCAGCCTCAAGACTAAATTTATTTTTATGGCTCTTTTATTCCCATTTATTATGATACTCTGGCCCACATTGTCATGCATTTGAAGTATTTTGTCTGTCCATTGCAGGTAAATAGCTCATTCGTATTCATTCACAACCTGCTTTATTCTTTTCTTTTTTATTTTCACTACAAAAAACAAGATTCTGTGTTTTCCTTTATAAATGTATGTCTTCATTTCCTTTTCTTTTCTTTGGCCTTTCTTCTCATATCATTTCTCTCTCAGCTGATGATTAGACAAGGAAACATTGCAGATAGAGTCCCATCTGTGCTGTGGACATTGACATCACCATTTTCTTTTGTAATCTCTGCAGGAATATGTTTACTGATGCATACCATAATAACATCTTCCTTTTACATGGCTTCATCTTATCAGTGCTTGTGGTCTTGCTGTGATTGACTAGTACACCCATTACACTTCTTCCCTGATGTATATCTAGCTGGCAGGGAATGCACTGCTTTTCAGTGCAAGCCTTTGAGAGTGGAAGCAAAGCAAGACAAGCGAAATTGAAAATATCTTTTTCCATCACTTCTGTATCATGAATTCCAATCCTAAAGTGGAAGTTCTTATTATTTGCAGTTTGAGGCCTTGCGCTTTGCATTTTAAATTTTATTCCATTTCTTGTACTCTACTTGTATAGGTTGTCCTTCCTCTGTAATATTGTGCCCCTAAGAGGTTTCATTAATAACAGTACCAAGACCGCTTATGAAATTACAAGATCAACTGTAAAACTAATACTTTGGAATCCCTTAAATATCCAGTAAAATATTTCCTTTTTCAGTAAAATCAAGAGACATTAAAAACAGAATTTTATAGCTATGTTTTTTATAAATGCTGTGTTTAATTTTGGTATATGCTAGATTTCTTACAATAGGAATATTCTGGAACAGCCTATCTTTGGCAAACCTACCTTAGCAATACTTCTTTTCTAATCCGTACATGATGCAATAAGCTCTCTTTTGATTACAGAAGTCCTGGTCGTATTTTTCATTCTAGAATATTAAAAAGATCTCTGTTTATATCCAGATCCAACCTTGAATTTGAGCTGTATTTAATAACACAAGCACCAAAAAACATGAAAGATGACTTACAAACTATTACTTTCCCCTATTGCTAAAACTGTACTAACTGAAGTGGAGACAGCCTCCACTTCCCTCAATCCACCCCTGAGCTGTTCATTTGACTTACTGCTTTATTTAAAGCTTTTTACATAAAATATTTTGGCAAATATTGCAAGAGACTTGCAATTTCATCTGAGCCTGTGGAAAGCGTATCAAGTGAAGGTTTCTAACAATTTTCTCAAATCTGAAACGCCAAAATCACTGTTTCTAGCTGGTAGGAGGTCAAATGTTCTGGCTATAAATACAGCATAATTAAAATGTTTGAAAAATGAAATTTACTTGTAACAGCTAATGAAATAACTTTATAGATTTGTTATATGTATATGCATGTATGTGAATGCACATATATATGTGTGTGTGTACGTGTACATACACACACATACGTGAAATCATCATGACCCTTAGAGCTGCTAGAGAACAATGTGTAGCTAGCCCAAGAGGGCTTAACAACAGTACAGGGACTAGAGGACCCTCTGGCCTGATAAACCCTCTTTTCCAATTTATCTCTTCCTCTGTGTCACTCTGGCAGTAGTTCCTTTTATTATTTCTATGAGAAAACAGCTATCTCTTCAAAATTCCATTTTGCAAAACATCTTTGTGAATTTTTTTTTTACTTCAATAGAGAAGAAAAACATGGTCTGAATTATTAATTTTTATGTCACCTGGTCACCTCTGCTTGCTTGAGAAATTTGTGTGTTGGTTTCTTTCCTCAGGAAAAAAATCCTTCAGCTCTTAACGGCAGATATAATGTTGCTATGTGCTGCAAAACTTTAGATCATATGCTGAGCAGTGTGCTTGTTGTTTCTTATGCTTTGTAGAAAAGAAAGCATGTTTGTCAGTAGATTTCTGCTTTTTTGAGTAAACACAGTGTAACATGTTATGTTGTTTTCACATAGCAGCTGTGTTGCCAAATTGCTCTAAGGCCGGGTTTGGATAGCAAAACTTTAAATATATACACAGCCGTACATTGAATAGCCATGTTTCATGGCCATAATCATAACAAATGAGAAGTCCAATTCTGTAATACAAAAATGCGTCATCTACTTCATATCGTATACAGTCATATTAGACAAGAGTAAAAAAAAAGATGTCTTTTAAAATTTAAACATCATAAAGAGTCTACGTTATTAGTTGGAATTCTCAGCCTGCTACAGTATAGTTACAGGGATTCTGTGCTTTTATTTTTTGAAGTTTTCAAATTTGAGTTTTGAGACGTCTTTCATAGTCCTGTTCAGATCTATCCTTTGACCTCTGTTACATTAGATTTCCAGTCATATATTAAAGCTGTGAAGAATACACACCCATTCTGCTGCAGTAACTCATTGGCTTCTTGGAAACCACAACGCCCCTTTCCTGCTCAGGCACATGTCAGCTTTAAGCAGAATCCAATGCGATGATTTAGGATACTTTTCCTTCTGTCACAATAAACTCTGGGCATTATTCCAGTAAATCAGAAATAGAGCTAGTAATGTCAGTATTGAGATTATCTCATTAAACAGTACATGAGCAGGAAAAGAAGAGAGACTACAGATTGCAGAAAAACAAGGACTGTTAATCACAGAGTCCCTGTCTGCTGAAGCATAACAAATGAGAACAGCTGGTGTCCGATAGTCTACATGATTTTAATTGATGGAAGCTGTTTAGAAAAAAAAAAGTGTGTATACATAGAAAAAGTATAAACATATAAAATGTTTTGTTTTTTTTTTACTTTGAAGTCAATTTCAGTATTTCAATGTTATCCTTGTAGTAGAGTTATTCAAAATAGCTTGATTGATATTTATTTGTATAAAATAGGTTTCAAACTCATTGTAGTAAGAATCTATGATATAAAGACAGATTTGTGTATGTTGCAGCAAACAGGTGACCAAATACTAGCATATCTTTAGTTTACTCTTCTAACAACTATGTAAAGTCTAACTGTTTAGCAAAAGACAAGTTTCAGCCTTTCATCTTTGATCTAAGTCCTTTTTTGAAACTATGAGATTGGGAAGCAAAAACTATGTTTTCAATTTATAACTTCAGTGTTGGGTGAGAAGATGAGAAAAACTCTACCCTTAGGTGTTGGGTTTTTTAAATGCAACTGCTACAAAATCAATGAAAGAAATCAAAAACTTTGTCTTTTGAGAACATAATCTCCCTCTTCCATCCTTTATTTTTTGGCTTTCTTTTATTGCTAAGAAACTCAGTACCTATTATAGTGGTGTGTATTGCCCATCACTGTCACTATCCTTGGTATTTTTACTTACCCTTCAAAGAAATTAATGGAGAACAAGTGAAGTATTACAAATAAGAAATAGTGATTTCACAAGCCAGTAGACGAGAGAAAAATAATGTACATTGTCTTTCCCCTAAAGATGAAAGCAAGAGTCTGTTTCCCAACCCCGTTTCATTAATTTGCTCACTCCTCTGATTTTGTGGAACTTTTATTCTCATTTTTATTGTCTAATGACCTTGAGTTGACATCAGAAACAAATTGGAAGCCAATGAAAAGTATGCTGGTTTCTTCCAGCATCTTTTTTCTTTTTAAAGAAGCGAATTTCTGTATAATTTCCTTGTCTCTTTTTTCCTGGGTCCAAGCGTACACATTACACCTGTTCAATTTTCTGTATTACTGTTGTGTAATACTAAAGATCGAGCCAGGGAGAATATGTCACTGCCAATGTCAGTGATCCTGTTCCCACATGCAAGACAACCCAATGAATTTACAGTCAAAACTGTAAAAGGGAGTTGACAAAAGAGAGCATCTTTTGCTCTGCTTTTGTCTAAAAGGAAGGAACCTTCTGTCATCTTGAAGATGAAACAAATTATTAGTAGCAAAAGCTACAAAAATTGCTGTCCCCTTGCACACTGGGATTTCAAGAGTGACTTTTAAGTTGTTCTGGAGCTGCAGTCATGCCAATTAACATGATACTGTGCTGCTGCTAAGATAGCCATTAAGTTACTGCGGGTGTGAATTTAAATGCCTGCATCTTATATTATAGGAAGTTACCATGCCGCTGCCTTTTCATATGTGTTATGGCATGTTGAAAGGGTCAGGATGAACTTTTACAGAGTTGTAAGAAGGTTACTTATAAGAAATAAAACTAGTGAAACCCAAAGGACCTGTTGCATGCTGTGTATGTTGCTGTCCTTGTAAAGAGCTCATGATAACCTCATAAGCTTTTATCTAAATACATACATTCAGTCTTTAGTCAAGGGAAATCTCCAGGTTTATTAGTCTAATAAAATGTAATATGTCTAATATGGTTTTGAATATGCTTTTTCTGATTTGTTCTAGGTTCTTCTAAGTTGAGTTAACTGCTTGTAAATAATTTTTGTTAACTATTATAAATGCTTGTATAGTTCCTACATTTTGTATAGTCAACATAAGCATTTGTGTCTTAAGTATTTATGGAATGCTATAAACTATTTATTACGGTTGTGATTGCACGTTCATATGAAATAGTATGCTCACAATTCAAGAACGGGCCTAACTTCAGGCTTATAGCATTATTTCACCTATCCAGAATTTTTGCATAGGAACATCTAGCTTTTGAAGAAACAGAGGAACAGCCTGATTTTACTTTTGATTGTTTTAACAGGGAAAAAGGAAGATGAGAAACTGAATATACTATTGGTAGTGCTTTGCTTTGCACTTTATGTTTTAGTTTTTAACACTTTAAAGGATTAACAGTCAGTCCCAGTTTCTAAAAATCAGGGTGCTTCAGAATGTGCCTGTAGATCCAAAGTACAAAAGGAACCCAGCTAGGGACAAAACCAAAGTACCTTGAGAAAGAAATAGTTTTTCGACTGCATTTCTTAAAAATTCACATTTTTTTTTCTACTTCATGGATTCCTCTTTCTTATTCTTATAACTTGTTTAAGTATAATATTTCAGGTAATGGACATAATGAAAAATGCAGGTATCAAACACTTTGAAAGCAGCAGTGGACCACCAGCTAGTTGATACATTTAAGTAATTTGCAGTAATGAGTACTTGTAGCTAAAGCAATATAAAATAAAGACAGATAAATCTGTTTTGTGAACTGATTGGGCAAACTGAATAATCTGAGATACTGAACTTAAAAGGCACTTCTGCAAACAGATGTATAGTTCTAGAAAGTACCTGTTACTACTGCTTTGACTCCATATTTCATTCTTGTTCCTTCGTAAGGAACTTGTATTGTACTGTCTCATGTAAAGCAGTTCATTTTACTGTCTCTTTCTTTAAAACATTGATCTTTACAGACTACTTTGAGGCCTAAGTAAGTCAAGTCATCAAGTGGTCCTACTGTTTGCAAGTATTGATAGTTCAGTCGGCAAATAGACACAGTAGCATGTGAGCTCCTGACTGATAGGAAAAATAGAACTAAGTTCTAATTGCTACAGTCTTCATTAGATATTCTTCACCTAACCAGTCCTGTCATAAACTTTAAATGTAGCATATGCACTATAGTCTTAAAACAACAAAGAATATGAGCAATCTGTATAACGCTCAACTGGAAGAAAATCCAGATTCTGTACAATGTGTTGTCAGCTCCACTTCACTTTCTTCTATATAAGTAATTAAAACATAAAATAAGAAGGACCAATTGATTTTTTAATTCAAAATAAGTGTTGATGATGCTAGCAGAAAATATATGTGAAATAGAAGTTTTTTCTTAATTAAAGTTAAAACTAAATCACACTTTAAAAAAAAAACAGGTGGACCAGAAGAATCAGCTTGAAAGCCATGTTCGGTTCATTCACTGGCTGCTAGGATCCATGTGTGTGGGGCTACTATAAATTTTTTAAATGATCTTGTATGATATGTGGAGGATCTAGTTTGAATAGGAGAAAGATTCATGTGAAAGATTCTTGGTGATACAGTATCACCAAGACCCTGAAGAGAAAAACTGTCCAGATGTATTGAACTGCTATGTATTTCATTTGACTCTTAGTCGTGCCAGTTAGTAATTTAAAGTATTTCCTGTACTCATGTCAGCCCTTGAGACTGTGTATACACTTCAAGGAAATGAATCTAAAAGTTTAAGTTAAACATCAGAAATCCTAGTAATGGAGTTAATCTTGGATTTCTGCCTTCCTAGGTCTTCCTGGTATATAATCACTCAAACAGTCCGTGTTGCAGGGGAAACACTGTTATTACTGTGCACAGACCCAACTCACGTTTGTCTGGGGAACTGCACAACCAGCTCAAACTGCAAACCAGTGCAGCTGCAAACACATCCCATGATACAGACGGCAGACTGCATGAATTGCCGCTAGTGTACATGTCTTTTACATGTCTTACAGGGCTGATGAGCTCCAAATTTATATACAGTTCAGGGAGAGGACTAAATATCTCTAGAGGCCAAATAGCTCATAATTTACATCCTTTTTCTTGATCTGCTGGAGACAGCTCCTTTTCTTCATCGTCTATGGCTTTAGCCTGTGCTTCTGTTTAGGCACTTCAGGTCAGCCACAAATCACTTTGCTTGAATACCCATCTAAATCTTCTTGTGTGCATTTCATGACTTAAAGAAATAATCTCAGCTATAATGTTCCCTTGTGAGCTGACAGAAAAGCAACCCTACACATTTTGATAACACTGGCTAGCCAGAAGCCCAATCAGAAAGGCCAGTGGGCTTTCAACAGCTGGAGAAGGAGGAGCACTATATGAGTCTGGTCTTCTGTGTATGTCAGTGAGGACTTTCCGTATTATTTTTGTTCAAAAATACCAAAAGATTAAGGAAGTGGTGAGGAGGGAAAAAGGAGTTGGTTGGAAATAATTTGTGGTTGCTGATGGAGGGAGAAAGGGGACTGTATACAAAGTCATGAGGGACCCTCAGCAGCTGTAGTTTTCATTGCTGGGGAGAAGAAATCCTGCAGAAGCCAAGAAGGAAGGGAAAGGCTTACCTATTGGTTTTCCTCTGGTGTGAATATTCATTGAGGGCTACAAAGGCCACAGATTCCTCTCTAGAATGAGCTGCTTTGAAAGGGGACCTGACAGAACATCAGCCAGCCATTGGCTAGTATCAGGGAGGATGGCCAGTCTATCGGGTGGCAGTGCCGAGAGAACAGCTTGTGATGATAACCAGCTGAGATAAGTAACATAAATTGGTGGAAACTACTGAAGGCACCAAAGGATGCTGGAGAAGATCCGTTGAGTCAGGAGGGGAGCCATAATCGCTAATGAAAATGCAGACTTCTGATGCGCATAACCTTCTTAAGAAGGTGATTAGCTTTCTCAGCAGCTGAACTCATCCATTCTGGGACGAGGCACTGTAAATTGTGTGTAAGACAGGGGCTGTAACTTAGTAGTCACTGCCAGCCGGGGGAGGGCTGGGCCAGGACCAAGCTGACATGCCTTGCAGCTACTGGGCTTGCTTCCTGTCAACTACTTATGTTCCCAACTTAACACTTCTTCATGTTTTGTCTTCCACTTCTTGTGAAAATTTCTGAGATTTCCATCTTTTCTGAGACCCTGGACAGTGCAGTTTATTTTAGTAGGATTTTGAGAGGCAGTTCAAGATGATGTTTGGTTTTTGTAGGAACTTACAGAAACTCAGCCCTTCTGCCAGTCAGTGCTGGGCATAAGGGCTATACATGTTTATGCTTGTCCATATTTAAGATTATCTGCGTAAGGGGAAAAGACAGTATAAATTTAGTTGCAGTCTTGATATCAAGGAATAAGTAATTAAATAATTAAATTGGAGAAACTGTTCATCATTTTGACAAAAATGCAATTTATTCTCCTCACTTCTGCAGCTCTCCCCACTCTCCACCAGGAACAGTGCTCCAGGAAAGTTTTTAATACTAAAAATAGGAAAACAAAAATAAGAAAGCAGAGGCAGAAAGAAGTGTTCTCAAAATTATCTTTTATTTTTCTTAGAGCAATATGATTAGTGTAATAAAGATGATTTTAAACCATCTGAGAGTTTTTACTAGTATTTCAGAGAATGTAATGGTCTAAATTATTTTAACATTGTAGTATTCTACTAATGTGCAATGAGGTTTTTTGGTTGGAGTTGTTATACTGTAGAGTGCTGTGATTTTCTGAAAAATACACCTTTTCAATATTTGCTAGCCAGAATATATTCATTTATAAAATAAGGTTCAATTTTTTTGACAATGCCTCTAAGTTATTCCATTATCTCTCTTACATTGCTTACATAATTTTATTAATGTTTTCAGGACTCTTGCTAAAAAGCTTTTGCTTAATAAACTCTGATTTAGGTGTTTTATTTGGCACCTATTGATTTATTTTTTAAAAAATATGTTTTATGTCCTGTTTTGTACTTTGAATACGTTGGAAAACTCATGCAATGTTCCAGGCCGTTTTGGCAGCATAGGAGCACCTTTTTTTTGTATCAGTCCATGGTTTTTTCTATTTCTCATAACAATCAATGAGACTCATATTGTGGTTTGCTCCTAAGAATGTATAATATCCCTATTTCTGGCTGAGTTTCTGTTAAGTGATCAGCATTGAGGAAATTCTTAGGTCTCCCTTTAATTGGGTTCCATGTTATCTCAATCAGATTGACAATCTGATTAAATTTTGGCAGAAGCTTTCTGTACTTCCATAAATCACTACAATCCTTACCTTCTTAAGAAGAAAAATAGCCTTTCTTTCTGGCTAATTGACTGGTTTTCGTAAAGGCATCAAAGGACATCTTAATTTCCTTGTGGGATATATGACTAATAGAGGGATACCTTTCATCCACAATGAAAACTACAGTATGAGACTTCATTGTTTTCTCTTGAAGAGATCGTTATGTGATTTCAGTACTTAGTTAAGTGGAAGATGTTCATTAAAAATCTGAGGCTTGCTTCAAAGCTTTCAAGCCTCAAAGTTAATATTATCTGTAAAAGTGAAAAGTCAATAACACATAAAGCAGTTTTCATTTAATTTACATAATGTAAAAGAAAACTTCTTCAGAGCAGTGCGTAGTTTTCTGAGAATATGAAAATCGTTTGGCTTTGTTTGGTGAAGCCTAACAATGCATTGTATTAAAATGCGTAGTAATCCCTGTGCTTTACTATGTTTGTTACATATCTGGATTGCCTTTCAGGGAATGGCATTTTCGTATAAGCTCACATATTGTAAAAGGTGGTATTTGATAACGTGTAATAACGGTTTCAGTAAACAGTGAAGGCTCATAGGTTATTTTTCATTGTGAAAGAAAGAACATGCAGAATACTTTCTTATCCAACCGTCCCATAAATCCATTAGAACAAAATAAAATTATTTGAGAGGAAATAGCTGAGCTTAAGAAAGCAGAAAAAAATGTGGTAATTTTCTTCATTCTTTAGCAACACCTAATTCTCCTCTGGTCCTTCATACCATATATCCAGATTTAATAGCTACTGGTGCCTTGGATTTCAGATAAGCCAGCATGAAAATAAGTCTAGTGACTGATGGCCACTTTTTTCTTTAGTCCCATTTTTCTCTTCCTGTAGGACCTTGCTTTTGTAACATTATGTTCTTGAAATTTTAAACCTAAGGTGGGCAAATGGTGGACATGCAATAGCTGGGAAATTAGACACCCGTTTAGTCTGATGGTCATTGTGGCAGTACATGCTAGAGAAGACAATTTGAATAAGGAAAAAAAAGCAGACCAAAGCAGCCTCATATGGTGTCTGAGGTGATCTTGAGACTTTATTCATAATCAAGGTATTTGATTCAGTCTTGCATTTTGGAGACCAAGTTTTCTGCATCTTTTCCTTGTGAATGGGTTTATCAGACAACTGAAAATTAATACAGTTCTAGGTGGACTTGAACCTGCTTAGTCTGATGACACAACTGCAAGACTTTGGATTAGCAGCATTCAAGTCAACTAGGTTGACTTTGTAACTCATGAGTTGTTTGTCAGTCAATAGACAGATACATTTTCAACACTTTCAAAGGCACAAATATTTTCTTTTCCTGTAATTTAACAGTTTACTACAAACCTGTGTTGAATGAACGTCAGTGTGAAGTGCTTAAAAGGATTTAGCAACCAGAGACCAGGGAGTTTTTTGCATGGGCTGGGACCTGACAGAGCATGTGTATCCTTTGGAGTGCAAGAAAGAAAAGTAGAGCTAGTACAGAAGTGCAAGAAATAAAAATAATTTGGACTAAATATTAATCTAACCAGAAGTGTAGCAAATGGTGCATCAAAAGAGAAAGCAAAAGGAATTGAGTTGCTTAGTTTAAGGAGAAGGATCAAGAAAGATGTGGAAACCAGCTTCACATTTGTAAAACTACAAAGTTAAGAGGCCAAATTCTTCTTTGCATCTGTCGTGAACAGAAAAATAAAGCTAACAGCTTTAACTCCAGCAAGGAGTATGTAGGTGGCATAGACCACCTGCAGTTCTTTCTGACAGATATTTGTCAATGTGACTGCACCCACAATATAAGTACTAAGTTGCTGCTTGAAGGCATTTTCATTTATACATACAAAATTGTAATTCTCATTCTCAAAGCAATTCTCTTGAAAAACTTGGTTCTCTTTCCACTAAAGGCAGTGGAATTATTGCCAAAATTTAGACAACTAATGGTAAAATTTAGCCCTGTACAGGTGGATAGAACAAAGCCTATATCATACTTAAGTCTCAATTGAATCAACAAAACAAGATTTCTGTGAAGGTTAAGCCTTATTCTGGATTCATGATTCAGTAATAATTTTCCCCATCAATTAGGATGGGAAAACTGCATATTTCAACTGTGTTGAATCCAGTGTGATACATAAGGCAAAACCAAAAATTTTTTTCTCGCTTGAATGAATTCAATGTTAAGTGTTCTGACAAACGATTAGATATTTGGAAAACCGCAGAACTATCCAAATAGTGTGTAGAATCTGTTTGGTATCTTTTTGTTTGTTGAGAGTACCTTACAGGGAACAATTACAAAAAGTATGTGAAATTTGCATAGATATTGAACAATTCCTTTAATTCAAAGGGTGGCAAATGTTCTACTCAGAGGATTTTACATGACTGAGAGGGCCAAATTACTGGAAGATAGCCAGCACCCATCTTACTCCTTTATAATTAATTCAGAAAGATGGCTGTACCATAAAAATAAAAAATTGAAATGTTCTTAAATACTGTTTATACATTTGTGGGGGATGAAGGTGTTAAGGATAGAAGTTATGGCATAGCTGTTAAATCAAGTTTTTATATAAAAGCTAGAAATAGCCTGCTTGTGGAACTGAATGATAAATATAATAATGTATGGCATACTAAGCCAAATACCAGCTTTTTGTCAAAATTCATGAGTCTATATCATAAGATCAGATTAAGTATCAGTCTCTATAGGTAGCATGCATTCAATTATATTTCAACAACAAATGGTTTTGTAGTTTTAGTTTTGCCTGACTGTATGTAATATCTCTATAATAACTATAGTATCAAAGAAACCTGAATCTCCTCATTCATCACCTGCAAAAACTTTTATGTATTATCATGAGAAACTGTCATGACATCTTTCCAAGCTAATACAGCACTGGTTCATTACCTTGTAAGGATCATATGAGTGCAGAATTCAGTGTGTCTAGGATATAATACTTAACTGCTCTTGTCTGTAGTGCCCTACTCTCCCAGCTAGCCAATAAAGTGAATATTTTCTTGAATCAATGATGGTGTTAAACTTCTGTTGTACAAAACATTAATCCTGATGATATTCATTAACTACTCTGTGTTGCACTGGAAAAATTGCTTATGCTAAGAACGACTAACTTGAGAATCTTGGATACTATCATAGTGCAATGTACATACTCATGGAGATAATGTGACTTAGTTCAGTGCTGAAGTGATACGGCTCTTTTTTGCTGCCCTTAATATGAGCAGGCAGGATGTCCTTGCTTTCTTTTGTGTTCTGTTTTATGATTTTTCTGGAAATAACCCCCAAAACCTGTACGTTCTTCAGAATGCTGTGCCTGCTAGGCAGGCTTTTCTCAGGTTGTAAAATGGAAAGAACAGTTATTTCATCTGCAGAAGTGTTAAAAAGGATTGTTGATATGATATTCAGACACTTTTTTTTCGTTTTCCTTTCCAGGATTACTTACTGCCATCTACCTTTCCAGAGTAAATGGCTTTATGTTGGAACAGAGAGGGGAAATACACACATTGTAAATATTGAGTCCTTCATTCTTTCTGGATATGTTATCATGTGGAACAAGGCAATAGAACTGTAAGTGCAGACGTTTTTACATTTGTGTCTGTGGTCATTTTCATAGCTGTATTAAAATTCATTTTTAAGAAGCATTTGTTTATACAAATATTAGCAAATCTTTTGACCTTTTATTTTAATGAATGCGTGTGCAGTACTAACTGGTTTGTTACAGGACATTGGGAATTCAGATTTCTGATAGAGACCATGTAATTATATTTTGTATAAACGAAAAAGTTACTTGGCAATCTGTTTAACTGCTTTCTACATGAAATGCAGATAATCATTAATCTCACATATTCAGGCTTTACTAGTTTTATGAGGGTAGTTTGATCGCCATCTCCTTCAAACATCCTATGAAGACAATAATGGCATATGTTTGCCCTAAGACTCTATGGAGAACTTCTCTTCATTCAACTGTAGAATCATTCAGATGAGAAGGGACTGCAGGCCTCTAGTCCAAGCCTCCTGCTCAACACAGGGCTGATTTCAAAGTTAAATCAGTCTCATCAAAACCTGATGAAGTGATAGGAAAGGTAATGAGTGTCTGTTAAATGACAGTTCTCTGACAAGCTAACACAGGTGCCTGTGGCGTGGGTATGAAATGGAGGCAGACTTCTGTAAAAATCTGACTGGGATAAGTCTATGCTTCCTGCAAGTAAAAACTTCAACAGAACTGAAAATTATTTCTCTGCTGTTTCCTCTGTGAAGTTCCAGCAAGACGAACTGCTGCTGGCAAATTCGTAGTATTTCATGTAGTTTCTGAGACACCACTTCATGTTGTGAGGAACCCGTAACCTCAGGTAGTAAACTGAAATTCACCAAGCTTGGTGAACCAAGAGGACAGTATCTAAGAACAGGGCTACAGTGGTGGATCTAATTCCCTGTCCTAAGCAGAGATCACATCACTAGCAACTACTTTTCTCCAAAATTTTCTGCTTTGCCTTTTTTACCCCTACTATTATCACTGACTTTGACTAATCACTGTGTCCCCTAAGGGGACAAAACTGGTGCCTCATTTCCTTTCCTCCCTTCTGCCCCCACCAAGCTTCATAGGCACAGCCATAAATACCTAATTTCATCTTCAAAGGAGATAAAAACAAGGGTTCAAACAGGAATCAGGATTCAGACAGTCTGATGATAAATATTTTGTCCAGTTCTCACTTTTGAAATGTTTGTTTGTCCTGCCTTTGTAAGACTTTGCTCAGCTCTGCTCAGTAGTTTTGGCTGAAAAATTACTGCTGGAAAACATGGTTTAATCAAAACCAGAATTAAAATGTTCATTTTGACAAGTTCTTCAGGTGGGAAGTATCTTAGTTATTTTCTCTGTCTCACTTTGTTTTGGTGATGTTGACATATTAGAGGGTTTTTTTGATTCCTGTGTTTTAAAATGTGTATATAGACTCAATATATACTATATTGAATAGATAACAACTTAGAGGTTTTGAGAATAACAAATTTTCATTTTGTGTGCATTTGGAATTTTCTTTCCTCCAGACATTAGGATGTTTCTATTCGGTATAGAAATAAATCTGAAAGCTTTTATGACATGGAAGCCTTCCACTCAGTTTCACTTCCTAATTATTTCAAAGTTATTTTGGATAAATCTTTTTTTTTTTTTTTTTTTTTAATGGCCACAACAGACTTTTTTTATGAGAACAGATTAGAATGATGCCTCTCTTCAGGAAAAGTATGTGGCAAATAAGGGCTGCTTACTAACAAGCTTCAGTACCGAGTTGTTGAGATAGGCTAGATGCTGTGCCAGAAGCTACCTCTCCAGAACCTTTTTGTAAACAAGCAGCCTCTCATAACTATCTTCTTTGTATTGCCTGTGCAGGAGTACACCTAGGCTTTCTGAAATTTTTGTTCCATAAATTGTGAAAGGTAATGACAACATAATACAGATAGACCATGCCACTTCAAGTTCTTGGAGGTGCTACACGGTTACTGTGATAATCTCTTCTTCTTCTAAAAAGCTAGTTTGCCATATTCTGTTTTGGTGATGGTTGAGCACAGGTATTCATTAATTCCTGCTTCTAGGTATAACTTGATTGCTGTAGGTGGTGTGCTAGTCTAAGAAGGCTGTATCCTCTCCATTCAATCTCATCATGCACTTCTTGATATGGAATGAAGGAAGTTGTGCTTCCCTGTATTACAGAGGCGAACAGAGGATCCTGTGTGTCTCCAGATCAGTTTCTCTATATTAGAGTTAGAGGCTAGTGGGGATAATGGTGATGTTTGCCACAGTAGCTGCATTTAACAGATGCTGTAGCACTGCTGAAGTTGAAACTAGGTGACTTTTCTCAGTAAAGTAATTTAAACTCTCTCTGGAATATGAGATAGGATAATAACAAACTATGATGTCTCTTCCAGTACTATTGCTTTTTTGCAGGAAAAATTTAACTTAGACTAGCTTTTAAAGGGAATGTTATTAATTCTAAGTGTACTTCATGAGGATAGGCTTATGGTAGTAGACTTTACTTTAGAATTGTATTGACACGCATTTTTGAGAGAATAATTTTATTTTGGGCCATGGATATATTTTTATTTGATTATTTTTTTTTTTAATCTTCACATTATTTTTGCATAATTTTGCCATTTTAGTGTGATAGAATCATACGGTAATTCATGCTGGAAAGCTCCTCTGGAATTTTCTAAACCAACTTCCTATTCGCAGTCAGATCAGCTATGAGACCAGGTTGTTCAGGGCTTTATAGGTTCATAGGGCTTGTTGATGTTAGGTACTTTCAAAGATGAAAGAAAATAAGAAAATGTATGTATGTAAAACTTCAGGAACAACTTCAGCGTTGCTACAAATGATGTTAAGAGGTAATTGTGCTTATAACATTGTTTTTCATTCTGAGATTTATTATATCATTTCAAAGTGTGGGATTAGTTTGAAGGTGTTACTATTCGCTATTAAGCTTGGAAAGAGAAGGTTTACCTTCTGTGCAGGCATATTTGTGTCAAACTTATTGGCAAAGCAAGCCCAGTGATTCCTCTGCTGCTGTATTCAACTCCTCAGTTTAGATGGTGAGTTTATAAATAGAATTTTGAGTGTGTCAGATTTGTGTGTCATCTGTACAAACAAGGCCAAAGAAGAGTCCTTCCCTCTTCATGCAATTCTCATCCACTTTCTAAAATTGCAGACTAAGTCTACCAAAATAACTTTACTTTCTTTCAAAATCCCACGTAATTTTTTTCACTGACTTGTACCTACTTCTAATGAAATCTCTGTGAATTTTCATAATGTGGATTTAACTCAGTTGTTATTAAGATTTTAAGGTTTTACAATGAAAACCGATAGCACATTGAACTGGTTAGTTTTTTAAAAACCTGAAATGCTTCCACTTTGGAATATTAAACTGTGTATTACAATACCAAAATCACTGTGAAGCCAGATCACAGCTCATTTTGTAAGAGTACAAAAAAACCCAAACCCCAGCTGACATTCCAGTTCTTTTTGTTTTTCAGAACATAGTTAGGATGAAGAGGGCCTCCATATACATTGCTAACACTATGGCAAAGATAACCTGAAGAGTTCAGAACTCAACACAGTACCTGTGTTGTCATTTCCTCCTTTGGAAAGCACCTACAGGTTGTATTCTAGACTTTCATCCTGGACTGAGTTTGCCCCTCTAAGGTCATGAAGACGTTGCTCAGTAAATAGTATAATAAATGGTATTGCATAGGTAAAAAAAATAAGGAGCATAGAAAATATATTCCAACATTTTAGTCTGTTCATGGACTTACCAAGATTTCAACCCCACAAAGAGTTTTGTCACACTTCCTGAGACCAATTCATTCCAGAGAACATAACTCTCATCCCCAGAATAAAAAAAACCATTGTCAGTCAGTGAGGCTTGTCAAATGACTGCAATATTTTTTTTTTCTAACAGTGATTCTGTTGCACAGAAAGACTGAGGTGAAGAGGCCTAGTGGTTTAAAGAATTGAAGGAGAAACAGGATTGGATGTAACATTTTTAGACTTTTCATGTGAAGTAATAAATCCTGTCACCATGTCCTGCTTGGCTACTTGGACTTATAAAGCTGGCTTTTGGGTTGTTTTTTGATGGAGTTTTTTTCTTGAAAGCATGCTAGCATTTGGAATTTTGTTGCCTACTTTTGTATCAAAATATACTGAAAGATCTGTAGAGCACTATATTTTGGAGTGATAGTGGTTTTCTCACTATGGTCTGTTTAGAAGCACCTAGTGGAGATATATGTCAAAAAGATGGTTGCAATACCTGTTTTATCATAAACAATCTTGTCTCAGCCATTTCTATCATCTCATGCAATGTCACTACCTGAGAGACCACACTGAAGCATCTTTTCAGCTAAGAACGAAGAATAACTGAAAAATTTTCACTTAGCATTTCTTTGTCATGTAGCAGAGTCTAGTCCTTTGCCAGAGATGTTTGGGGCTCATGATACTGTTTGGTTTTCTATTCTCAAGTAAACAAACAGTTTATCCCTTTTCCTTCAAAATGTTTGGAAACAGGTCTGAAAGAGGAATATAGTCAATGAGCCCAGCATGTCTCCATTTACTCCAACTACAGTAATATTAATTTTCTCAGCCTTCAGGGTCATACATTTTGGAAGCTCATCTGGTGTTGAAAAAGGAAGGAAGATATTTCTATGAGTCCACTACACTCCAAAAACAAGAACTCTGTATTGTAAGCCCCCTTGAACACCCCACTGACTAACAAATGAGTAACTGAAACTTATAAGAATTTATGGGATTTGGAGTATCAAAGAATTAGGCAAATTGAAACTGAGTTATGACAGAGCCATAACTTAGTCTTTCTTTGCCCAGCCCCGTTTCCTAGATGTGTTTCAGAGCCAGCAGTTCCATAGCAGTGAATGAAAGCAACACACAGGAGGAGAAGTAGCAGTCTAGGAGCAACTGCTACCGTCTCTGTGCTCAGACCTAAATGGAAATAGTTCCTAGTATAAAGAAAGTGCAAGTTGCCAGGAGTCTTTCTTCTAGACATTTTAGAAATTGTGTCTAAGACTCAGAGTTGCATCTTGAGGTTGAATTGATTCTTACTCCAGTTCCCAGCTTTGATCCACAGTATGTGAATGATTTGTTTAACTTCCTCATTCTTTTTAATTTCTATGTGACTCTACCATTAAAAAGAAAGTCTTAAAATCTTCATTTCAGGTTGTGTTCTTCTGAGTAAGAATCAAGTCTTACAGTGTATCAGCTCTCTCATCTCCCAAAGTGAACATACATCAAATAAATTAATACCTGCCGCTGTCAGGAATAACTTCTGATGAAGTGCAAAGCAGCTCAAAGTTTCACTAGTTTCTTAACAAACTTCTAGTTTTGTACAGCTGTCACGGGAACTCTTTGTTCCATTTTTCAATTCTTATGCAGTCTGGTTTTGTGGGCTCGAAGGTCAACGAAGACTATAAAGTGTTGCAATCTTTTGTATGATTAGCTCATACTTTCTTCTTGCTGAGTGGAAGGTAGCTTTTGCTTCAGGAATTCTTTACTGCAAAACATTGCTGGTATTGTTTGGATTTGACCTTCATTTTTCTTTCTGCTGTGTATGGACTTGGCTTTCTATTTTGTCCTTTTCATGTCTTTTCAGAGCTTTTATTTTCTCAGTCATTCTCAGCTGTACCCTAGCTAGTATTTGGGAATGAAGACTTCTCTGCTCAACTATTTAACTTAGGCCTTATTTTCACCTACTGATTCTTCTTTCTTTTCCCCTTTCTCAAGGGATAGGATCTAGTTACTTTTTACAGTCTCCCAAAGCCAGCTTAAAGGAATGCCTATACACAAGTATCTGGCATCTGGTGTGTTTTATTCATGATAGATTCAAGTGTGATTGGTTTCCCAGCACCTCTTTATCCTTTCCAGGAACTGTTGGATCTCTGCTTTTGCTTTTAATGTAATTTTAACAGTGGGGTTTTTTGTAGGCTGTTCCACAATGACAGCATACGACTTTCCAGTCTCTGTGACAACTCTACTGTAATAGCATGAGGGGAAACAAAATACATTATATATACTAAAGATATATGAGGCAAAAAGTTTTTGTGTGTAGACATTTCCACATGCAGTATAATTTACTGTATGAAAGTAGTAATTACTGTATCTGTAGTTCTGATAGTGTTTCATGAGTTCTGTAAACTGATGATATATGATATGGTATAGTTAACTAAATAATTGCTTCATTTAATCCTACTTATAGTGCAGTCATGATGTCTACCCTTAGGAGAAATTGACTGTAGAGCCTAATGCCTGGAACTCCTTTTACAAGCAACACTTCCCTAGGGCTCAAAAAAACATTGCTATTATTTCTACTTATGCATACTTTCCTTGAAGAAACAAGAAGGTGCAAGAAAACACTGATCTGCCTGTGGGAGAATATTCCTGGTCGTAGTGTAGAGCAGGGTTACTATCTTTGGGTTCCAAGCCACAATCGTGCACTAGGTAAGAAATAACATCGCTTCAGGAGAAGCAAGCAAGATATATTACCAGAGAAGATTTATCATGTCTCTCCTTCTGTATCCAACCATAGGGCAGCTTCAGAGCAACAAATGAAAGACTGTGTCAAATGAAGACAGTTACGACCCCTTCACGCACAGTTTTCTTCCCTGCTCCATCTGAACTGGTGTTATTTTGTATTAATATATCCCCCTCCAAGCATCTCCCCCAAGATGGGACTGTGTATGTCCCATCCCAAACCAAACCAAAAGCTTTGTGCTGCACCTTGACAATATTCCTTACTGTTTGGTCCAAAGCGGAATCCTTTTTGATACAAATACTTCACTTGATATGTGTGAAAAAAACCCCAGTGTTTCTTGGAGCCCCAGAAAGGCAGTGCAGGATGGCTGCCAGGGAGTAGGCTCTACAATTCCAAAATGCTTCAGAAACATCTGTTGTCATCACCCTAGAAACTCTGTGTGATCTTATGTGTGATGGCATGTCTGAAATGAGTTTTAGGAAATACAATTATTTGAAAAAGATCCTTTCTCATTTCCTGACAGAGTTAGTGTTATGACTGTCAAACTTAATAGACTCACGTTCCCTCTTACCTCTGTATAATCAAAGCTGGCAGCTGTTCAGCGATCAAGATATTTGTGGTGGGTGGACCCTGGCTGGTTGTGAGAGCCCCACTAAGCTGCTCTCTCGCTCCCCCTTCTCAATAGCACAGGGAAAGAAAATAAGATGGAAGAGTTCATGGGTCAAGACAAAGACAGGGAGATCAGTTACTAATTACTGTCAATGGGCATAGCAGACTTGACTTGGAGAAAATTAATTCAATTTCTTGCCAGTTAAAATAGAATGGTGAGAAACAAAGACAAAAACTAAAACACCTTCCCCCCAGGTCCCATTTTTCCTAAGCTTAACTTCACTCCTTCATTCCCAACTCCTCTGCCTCCTCCTGTTCCTCCTCCCTTTCCTCCTCCCTCAGCAGCCGAGGGGGATGGAGAATGGGGGCTTTGTTTAGTCCATTACAGCTCCTCTCTGCTGCTCCTCATACTTGTACCCTGCTCCAGCACAGGTCCTTCCACAGGCTGCAGTCCTTCAGGATAAACCTGCCCCAGTGTGGGCTTTCCACAAGCCTGTAGGAAATATTCACCTGCTCTAGCATGGGCTCCTCCACAGGCTGCAGGGGAATGCCCTGGCATGGTCCTGTCCACCAGCAGCAGAGGAATCTCTGCTCAGGCACTTGGAGCATCTTCCCGTCTCCTCCTTCACTGACTCTGGTGCTCACAGGGCTGGTTCTCACACTTTCTTCACTGCCAGTTGCAGCGGTTTTTTGCCCTTTCTTGAATTTGTTTTCCCTAAGGCACTACCATCGTGGCCATGCCTGCGGGGGGTCTGTTGGAGGCAGCTGGAGCCAGCTGTGTCCAGAACAGGGTAGCCCTGACCTCTCCTCACAGAGACTCCCCATACAACTCCCCACTGCCAACACTGACACCTACATCCAATATTGGACATAAAATAGCTAACAAGGATGGAACCAAAGGCTCGTGGTATACATGTCAATGTATCAACTTTGCTGATAATGTATATGGAGCTCTTACTCAACAAAACTAAAGAAATAGCTAGGAACCTAATAATAAAAAGATAATACTCCTAAAAGGAACAAAAAGCATCTAATTTACTGAAAAGCAAAAAGAAATTTTATTACAGTGTAATAAATCCTAGGATACTTAACTATTTTTTACAATAGAATCAAGAGAGAAATGGACGAGGTAGGAAAATTTATTGTATTAGTGAAGGTTACTCTTTTTAGCTGAGGTCTTAGCACAGAAATCTGAGGCTACACCCCTGCAAGGATATAAGATAAAAATAAGACTGGTAGTAAAAGATAGTTTTATATCATTTACAGAGGAACAACTAGTTTGTGTGACAATGAAAGTATAATTAGCCTGAAATTACATGTAATGTAGAGTGAGTAGAGCTCATGTAAGAGTTTGCTTCTACCCAAAGACAAGTGTATACATTCCTTGGAAAGCAATGACATATGTATCTTAAAAAGAAAACAGTAGTTCCACAGATTTATCTAAATTGATCTTGACTTTTAAAACTGATAGTTACAAAGAATAGCCTAAACAAGATCTACTTCCAGCTTAGAAAGACAATATGCTCTTTCCCTTTTTCCCTCCATTTTCCCTGATTTTGCCAATATTCTTGGTCAAGTACTAATGTTGCTATGGCCAAGCAACCCAGTCTGCATATTGGTGCGTCCAATGGGCTGGTGTAACTGCCAAAACCAGTATGCCTTGTCAGCCTGCGTGTGCTCCTTCCACCATTTTGTCTGTTGCCAGCTGAGTCATGCCTGATGTTTGCTTGGCTCTGCTCCATCTTCCATCATCTGTCAGTGGTTCTTATCTGGCTTAAAGTAAAATTTCTTACGCTGCTTCTTCTCTTCATGGTTTTTCCTCTTATGCTTTCTCCTTTGCAGTCATGGTATAGGCATCATATACCTCAAACAGACTTCATTCTTCCCATCAGCATACTCTGACCAGTTCAGATTGGTGAACCTATGTCAAAAACAAAGTTCAAAGTAGCCTAGAATGTCCAAAGGTGTCTTATTCACCCTCTGAGGACAGATGTACCAGACATGTGTGGGTCTAAGCACTGCTTGCAGATACCCTCATCTCAGCCCTCAGTTCCCCATCCCTGCCTACATACCCTGCCAGCTCCAAGGCCTAGTGCTGTGGAAATGTTTTTTTTATTCCAGTACAGGTTACTCAGAAATAGAACCTCAGACAGAGAGGTCCCCTCTGGGGAGCTGGCTTGGGTAGGAATGGCAGCCAGATATCACGCTAACTGCATCTATGCAAAAATTGTTGCATGCCATGCCTTAAGCCAAATGAGTACTTGCTACTGGCACCATTAAAGACAGTCTGTATAGAATATTGCTGTATAAACTGGCTGTACACTGCTTTCCTGATGATCTCATGTCTGTGCTGGGATATGTCACAAAACGCTCTTGCTGAAACCTTGTGCACTGAGACCTCCTGTAGAAACGTAACATGCTGCAGGTACCTGTGGAAACGCAATCTGTCAAAGCTGAAGATGATGGCATGGGATCATCTCATGGAAAAAGTTCACCAAAGAAGGAGCTTGCCACATTGCCAATAGCTTTATGCATGCAGCTAGCAGTAATGTTAAAATGTATGTGAAGGGGTGGAGTATAGTCTTGAAAGGCTGACTGGCCTTTAAGTGACTTGAAATTTTCTATGTCTTTGGCCTGGAACAAACTTAGTTTAGAAGATCTAAGGATAGCTGCAGTAATTTTTCATTGTCTTTAGCTCAGAGGTAAGTATCAGACAAGGTCTTTGCCACTCTGCTTTGGGCCAGCTTTAGTGCATGATCAAATAGCTAAAATATTTAAAACATTCTATGGGCAAAAAATAGAGGCCAGAGGAAAGCGTACATGCTTTCAGGAGTGTTTGAGCAAACTGTTTTGGGAAAGAGGAGACTATGAGAATATGAATCAGTCCACAGTATTTTAATATTTGATTTGCCTGGGAATTTTTGCATACCGCTCTTAATCTTGATTTGGAGTCTGACCTGGTAGAACAGAGGCCAGTTTTGCTGTAGTTCAGTATTTGAACCAAAGGAAGAGGAACACTGTTAATTTAGGAAAAATCCTTTGAGCAGTTTGGCTGGAGAACCTTGTTTTGGTTTGTTTCTTTAATTCTCTGGCAGATTGCTTTAAAACTTGGAGCCTTGGTAGTTTTAGGTATGGCTTACAGATAAATTCTTAGCCTTGTGGACCCTGCCAGTCTCTGCAATATTTTTTTCCTGATGACCTTTGGTGAACCAAGACCAAACATGCAAGTCTAGATCTGAAGCTGAACTCGAAAGGACATGTGCTCTGACCCCAGAACCTAGATGGAAGAAAGGTCCTGTTCTGTGCAGGCATTCAAATACCCTGAACTTTTGTGGACTGGCTCTTGTCTTCTTACTATTTATGACTGCCATGCCTAAAGGTCTGGTCAGAAAAGATGACAGTGGAAAAATCTTCATCTGTCCACTCAGTTTCCTATGATTTGCATTTGTTGTCAGGTACTGGACATTAATGACTTAAGCAGCAGTCCCTGTACTAAGTTGCATACTATGTTACTGGTACGTTACAAAAAGAGAGGAGACAGCAAGAACAATAAGTAATCTTTATAGAGGCTTACCAAGACTCATGAGATGGGTTTTATGGCTGAGGAGCCTCACTGAACGTGCATTGTGGGTGTATTAGTTGGTCTGAAGATGTCATAAGGCTTTACAGAATAGACAAAGGCAAGATGCTCTATTTCTGAAAACCCACTGCAGCAATGCTAAGAAGCTAGCAGTAGAAGATAGAGCAGTGTAGGTCCTAGAAGAAGCTAGAAGATAGAGCATGTAGGTGGATTACTGAGGACCTGTTGTTAATGAGATTGGAACTTGGTGAGTCTTGTTAACATATTGATAATATCTGAAGTGAATCCAGTTAAGACTTTGCAAATCCTTGGCAGATTAGTCTTGAAATCAAGCAAGTGAGGAGAAGGGGCAGAAAGAGAAAGTGGAGAACAGAAAAGGCAGAAAAGCCTCAGAAATGAGAGGGGAGGGAAATTACTGTAATAGAGGAATAGTGAGATTTTTTTTTAAATGGAAGAAAGGATTTATCAACAAAGGAGAATCTTTGCCTATGACAGCAAAAAGGAAACAGAGGAGAACATGAAAAGATATGGATAACTTTCAGATAGTTATCTTCCCCTTCTGGGCATTTTAGGATGACTTTTAAACCATTGGAGATACACATTAACACACCTAGAAATTAAGGTAAGCATCTAACTCTTCATACAAAATACATTCACAGATTTGAATTGTTTTTTGTCTTGCAGATCCACAAAGACTCACCCTGGGCCAGTGGTACATTTAAGTGACAGCCCAAGAGATGAGGGAAAAGTGAGTACAACTAATGGTATAAAACATCACAATATTTCATAGCCTTTATTTGCCTCGATCGCTCTTTTTTTTCCTTACTGATTTTATCATCTGCTCTCTTTCTATATTTGCAAGGTCACTTTTACTATTTTACAATTTTTAAGAAAAAAAAAAATCTTTGTACAATTTTAATGAGTAAAAATCCATGAAACAGACAACACACTGTACTTTGATACCTATGGCAAATCAAAATTGTTCCTGATTAAATAAACTTTGCTTTACTTAAGTAAGAGTTGACTTAAAACTGTACCATGACTTTAGTACTTGGATAAGCATGCTAATATGAAAACATTAGAGTAAGTTTTCATAAGATAATAAGTTTTTTCTTACATGAGAATAATAACAATAGTAGCCCACTTTTGGTGCTTGCTGCTGTTTCTGAATAGAGTTGAGAACCACAAAGAGCTGTCAACAAGTGGAAGCAAAACATATAGTCAGAGTGTTCGGGTCATGATTGATACCATCAGGAGGCAAAATCAGAGTTGGCTTTATTTGTATGGTAGCTTTTCCAAAATGAAATTTTGTTGCCAGAATATGTTTTATTAGACCTTTTTTATTTATGTATTGCTACTGAATTCTTGAGCATTTTGCCTATGTGGACGGGGTCTCATCATTTTTGATCACTTTTGCCAATTGCATTTCGGTGTGTATTTGTAAAGGACTGCATCTTGCAAATTAGGTGTCTGTTTGACAGTGTGCCTCACATAACAACTGATGGTTATTGGAAACCAGCAGCAGTTTGAATTTCTGATACTGATATGGGGGACATGTTACTGAAATTCATATGCTTACCTAGAAAAACACTGCTGACTCCATCTGAATTTCATTTGCATTATCTGTACTTGGACTTATCCATATTGCAAGGTGAACTATGTGCAAATGAGGCACTTGCCAGCTAGCCCTCCAACTGGCCAGATTGCATCTTTAAGCCTTTTTGGAGGAATTACAATAGATGAAGCAATTTAGAATACAGCAAATAAAGTAGTTAAACGCTATGAAGTGTAGTGTTTTAGCCTCAAACTACAAGCCATCAGAAATACTATTTAACTATGTATGGCAAAATACCTGATAAAAATAAAGGTTTATTGATGTGGCGTAACTTGTTCACTGGGCACGGCAGAAGCTGCTGATGACCTACCTAAAGCACATGGTGTAGGGAGAAAGGATATGATACTAAAAGAAAAAATGGTCTTGTGAGTGAACATCTCTTACAGGAATGTCGTGCACCGTGTCCAAACAGAAGCCTAAAATATTTTGACTTCAGCAGAAAGAAGAAGATGAAATGGTCCCAGGAAAGGGAGTTAGAGGAGAACTTGCTTGGAAATACAATTGCTTGTTGCTCAGAGGGCACATTGGAGACATCTGGGCACTGATGAAGTACTAGCATGCTTACAAAACAGCAAAATCAGATTGATCCCTATGAAATGCAAACATTGGAAATTTATGAGGAGAAAGAGTAAAAAATGTAAGCCATACTGAAACCATCCCAGTACAGCTGTTTATATCATTGATAGATTGAGGGTGGTGTAAAGAACAAATTGGTACTAACAAAATACTTGCAGATTTGCAGAATGTGGAATAGATAGTGTTTGAAGTTTACAGAAAAATACCAGTAAAAGGTAAGCACAAATGTAAGAGAAGATTCAAGCACTAAATCAAAAGACATAGCTCTAAATCAAAAAAAGTCCAACAGAAGAGGAAAAAAAAATAAACTAAATTTTTCAACTAAGTCTCATTAAACTTTGTTTGAAAGAATGAAGGATAAAACAATCTTTCTTCAGAATGGGGAAAAAATGAAAAAAACCCCAACTTCTTGGACTTTTGCTGTTCAGCATAGTCATAAATAACCTAGAAAAAAGAGTAAGCAGTGATACAATCAGGTTTGCGGGACTTTAGGAGGCTGAGAAACGGCAGTAAAATGTCAGGTTAAATGCTGTCTTTTGTAAGCATTCAGTGTAAATTATGGGAAGCTATATGTGTGGGCGAAAATATTTCTGACTTTACATATAAAACAATGGGTCTGGGCTGATCATTACTGTTTGGTATCAAGAGTTTCAAGTAATGATTGATAGTTCAGTGAAAATGTCAGCTCAATGCTCAGTAGTGACCAATAAAGAAAATCAAAATTAGGCATTGTCTGGAGAAGAACAGAGAACGAAACAGGGCTATTGCATAAATGCATGGTTGACTTGCTTGCTAAATACTGCATATTATATTTGTCCTTCTGTCTCAAAAAGAATGTAATTGTACTAAAAGAAATTCAGAGAAGGGGCAAGGTTTTTATATGAGACACAACAAAGTGAGACAGGACAGTACATTGTGGAAAAGAGCTGATTGTGATTCTGAGTTTGAAAACTGTAATTGTTATGAAGATGGTAGAAAGAGTTCATAGTCTCTTTCAATACAAAAACTAAAAGGAAATCAGTGAAGCTGAAAAAATTCAGATTCCGTACAAGCCAATTAAGTTTTTCTTCAAATGTGCAATGGGTAGAAGTTATAAAACTTTTTTCCAAATAGTGCTGTGGGTGCTGAAAATGTATATTGGTCAAAAGGGAGACTAGAAGAGTTAACAGAAGAGAAATCAGTTTGAAGGGTACTGAAGAGGTTTGCTGAATTTTCCTAAACAGTTATTAAAGATCAGGTTAACTGGAGTCATGTCTAGTTGAGGAGCTGGCTATCTTTGAATGAGAAAATCGTGTAGGCTGAGAGAATTTGTGAGAGTATAAGTACTTGCCCTGCTCACATATTGTTCTTTGGTGTTTGCTCTTGGCCATTTAAGTACAAAATACTGTGATAGGTAGACCTTTTGTTTAATTTAGCAGAGTTGTTCTTAGCTAACAGAGCTGTTTCAAGATAGTTGAACATGCTAGTTCTACATGCTCTGCTTAGCTTTTCAGATTCGAGTTAACCACCAAGAGATGTTGGTGGGAGAAATCAGACTCCTCGCATCACTTCATGGGGGGCAGTAGATGAAAGTGTGCTTTACTTATGCTTCAGAAATTAAATAGTGAGTACAAATCAGTCATAATCGTTGCTCAAAATACAGCTATTCTTGTGCTCTACAAGCGTATTGTACTCTGCAAGGGCCCAGTAGTATATCCTTCTCTGGGAAGTTGTTTACAGATCTGGGCATGTTTCACTGAAGTAAATAAGTAGGATTCTCCTATGGGCACTGAGTGGTTGAAAGTCCTAAAACACAGATAAACCTTTCCAAATCTAGGACAATCTTAAGATATCCTTTTGAAAGCCAGAGAAATTTTTGTGCTGACTGTATATTCATCTTTTTAAAATTCTTTAAATCCCTAAAAGTTCTAGTTTGTATCAGTGACAGATGACCAGTTTTTCTGTGCTGAAAGAGCAAATGCAATTCCAGAAGACCTGTGCCATTAAAAATTTTTCTAGAGTTCCCTCCAGGCAAACTTTGGAGACAGTCTCTTTTATGAATCTAGCAAGGGGTAACTGGAAGACAGACAACAAAGAGCATTTGGGCATTTAACGTGTCACTTAAGAACAATTTGGGGACCTAGTGATTAAGTCCATGAAATATAACTGTGTCTGCCAAATCAATGAAGAAGTGTACATTAGGAACAGACTGAAGTGCACAGACATTTTTAAGTGGCAGATCTGTAGCAAACATGATTTTTCTTGCTGACACAGGAGAAGACATTAACTGCAATAATCTGCAGTTTCCCAGCAACAGGAGAAAGCTAAATAGGAAAAGGTTTAATTTTATTAACTATTACCTTGTGGACTAAACTTCCTATCTCTGAGTCTGTGTTCTGAGATCTAATAACACCTAAATACAGTGTGCATTTGGCAGCCTTGTTTTTATTCTCCCAGCTGTTTTGTGGTACCAGGACAAGGAAGGGGCTGGCTGGCATGTACCAGGATGCAATTAATTGACTGTGAAGGAGAAAACTCCCTGAAACACTGTCATCAAAAGCATTTCATGATAAAGGACTTTTTAAGTCAAAATGTGGAGCAACTGCATTAGACAAGAAAGATCTTGCCTGGACTCTTTCCTCCGTCAAACTCTGTGCAGTGTTCTGCATGATTCTTAACCTAATTAAGCATGAGTAATTAAACAAGATGCCAGGAAACACAAGCTGAAAGGAAATCTTTGGATTTTTGCTTCCTTGACTCTTTTTACACATATTTTTATTCTTTATCTATGTTTTCTCCTTCAACTGCATTTGTGGATGTTTTCTTTTTTACTAATTGAATATTACAGACATAGAGCTTGTCGTATAGATCTTTCAAGTGCTTATCATGGCAAACAGGAGCACAAATATTTGAGTTTTCTATGATTCAGACAAGTCAGAGTTCAAAGCATCATAAACGTACTGGCGATGAGACTAATCATATTCACCCATTTGGAATTCTGACTTTAGTGTCATATCACAGTACTAGCAGACTAGCAGCATGGCTACCGTCCGAGCAAAGAGAGAGAAAGATTCCTGGCTATGCAGCAAATCTGTTTATCTTTAAACTTCTTCCCTGAAATCACAGCCCTTTATATCTTGCAATTCTGTAGTGCTGTTGTGCATTAAGCATTTTGGCAATAGATCAGGTAAAATGCTGTTTCTGATAGGAGGTATTTAACCTTTCAGTAATGACCTGGAGCGTGATATCTTTGCAAAAAAGAGTGATAAAAATCAAAAGACAAGCCTGCTTCACCAGGGAGAAAGGCTTATTATTAAACAGGGTCACATACTAAATGCTTTTCTATTCCTTGAGTTTCCTGAATATATTTGTACATAAGCTGAGGTGGAAAGAATACTGGTAGATATGAACTGAACTCAACTGGTTTGGTACCCAGCTGTAATGCACTGGTGCAAGTACTTGTAATGGTAAGGGTAAGGAAGGCACTCAGACTCCATAACATGTTGATTAAAATACCTTTTATTTAAGTTAATATGAAAATGAAAAAGAAGATAATCTTACGTTCCTTCAGATAGCAGGAACCCTAAGTTGTGCAGCAGTGGATGAACCCCCAAGAAGGGCACAGCACACTGTGCTGGTCCCCTCTGGTAAGAGGTTTGCCAACATTTCTGTCTTTAGACAGCTCAAAAGATTAAAAAAAAAAATTAGTAATTTCTACTGTCAGGAAAAAGCATACTCACATGAGAATATACTGCCTTGCATTAACATACAGACAAGGTCACAAAAGTGCTGTAATTGTCCTTAGCAGGCTGTCTACAGGCTGCTTCTTTGCTGTTGGCAGCGAAGTTTATCTTGTGGCCAAGGAGTAGGTGCAGCACAACACAGACCTGAAAGCCAAGTGCTATGTGCAGCACAGCATAGCACAGCACAGACCTCCAGTTACTCCGGTTAACTGCTAGGTGGATCGCTAAACTCCTGCATATACAATTGTCTTCCATTTAAGATCACTACACTAACAGCGAAAGCAGTTGCAGTAAGACACTTTGTTCACTCTCGCAATGGCATCTATTATCCCAGAATACCATATGGCATCCTGACACAAGTGCTATCCAGTTAGCTGCATGCTTTCTGAACAGGATGTCTTTTCACATTTACTCTGCCACAAAATCCCATATGGACCTGTCCACAGCAAAAATGGTAAATATTCTGGATTTTCTCCAGGACAGTTTGATTTTTTTTTGCAGGAGCAGAATTCTTAAGTAATCAGGTATTGTTCATGTTCAGCTATTAAATATACTAACTATAAATCATTTGTAGATTAGATAATACATCTCCACATAATGAACATTCTCCTGACAACATATAGAATCATATCTAGTAAGACTGAGAGTAGTCCCAGACTCTTTTATAGCAGTATTGATGTATCAATTATATTTAACTTGGAAACAAAGTGATGTTTTGTTTAGCAGTCCAGCCAAGTTTCATATTTATGACTTATGCAAGCTAAAGTGAGTGATGGCAGAGATGCTGGTAAGGTCTCACAGACTAAGAGATAATCTCATCATTCTTCTGCTCAAATTCTTAATATAAAAACTGTAAATCCTTGCCGGCGTTCTGTGATCCATGTCTTTATGGACAAAGAACAACTGCAGTTATCGCTGCCAATTGCATAAAATATTCCATAGCAGAAATGTGTGAATCTATCATTTGGTCATTCACAGTCTTCATGTCCAGGATAGATTCTTAGGAAGATGGGCTCTGTGGGAAGCAATTTCCAGGATACTTAAGTAGGCCAGACTTCACATCTTCCATAGGATCTGAAATTAATTGTGTTCAATTGAAAAGTACTCAATACGGTGCCAGACCAATAATTCAGTTCTTTTCAGTAGAGACAAGGAGAAGGGGTTGTGTCCATTCTTATTTTATTCTCCTGAGCATCGTTTTTCTTCTCTTTCATCTTTTGACAAATCTTCTTTGCTGGTATTTCTCAGATGTGCATGATGATAGGACTAGCAAAAGTAAAAATTCACATACCAGTTAATATATTTTCGATTTCTAGGAAAGCAAGCAATTTATTATCTGCAAGAGGAGTTCTTTGAAATGTTTTAAAGCAGTGGAAAGCAGAAATTAAAGGAATATATGTAGCTGAATGAGAGTTTAATTTGGTGACTCTGAAGTTATTTAAATTATCTCTTAGGTGTCAAACAGTTTTCCCTCCAATCAGGGGAAAGGAAGGTAAGAGATGAGAGAAACGTGCTGTGGTCTTTTTCTCTTAGCAGATACACAATTGTGAAGACTGTCCAGGCACATAATCTTGCAGAAAAAAAAAAAGGCATATAAAGCACATTTTTTCTTGCGTATTAAAACTTGAGTAATCAGTAATGAGAAGTAATTTATACTGAAAGATAATTTGAAAGCTGGGTATTATGTGTAGTGCAAACTATAATCTTGCACATCAGTTTGGCATCTCTTTTTATAGTGCTTATTTATTTTTTAAAAATCTCTTAAAACCATTAAGTTCTTCACTATTACTATATACTTTTTGAATCATCTAAGTATAATTGTGTTTGTTTCCCTCCTCCAGCTATTGATAGGCTATGAAAATGGGACTGTAGTACTCTGGGACTTACGATCTAAAAAAGCTGATCTGAGAGCTTATTATGATGAGGTAAGCAGCTTCCATTAATTCAGAAAAACTGTTATTCAGCAGTTTATAGTATGTCTTATCAAACAGATGGATATTTGTCTTAAGGGATTGCTTGTTTTGGAAATACTGTTTGTGCTATGCTTTTGAACAAGTTATTGACAGTAGAAATCAAAACCTGAAATCTGACGTTCTAATGCATTAGGCTCTTGTGAAGGTACTATGACACTGAGTCTCTTCCCCATGATTCTGCTAAGTTCATCAGCTTCTCAGTGTGGGGATCCTCAGTTGAACAGAGTGTAGTAATGAGATGACCTGAGATATAGCTACATTAGGAATTATAATTATCTTTACTGTGTATTGCTAGAACGTTAATTAGAATGAAAGACAAATTATTTTGTAGGGCTATTGATGTTGCCTCATACTCAAGATCTGATTAAAAGATTTTCAAAATTGTATTCTCATAGTTTTATCAGACAATTGTCTCTTGCTGTTTGTAAGCAGGTTATATAAAACACAGATACAGTTCTTGTATCAAGAAATAGGCTGTTTCAAAAAAAGATGTATTTCTAGTTATTATGATTTTAGTACTAGCCCTAGGAAAAAACATCCTTTGTTCTGCCAGCCCTTCTGTAAAGTTCACTATGGATGGATGTGAGTGCAACTAAAGCTGAAGGTTTAAAGGGACATTTTTTTTAAAGTGCTCCAGAAAGTAATTGGTTTCCTGTAGTTCCCTTCTTCATCTTGCCACCTTATTACATGTAAGCAGTATACACATTTATTATCACTCTAAAAAGTAATCTCGATATATCTGAATCCTGCACTTTTCAGGCCTGTGTTCACAGGCGCATAAACACTACACTGAGCTTCAAGGTTAAGATTCTGAATTTCTACATAGCAAATGTTCTAAAGGACAGGGTAATTCAGAGCTTAAACAGGCCAGCACTTAAGCCTGAAGACATGCCTACTAAATTGTCTCTAGGTGACAGTCTGCTTGTGCATACACGTGTAAAATTGCACCTGCTCTATTACTGAAGACTGGACAACTTTTTTCTTTTCCAGGTCTCCTGGGGGAGGGTCTGTTCACTCACTGTCCTCTCTTATGTTTAGAATGAGACTACATAAACCAGGATTTTCATAATACTGTTTCCATTATTTTATTTTTTGCTTGTTGAGACAGAGTGGTTGGGTGTTGAAAATTTCTCACACAATTTAGTTGTTCCACATTTTTCCATACTGTCCTTGGATGCATTTTTTTGCCTTTTTATCAGTCATGTGTTTTCCTCCTCCATGGTTACTTGCTGTGTCATTACTCTACCTTGTGCAACTTATGATGGCTTGCTATCATCTACTGCAAATTTGCAAGATTCTTCTTGTCTTAAAAAGGGTTATGTGAGTAGCCATTGTACTTTATTCCAGACTTTCAGGCTACAGATTGATAATGTTCCAGAACTGCTAGGATTCCCCCAGGGAGCCCCTAGAAAGGGTTCCTTTTTAAATCCTGGGTTATATAGCTTTTGTGAGTCACCAGTGATTAGTTCGGCACGTGCCACTTGGTATTTGGCACCAACCCAAGTTTTCAAACCTAAGCCTCTTCTGACAGATTGGCCACCAAAGTTCACAGTCCAGAAAACATTGTTCCTGCTCCCCTTCACCATTCTATCTGGACTGATGGAAGGTTTCTGTGCCCCATGATATCTGACCAAAGTTTTAGTATTGTTCTGGCGCTGAGCCAGCCAGTCACAATTGCAGGGTATCTGTGAGGTATCAGAAAAATTGCTGTAAATGTTCTGTATCTTCATTGAATACCAAAGTGCCTCTTTGAATGAGATCTGACTGAAATTAACCCAGCCTCATTTTTCTTACTATCATTACACTTTCTTTAGCTAGCAGCGGTTTTGAAATGAACGTAGTCACCCTCTTTGGTGAAAGAACTGGAAATCTCATTTAACTGGACCACTTCCTCTTCTGTCATCTTTAAGGATCATCAGATGACACGATCTTTTCTGGTTTATCAGTGAAACAGATACTTCTGTTCAGTATCAAAAATTCCCCTGGCACCAGGCTTCTCCATTAAGGGGTGCTTGATATGTACTCTGAGAAACAGCTTTTTTTTTTTGTCTTTGATGGACTGTGAGTGTTCATCACAAAGGCAAGTTCTTTCTTCTCCGTAATCTTCTTCATATAGCTGTCTGTCTTGGTAATGTCACTCAAAATAAATGTCACCACCCTCAAGACTCCATCCGAATACTCATCCTTTCACAGGATAAAGCCTCAACTGAATTTCTCCTGTGTTACTGTTGACAGCATTGAATTTCAGTCTCCTCAGACTGGTTGTCAAGAAGGAGGGTCTCTGTTGTTATTCAGATCTGTAGAACCTCACTGTGCAACACAGGAGCGAGAAGTTAACAGCAGATTTTTTTGACACAGAAGAGGAAACAAGGCTGGTAACTGTCTATCTACCAATCTAAATATTCTTCCCTTTTAAATTCAAAGTGGAGACTGTATCTACTGACATTCAATTGTTACAGAGAGGAAGAGTTTCATATCTCTTTAATTTAAAGATATTTCTTTTCATACAGCCACAAGAAATGCTTTCATTTCATTGTCAGTGAAAACCATTATTAAAAGGTCTCTTCCATTCAATTTTTTCACTATGATGAGTGCTATTTTTCTAATTGAGGTCTTAGAAATAAAAAACACTCATCTCAGATGGAGTAAGTCCTCTTTATTTGCACACTTGAACAGTTGGCTAACAAAAGGATCACCAAGAGAGAGCAGTTCTCAGTCCACTAGGACATCATCACTGTGAAATCTTGCCTATGCTTTCTATGGCTTTGTGATACCAGTGTGATGCTTTATATCACATGAGACTTGCAAACGTGGATACGAGGTATGTGTTGCAGACACCTCCTCAAAATATGTGCAATGTTATGACAGGGAGGTGAGTTGTTTCGTACAATATTACTAGGATCTGTCTAATACTTGCAGAAGTATGCCCTTTGATTTGCCTTGCCATCCAGATTAATGTCATAGCTACATTGTTCTAGAATAAACAGCTCATCAAGACAACCCAATAGCTTGTAAGTGGTGGAGCTGAAGACTCTGCCCCCTGTTCACAGACCTGCAATTGCAGCATTTACAGCTGCATTCCTTTCTCCATCTCTGTCATGCTATAGTTCGTGTCTTGAAGACTGGGAACCTTTCATAGATAAAACCTGTGTGCTCATTTCAAATGGGAGAGGTTTTCACCAAGGATAGAAAAAGCTGTACAAGTTACCTGGAACTTCTCTGCTTGGTGTTCTTGTAAACCTGTATCTTCCCTTTAAGGGTCCTCCCTGATATTTATGGTTTACTCACTGAAGCTAAAGGTAGTCCTGTCTCTCTTTTAGCCCCACTGATGACCAGTTAGAGGCTGTCTCAATTCATCAACTCCTGACACAAGGACTTCCTCTGTATTCTTCTCTACTGTGTCAAAGCTTCTCAAGAGACTAAAATGTTCTTGCTTGTGAAACACTCAATGCCAGCATGGAGCTTGAACCTGCTGCTAAACAATCTTGTGTCTGCTCTTCAAGATGTCACCTGCAAAATTGTTTGTTTGTGTGATGATGGTTGTCATCTTCTCAGTGGTGATATGTATAAGATATTCACACCCTTTCAATCAATGCTGCTTTATGATGCCCTCTAGAAAAGACTTGCCTTGCAAGCCCTTATATAAATTCCTTCAAAAGTTTATTTCCATTGATTTTTATAAAAAGAGGGCGTGCAAACAAGACAGATCATTCAAAGGATTCGCAAGTTACTGTTGTTGGGCAGACCCCAAAAAAACAGCCATCTTCATATGCAGACTGTTTAAAAGTTTGACAGGTTGTGTCAGTTCTCACTCAGAGTTTCCCGAAGCATAGCGATCAACTTTCATTAGAACACATCTCCAAAATGAAGCTGCTGAGTTCAAAGACACATTTGACAAACAACATCTCCCTCCTTTATCAAGCACTATGCCATTATAGAAGTATCAAATCTGATGTGACCCTTGCTGTAATGGTCCTTAATGGTAAGATTCAAGCAATAAGACGAGATTAGTATGGTGCTTGTTCGAAATATGGTTAAAACTGGTCCTGGAGTCGCCCTGAGTTCTTCTCAGTGGAGGAGGTTTGTGGTTGGGAATGAACTGAAATGGTGTTGGGCATGCTTAATTTTAGTACATGCTGAGTATGAGAGAAGATAGAATATGTATGCAACCACTGTAGGCACTGCAGAAGGAGAAACATACCCAATCTGGAGTGATATGCTTTATGTGCATACACTGTGTGAACATTCACATGAGTCACCCACCGTGATGAACTCCAGTTCTAAGTGAATAACTGCTCCTTTTTTGTCTGGATGGTAAAGAAGTGGATCAGAATGCTAGACATTGTAGCAGAGAAAAATCAGGGATTTGTTTGGTACCACCTTTCAGTATTAGTCATGACTCCCAGCTGAGACCTTGAAACTCACTTCAAAGTATTTCTTGCTTGTTTCGGGGCAAAGTCCAACAGGTGAGTTTGAGTTGCTGCTATGCCAACTGTCTGTGACAGGAGCATTCCTCCTCAGCTCTACTCAACAGGAGGTTTCTGCTGGCAGGTGGCACCTAGCAGCTGAGAGGCAGTTGAACAAGCAGCTTGGTACAATTTTCAGCTGCTAGCTACTAGCTCCGGCTCCGACACAGTTAGCGACTGTAACCATGTGAAATGTTTCTATGTGTGACAACACATCAAAAGCAGATTCAAATTTGGCATGATAGCAAGAATGAATGAGCTCATGTCAGAATTATATGCAGGAGGATAGACGTGCCTTCAGTGTAAGTGAAGCAGCGCTCCCCACAGATCTAAGGTTCTCACTACCTGAGGGCAATGGCATTGGGCTCTGTATGAACCATCTTTCCATGTTACCTTTTGTTTCTTCAGTTATAGTTTGGTATCTTATGGGTCTTTAAGAGGAATTGTGTGCCAGCCTCCCTCTGGTAGGTAGAAGTTTGAGTGACACTCATATCATTTGAAGATAAATATCTAGAGTTCACTTTGTTCAGCTGTTTTTTGAGTCTTTATGGCATGACTAGCTTACTCTAGTGTGTTAGCAAAACATTCATATATAAGGCATGTCAGATTTCCTGTTAAAACATCTGAGTCATCTTAATGCAAAGGCTCATTTTTGTCTATGCTCTCCAGCCTCAGAAGCTGAGTGAAGTTTTGGGAAAGAGTCACAGTGTTTTCATTGTTTTTTCTGATATTCCCTCCAGACTATGAGCTGTTACCAAGCATAACAATCAACATACTTATTAAAAGGTATAGGCCAACGGGGAGTTTTGAATAGTGACCAGTAGCACTGTGGTTTATTTCTTGTCAGCTTAAGCAAAATTGATACGGACAACTCCAAAGCTGATTTATGAATACCTAGGCATAATTTTAAAGTGAATAAATCAGGTAAATGGCCATATGCAATTATAGGTGCATTTCCTGGGCTGCAAAAATGGAAATTTATTGAACTGCATTCAAAAATAATTCTCTTTTATATACATTTACATTAAAACATATTGTTAGCTGCAATTTGGCAGGTAACATTTCTGAAAATGGATTTAAGGGAAATTCTGTGAGTTTGTGCTTCCGAGGGGAGTGTGTGAGAAACTGTGGTTCCTACCACAAGAAAGACATTGAGGTGCTGGAGCGGGTCCAGAGAAGGGCAACGAAGCTGGTGAGGGGTCTGGAGCA